>OZ024885.1:30169599-30812099 GCA_964017185.1 Rugalucina vietnamica | reverse complement strand
ATTATCTGTGGCGGACAGCGGCCATCTTTGATTCAGAAATATTTTGCTAAATTTAAGAAACGCACTGCTAGTCATTGCGATAACCTCGTTATTTGAACTCGCATTATCATAACTTTTCGCAAGCATAAAGCTGAGACATTACTTGTTGAACTCTGATCACATGTTCTTTATTTTCTGACCGACTGTCAGCGGTAGGTCCATACTTTCCCGGGGGTAGGTTTCTTGATCACGTTTTGTTCTTTGGGTATACATTTTGCAGGTTGTAAATGTTGGGTCAGATATTCGATATGACTCTTTAGGAATCTAAACATGCACGTCCTGGTTATAAAGCGGAATTGTTCTTTTACGGCTTTATTTGCAAAATATTCAAGAATTTTGTTTTCCATAGAAATCAATGCAAACAGTAGACTTTGTATGATTAGCTGGTTTAGAGATGACGCATGAAGTTTGAGGTCCGAAGTCGTTTATTCATTCAGAACGATCAGATTCAACATATTATTCCTGTTTTGCTGTCAAAAATTGAGTTTTGAGGAGTGCAGAAGCAAAAAGGCAAACTTGTATTCCGTAAAAGTGAAGTTTTTAACATACGGCATATTGTGTCCTCCGTAGTACAAAGACAAAATGTTGTGAATTTCCATAAATTGGTCTGTAGCTAGGCCAAGGTATGAAATAAATCATGTGATAAAAATTTCAGTATCGCCGGAAAAAAGGAAAACAGATTTTTATAAACTTTCCCCAAGAGCTAAAAGTGTTCACTAACTTATTTCCATGTGTATATAAGCTATTTGACTTTCTTAATGTTCGAACATTAACAAAAACAAAATAGATATCAGAGAAAAAGCTCAGAAAAATGAAGGGGGTATACCAAAAAAATCACAATCGCGACCAAATGTCATAGAGTTTGAAAAAGGTATTAATTGATTGCTAGGTGAATGTACTATATCCATTTAATAAGATATATAAAACATTTGACTGTTTGTTGTTCGAATATTAATAGGAACATTAGATATTGAAGTAAACATCACCAAAATAAAGGGACTATACAAACAAAATCGCTTATAGCTCAACTAGCAAAACCCTCCCTTAGAGTGTTGTAAATGGAACCAAAAGATTGCTTAGGCAAAGCACTATTGCCATGCAGTCTGATATATTAATCACTTTAGATAACATTTTGTGAATGTTACGTAAAACATCAAAGAATGAAAACATAACAGAAAAAATAAGGTTGTGCTCAAACAAAATCATTTTTGCATTTGTTTTTATTCTTAACTAATTGATGTTGTAAATCTGGCCATTTAGCAAAGACTAGTAGTCGGAGAAATTATTTGATGCAAATTTTGTGGATGTTTACAACTTATAAACAGGTGTTTTTGCTGGTATACCCCTTTAATTTTCCTCGATTTTTCACCTATATTTGTGGTTTTCATAAAAAAATATAAAGTCTAATTCTTTAGTGTTATTACTAGCTGAGATAGGTGTGGTTTTATAGGTATATCGATATAATATTTTTCTGCAATATTTCTCCGATTTCTCAAGATTTTATTCATAGTCATGAAACGAAAGTCAAATGACATATATTCTATAGTGCAGGGTGTATTGTCTTAGTAATATTTTACAACAGTTTCAGTACATCAGAACTTTTGGCTGCTGAGACACAGGTCATCTTGTAGGTTAACCCATTTAATTTTCCAGTTTATTTGCAACAATTTCTATTTTTCATTAATATTCATGAAATTGAAAATCAGGTGAGACGTCTATAATACCATGGCATGCGTTTGATACTTCTTTCAGTTTTCTATGTTTATGTACAGCCCAGGTAAAAGTGTCAAGTCTCTGTATTAATGTAATACCAATCTGAGCAATTTTGTCAATTGTTATTGGAGAAATAGCAATTAAGTATGTTCACATCGTTCTAAAGAATCATATTATGGGTAGAAAATCATGGAAAACTTGTATTTTATGTCTCTCTAACGTTTCGCTACCAGGGACATATTTTTGTGCAATTTGGTGGTACCTCTGAACAATTTGGTATATATGAGGAATTGATCTACAGTTATTAGGTACATGTAGATGTTATTTCTATATACTACCCCGATCTGTTTAGTGATAGAGTTTCCATAACTTTCCCTGATTAGTCGATGTTTTGATAAATATTAATTGATATGTAAATAAGATAATCTTATTCAGGTCCATGTTATTGCCAACTGTGTCAAATGGTATCACTGGTGCAATAGCAATGTGCCACCATACTGGTTTTGGTCTGAAATATTGGTGTTTAAATGTTTTTTCTATCATTATCAATATTTTACTGACGTTTCATGAATATGCATTAGATTAGTTGCACATTAGCCAGATGGAAAAAAAATTAAAACTGAGATCCTTTAAGAGCAGTGAACATATTAATGAGAAAGGGGATGGGCCATACCGCGGTTTCAACTATTAAAGTCTCGTCAGTGACCCTTTAGAATTTGGCAACATGGAGCCAAAGAGAATAACTGAAATTTTGCAACTTTCAACAGGGTAGTCGATACAAAGACTAGTATTATCTAAATGAGACCAAATATATTAAACATTGGTTAAAAATGAACTTAACCGATAATAACTTTCTGATTTCTCAGAATATCCTCGCTGATCTCCTAGGACCAAAAGGAAAATATAACCTGCACTATGGATGATGTACGGGGAAACTTTTTAGGGCCGCCACGCTGCACAACACAAAAGTACATTTAAGCTCTAAACTGAGACAAGGTTAGTCGACTGGCATTACTAGCAGTGGCGATAATATTGATTTAGTATTTAACACTCAAAACAAAAATACATACAGAAATTGTATTTCTAAGTGTTATGGTATAGAAGAGTTATCTCCCCAATTAACGATATGACGGTAAACATTCCGGTCACGGCGATAAGGAAAAACAGAAAGGAGGGACGATAATATCTAATTTGACATAATTTTCAGCGCTTTGTTGCTATTTCTAGCCGAGGTGCAAGTCATTTTTGTAAGTATATTGTTTAGTTTTTTTTTTTTTGTTTTTTTTTTGTTTTTTTTTGTTTTTTTTTTCCTTTCATCTTTTTCTGCATTTCGATGTTTTCATTAATATTCATAAAACTAAAATCTCATAATTGTATACCTGACTATTTGTGCAAAAGTTCATTGTATGAGCTTTCGTTGGAAAATTACTTTCAAAACCCTATGTCTAACAAAACCCAGGTACATGTGTTTTTGTAGGTATAGTCCCTCACTTTTTGCATGATTTTTCTTGGATTTTTCTTATATTCATACATATGCAAATGAGAAGATTTTCCTACAGGTCCTTGATATTATAGAACTCGTCAAAATGTATTACTGGTGCAATGAAAATTCGCAACAACATTGATTTTGGTCCTACTTGATTTACTTTTTAATTTTAAATCATTTTGAAACATGCTTCGAAACATCTAGTAACAATTATTTTTATTTGCTATTACTGCAGCTGGTGTTGTGCCGTGTGGCGGCCCTAAAACGTCTCCCCGTACATCATCCATAGTGCAGATTATGTTTTTATTTTGATCCTTTGGGATCAGTGAATATATATGAAGTATTTTAAATTTTTATATGTTAAGAATCATCTTCTTAACAGTATTTGGGAATTTGAGTCTTTGATTTAGACTACAGATGTAAAATCTTGAAATTGCAGCAAAATGTCTGGCTTTCGCTGCCGGCTTTATAAAGGGTCACTGACGAAGGTTCATTACCCGAAATTGTACAATATGGCCCATCTTCTAGCTTTGTATTTTTACTGCTTCCAAAGGATCTAACAATTATTTTTATTTGTTATGCCATTTTAATGATTTTATCAATAATTATGAATATGCAAATTAGATAATTTGCATAACTTACTATTAGATGTAAGGGTTATGTCTACGCTTTAAAATGAGACCAAGTTTAGTCATCTAGGATAACGAACAGTAGAGATATGGACGATTTAGCATCTTTAAAATATTGCAGTTTTTTGAGGTTTCTGTACAGAGTTATCTCCCCATTTTACAATATAACGCTACAATTTTCAGACAATACGACAACCGGCAAATGAAAGAAGAAATGATAAGCTTTACGATATGTTTCATGGTATAAGTACCTGATTGTTATTTTGGATTTTTCCCACCTCGGTTTTTGGAGTGGGAATCTTTTTCTGATTGCGCCTTTTCCTGATCTTTGCCTACTTGTACCTTTTTAATTTGAGACTAATTTCAACCTTTCCCTACAAAGGTGCATTTTTCGTTCGATTCAAGCGTCGTACAAGATTCATGTTCCGCACTATTAAGTCCTATTTTTGTTTGACCAGTATATATGAAATAACCTAAACTCAATTACACAAATCCAAAGTGAACAAAACGAAAGTATTCCTTTAAAAATTTTTGACAAACTAAGATAATGTCAGGCGCAGGTGTATTTCATACTTGTGTGTCAAAGACAGAAATTAAAATGCAATACAGCTGTATATAAATGTTCATTCTGACGAGTATTACCGGATTTATAAAATGCAGTCAAAAGACATTCTATACTATAAGCGGTACACCATGGATTCAAATACGGACTTGCTTCTAGCGCAATTTATATACTGTGAAAACGCTACATTTCGAATTTTCATTTTACCGACTAACTATTAGACAAAAAATATTGAGTAAGGTTTCACATTATTTTCCAGACATCCAGCAACCGATTAGTTGAAGCATCAGTGCATGATCTCTCTTAATTTCGAGGTAACTTTCCTTCGATATTTAAAGCTTTTGTGTTTAAAATTTCGAATTTCGCATTATAATGTGAACCCCACTTTTCAAAACTTATTTTCTAAACGATCAAACAAATTTGTCACCCGCCCATTACATTTTCTGATTGTTGGTTTCACAGTCAACCATTTGTTGCACTCTGACATGATTCGAATTCTTCTGTTTGGATTTATGAAGGCCTAAACTGTATGATATTTTGTTTTAAATTGTTCACCTGAAAATTCAGACCACTGCACAAACATGTTTCTGTCAAGCCGTTTGATTACAATCGTAAAACATTTACTGTTATGCACAACTAATGCAGAGCCCCCGCCCATTGGGTCCTAAAGAAATAGATGACCTGCTTGTGCCTCCAGACAAATCTCATAAACTACAGACTGATCATCTGATCATTGGTTAACCGCTCAGGTCTTAGCCTGCGAAGGAAAAGTGGTTAAAGTCAAGCTATTCATACATATAAGCCTTTTGTGGCTTAGTCAGATTTTGGCTATAAAGTGCATGGCTTTGGCAGGGATTTGCTGGAAGAAAAGTCCCCGGTATTCACCGGGAGAAGGGGTGTGGTTACAAATGACTAGTGCATAAGTCATTGAGAAATTAAAAACATTTTAACTTGATTTTATGGCATTTTTGTTATCTAGGTATATGACAGAAAATTTGGGTGTAGAGTATTCAGTTTTGTTCAGTATATTTTATTTGTTTCAAACGCAACTTTATTTTTGTTAATGCTATTGAAGGTGTGATTGTAATGTGTTGTTGAGAATTTTAAGAATCAAAAATGTATTTATGCAGTGTACATATTTGTTCTGTTTGTACGATAAATTTTGGTCAAACTTATCAATTCAGTTTTTGTTAATATTTATTTTAGTTTGATATAAAGGACTACAAAGAATACAGAGAACACACAGAAACCGTCGTTGTGTTATCCTATTTGAAGAAATAACTTAGGTGGCGTACTCAACTGCGCGTTACATCACTTTGTTGTTTGAATTATTGGTGACTCGTGTTTTCGGTTGAAAAAAAAAAAAACTTAACCAAGTAATCAAAGAATTAATGGGTTTGTCATTTTTTAAACTTTGAAACTTCTATAGACGTACAACGACTGGGGTCTCCCTTCCTGACACCGCCTACAACTCATTATTAAAAGATAAACATTGTGTACACCAGAAAAGGATTTAAAAATTCAAATTCGAAAAGACAAATGCCTCTTCTGAGTAAACACAGACATGAACTTCAACCATTCTATACGAATTTAAATTTTGTAAGACGATGGCGAAAATGACAAAACTATTCATTGTTTGGATTTCCATGGAAACTTCCAAATTTAAAATAGACAAACTGGTTATATTGAATAAAATATATATGTAAGAAGTGAATTGAGATTTTTTTTTTTTTTTTTTTTTTTTTTTTTTTTTTTTTTGAGAGTGGCTGGTTTGTTTGGCATTACCAATCTTCCACAAGACATTCTATAACATTTTTTAATACGTTAATGTTCAACATATAATATACATTTACATACAACAATGTACATTGAATCAAACTAAAGTGAATAAAATCCAGCATTGTAGCAACTGATCAAATGCAAACCCAAGTAATTTAAAAGGTAAATGTAGGCAATGGAATAGTGTAATTGGGATGAAATTCCCATTCCAAAAATCGAGGTGGGAAATAATTAAATTGACATTCAGGTATTTATGTCAAGAGAACATATTATAAGCCGAGTGAGCAGCTATTTGCAAATAGACAACCACTCAGTTCCCAATTTTAACTAAAAGTAAAACGTACTTAAGGTGTAAACAGCACAAAAACCCAAATTATAAATAAGAAACACGAAAGAAGTATCACCTTAGAACGAACTGTATCATAGAATTGCTCTGTGTGTTGGGCTTCTTCAACATAGACTAGGGTCTTTCCACCGGGTGTGTGCAACGGGATATCAATCAGGTCGTTGACAAATAAAGGGTGTTAGAATGTTCGTTGCGCACTTTACCACATGGTTTGAAAGTATTTTATAGGCAAAAACTAATGAAATGATGCATTTTCCATGAATCTGTTGTTTTCTCAGATACAATATAGCAGTTGAAACGCTATCTAATGTCGAGATGCTTCACAGTTGTATATTTTCTAAGGGAACTATATTTCACAAATTCGGGAATAATTTGATTTTTGAAAAAAAAAATGTAAACTTTTTGACATGTGATTTTTCTTTTCAGGTTTAACATTGACTACATTACAAAACTATTATTAATGGCAAGTAAGTAGTGTATTTAGGCTTGATTCATTAAATTATACAGGATTCTTATGCATCGTTCTCGGCATGGCAAAGATATTTACAAGTATACCCCCATTTTTGTGTAAGAGTTCAAGGGTTAGAAAATGGGTGCCAATTTTTAATGGCCATTTTGTTCATGATCAGATATCTGATTTAAAACATCTTTGTTTTTATCTTTTCATTTACAAACAAATTAAAGTTTGGTTATGTCATTTCTAAGTTTTGAAGCACTAAAATCAAGCTACCAGGAAAGCAATTTTTGCGCGGAACGAACTTTCTTAACACCCTTTTTAATGATTAATAGACTAATCATCGTATTCGTCTGAGCGTTAATGCACATATACTTTGACATCACTATGAACGATGTTGAAAATTTCATAGAAAAGTACAATTCGACGAGGTGCCGAACGCCAAATATATCAAATTACATGTTATTTCCATTATGTTGTCTAATGATTGGATTAAATGCTACACAGATGTGTTGTTTAATCGTTGGTAAATAGCATGTCAAATGTTAGAGGGGTCAAAAATCAGACATCACATGTCTAGGTAAAATCACAAGGTTCAAATAACGTTTTATCGCACCAGCTTATAGCAGGGTGCGATATAGGAGTCCAAATTTCCGTCCGTACGTCCGTCACGTCCGTCAACATTTACGTCGAAGTTTCGTTTTCTCTACATCAGTAATAGCTGTGTGTCTCAAACCTTGCATAGTAATTGTCCTTGACAATCCCTTTAAACTCGCACCTTGTACCAGTGCCCTTGACCTATATTTCATGGTCCATTGACTTTGATAATTTTTACGTCGAAGCTACGTCGAAGTTTGCCTTTCTCTGCAACAGTAATGGCCTTGAGTGTGAAACCTTGCATAGTAATTGTCATTGACATACCCTTCAAGCATGCACCTTGACCCAGTACCCCTGACCTATTTTTCACGGACCATTGACTTTGATAATATTTACGTCTAAGTTTGGCTTTCTCTGCATCAGTGATACCTGCGAGTGTGAAACCTTGCATAGTAATTGTCCTTGACATACCCTTCAAGCATGGACCTTAACCCGGTGCCCTTGACCTTTATTTCACGGTCCATTGACTCTGTTATTTTTATGTCGACGTTTGATTTTCTCTGCACCTGTGGTAGCTGAGAGTGTGAAACCTTGCATAGTAATTGGCCTTGCTGTACCTTTCAAGCATGCACATTGACCTGTTTCCCTTGACCTATATTTCACGGTCCTTCGACTTTATTCATTTTATGTCAAAGTTTGATTTTCTCTACACCTAAGGTAGCTACGAATGTGAAACCATGCATAGTAATTGTCCTTGACATGCCCTTTAAGTGCATACATTGACCTGGTGCCCTTGACCATATTTCATGTTATTAATTATTTTGCCCGATGCAGGTGCGATAGGCGACCTCCGCGACGTTCACGTTTATGCAATGGATTAGAAGGTTAGGGATTCTGTAAGTCATGATTGCCGCCAATGACTGCTGGCGCAGACATTTCAGGGTAATTTTAGGGTCACATCTCTTCACTTGTGCCTTGCGTTGCTTTGACTTGAGTGCGCCTTTAATGCATCCACTGTGCATGTCATCAGGATAATGATTCCGTGTAATTATACCCCCTTATATACCATTTTATATAGCAAAACTAGGGTATGCAGGGGTATACCTATTTTTTCTTATTCTTGATCCAAAACATAGATTGTCGGAACTCGTTAGGACTACCTCGGCAAGGCGGTTCTAACGTGTATCTACAGTATATGTTTTGAAGAAAAAATAAGCTGAAACTTCACATGTACATTCAGATTTACAATTGTGTAAATAAATGGGTGAGGTTCTTTCACCCCTGTTTGTAATATTAAAACACACTACACCATGCTGTTAAAGCCAAAATATACAAGTATTTTGTATTGTGTAACTTGTTTAAATGTACACATTTTTTAAACTAAAATTAATATTTTTAAGAAAGGTAAATGCAAATGGTTTAGCATAATGTTACTGGTCAGTCACCTGCCGTTAAAGAGTGTGTGTTTTTTGCGTTGCCATGGCAACATGCTATATGTTATACAAATGCAAATCTTTCTTGATTTGAGCCAAGATTAGCTGGTGTCTGTATACAAACACATTTGATCACGACACATAGAATACAAGCTGCCATAGACACAAAACCTAACATTGTTTTCATGTTAATTAAGTGGGTGGGGTAATTTTATCATGTCCTTGAGTACCTTAGACAGTAAAGCATATTTATTTATGAGTTTCTTCTAATGATTTACAAGATAAACGCAATAAAACAAATGATGTTTGGTATACTGTTTGAAGTTACCGGCAATGTAGTCTATATAACATTGTTATTTAAGGACATACAGACGTCACTGACACTATTTTTTGCTCTTTCTTCAAAACTTATAGTTTATAAATGCATTAAGTATATTCTACATCATGCGCAAAAATGAAAATCATATCTTTGTCAGAAATGCTAGAATTTGATAAAATTTCCAAAGTAACTGTAAAATGTGGATAAGCTTGTTCTATCAATTTACCCCTGATTGCCAATGGCCAATTGATTTCACACACTATAAAGAGTTTTCTGTACCAGCTAGCTGAAGGGCCAGTAGGCTATTAATCAACTTAGACAGACAAGAACTGTATTGCCTCGAGAAAGCCTGTGTTAGTTTTTGCACAAGACATAAACAAATAAAAAAAATAAAATAAAATAAAGATGATCTGTGTATCTGCTGCAGTTTTAAGCATTTAAACATCCCTATAATTTCGAAACTGGTTAGTTTGTGTATCTGTTGAATGGCCTAGACACCTTCTTTTCTCACAGTGGGACATTGTTCTTGTTCTTTTTACAAAGCGACAAGATAAAGCAACATTCAACTTTCATGATATTATAATTGAGCCACATCATGAGAAAACTGGACTTTTGCCTATATGTACGAAAACAAAGGCGGAGATCATCTGTGCAGGAACTGCACAGCTGATCAGAGTCTTTGTTTTCGCTACACGGATAGTACAATTCCTGTTCTTCCTAGATCCGAAAGTTCAAGCTTCTAACCATGTCCTGTAGCTGTAAAGGCCGGTTTGTGTCGGACCTGGTCGGAAACCCTGAATACGATTTTCTCGTGGCGCGGCTCAATAATGTGCAAAAAGGCTTTTTTGAGGTTGATAACTGACAATGAATGTTATATGCATCTTTTGGCTTGTTTGCCTTTGATCAGAATACCGTAATGTCCACTAATTTAGCAGTTATACTGCAGACCATCTTATAAACCAACCCTGGTACAGTATTATCATAGAGTGATTAAATTATAATTGTCAAAGAGGTCTGTATGTAATAATGATATAAGACATATGTAACTTAGGTCTATTAGAACATCTAGCTGGCAATAAAGTACATGAGGCATTAGCAAAGTTATGGTGGTTTATGGATTATTTTATTTTTCAATAGTGAGAAGGATTTATTGTGTATTTTTGTAATGATGGTGACTATAATCGTGTTGTGACATCAAAATGCATTTAAAGTATGTTTAAGAACTTCAAAATGAAAAAAAAATCTAAGTAGAGTCAAAATTGTTTTGATTTACATGACGCCAAAACGAAAGCGAAAAGGGGCACCGATGTGCGAAATGAGTAAGACATTATTGGAAGAATCACTGAAAGGATCATGGTATGCACAGGATCAGTACACCTCAAATAAATCTGAAGCTGAATAAATCTGAAGCTGAGATAAAATTCCCAGAAACAACTTCGTCCAAAAAGATCAAACTTTCTGAAATATGGAAGGATAATGATAGAAATTGATTTTTTCCTTGTTTTTACTGCATATCTAGTATAATCTTACTACATGTAGTTGATGAATTTTAAATTTCAATGTAAAAAGTGTAATGTAAACTATGAAACTCCAAGTCATGGTTAGCATCCAACCTCTCTGGTTTGGGTGTGCATAGGTTTTCCCCAAGACAAAGGCTAACATCAGACATACTGAAGACAGTAAAAAGGCAATAAACTTGCCCCAATCCATTCATTTCCTGTAACAGTTGGTTTTCCACATCCATCATTAAGTGATAGCAGATTATGCCTCCCTTTTGAAGATTTCCTGGAGAATGTTCCACTACTTAGGGCAGGTCATTAACTAATGACCGTGAAATGTATTCATGACTGGAAATCAGGCTATTGGTTAAAAATAAACAATATTTTCATAATTTTGGCCTACTATGATAAAGCAGACCAGCCCAAAAGGTGTGTAGCAAAGTCTCCCAGAGTGCTGATTGGATGTGTGTAGATGCCATGTTCTAGAATCTACCTATTCAAGAGGATTACAGACATTTTGTATCATCAAACAGTTTTTAGGTTTATCTGACAATTAGATTTTCAAAAGAACTTCGATTTCAAAATGGTATAACTCCTTTATTTATGAACGGATCTACATAATATTTGGTGGCTGGGTGGTTTGAAGTATGGCAAAGATAAATGTATCACAGATTTGCTAAATTTTGAATGGTTCTTGATCTATCAAGGATTTTGTTAGGGGTGACCAATTAATTATGAACTGCATGACAAAATGTGCTGTATTTCTGCTTTGAGGCATTATTTCGAAAATCCCTGATACATTATTGTAGAGCTCTATCAAATGATGGCTGTCACAGAAAAAGGTATCTCTAACTAAAAAACTTAAAAAGAAGATGCAAATAAACTGCAAAAAGACAATTAAAACTGTCTCATTGTGTCAACATAAGGCTATAAAATATTCTCAACACATACATATATCAGTTGAAAGAACATCTTCTCTTCTTTCAGGTGACATGCAGATTATGCTTGTAACATTTTCCTATGGTTGGCTAAATGCCTTTCAAAGATGACTACTATCAATATTTTAGCAATAGGATTGTATGTCCTTAATATGCAATCATGTATGTTTGTTTAAAGTGTTATCATGGTTACCATTATTTCACTGGTGAACAACTCATTGGTTTTTACTAAGTATACAATATGTCTCTTGACTATAGCACTTTACCACATACAACTTGTAATAATTTCTGTTTCAGGCTGAAAACATACAATTTTCCATATTAATTTAAGTGGGTGGGGTACTTCTACCTCGCCATTTAACAGTTTAAGTTGCTTTACAAGTAATTTTAGATGTTACCGCTCATTATATAACTGTTTGATATTCTCATTTATTGTTGAGTCAAAAATATTTGGAAGGCCTCATTGTTTAACCTAAAATGATTTTTGGGGGTCTTGTCCTAGTAGTTGTTTTAGATGTCTCTGAAGTTTTTGTTTATGAGGTGCCCACTAAGGTTTTACTTTAACTGACCAGGCTGACAATGGTCTTTCATAACACCCATATGAGGCCTCTTAAATTTACCTCAATTTGTTTTCTCAAGTTTTCAAAACATGCTGAAAAATGACTGATTTGATAAATTTGAAAAATAGGAAACCCCACCCACCTTACAGCAACCATAGCTAGAAGACAATTCATTGTACTATGATGTCAAGTAACAGTACTTTTGAGTATGTATAACTGTACCATTTTATGCATTCAAAATTAAGATGCAAAGAGAGGTGATGTCTATGTTATGTTTGAAAAAGTGCCAATTTTCACTCTAGAATTGCTGTTTTGAATCCCAAAATCTTCTAATGTGGTTACCATGGTAACGTTGTATATTTTCAAAAAAAAAAAAAAAAAAAAAAAAAACAGAGTTAAAAAAATGTTTTTGTGTGGTCCCTAACAAATCCATCACCATCCGTGCCGGGCCCCCATAAGGATTTGGCTGTTTCTTTACACGGAATTGCTCTTAAATGACGCTATGACGCTTGATAATTCTTCCAGTGCTCGCTAGCTACGGTATACACAGAGAGGCATAATTGTGTTACACGTTAAATGGTCGTCTGCAGAGTTAGGATGCATTGTCAAGATGCAAACTAAAATCCATGTGAATCATCCAACTTGAATCAGATTCAGTGTCAGTAGAAACCTTTTACATGTACCCGCTTGGTCATTTCTGCTGATCTTGCGCACTGAGATATTACATTTTGTTTCTAAATCTAAAATTTAGTTGGAATGACACAGTTGTACACAGCTGAGACAAAATCGAAATAAATTGTTGTTTACAAATAGCGCTGTCGTTCAGGCATCCTAAAAAGGTACAAGTAGGCAAAGAACAAGAAAAGGCGCAAGCAGAAAAAAGATTCCTACTGCAAAAAACCGAGGATGGGAAAAAACTAAAAAAGGTACAAGTAGGCAAAGTTCAGCAAAAGGCGTAATCAGTAAAAGATTCCCACTCCAAAAACCGAGATGGGAAAAAACTAAAGTAACAATTAGGTACTTACACCATGAAAACATATCGTCAGCCGAATGAGCAGCTTTTTTCCCAATAGGTGGCCACTCAGTTACATAATCTTAACTAAAAATATGAAAACATACATCAGGTGCCAATAGCACAAAACTTTTAAACAACAAGACATAAAACAATAAGAACCACCACAGAAGTGTCGCTTTGGAACGATCAGTAATATAAAATTACTGGCGGGCTTGAATCGATTTTTTCAATCCTAAGTTGCACATATGTCACCACAAATGCACAGCCTCACAATGTGCTTACTTTTGGATATTCTTAAGTCGCAACGCGATATAAATTAGGCATCCTGAGAAAACTGAAATTAGTAATTTTGATAATTTTTACCATTGTATCCTTATTCTGATATAGAAATAACAGAGTCATGATTTCATTATCTCTTTTACAATTTACTGAGGCATCCCGAGAAAATTGAAACTGGCAAATTTGATCATTTCTATCCTAATTCTTGCTTCAAAAACAAAGCTAAGTTTTCAATATTTCTTCTACTGAGGCATCCTGGGGAAACTGAAACTGCCATATTTGGTCATTTTGTACCATTTTATCATATTTCTGTCTTAAAATAACAAAGTCATGTTTTCACTATTTCTTCTACTATTAATGGAGGCACCCGAGGAAATAGAAACTGGTATATTATGTCATTTTTACTATTTTACCCTAATTCTGACTTTAAAAAATTACAATTTCATGATTTCATTATCTCTTCTTTTAACTGAGGCATCTGGAGGAAATTAAAACTGGTATTTTTGGACATTTTAAACTATTTTTCTTTAATTCTGGCTTAAAAATAACAAATTCGTGATTTTGTTTTTTCTTCTACTATTAACGGAGGTATCCCGTGGATACTGAAATTGACATTTTAGTCTTACATTTTAAGGGATTAGTGCAAGAACATGTCTAAAAAAAGTACAAGTAGGCAAAGATCAGGAAAAGGCGCAATCAGAAAAAAAAACTCCCACTCCAAAAACCAAGATGGGAAAAAACCAAACTAACAATCAGGCACTTATACCATGAAAACACTTCGTAAGCCGAATGAGCAGCTATTTTCCCAATAGGTGGCCACTCAGTTACCTTAACTTAACTAAAAATATGCAAACATACATAAGGCGCCAACAGCACAAAAATATTTTAAACACCAAGACATAAAACAAAAAGAACCACCACAGAAGTATCGACTTGGAACGATCAGTAACACAAAGTTACTGGCGGGTTTAAATCGATTTTACACGGCCGTAACCTCACCCTCAGCTTCTGCAGTGGTTCATAACATTTAGTTAGTTCTTCGGTCCTCGTGGTGAATCTCTAACTAGTAAATGAATCATCAAGAACAAACAAATAAATCATGATAAACATCCTGATGAATCAAAAACCAGGACTCACAGATTCAGTAAGCTGCCCGACGATGGAGATCCCTGGGCGCCAAATAACTTACTAACTCCGGAGCTAAAGAAAAACATCAGTTGGACCCCATTGGGCCAAGCAACAGACAAGAAGCTCCGGCCCCAACCAACTAAAATGAATAGCTTTAAGTCGGGGCCATCATAGAGTCTGACGCCCGACCCACCGGCGTGCAATTAAAGAAGGCAGCATAGTTATCAACCGTGATTGGGTTAAAAACTAAGCATGCAGACTGTCGCATAACATTCAAGTTATAACCTATACGTCTGTAACGTGATATGATTTTTCCGAACTGAAGAGAAAAATCATTTATTCCTTTAAGTTTCTTTAATTTGTAAACCAAGTCACCATAAAATTCATGTTCCGAATGCTTATAAGACTGGTATATTTTTGTAAATGATCACATTATACCTATGTATATTTAACAGTTGCAAAACGTGGAACTTCCGAAAACATTTTCCATGATTTTACCTGCTCCTTTCATGCCTACTCATGGTTACCAAGGTAAGTGTAGCAGTGAGGTCATTGAAATGAATGTCATGTATAGTGAAATAAATTCCAGTATCGCTAATTATTCTGCATGAGAAACTTTGATTGGTTCCTGCTATGTGTTCAAAACATAATGCACGTGTTACGAGACTTTTAGTACAGGCCACGTATATTTACAAAACAACACCACAGTATATGTTTTAAAATAGTATGAGAAGGTACACGTAAGCAATGATCAGGAAAAAACACAATAAGAAAGAAATACCCATTCTAAAAAACTGAGGTGGGAAAAAAACTAATTGGCAATTAGGTACCTATACTCAGAAAACAAACCACAAGCCGAGCGAGCAGCCACCTCCTAACAAGCGGACACCCAGCCACCTGAACCTAACCAAAAACAAGAAAACGTGCATATGACCCAAACAGCACAACGAACTTCGACTCCAACACATAAAACAACTTGAACCACAGCAGAAGTATCGCCCTGAAACGCTCAGTAATATAAATCACCAGGGGCCCAAATCGATGTTATAGGTTTCTAACCTCACCCTCATCTTCTGCAAAGATTCACAACATTTGGTTAGTTGTTCAGTTCTCGTGGTGAACCTTTATAAGCAATTAATAAGGATGTACAAAGGGCTATATTGCGAAATTTTGAACCCTGGTTAGTAGCTCTTTGTAAACCGGCAAAGAAAGCAAGTTTATTGCGCTGCAATTTCGAAACTTTACACAAGAGAATCCTTAATCAAAGATAAAATAAAACACCACTGAAAATTCTTTTGCAAATCGTCTTATCCGGGTATTATTAAGGTTTTACAATATGAAGTATTTCTGTAAATTTGAGATCGTATGAGAAAGGCTATCGCCATTGCTAGCTAAGAGTACAATGGCTGTATAATTTGGCAAATAGGCCACTGTGTAGGCGGTAACTTTAATATTCATATCTGGGCGTGATCGGCTAGTTTATCTGTTCATGTAAGGAGATTAGTCAACATCGACCGCTGTCACATTCACAACGGTTAGAAATCCACTGCCTGTATTTTATCCACTCTGGTAAATAAAACAAACTCGTATTTCATTCTTATTTTCTAACAGAAAAACATGTGTCTGAGTTGAATCTTTTAACTGTATACCTTTAGCTGTTACCTAATTCAAACGTTGACCATACCCAATAACGTATTCATGAGGTAACGCACATACAGTTGCCTATTTGCCGAATTATACCGATTATATTTATTTACTATAATTAGCGTGTTTGTGCGAAAATATGGTATAGCCTCATTGCCAAGCAATTTTTTATCTCCTATATTCTATGAACTCCAGCGTCTGGGATAATGTGATGCTCGTCGGTGTTCCGCCATGCGGATGAGTTTTCGTTTTATTCATATAGCGGTTTTCTTCTTGATCTAAACGATTGATGAGTGTGTTTTTATATGCCACCCGAATATAATGGCTGTTCACTTAGCCCTCTGCATTTACTTGTTCTGTCCAAGCTAGCACTGCGACCACCTAATACCTTCGATAGCTGCTCGCTCTGCTTTCCGTTATTCATGTTAAACGTTGGTATCTATGTTTAGTATTTTCTTAATATGATTTCTTATTTCTTGTTTATCACTGAACCACTACAGAAGCTGAGGGTGAGGTTAGGTACCTGTAAAACCGGTTTAAGCCCGCCAGTAACTTTGTGTTACTGATCGTTCCAAGTCGATACTTCTGTAGTGGTTCTTTTTGTTTTATGTCTTGGTGTTTAAAATTTTTTTGTGCTGTTGGCGCCTTATGTATGTTTTCATATTTTTAGTTAAGTTAAGGTAACTGAGTGGCCACCTATTGGGAAAATAGCTGCTCATTCGGCTTACGATATGTTTCATGGTATAAGTACCTGATTGTTGGTTTGGTTTTTTCCCACCTCGGTTTTTAAAGTGGGAATCTTTTTCTGATTGCGCCTTTTCCTGATCTTTGCCTACTTGTACCTTTTTAAGATCGACAGGAAAATGCTAGAAACAATTGAGTAATGAAATATCATGGAAGTCAATTATATCTGAATGATTATTTTTATTTTTTTTTTGATGAGATAATGTTCCGAAATTCGAAGCAATGATTCGTTAAAACGTCAAACAAATCTAACGTTTTATGATTTAGACACGGTGTCACACAGTCTCAAAATGTGACGAGCAAGGCATGGCGTTAGCAATTTCTATTTGAATAAGGCATTACATTTTACACATTTCGTTCTGGCAAATAAATTAAGCAATTTAATCAGAGTTCAATTTTGTTTTCATTGGTAACTCACGTTTATCCCCTGTCAATGTCTCCATTAAGGTGTATTTTAGTTTGGAGTCATCGCCAACAACAGAGATGTTGTAAGGTCCATGAAGTCGCTCTGCCATTATTCCGTTAGTATTGTCGACTCGGACGTTTCAACATACCTGAAAAAAGATAGAATATTTCCCTATTCGGATTTGGTCTCTTATAGCCCCGTCGTTGATGAAAAAAAAAACAAATAAAAAGGTTCAAATAGGCAAAGATCAGGAAAAGGCGCAATCAGAGAAAGAACCGAGATGGGAAAAAACTAACTTAACAATCAGGTATGAAAACATATCATAAGCCGAATGAGCAGCTATTTTCCCAATAGGTGGCCACTCAGTTACCTTAACTTAACTAAAATATGAAAACATACAAAAGACACCAACAACACAAAAACTTAAAACACCAAAACATAAAACAAAAAGAACCACCACAGAAGTATCGCCTTGGAACGATCAGTAACACAAAATTACTGGTGGGCTTAAACCGGTTTTACATGGCCATAACCTCAACCTCAGCTTCTGCAGTGGTTCATAACATTTAGTTAGTTCTGCTATCCTCGTGGTGAATCTCTAACTAGTCAATGAATAATCCTAGTCATGAATCTTACTAGTTAGTCAATGAAAACCTCATCTTTCGATAAGATATTTAGGCTTTGATGTTTAAGTTCGCTAGGCAAAAGTTCTTATCCGGCAAATTCGATTGCGCAAAGTGTTCCAAAGAAATATGTTTATATAAGTGCAAATATGACTCTGGGTAAGCAAATTGCGAACGCAAATACACACAAGAGAAAATATTGCATACGTGCAAATCGAATCCTGGGTCTGCCATTCTAAAATTCGCAAACGTGCAAATGCAAAACTTTATTGTCATACGAAAACAAACTAAATATGTTCATAAATAATTTGTTTCAAATCAATATAAGTTGCACAATCGATTTGATTAGGACTATTTAAAAACAATTCTACACTATGTATATTGTTAATTGATGACATATACTAGTATATTAAGTTTCTGAAACTTTCATTCAACACATTTTAAAAATCATATGGAGTACAGTCAGTTCAATATTCTTACCACATTTGCTCTTCATGACGAGTCCTAGGACATTTGAACAAATTTGTCATTGTAAAAGGACTATCAAGTGTACTTGATAATTGCTTACTATATTGAGACGAGTCGGGTGAGTAAAGTGCCACTATAACCTATTTCTTCACCATCAATAGCTGTCGTACTTAATACTCCACTGCCGTCTGTGTCTTCCTTGGAACTATGTAACTGACATGTTTCCTCTTTCATGGGAAAGTTTGAAATCTATGGTTGTCATGTGCATGTCCAAATACAGTCTGTAAAGAAAAGAAATCTGCACACAATGTTTTAGAAAATTAAATGAAAACATGTCCGTGAAATGTGTACCCTCTTAAACCCCACTTTTATATAGCAAAATTGGGGTTTGCAGGGGTATACCTAATTGTCTTATTTTTATCCAAATCATACATTGTCTTAGAGGCGGTCCTAACGTGTACCCCCAATCTGTGTTTGAGAAATAATAATTGAAGAAAAATATCAAAATAGTTCTACTGAAATCTTTGAAATTTAACAAATATTAAAAATCGTAGTGAAAGTCGTATATACAAATAAATCATACATAGATCGGGGCAAACGTAACCTAGGCTTAAAATATTTTTTATGTCCAAAATTATCTTGGATAGGCCTTTTGCATGTACAAGGGAAGTAAGAAATTCGATATAACCTCGATATTTTGACGAAAAGCGTCATTTGTTGTCTGAAAGGGGAAAAAATATAAAAAAAAAAACTTGGCATTGAAGAAAGGAAATCTAGCGTTTTTCTGTCTCAAAAAGGGGCTATTTGAAACTTGTGAAAGGGTGCATCGGGGTTGTGGTGGTTACGTGCGATATTTGCTTACTGTCCCAATCTGGGAGTACCCTCGTGCTATGGTAACCGACTATGTTGTATCCCTTTTGCTTCGAGCAGGCATTTCAGAATGATTAGAACAGTTCATCATGAATTTAATAAATAAAGGTTAGACAATTTGAGTCGGCGCGCTGCACAACCACAAGAGCTTTCATGAGGGGGGGGGATGGGGCAGGACCCTTTTATGTAAGTTGTGATTGGCATTTTTAAAGTCTGTGATTTGTGTAAAAATAAGTCTGTGATCTCAGACAGAGGTATTCCTTGTGATGTGTGAAACACAAATTTAAATCCCTCTGATCTGTAATTTGTAAATTTTCAAGGCTGTGAATTTTGAGTATCACCATTCCTTGTAATTGTAAAGCTAAGGATGCAAGGGCTGCGATATGGACCCCTCTAAATATTATTTATACAAACAGAATGCTTAACTTCCTTGGCAAGCCATTGTTTGCTTTTTTCTTTGTTCATTTTGAGCATACTTAAGAAACATTGTTAATAATTGCTAGTTTTGGTCCAAGATTTCAAAAAAGCTAATACTTGTAATCAGCAGGCTTTTCTTCATTATTGCGCGTAACTTTGTCAGGGATTTTTTCAAACTTATTTAAGCCACTGCGAGATGACTAGAATCACTCAGACTGCCAAAAACAAGGGTCATGGCTGCATTTTATGTCGTATTGATAACAATTAATACCAGAGACAATACTTGAAGGTGGTACCTTTTCATCCTTCATAAAAATTAAGAATTTCTGTATTCCAGACAAAAATGATCAACTATAATTGCCAAGAATCACTAAAATAGATAATAGAATGTTCCCAAAATTTTTTTTTTTCTTTTTTTTTTTTTTTCAGAGAGAATGCCGCGTTAAGTCTGGTTTAGTATTTCGTAGGAGGGGTTTTCAATTTTGCTAAATAGCATTAATTATTCTTAATGCTATCTTAGCATTGATGCTTATATTCAAGTTCGAAAAGTTCAGTTTACTAATTGTACAATTTTATACAAAAATTGGGTATACAGGTACAATAGCAATATGTCAAAACAAAATTAAGATTTTTTTTTTCATAGCCGCGCTATACACCATATTATTATTTCCATTGTTTCAAATTATCATCTGATATTTCTTGTTTATTAAACGATTGTATACAAGCTTAAACTCGGTTCTCTTGAAAAGGAGAAGAACGCAACGAACTTTGCATGAAATGGTGCATTATGTCTTTATTTGAAAAAAAAATGTCATAATCTCGTTTCAAAGGAGTAAAACGTACCACCTTTATTAGATGGATGCAAATGAGTACCTGATGATGAATAAAGGTTACAAAATGTAGTATTTCAGCAGATTAGGAGTTATTCTAATAGTTTGTATCCAGCATAAACATGGGAAAGCAATACAGTCTGCTATGATATAATCAGATACAAAACAAAATCGCCAAACACTGCAGCCCTTGTATCTATCAAATTTTAAACTTGCATGAAACTAAACTGTGTATGCAACAACTGGTGTTTTAAGTCTTTCTTTCTTTCTTTCTTTTTCTTTTTTTCCAGATTTTCAGTGCTGTTGTTTTGCACTCAGGGATCTCCAGACGCCGGCCAGCTTATCGTATCTGTGAGTCATTGTTTTTGATTCATCATTATAGTGTTTGTTATGTTTTATTTGATTATTTTGTGATAATTCATTGTACTTAAAGATTAACTACGAGGACCGTACAACTAACTAAATGTTGTCAACCAATGCAGAAGTTGAAGGTGAGGTTAGGGCTTTGCAAAACCGGTTACCGCCCCCACCCAACCGCCAGTAATTTATATTACTGCTCGTTCCAAAGGCAATATTTCTGTTTGGTTTCTGATTGTTTTATGTTTTGGTATTGAAGATTTGTGCTGTTTGCACCTTATGTACATTTTCATGTTTTAGTTAAGTTCGGGTAACTGAGTGACCGTCTATTGGGAAATAGCTGCTCACTCGGCTTACGATATGTTCTTTAAGTATAAGTACCCGGGCCCAGAATTACAATCCTTCGTTGCAGTTAAGGGATATTTTACCGTTAAAATTAATATTCAGTGTGTAAAATAAGATGTCAGTTACATAATGAAACCACTAAGTTTGATTTCAGTACATTTTAGATGCATCTTTTGGGATGCTAAAATTCGCAACCTTAACTAAGGTCATCTTTGTTTAAAGGGAGGGTTGTTTTTCTGGGCTAAGATTGTCATTTTTGTTTATTTCCCACCGCAGTATTTGGGAATTTCTTTCTGACTGTCCCATTTTTAGTCGTTGCCTACTTGTATCTTTTCGATGTGATCGTGATATTTTATATTACAATAGGGATCAAAGTGAAACATAGTTTTCTATGCATTCACATCTGCTGGGCCCCGAGGGAGGCGTTGAAACACGAGCCTAAACGGCGATGGTTTCAACGCTCCCGGGGGAGCCAGCAGATATTTATTCATCAGAAACAACATGTTTGATCGTTATTAATGCATTTAACAACTATTTCGTACAAAAATTTGCAGAATTTGTCCAGATTTTCTAAAAGCATCATCAACCTACGATACGCGGGAAACGACGTTAGCTGACGTTTTAAAATGCTGCTTTCGGGACAAACTTCAACTTCATCATGACGTCACAATGTAAATCAAATGTACGTTACGGGATAACGTCAATTTTTGCAAGAGGCCCTGTAACAAGCATAAGTAATACATGTATTAACAGCACGCGCTCACGAAAATTGCCATATCAATACATTACTTTCTTTCCATTAATATATGGATGTCAATATCGTGTGACACGAGTATTTATGCAATAATGTTCGTTGAAACGGCGTTCTCCTGTTGTGGTTCTAATTGTTTTATGCTTTGGTGTTTTTTGGCGTTCTGCCTTGGGAACGCCTATGTTTGATTTCATTTAGAACTCTCTGGAGGTCTTCCCCCACTATGTCATGCTTAGTCAGCATTTATTTTTCAAAGAAATATTCGTAGCCGGTGCATCTAAATGCAGGAGGTAAGGTACCAAGTCTTTTCGCTCTAAAAACCCTGCCTCAACTCCCGGGACTCGGGTTAAAATATTCATTATTTATAAAGAATACAGTAACACTCGGATGAAATAAATATGCAACATCTAATTGGTTATCAAGAGACAACCAACGTGACTGAAAACATCTAGCACGGGTCAAATCAATATGCAACATCTAAATGGTTATCAAGAGACAACCAACTTGACTGATAATACTTTACACGGATGAAATTAACATGTAACATCTAATAAGTTAACAGGAGACAACCAACGTGACTTATAACAACTAACTCGGATGAAATTAGTATGCAACATGTAACTGGTTATCCAGATACAACCAACGTGACTGAAAACAACTAACTCGGATGAAATTAATATGGAACATCTAATTGTTTATGACAACCAAAGTAACTGAAAACAACTATCACGGATGAAATTAATATGCACCATCTAAATGGTTATTAGGAGCCAACAAATGTGACTGATAACAACTAACACGGATGATATTAATATGCAACATCTAACTGGTTGTCAAGATACAACCAACGAGACTGATAACAACTGACATGAACGAAAATATTATGCAACATCTAATCGGATATCAAGAGACAACCAACATGGCTGATAACAATTAACACGGATGAAATTAATATGTAACGCCTAATT
The DNA here is from genome assembly GCA_964017185.1 of Rugalucina vietnamica. NCBI lineage: Eukaryota > Metazoa > Mollusca > Bivalvia > Lucinida > Lucinidae > Rugalucina > Rugalucina vietnamica. Next base: position 30,788,900 of record OZ024885.1, on the reverse strand, counting down.
GGTTATAAAGCGACAACCAACGTTGGTTATCAAGAGACAACCAACGTGACTGGAAAGAACAAACACGGATGAAAGTAATATGCAACATCGAAATAATTATCAAGAGACAACCAACGTGACTGATAACAACTAACACTGATAAAATCAGCCTGCAACATGTATATGGGTATCAAGAGATAACCAGCTTGCCTGATAACAACTGGAACGGATGAAATTAATACGCAACATCGAAATGGTTATATAGATACAACCAACTTGACTGAAAACAAATAACACGGATAAAATTAATATACAACATCGAATTAGTTATAAAGAGTTAACCAACATGTCTAAAAACGCCTAACATGGATGAAATTAATATGCAACATCTAAATGGTTATGAAGAGACAACCAACGTTACTTATAACAACTTACAGGGATGAAATAAATATGCAACATCTACTTGTGTATCAATCGAAAACCAACATGACTGATAACAACTACATGTAACACGAAAAAAATGAATATGCAACATCTATTTGGTTATCAAAAGACACCCAACGTGACTGATAGGAACAAAGTCGGAGGAAATAAATATGCAACCTCTAATTTGTTATTAAGAGACATCTAACGTGCCTAAAAACAACTAACTTGGATGAATTTAATTTGCAACATCTAAATGGTTATCAAGAGACAACCAATGTGACTGAAAACAACTAACACGGATGAAATTAAGATGCAACATCTAATTGGTTATCAAGAGAAAACCAAGGTGACTGATAACAACATACACGGATGAAATTAATATGCAACATCTAAATGGTTATCAAAAGACAACCAACGTGACTTATGACAGCTAACACGGATGAAATTAATATGCAATATCTAATTGGATATCAAGCGACAACCAATATGACTTATAACAACTAACACTGGTGAAATAAATACGTAACATCTTATTGTTTATCAAGAGACAACCAACATGACTGACAACAACTAACACGGATAAAATCAATATGCAACATCTAATTGGTTATCAAAAGACAATCAACGTGACTTATAACAACTAACACAGATGAAATTAATATGCAATATCTAATTGGGTATCAAGAGACAACCAACGTGACTTATCACAACTCACACAGTTGGAATTAACATGCAACATCCAACTGGCTATCAAGAGACAACCAACATGTCTGACAACAAGTAACACGGGTGAAATTTATATGCAATATCTAATTGGTCATCAGGAGACAACCAAAGTGACTGATAACAATCAGTGGGGATCAGGGCTAAACCAAATGGTATAAGTTGTGCTTAATTGCTCTCTTGAGGTGCATTTTATGTATACTTCATGTGTGATACTCAATATTCTCTCCCTTACAGATTCAAAATGCACCTATTTTACGGTACAAAAATAACGTAAGGACGTTTCGGCTGCTCATCACGTCATGGTGAGGGCAACATGGATAAATTTGCACCTCTGGGACATTATATTAGGTTTGTAAGAAATTGCTGAATTTAAACTCATAACTGGGAATGCTTTCCTTTTAAACTGAAATTTTATTTTGCGCTGTTTTCACCGTAACTACATTTTCATACTTTAGTTATATTCGTGTAACTGAAAGACCGTGCATTGGGAAATAGCTGTTACCTTGGCTTACGATATGTTCTGTTAGTAAAAGTACCTATTTTTTATTTAGTTTTCCCCACCTCTGTATTTGGAGTGTGAATTTCTTTCTGATTGTGCCATTTCCTGATCATTTTACCTTTTTCAATCTATTCGAGAAGAGGGCTTGGGGGTCAATGAAATGAGGAACTCAGTATTTGAAGACCATCGTTACAAGTTTATCTTTAAAAGTCAAATATATGCATTTTACCATACGTAATGCATTTGGGAGTTTTGAATTTCATTCATAACTTTAACGATATGTCTGTGTGTTGGATATTTTAACATTATACATTTAGTCTGTAGCTGTCTCAACTAGTTTAGGTCTAATTATGAATTCAATATTGTCTTATCTATCGATTTAGGTATACTAGTAGTTTCTTACCAACATTTAATATAATTTGGTCCTAATTGAGACGATACTAGTCTTTATATAGACTTCCCTGTTGAAAGGCGGAGGATTGCAGTAATTCTCTTTGGCTCCATGTTATCAAATCTAAAAGGTCACTAACGAGTCCTATGTAGCCGACACCATGGTATGGCCAATCCCCTTTCTCATTGCTATATTTAACTAAGTTTTTATTCTTATTCATGAGGTAACGCCCACAGAGTAATCCATATTTTCAGCTATATTACATAATGTCCAACCGACATTATCATGTTATCTTACAGTGTATCAATATGTGATAAGTAAAATAGAGAATAGAGTAGAGGTCAGTACGAAATCAAGAGACCCGGCACGTGAACTTTAAGCCGACCTGTCGCAGCTCAGACCCGAAACGTGACAAAGCGCAGCTTTAGAGTCTTAAAGTTCATGAGCCGGGTCTCTATTGTTGTACGAACCGATTCCGACATACTCTAACTGACTAATGTAGCCGCGGTGTTCCACGTCCGGACCAATATGCTATTATAGACAGCAAGCCGATTGGCAAAAATTTGCACATTATGCTTTCACCAATTATGTTCTATTTTAGTACATGACAATCGACCAAACCAACCCACGAACAAAGCGAGGAGACTAGCTATTGAACGATATTAACAGTTTCCTCGTGATCTGGTGTACAAATAGAACTTTCACAGTAACATCTCTTTGAAACGCCGTATAACGTAATGCGTATAAGGCAAATACGTCAACGCAATTTAAGTCTAATTTAGGCTATCTACGGTGGATGATACAAAATAACGTGGACTTTAGCTGTAGCTCGAAAACAGTTCTATCTAATGATTATAAAATAACAAAAACTGAAATCGGAATAAGTGTAGAATATCCTGGCAAAATATCAAGAACCATGGCAATTACAACACTTAGAATCAAAACAAAAAGGTCACAATGGTCTACACGGCGCACGCCATCCTTGATGTCGTAACGTCATTGACGAATAGACTATCTATTTCGAAGTTAACACCCTCTCACCGCTCACGGCCATCTACATACTAAGGTACAAGTAGGCAAAGATCAGGAAAAGGCGCAATCAGAAAAAGATTCCCACTCCAAAAACCGAGGCGGGAAAAAACCAAACCAACAATCAGGTACTTATAACATGAAACATATCGTAAGCCGAATGAGCAGCTATTTTCCCAATAGGTGGCCACTCAGTTACCTTAACTTAACTAAAAATATGAAAACATACATAAGGCGCCAACAGCACAAAAAAAATTTCAAACACCAAGACATAAAACGAAAAGAACCACCACAGAAGTATCGACTTGGAACGATCAGTAACACAAAGTTACTGGCGGGCTTAAACCGGTTTTACATGGCCATAACCTCACCCTCAGCTTCTGCAGTGGTTCATAACATTTAGTTAGTTATTCGGTCCTCGTGGTGAATCTCTAACTAGTAAATGAATCATCAAGAACAAACAAATAAATCATGATAAACATCCTGATGAATCAAAAACCAGGACTCACAGACTGAGTAAGCTGCCCGAGCGCCGAATAACCTACTAACTCCGGAGCAAAAGAAAAAACACCAGTTGGACCCCGGTGGGCCAAGCAACAGACAAGAAGCTCCGGCCCCAACCAACTAAAATGAATAGCTTTATGTCGGGGCCATCATAGAGTCTGACGCCCGACCCACCGGCGTGCATGTACCATAGATAACATAATTTTACTTATTTATGCTTCAGACTTCGCAAATTTTCAGTTTAATACTATCAAAAACTCGAAACAAATTCACACTTAGAATTGCTACACAGATTGCCTCATCATGAGCCGTCTGCATGCAGTCATCGCATCACGCATTTATGTTACCAGTGTTTCTTTTTTATCTTTGTTATGATGTTTGATCGTCAGAATCACAACAGGAATATTTCCACATAACTAATTTATACACAGAAAGCGCACTATTAATATTAGTATTTGTTTAAACTTGCCCCCTTTTTAGATCTACATCTTTCTGTTGCAAATGGATTTGTTTCTTCTAAAATTTATGATAAGCGCGATGATTTTGATTTTGATATAGTAAATTTTCCGTTTTTGGATGGTGACGTACCTCGTCGTGCTTCTTATGGTGTATACATTTCGCAACTTTTGCTAGAGTCTGCTATCATGTTACAGACTTCAAAGCTCGAAATAAATCTTTAACGGCCAAACTTCTCCAACAGGGCTATCGGTATCATAAACTTCGAAAAACCTTTTCTAAATTTTATCGTAGACACTATGAATTGATTTCCAAATATAATGTTGGGTTAAAGACGCTTTTAAGTGAGGGTCTTTCGGAACCAGAATTTTATGGTGACTTGGTTTACAAATTTAAGGAACTTATAGGAAGTAATGATTTTTCTTTTCAGTTTAGAAAAATCATAACACGTTACAGACGTATAGGTTATAACTTGAATGTTATGCGACAGTCTGCATGCTTAGTTTTTAACCCAATCACGGTTGATAACTATGCTGCCTTCTTTAATTGCACGCCGGTGGGTCGAGCGTCAGACTCTATGATGGCCCCGACTTAAAGCTATTCATTTTAGTTGGTTGGGGCCGGAGCTTTTTGTCTGTTGCTTGGCCCACCGGGGTCCAACTGATGTTTTTCTTTAGCTCCGGAGTTAGTAAGTTATTTGGCGCCCAGGGATCTCCATCGTCGGGCAGCTTACTGAATCTGTGAGTCCTGGTTTTTGATTCATCAGGATGTTTATCATGATTTATTTGTTTGTTCTTGATGATTCATTTACTAGTTAGAGATTCACCACGGGGACCGAAGAACTAACTGAATGTTATGAACCACTGCAGAAGCTGAGGGTGAGGTTACGGCCGTGTAAAATCGATTTAAACCCGCCAGTAACTTTGTGTTACTGATCGTTCCAAGTCGATACTTCTGTGGTGGTTCTTTTTGTTTTATGTCTTGGTGTTTAAAATATTTTTGTGTTGTTGGCGCCTTATGTATGTTTGCATATTTTTAGTTAAGTTAAGGTAACTGAGTGGCCACCTATTGGGAAAATAGCTGCTCATTCGGCTTACGAAGTGTTTTCATGGTATAAGTGCCTGATTGTTAGTTTGGTTTTTTCCCACCTTGGTTTTTGGAGTGGGAGTCTTTTTCTGATTGCGCCTTTTCCTGATCTTTGCCTACTTGTACTTTTTCTACTGAACTAAGCTTGGCGCAATTCGCATACCTAGTTTACATTTTATCGAGACATGTGATAGTTCGTCTCTCACTAATGAGAAAGACCATCATTATTTCTTGAATAGTGCTGATGTGTGTTGGTGAATTCTTTGATGGCTGACTAGGCCAATTCTGGCTCTAAACTGTCGGTTGCAAGTAGAGCAAGTCAATGTCATAGCGTCTGCTGGTGGCACATTTGTTTTGGCTTTGCGCTCTCTTCGCTTTCTTTCAGCTTCACAGATTCTCTTCTTTTCATAGAGAGCTGCTCCTTTGTTGATGAGACCTCGCTACTTTGATCGCTCCTGTGCAGCCTGTTCCCAGGACCCCATTGGTATTTCGAAATCCTTCAGAGAGGCTTTGAGGGTGTCTTTGTAGCGTTTCTTCTGGCCACCTTGAGAGCGCTTTCCCTCCTGTAGTTCTCCATAGAAAACTTTCTTTGGAAGTCGCGCATCAGGCATTCTTATAACATGGCCAGTCCATCTTAGCTGTGCTAGCTTTAAGACTGTATGCATGCTTTGCATCCCTGCTTTCCTCAGGACCTCTGTGTCTGGAATCTTGTCCTGCCACTTGATTTTTAACAACTTTCTCAAACAGCTTAAGTGGAAATGGTTAAGTCTCTTTGCATGGCGTTGGTATACTGTCCAGGTCTCACATGCATACAAGAGGGTTGGCAGTACCACAGCCTTGTAGACTTTCAGCTTGGTGTCAAGCTTGATTCCATTTCGCTCCCAGACATTTGCACGGAGTCTTCCGAATGCCACACTAGCTTTTGCAATTCTGGCAGTGATCTCATCATCAATATGCACTGCTCTGGAGAGAGTGCTTCCCAGGTAGGTGAACTTGTCAACAACTTTCAGCTTTTGCCCATTCACAGTGATGGTTGGTTCATTATATGGTTTTCCGGGGGCTGGTTGGTGTACAACCTCTGTCTTTTTTGTGCTGATTGTGAGATCATAGTTATCACATGACTGTGAGACTTGATCCATGGCTCTTTGCATTTTTGCCTCTGTGTTGGCATTCTTATCCATATCATCTGCATAGGGGAGCTCATCTTGCACATCAGTCTGGACCTTAGTTTTGACTTGCAACCTTCTGAGGTTGAATATGTTGCCATCAAAACGGTACCTGATTGGAAAACCAGTGTCACTGTCCTGAAAAGCATCCATAAGCATGGCAGAAAACATCATGCTGAACAGTGTTGGTGCCAGAACACAGCCTTGTTTGACCCCATTTGTTACTTCAAATGGTTCAGAGAACTCTCCATCATTCTGCACACGTGCCTGCATGCCATTATGAAACTGCCGCACCATAGCTATGAATCTGGGTGGACAGCCAAACTTGGCCATGATTTTCCAGAGTCCATCACGACTAACAGTGTCAAAAGCTTTGGTGAGGTCAACAAACGTCATGTATAGATCTACATTCTGTTCTTGGCATTTCTCCTGAAGCTGTCTTGCTGTGAAGATCATGTCTATTGTCCCTCTGTCTTTTCTGAATCCACATTGACTTTCAGGGATAAGTCCCGTCTGATCAAGATGAGCATTCAGACGATTCAACAGAATTTTTGCAAGTATCTTCCCAGCAATTGATAGGAGGGAGATGCCTCTGTGATTGTCACAGACTTGAGGATTTCCTTTCCGCTTGTATAGGTGGATTATGGATGCATCCTTAAATTCTTGTGGGATAGCCTCCTTCCTCCACATACAGTGAAACAACTCTGTCAGTTTCTCTGCCATGGGTAGCCCCCCAGCCTTGTAAACTTCGGCAGGAATTGCATCTGCACCTGGGGCTTTGCCAGATGATAGTTGTTGAACTGCTTTTCTTGTTTCCGTAACGGTAGGAAATTCATCTAACAGAACATTGCACTCTATCTGTGGAAGTCTGTCGATTGCATCCTGATTGATGCTTGATGGTCGATTAAGCACACTATTGAAGTGTTCTGCCCACCTTTCCAAGATAGCTTCTTTATCTGTGAGAAGAGTGTTTCCATCTGCACTGAGTAATGTGGTGGCTCCAGAACTCTTTGGACCATAAATGGTTTTCAGTGCATCATGAAATTTCTTCATGTCCTTTCTATCCGCAAAAGACTGAATTTCTTCTGTTTTCTTCCTCAGCCAGGAATCTTGCATGTCCCTAAGCTTGGTCTGGACTGTCTTACAAATGTTGCTGTAGGCTGCTTTCTTTGATACTGAGCTAGTATCACCTTGAGCAAACGGTGCTTTTCTTCAAGAAGCCTCTGAATTTCATCATCATTCTCATCAAACCAGTCTTGATGTTTGCGAGATGGATGGCCTAAGGTGCTTGCAGCTGAAGAAAGAACTGTTTTATGGAAAACTGTCCAGTTTTCTTCGGGGTCCTCTGAACTGAGATTCATTGCATCCAGTTGGTTGCAAATGTCTGTTAAGAAATCTTGTCTCATGCTGTCTTTATTCAGCTTTGAGACATCCAGTCTCTTAGGAGCTTTCTTGCCTTGAGGTCGCCTCGCAGGCTGTATTCTTAGGTTGAGTTTGCTGACAACCAGTCTATGATCTGTCCAGCAGTCTGCACCACGCATAGTCTTTGTCACTTTAACATCCTGCCTGTCTGTTCTCCGCACTATGACATAGTCTATGAGATGCCAGTGTTTGGAACGGGGATGCATCCAGGATGTTTTGTTCCTATTAGGTAGACGGAAGACTGTGTTGGTGATTAGAAGATCATGTTCAGCACACTTCCTGAGAAGCAAGAGACCATTGCTGTTGCACTTTCCAACCCCTTCTGGACCTATAACTCGTTCCCAGGTCTGGTGGTCTGTACCCACTCTGGCATTAAAGTCGCCAAGAAGGATAAGCTTGTCTGTGCGGGGTGTTGCAGAAATAACATTGTCTAGGTCATCATAGAACTTGTCCTTGACCTCATCTGGATTGGTCATTGTGGGTGCATAAGCACTGACATAGTTGCATGTTTATTGCCTGACAGAGGAAGTCTCAATGTCATTAGACGGTCATTAATGCCTTTTGGCAATCCTGACAGCTTACCAACAAGTTCTGTTTTGATGGCAAAGCCAACTCCTGCTTCACGCCTCTCTTCACTTTTGCGTCCACTCCAGAAGAAGGTGTATCCAGCACCAACTTCTTTGATCTCCCCCACATCTGCGAACCGAGTCTCACTCAATGCAGCTATCTGTATATCATACCTCCCAAGTTCTCTGCCCACAAGGGCCGTTCTACGCTGTGGTCTATCTGATCCAGCACTATCCATTAAAGTGCGCACATTCCATGCGCCAATCCGTAAGGGGATTACTCTAGCTTTTTTCTTTGTATTTCGACCGCTTAAGGGGATCCCCGCTGATCGCGGTTAACCAGCCAGGGGGTTTGAAGCAGGCAATTGTTTAGGGCACCTTTTCTAGCCCCTTCCCCATGCTACGGGGGTGAGCAGTGCGGTCCTAAATAGGTCTGCTCAGTCACTCAGCCGACTGCCGAATTCTGCTTACTGCTTCTCCTCACAGAAAACGACCATTAAAACTGAGCCGCCTGTGTGCAGGTCTGCAACTACAGCTCCCAGTGTGTCCTACACCTGCTGCTTCGCCACTCGCCCATCGCCACAGGACTTTGTAGGTATGTGGGTGCAAGTGTGATGAAATTGTTGTGTATGCAAGTGCTTGTGTGTTGAGAAATAAGATGACATGCGCTATGAAATTGGATTATAGTGAGGAAGAGGTGCGCAACGTCAACCTCACTCTCTAGTCCTCGCCCAGCTGCGCCCAGAGGCAAGACACAGGTCAAGACGTTTGGAGTTGGGTTTGGATGCAGTGGATGACCGTAACATCTTTAGTGCCTTGTCACATGTACGACAGTGAACACGACCGAAAATTCGCATACGCCACCTATGCGTTTTAAAACGGCGCGGCGTGTTTGCGAAAGGTATAATTGTTTTATCTTTGCTTGTTAAACTAATGCTCTGATTTATCTCAATATCTTTTTTCCTAACATTTATCTACTTAACCAAAATTTAGTATATTTGGACCCATTTGGATAATACTAGTCTTTGTATCTACTACCCCTAAGAAAGGTACAAAATTACAGTGGTTCTCTTTGGCTCCATGTTGTCAAATTTAAAGGATCACTGGCGAGGCTAAGGTGGCCGAAACCATGGAATGGCCCATCCTCTTTCTCATTCATATGTTCACTGCTCTGAAAAGGTCTCAGTTTATTTCATTTGTTATTACTGAAGCTGGTGTTGTGCCGTGTGGCGGCCCTTAAAGTCTCCCCGTGCATCATCCATAGTGCAGATTATATCTCCTTTTTAGGTCCGTTGAGATCAGAGAGGATATTTTGAGAAATCAGAAACCCATTATCGTTTAGATACAATTTCTTACAACATTTAGCATATTTGGACCCATTTGGATAATACTAGTCTTATCGCTCACTGGTATTGTCCAAATGGGTCCAAATAGCTGCTCAATCGGATTACAATATGTTTTCTTAGTACAGGTGTCTAATTGCCAACTCAGTTTTTCCCACGTCGATTTTTGAGTGTGAATTTCTTTCTGATTGCACCTTTTCCTGATCATTGCCTACTTGTACCTTTTTTGTATCTTCTGCACTGTTGAAAGGTATAAAACTACAGTGGTTCTCTTCGTCTCTATGATGTGAAATTTAGACGGTCAATGACGAGGCTTAAGTGACCGAAACCATGGTGTGGTCCATTCCCTTTCTCACTGATATGTTCACTGCTCTTAAAAGATCTCAGTTTTAGTTGTACGAGGTATGGCAGGAAAGTTCGTAGACACTTCAGCTATCAGAAAAAGTAACGCGTTGTTGAAGAAGCGTTTTGCATAATTTCAAGCAGCAATATCTTATGAGTATATTTCAGAAAATTTGTGCAATTTGAAGTAATAACACGCTTGGTATGGCCACTTTTCTGCTTGAGGGGAGGGGCGTGCGGGGCAGGTGTCAAAACGATAAAATGTGACGATTTTCACATTCTGATTTTGCTTGTGAAACGGCACGGAAGTGTGCTGTAACGTTAAAATATTTTTATCCTGAAAGAATGTTCAATCAACAACGTTTTCTGAATGTTTGGGCATTCGCGGCAGTACAGTTTGATACCTGTGAATAAAATTTCAGATGCAGTCCGAAAAAAATGTTTGAAAAAATGGCGTAATTTTGACGTCGGAGAACAGCCGATAACCATAAAATTGTGTGTTTTGCTATGGAAATGGCCAACAAACACGATCGAAATGATATAAACAACAACGTTAAAGCTATCAGCTTGTCTGGTACTAGTTTACAAGTGGCAGAATTGATTTTTGGATGCTCGATAGATAATCTAAGATGATAAACGGCGGCGGAAGGGCACTCGTCTTATATTCTCAGCGAATGAAAATGGTTTCATATGTTTAAACCGGTCATCAGAGAACCTGAGGACAGTTGGCACAGATCTGCATTTGACAGCTGGATACACATTATAAAATTGTACCGATATCCAAGGACCCTATGTGGAATAACTCTGAAACATCGGTTAAACTTGTTACAAATATATAAAGCACTGACAGCAATAAACTTCAAGTAACGTCACTGAGACGTTGACCCTTGCCCCGCTCCCGGTTAGGGAGATGCACATAAAAGGTTGTAGAAGATGTCGTGTTGGCCAAATTTTCATAAAATTTCGTCTATTTGCTCATGAAATAATTCTGCAAACCCAGATATATTCATTTTGACTGAATTTCTTTTCCTGTTGAAAATACTAATGGTGTCTACGAACTTTCTTGCCATACCTCGTATTATTTTAAGCTGTATTTACAGCAAAAATCGTTTTATTTTGGACCGTTTCTCGTACTTATTGTGTGTTAACTGAAGTGTACATGGATATGTTTTGACTAGATCCCATCCTGTCCACCGTACTTGTTACGGTGGACCCAAAAACGGAATAAAATAACAACAAAAGCAACCCAATACTGGTGAATCACCCAGGAATGGAAAGTTTCGTCCCGCCAAATTCGTCCAGACGGAGCTTAACAGACTATTTGACGTCTTACAAATTTGGGTTATGCTTCCGCCCCAAAAGAAGTCCAAGGATTACTGACCAAAGAACAGCTGATTTAGTGCATTCACAGCTCTGACATGAGACTTAGAATAAAGCAGGATAGACCTGAAAGCTTGAATGAGGTAGTTCGACATGCAGTTGAGTAAATAGTATTCGTGAAAGCTAGATATAAACATAAAGGTTTTGGATTAATGAGATCCACAAATTAGGAAAACTGATACAAGCTCATCAGATAAGACGGATTCAAAATACTGCCGCTAGAGAGACTGAACCGTAGACAGATCAGCAGTTGAACTGTTCAACTTCTGGTGCTGTGTTATATGCCAAACGCAAGGTCAATACCATGCACAAGCAATGCTTGATATATACGTACAGGTGCCACATTGACAATTTTGTCAACAGAATTCTGGAAATCAATAAGTGATTTGAAAGCCCAAGTTTTCGTCGAATATAATGGTTATACATGTGTTAATAGCTTGAAAGACGACAGTCTTTACTGAAATAGGCGGCATGTATTCCCCATGCAAAGTTGTGATTGCCAATATAAACTTGGACTTGATTGAAGGGCTAGACTTCATAAAGGCACATAATTGTTTGATAGATGCTACAAAGAATGATCTCACGACACTAGGCAAGCCTTGTAAACTCATATGTAGTGGATCAGTTGACTGCTATCGCTGTACTTGGTAAGATTGAAGTACCGCCTATGTCAGTGATCGTGGAAAGCAATGTCATAGGAATGAAACCAGACATATATGATCTGTTTATTGTTGAACTAATGGATCAACTCTCTGGTGATCAGAAGACGCTGGTCGCTAGAATATTGGCGTACGCTAAAGTAAAAGTATCTTGAACTTCTCTCTGGAGCAAAAGATTTTTAACCGTGGTACAAACATTGCAGTTTTAAAGCCGGTAACTGTTGTTCAAATATGAGAATGCCAGCAAGCAATGCCAAAGCATGTATGAGTGTATGAGTGTACCAAATCACTTGAAAGATCTGTACGACACGACTGTGGCAGCTATGACTACGGTCCAGCAGAGAGATGTTGCTCAGCTATTGTGCAACTACTTTTAATTAAATTAGTGTCTTTTCAGAATCAGATGCTGCTATTGGACGGATGGCAATAACTAACCATAAGATTCCGACAGGAACAGCTCAACCAATAAATCAAAGGCCAGTTCACATTAATAAGGAGGTTGATTGGCAGATTGATAACCTGCATGGAAAAGAACCTCATGGGCAACTGCCATTGTGATGGTGAAGAAAAAAAAATGATGGATAAGGTCATTTTGCGGGGACTATAGGAAGTTGAACGACGGCACGATCATAGACGTATATCCGATTCCAAGCCTTGATGAGTCCTTTTACCAACTAGCGGGATCAACGTGGTTCTCGTGCATCTGAGATCTAAATACCGCAGGTTCAAACACGTGCACAGGACAAAGAAAAGACAACATTTACCACTCGCAAAGGACTCAACAGTTGACGTTTAATGGATAAAAATAGAACAGAGATCCTCTAAGAGCAGTGAGCATATTTTCGAGAAAGGTGATGGGTGATGGGAAACTGTGATAGCCGGCTTACATTGTATGGATGAAGTTATTGTGACAGGAAAGTATGTTGAAGCTATGCTCAGTTCAACAAGAAACGCAATTGTGTTGTATTTATTTTCGCATAGGTATAATTTATATTACCAAAAATCTTATTGATTCTAAGGATTTGCCATTTTTATAAGAGTTTCACAACTGAGTGTCCTTGCGATTTGAAAGCGGAGAGAATGTTTAGATGTCTTATGAAATCAACATTATACTCAAAAAACACACCTGAGAGAATATTTACATAAAATTTTGTTTTGAGTAGGATGATTGTGGACCAGCAAATCATAAAAGCACAAAGTTAATTGAATTTCATAAAAGTAATTAAATTTCATAAAAGTAATTGAATGTCATAAAAGTAATTGAATGTCATAATCCGCTGCACCACGGAGGCTTCTTGTTTTTGGATTGTCTATTTCGATACTCCTATTTTAGCTCACCTGAGCCGAAGGCTCAAAATGTGAGCTTATAGGATGGTCATGCTCCGTCGTCCGTCGTTGTCGTTGTCGTTGTTGTTCACACTTTTCAAAGATCTTCTCCTCTTAAACCCCTGGTCCAATCAATGACAAACTTCATGTGGAACATTCTTAGGAAGGGGGAACTAAAGTTTGTATAAATGGTCCAGGTCACATGACCAAGATGGCCGTCATACCCATATATGGTAACAACCTTAAAAATCTTCTTCTCTGGAACCGGTGGACCGATTTCAATGAAACTTGGTATGTAGCATTGGGGTTCTGGCCCATCATAGTTTATATACATCATGACCTTGGGTTGACCTTGACCTATTTTGCGGCAAAGTCAACTTTGGTCACATAGGCTTTTCAATGGAAAAAAAGTGAAAACAGTGGATTTTTCAGGAAGTTTTGTGACCTGTGACCTGAAAGTTGGTAGATACATATAACTAATTGATTTAATGAGGTCAAAGGTGTATTCAAGGTCGAGGTTATCTCTTAACCTTGGCCAAAGGCCATTTACATATGAAATTTAAAACTTAATTTTCTCAGAAATCACTTCACCAATCAAAGCCAAATTTTATATGTGATATCCTTAGGAAGAGGGAATTAAAGTTTGTATAAATGACCTAGGTCACATGACCAAGGTGGCTGTCATGCCCATATATGGTAAGAACCTTAAACAATTCTTCTCTGGAACTGCTGGACCGATTTCAATGAAACTTGTCATGTAGCATTGGGGACGCTGAATCATCATAGTTTGTATAAATCATGACCTAGGATTGACCTTGACCTATTCTATCGCAAGGTAAACATTGGTCGCATAGGCTTCTCAATGGAAAAAATGGAAAACATTGGATTCTTCAGGAAGTTTTGTGGCCTGTGACCTGAAAGTTGGTACATACGTATAACTTATTGAGTTAATGAAATCCTATGAGTATACAAGGTCAAGGTCATCTCTTGACATTGGCCAATGGTCATTAACATATTAAATTTAAAACTTAATTTTCTAAGAAACAACTTCACCAATCAAAGCCAAATTTTATATGTGGTATCCTTAGGAAGGGAGAACCAAAGTTTGTGCAAATGGTCCAGGTCACATGACCAAGATGGCCGCCATGCCCATATATGTGGTAAAATCCTTTAAAAATCAACTTCTTTAGAATCGGTAGACCGATTTCAATGAAACTTGGTTTATAGCACTGGGTGCTATGGCCCTTCGTAGTTTATATAAATCATGATCTTGGGTTGACCTTGACCTATTAAACTGTTAACTTAAGCAGAAAGGTCAAATATTGCCAGAAAGATCTGAAAGTTGGTAGATACAGTCTACAGTGTTAATAATTATGTGAGTATTTGAAGTCAAGTTTACATTTTACGTTGGCCAACATGGCCTTAGCGAAAGGTCATTTATCAAAGACAAAATCTCAGGTGAGCGATATCGGGACCATTGGTACTCTGTTTTTTTTTTTATAGATTTAAAAACGACTTATAAATGTTTTCAAAAGGAAACACATGCAGATTCCTTTAAAATGCGCAAATCAACTTTGCCTTAGCATTTCAAGTTTTTGCAAAACTCTTGCTTTATAAGGCTGTCACATTATCATTAATAAATCACTGCATAGTTTTAATATTTTAAATAATTTAAAAAAAAAGTGTTTTGTATAACGCTAAATCAGTTATTTAATGGTTGTTTCCTTTGCAATTAATAAGGACAAGCTTTTCTTTTAACATAAGCATGATTATTAAGCTTTACAGTATTGCTTTACATAACTGGGACCTGGATTAATTTCAATGTCTCCAGCCAGAATGAGAGTGAGCAGGATGGTTCCTCTGGAGGGCTTAAAATTTTGTAGAACTTCAAAACTCCAGCGATTACCAGGCTTCCTCGAGTATGCCAAAATTGTGAAACATTTTCAGTTTTTTTTCGATACCAACGCTGCAGTCATGATTTGGATCCACAGAAACTTAAACCAGGGAAAAAACCAACCTATAGAACATTCTGATGTGATAAACACAATTTGAATAAGCAACCACAAGTGGCAGTCATCTACCGGGTTACTATGACAAAGCTCACAATACCGACCGGTAAGCGATCTAGCTGACTAACCGCGCAAGTTGTCTGGATCGAGAGTTCGGTGTTCCAAACATACTGGCGCCAGCTTGAGCACTGAGGACACTAACTCTCCGAAGTATTTGTTAATCGCTTAGTCCCAACATGATTGAAAAAATGTTTAAGAAGGCCTACACCGTCAAAGATTTTTCGGTTGTCTCAGGGGCCGAAATAAGGCCTCATTCCCAATGGCATTTCGGTGACTTTTTTCCAAATCTGGAGAAAAAATTATCAATCTCAGCTAAAAATTATTTCCAACTAGAATTTGTTTTCCTCACGAAAACTGACGTCTCTCCCTTTCTAAATGCAACCACGAGGACCGAAGAACTAACTAAATGTTATGAACCACTGCAGAAGCTGAGGGTGAGGTTATGGCCATGTACAATCGATTTAAGCCCGCCAGTAATTTTATATTACTGATCGTTCCATGTCGATACTTCTGTGGTGGTTCTTTCGTTTTATGTCTTGGTGTTTTTAACATTTTTGTGCTGTTGGCACCTTAATTATGTTTTCGTACTTTAGTTAAGTTTAGGTAACTGAGTGGCCACCTTTTCGGAAAATAGCTGCCCATTCGGCCCACGATATGTTTTCATGGTATAAGTATTTGATTGTTAATTTAGTTGTTTCCAATCTCGGTTTTTGGAGTGGGCATCTTTTTCTGATTGCGCCTTTTCCTGATCTTTGCCTACTTGTAACTTTCAATATTCTAAAGTTATGATTTTTGTGTCCTGCACATTGTCGCGGATGTTAATAATGCTACAAAGTTTCAACACAAAACACTGATTGGTTTTTAAGTTACATTATCATTTCAAAGCACCATAACTCCAAAAGTATGTAATCCAGTGTTATAAATCTTGTGTTCTGCAAGACTTCTGATGTTGTCAATAATCCTGTGAAGTTTCATGAAAATTAAACTAAATCGATTTTCGAGTTACACAGCGGACACGACTAGAAAACAAATTCTGCTATTTTCCATTTCAAGGGCCATAACGCCCAAAATACGCAATTAAGAGTTATGGGTCTTGTGTTCTGCACGTCGTCACATGTTGGTTAATAGTCCTGTGAAGTTTTATCAAAATACCATAACCAGGTCCCGAGGTTATAAAACTTTTCCCATGTTCAGTTCAGCTGAGACTAAAATGTAGCTTGTTCATAAATGTTAAGATGTCATTGCTAATCCAATTTCATAGCGCATGTCATCTTATTTCTCAACACACAAGCACTTGCATACAGGAGCGAAATAAAATTAAGCTTGACACCAAGCTGAAAGTCTACAAGACTGTGTTACTGCCAACCCTCTTGTATGCATGTGAGACCTGGACAGTATACCAGCGTCATGCAAAGAGACTTAACCATTTCCACTTAAGCTGTTTAAGAAAGCTGTTAAAATCAAGAGGCAAGACAAGATTCTAGACACGGAGATCCTGAAGAAAGCAGGGATGCAAAGCATGTATACTGTCTTAAAGCCAGCAAAGCTAAGCTGGACTGGCCATGTTATAAGAATGCCTGATGAGCGACTTTCAAAGAAAGTTATATCTATGGAAAACTACAAGAGGGAAAGCGCTCTCAAGGTGGCCAGAAGAAACGCTACAAAGACACCCGCAAAGCCTCTCTCAGGGATTTCGACATACCAATTGGGTCTTGGGAATAGACTGCACAGGAGCGATCAAAGTGGCGAGGTCTCATCAACAAAGGAGCAGCTCTTTATGAAAAAAAAAGAAAATCAAAACGCAGAGAACGCAAAGCCAATACCAATGGACAACCAGCTGATTCCATGACATTGACTTGCTCTACTTGCAACGCTAGAATTGGCCTAGTCAGCCATCTAAGAACTCACCAACACACACGCACCTATTCAAGAAATGACGATGGTCTTTCTCATAAGTGAGAGACGAACGACCAGTATATATTGCCCTTAAGTAAAAACAGTGCCTTCATTTCCCTATTTGATATATTTGCTTATAATTCTCATCAAGTTGTAGAACGATTTATCAACGAATCTTTATATTTCCGACTCACCGTAATCAGTTTATCTTTTGTAGTGCAAACTACGGATAAGCAGAGGCTTCTATCTAAATGTGTGCTGAAAGTAACACGAATAGCTTGTAGTTATCTGTTGTAAAAGTTGCATTTCTTATTGAAGTCAGCATATAAAATACAGTTATGAATCTGTGCTCATATTTGCTTACAAGATTTGTTGTATGAAGGCCAAGTTGATTGTTTCAATGGAGATAAATGGCCCAATACAGTATTATTTTTCAGTGAAGTTTTAAACTGCTACTATTGCTCAAGGACGCAACACGGTCGAGGTAGGTCTCGAGCCACTGGAGCCGTCAGCATGGTTATGCGTTATACAACTAACGAAATGTATGAAATTGTGTTTTAGCTTTAAGCTCATCGCCACATTATTTGTGGTACAGAAAATTAGCTGGTTGGTTGGTGGATATCGTGTTTTATCGTAAAAACGAAAGAAGTCTTAGCTGTTGGATCACATGGAGACGAGACCTGTGTAAAATGTCTCATCTGAAAGATGGTGGAAGCTATTTAGATCAGCTGGCTAACTGTCACTCCGCTCCACTTCGGTACCTCGTTCCACTTCCCTGACAGTTTAGCATAGGTTGCATTTAAACAAATGTCGAACTGATTGCGGATTTCGTAAGCGACTTGCAGCTGTATTATTTTGCCATTAATCGTATTAGTTTTGTTTTGTATTTGTACCAGTGCCGAAGAACTTCCGGTAAACACATAAAACTGCCTAAAACGTTTAAATTAATGTAGAAAAACAAACGATTTTGGACTTTGAGTCGCTAATCCTACAGTAGTCTCCCCTGATCTATTTATAGACATATTTTGAGATTTTCTATAGAAAAAAGGAAGTATTTTTATGATTCTGCGTACTTTTACAACTAGATTATTTATTATGTACATTGTATGTCATATATGCAAGAAAATATCAAACAGAAGTTAGAATAACACAGTTTTGCAGTTTTGTTGAAAAGGATGTAAACTGAGACGGCATGAATGATCTATGTTGCTTTTGTGCATATTAACAAAATATGGTGCAGTAACTTTATACCCGTATGTACGCATTTGAGGACATCCCACGTTTTATGTTTTTCAATAAGAATAGTTGGTCGGTCATATTCCATATGTGTTTGTTTGTCTGTAAAACACAGTACTATATGTATGTATTACAAAATATAAATGGTGTTGTTCTCTAGGACTCAACTCGGCTGAAGTATGATTTGAAACCATGGTCTCTCGATTCGGTCTGAACTCTAGCGCATTTTCCCGCCTGGCCGCTTGGATATCCAATGGTGCGAGGAAAATATGACATACAACCATTTTGCAACACTGTTGGCCGTGTGGTGGCCTGGTGTCTTCGTGAGGCTAACAATTATCAAAAAAGGCCCAGATAGCATTGCGACTTTGTTTATCTTCAAAAGATCATTACATATTCTGGCGTGACCGCCCGATTATCGCGCGGTCTTTATATGTTGCCCATGCGATGCTACCGATGTTGTAGGTATGCGGACTGCGTTTTTTGTTTGATTCAACCATTGCCATACAGTTCAACAAATTCATACTAGAGACTACGGTGTCTGGTGTCCGTCATACATGTAAGGGCGCTAAAAGCTAATTGCAAGCCAATGGTAAACTAGACATAAAAGAAGCAATACGAATGAACATCGTACATCGTGCATGTGTCTCGATAACTCGATAATCCTATATGTGTCTTTCAGTTTCGATCGACAGAAACAAAACTTGCATTTTATGATCCCTGAGTGTTTTGAAAACGTATACAACATTGTTTCGTTTTCAATAGCAGTTTACAATTTTTCAAGGTTTTTAGTAATCAGGTAACATAATATTGTAGGTCGCACAGTTGTGAACAAAGAGTACTTTTTAGCCACATCATAATGTTTTCTGCATTATGCGAAAACATTAATACTTCACGGTTAGTACAACAGGTATAATA
The DNA here is from genome assembly GCA_964017185.1 of Rugalucina vietnamica. Classification (NCBI taxonomy): domain Eukaryota; kingdom Metazoa; phylum Mollusca; class Bivalvia; order Lucinida; family Lucinidae; genus Rugalucina; species Rugalucina vietnamica. The sequence goes on along the minus strand of OZ024885.1, from coordinate 30,769,481 downwards.
ATATTATTTTCGTAAGTCTCAATTCTTTTTCTGTGACGAAGGACTTTTTTCCTATGCGAACACAAAGGCGCAGATCAGTTGGGCAGTAACTGCACAGCTGATCTGCGTCTTTGTTTTGCCCATGCATATTGTTGGATTTCTTATGCGGCAGCTCGATATAGAAAAAAATCTCCAACACGCAAAAATATCAATGTAATGAATACCCTATTATACCCATTTTTACAAAAATGAATGGTGTCACAGAGCTAAATCATTGATGCAAAACATAGGCTATGGGCATTTGCTTATAATGCGAACCCATAATCTAAATTTGCAGCAAAACTACGAAAAAATGAATGCCCCTGAAAAACCCAGTTTTGCTATACTAAGGATGGTTGTAAAGGGGTATACTTTACAAGGATATTTTATCCTTGTGTTAACCACTGTCATGCGAACAATAAGATTATGTAAAGTTTAGTCTCCAAAACATGTTAAAATAAATAAATAAATAAATAAATAAATAAATAAATAAGAAGAAGTCAAATCATCAATAATATGCTTGGCAGTTGCAATAATAAACAATTCTAAGGACGTTTCTTTCACCGATATGATGATACTGCTACTGCTACTACTACTACTACTACTACTACTACTAATAATAATAATAATAATAATAATAATAATAAATAATAATAATAATAATAATAATAATAATAATAATAATAATGTGCGTATACTAAGTCCTGATGGACCTTTGTCACCATATTACAGGCATGACGCAAGGCTTGCCTTATAATTATAAGCGCCGAGCAAGGTAACCATTGGTACCATTTTTTAACGTATTGAGCATGACGTGACCCGGGACTGAACTCACGACCTTCCACTCCCGAAGCGAACCATACTACCACTACTTCTAAACATATGATTAATATAATGTTATAAGAAGAAGAAGAAGAAGAAGAAGAAGAAGAAGAAGAAGAAGACCATACGTTTAACAAACAAACATGATTCACAGTAATTATGATAATAATACACAGACTTACTAATTTCTTTAGCCGATCTTAAGAAACGCAGTGAGAATCCTGAATTATATTGTTTTTGATCATACACTCCTTTAATCACGTGACTTATTCAATGTGCCAGGATTACACAATACGCATTGAAATGAGCTGCGTCATGAGAAAACCGGATTTATGCCTTTGAGAAATTAAAGGCGCAGATCAGCTGTGCCGCAACTGCACAGCTGATGGGCGCCTTTGTTTTCGCTACGAGGATAGTACAATTACCGCTCTACTTATACCCAAACTGTCACGACTCGAGCTTTCTTCTGAGGGTGTATAGGTCGGTATGTGTCAGACCTGATCGATTTTCTCGCGTCGCGGCTCAAATTATAGCTACCCGACATAAGCCTGGGAACACAAAAAACGAACAGTCGGAACGCTACATCCAAGTTGGGACTAGTTTGTTCGCCTAGAAAAAATCATTCAAATAATAAAACTGATAATTAAAACGGCTCGTGATACTTCGTTCACCATACAAATGAAGGCACTTTCAGCCAAAACAAAATGATATGCAGTTCAATCCGTATTAACATATGGGTTTAATAATATTTTATCGTCATACAATATAGTGGGCAAATGAAAAACGAAACTTCCTTCTTCTGTTGTATTAAGTGCATGATTTTAAGCAGTTTATAGTTATTTTTATTAACAAAATGTTTTCTCTAATATCAGACGGGAAACTTAGTAGGTGATGCGAAAACGGGAGAACCCCGACATAAACATGGCACACCCACAAGCAGAAGTTGGCTTGTCTCACATGTGCCCGTGTGGGCTCGAATCCACGCCAGACACAGCGGTTAGATAATAAAATGATTAAGTGCGTCAAATAATTCAGTTTAATTCATATTGTCATTGTAATACGTTTAACAAACTTAACTTTCCGACTTCAAGTAGTTGTTCGAAAAGCTGCATAACGTATTAAATAAAAAAATACAAATAAATAAATACGGAAGCGTATAAGTGCAACTTGTAGCATTATCATGACAATGCGTTTGTCAAGGATCTCGCATGATTTCACAATAACACATTTTTTTTTTTTTTTTTTTTTTTTTTTTTTTTTTTTTTTTTTTTCAAATACTGAAATGAAAGTTTATTGCAGTCGAAAAATATGTTAGTATTATATTCAGACATACAATGTTTTGTGTGACTCAAGGAGAGACTTCTTTACAAATTTGACATAATTTTTGAATTTAATATAGGAGCAAACGTTTTATAAGTTACATGTAGGCAATGATCAGGAAATTGCGCAAAGAGAAAGGAATTCACTCTCCAAAAACCAAGGTGGGAAAAAACTAAATTGACAATTATACTAAGAAAACATATCGTGAGCAGTATTTCCCAATAAGCAGCCACTCAGTTACCCAAACCTAACTAAAATATGAAAACACACACAAGGTACAAACAGCACAAACATTTAAACTTCAAGACACAAAACAATAAGAATCACAACAAATGTATCGCCTTGGAACGCTTTGTAATAAAATAACTGGCGGGCTTAAACTTGTTTTACATGGACATAACTTCACCGTCAACTTCTGCAGTGGTTCACAACATTTAGTTAGTTGTTCGGTCCTCGTGGTGAATCTCTAACTAGTCAATAAATTATCAAGGACAAACAAATAAATCATGATAACCACCCTGATGAATCAAAACGAGGACTCACAGATTCAGTAAGTCGCCCACGATGGAGATCCCTGGGCGCCCAATAATTTACTGAAAACCGGAACAAACAAACAAAAACGCCAGTTGAACCCCGTTGGTCCATGCAACAGACAAGAAGCTCCGGTCCCAACCAACTAAAATGAATAGCTTTAAGTCGGGGCCATCAAAGAGTCTGACGCCCAGTCCACCGACGTGCAATTAAAGAAGGCAGCATAGTTATCATCCATCATATTTATCATAGTTATCAACCATCATATTTATCATAGTTATCAACCATCATATTTATCATAGTTATCAACCATCATATTTATCATCATATTTATCATAGTTATCAACCATAATATTTATCATAGTTATCAACCATCATATTTATCAACCATCATATTTATCATAGTTATCAACCATCATATTTATCATAGTTATCAACCATCATATTTATCATAGTTATCAACCATCATATTTATCATAGTTATCAACCATCATATTTATCATAGTTATCAACCATCATATTTATCATAGTTATCACAGTTATCAACCATCATATTTATCATAGTTACATGTATCAACCATCATATTTATCATAGTTATCAACCATCATATTTATCATAGTTATCAACCATCATATTTATCATAGTTATCACAGTTATCAACCGTCGTATTTATCATAGTTATCAACCATCATATTTATCATAGTTATCAACCATCATATTGAAGTCCATGCCCCCCCCCCCCCCCCCTCCTTGCCCAATCTAAATATTTTGAACACACTTATTGTATCTTTGTAAATGACATACATCAAAGTGTTATGTTTGGGCAAGGGGGAATGCTATCAAAAAGCCACAAAATAACAACAATAAATGGGCTCAGCTCTACCAAGGCTATGAAAATATAATATTGATGTTCTACCTGAATGAACAGACTACCTGTCCCATTTGAACAGGTATACACGAAGTGTACACACTATAATGCATATTAATATATAATGTTTATCAATGTTTGACGGTTTTATGCTTTATTCGAGATATGCCTCAGTGGACTTAAAAATCTAAAACAGCGATTGCTTTTACCCTACTTTGATACATGCAAGATATTGTCAGAAGAACTTCCCTAAAGTCCGAAAACATATGGAGTCATTGTTCAAAGTAAAAGTTGCTTATTAATAATTTATTTTGCAAACTGCGAAGCTGACTAGCGCCTTCGTTTTCGCAACACGAAAAGTCCTATTCCTCCACTTTCAAAAGCCAAATTTCCCAGCCTCTAGACGTTTTCTGTGCCTGTACAGCTCGAATTTTGTTGGGCCTGACCGAAAACCTTTTGTCAGTTTTCTTATGAGGCGGCTCAAATAATCTTGGCCTCCTAGTCCACATCCCTTCGACAATCTGAATTGACACAATTTTATATAGTGTTCGAAAAGTTCGAGGTTAACTCATTAAATTCCTTAATAAGGCACTGAACGCTGGTAAACGGGTATATATACGCCATGATAACCTCACTGTGAACATTTCAGAAGGACAGAACAGTTACCCTCATTATTAGAAAAGTGTCACGACCAGAACCCTAAGACGATTGCAAATAAGACTCAGTATACCCGTACATTTACGTGTAAAGTTTCCAATAAATATACTAGGCAAAATAAATTTAGCAATTTTTATGTTACATATAGTTTTTGATCACCTTAGAGCAATTTTAAACATTTCTTTAATCTAAATAACAAGAACAAGGCCTTAGGCACATGATGCGATTAATTTAAAAACGCCACTCTTTAATGAGGCTTCTGGAACGACCAAGAAATACAGGAAGGGTGTGAATGCAAAATTCTCAACCATTGAACACAATGCAAACAATTGCCTTTTGTTAAGCCCATTAGACCCATCCTTTTCACCCCTTCTTTAATGAACGTTGTTGAACGTTGGAGATAATGTGAGAAGTGAGATTGGTCTTTTTCGGTACAATCTTTACCTGCCAAAAAACGACGTCAACGCGCCGTCAAGTGGTCGAAATTGCCTTAATTTCGAGTAACTTGGTTTCCATTGATTTTCATAAACATAACGAGACAAACAAAGCACAATGAAGCCAATACCGTGGTCAGTAACACTTGAAAGTTTCAGAGCCATAACGCGCCATGCTAGTGAGATAACGCTGACGTTAAGCTCATTATTTAAAGTCACGTTAAGAAGCCACGATAGGGATTTTTTCCAACTCTCTTTATTTTAACATATCGGTATACATCAGACATTTAAACTCATTGGCGATTTTTGGGAAATTCCATTTAGAAACGTAACTGTAAGGCGATAATGTAGGAGACGTAGAAAAAACGTCGAATTCAAAAACTTACGATCTTTATTTCTCGGCGATAAAGTTTAGTTCCCAAAGGTTTTCAATGTTTTTCTTTGTTTTGATGACTAAACAGTTGCTTAATCATGAATTTGGTTTCCCACTTTAAGCAGACCTGCATGTTTTGATCATGCGTCTTAAATTGTAATGTCACGTCAGTATCGCCGTTAGGTTTGACTTTTTCAAAATTTTTCGCTTGCAAATTCTTGCTTAAAAGTTACCACCAACGCCCATATTCCAAAATATGATGTTTATTCATTATGTGCAGCGACTGGAGAATGTTACGAAAATTGCTAAATTTAATTTGCCTAGTATATATAGATACACCTACGTTAACAGAGTCAGGGCTAACATTAGATCAGCTTGCTAGCCTTCACTCCGCTCCACTTCGGTACCTCGTTCCACTTTCGCTAGACGTGTGGAGTATAACGAAACACCGATGGGAATATCCCGTCTAGGCTAACATTAAATAGCAAATACATGTGTATAGATTTGAAAATTGACAGTTGGAACGTCGAAGGATCATTGGCAAAAAACGAGGGTGATCCAATAATGACTGAGATTTTTCTCTTATTTTAAAAACCTCGATGACTGGCTCAAGTTTACTACATTCGTGTGCTAGCTATACATCCGATCTCCATACGGAGGTACAAGTAGGCAAAGACCAGGAAAAGGCGCAATCAGAAACAGATTCCCACTCCAAAAACCGAGGCGGGAAAAAACCAAACCAACAATCAGGTACTTATACCATGAAAACACCCCGCAAGCCGAACGAGCAGCCACTCCCTCAACAGGTCACCCAGTCACCCCAGCATGTTTTATCCAATTTTCTAAACAACATTGGTTGCTACGGTTATTTAAGAATAATTCATGTAGTATAATTGGGCAAATAGGTTACTGTATGGGCGGCAACTTAAATATTCTTATCTGGGCGTGGTCGGCTATTCCATCTGTTCAAGTAGGGAGATTAAAGAAAAGTCGAACTCAGTCAGCCTTGTGTGCTATCACATATACTTAACCAAATTCCCAACGCACCTAGTAAGATTTTTGCCAATATTTATAAAACGAATCGACCAAAAATGTTCAAATTCGAAACATGATAAGACACATCATTTTGAAATAATGTGGTAAAATTTTATTGCGATCGGCGATTTCTATCGATATTTATTGAGCTTTTTGTTAGCACACCCATGATTCGAAAAATCAGGAAATACGTATTGAAAACAACGGTAGCGTAAGGTAAGGGTAAATCGTACATAACGTTATAAAAATGATTTGCAGAACAATTTTATTGTGTGGTAGTGAGAATTACATCAATAATTCACTTACAAAGATTGAAATTTACTACATAAGTAAGTTCCCAAAAGGGCAAATAAACAGAATTTCGAATCTATCAGTTCAATTCATCTAAACAAATGAATGCGAAGGTGTCCCCTTTTAGCCTGTACCACTGCTAAACAGCGCTGTCGCATGGATATGATGTGATTTCCTTTTACATTTTGTGGAATGTTAGACCACTCAGCAACCATCACTTGCTCTAACTGGCGACGGGTTTGAGGATTTGCAGGAATTACAAAACACTTTCAAGGGCTACAACTGAGTCTTTGTACGAGTAAACGGACGGACGGACGGACAGGCTGAAAGTGCAAACGAATTTAACTTTATGACAAAATGGTTGCCTTTCAAACTTGAACCCGAATGATACCAAATGGTTGTGTTTAAGCGAGAAAAAATGGCGAAATTAAGATTTCCTTTTGCATTGACTTTAAACGTACCTGCGTAAAAGACGTAACCCCCTCAACTAAACCGATCGCTCCAGCCATTTTATCAACAGATAGACGAACCATTTTTATTGGCTTCGATATGATACATAACCGGGCTTCCAATAAAAGTTTCAGAATGTGAAAAAGCTACATACCACAAGGAGCCCGTGCAGAAAACATGTTTTTCATAATTTACTTATTGCGCGATTCCGAGAGAAAATTTGTGTGAAATAACCTACTAGGTGTGTGTAAATGCTTAAGAGACAAGCGTGTGCTAAATTTCAAAGTCAAATCTTTGACGAAAGTGAAGTTATTCAAATTTTAAAAGTAGTGCGTTGGCATTTTTGCCAAGTGTATTAGAATGTTAGAAATCACCTACCTGTATTTTGTCCAATCCAGTGAATTAGACAAACTCGTATTTCGTTCTTATTTTCTAACGGAAAACATGTGAGTTGAATCTTTTAACTGTATACCTTTAGCTTTTACCTAAGACAAAGGTAAACCATACCCAATAACGTATTCATGAGGTAACGCCCATACATAGACCTATTTGACGAATTATACCTATGACCACAATTTGCCTTTTGAACAAACATAGCCTACAGAAATGTAGCTATGTCACACATTTCAAAAACAGTATCTTAAGCTAATTATGTATTGCCTGTGTTAATTTTTATCTCTGAAATATTTTGCTTCGGCCATCTCGAGTCTAGTGCTAGTGATCGAGAGATGGTTGCCTGGCAACCGTTTTACCTTATGTATTCTGACAAACAACATTTTCCAAATTCTATCGTTGCTAGGCAAACTAAAACTTAATGGTCAGGTGTCACTTTTGTAATTCATTTGCAATATTTACTGTAATTTTGCAACTTTCAACAGAATAGTCGATACAAAGACTAGTATTGTCCAACCAGAGCAAATGTAATATGAAATAAGGCACTACCTTAGTCGCGACGCTCTACTCCCATTGCGCAGATAGTCTTAAAATAAGCTACATGTATGACAGCTTCCTCACCATGGTGACCGTAGCCGACCATTGCCATTCTGGAAAGCTAGTTTATCAGTTTGTACAATGCAGCGCATGTTGAAACGTGACGGCGACGTAAAATTATATGGAAAGTTAATTGATAAATTTGTATAATGCAGCAGTGCGTGTTGCAACGTCACGTTGACGTCAAAAATAACAATACCGATTCCGGTTGACGAAAGATTTTTTCTATCAATGTACAAAAGAGCAGAATAGAACAGAGCATTTTTACCACGTTCTACAATAAGAGAGACGCAGGAGCGTCGCTATAAAAACATTGGTTAGAAAATGAGTCTTAACCAATAATAAATTTCTGATTTCTCTGAATGTACTCGCTGAAACACGGGGACCTAACTGTTAATCGTGATTATTGATGCGACGTGGAATGTTAATGCATGCTATTATGAAGTTTCGTATGCGTCGGCGAGGTCGTTACGAATGCGACGTTCCACATCCTCTGCCCTTGGACCGTAAGTTGCACATGTTTTGCTCTCATGAAAACAAACAAAGCCGAGTTTGCAAAATCGGCGTCCACTATGAGCTGCAAAATTCTTCTATGTTCCCATTTGAAGTCAATTGGGATACTTACTGCACTTGTGTTTTTCAGCTAATGGTTTATAAAGTTGACATGTAGATACAATTTTTCCACGGAAACTCATTACATTCTTAAATTTCTTTTATTTTTCTTTGTCTTGGGCGTAAACTAAGAAGTATAACACAGTCCTGTGGGTGTCTTTATTGAAATTTGTATCCAAACGGCTTTGTAAATGCACATTTATTTACTGAGCGTGAAAAACAGCAAGATAAGCATCTTTTGTATGCATCGAAGACGAAGGTACGTACTACGAGAATGAGTCATGGAAGAATTAGCATTTTTGTTGTGCTCTTTCAAAAGTCATTTACGTACATGCAGAAGCATTTCAAGTGCCTTTATCATGCACTTTGTTGAGCGAGCTTCAAAGCATATACCACTTCTATTTTGAATGGGGTCACCGAGTGGGGTTTCTGATTCGGCTTCGTCAACATTTGAGTGACACAACTGATTTCTTGCCTCGAAACAGCAAATCATTTTTGGACATATCAGTGACAGAGCTTACATGTTTCCTTACATTAAATGAATCAAAGGCTAAACCGAATAATTTATGATCATTGAATATGGGCGGCTCCATGTATTTCTGATAAACAAGGGGGGGGGGGAGTGGGGAGGGGAACAACAGAATTAAAGGGGTTTATGCGGTATTTAGGTGCGGTTGCGAGGCAGTTTTCCATTGGAATGGTGTGTTATACAAGAACAACGATCAACTATGGTTATTTCATTGCATTAATAAAAGAAGAGTCTTCGGGAGCACTTTGAACCCTCGGCCTCGGGCTCAAACAACTTTCTCCAGCCTCTGCAAGTAATAATACAGTATAAAAGCCATGGTTGGCCCCTTTAACGTGTATCTAAAAATAATTATTGAAGAAAATGCATCACTGTCTCCATATCGCAACATTTGCTATTTTATTTTACTGAATCATCGGTCTCATTCTTCCACGATGCATTTCTGTGTCGCATATTAAATTTTAACAACGTCTTCGATGCATACAACAGATGCTTATCTTGCTGTTTTTCACGCTCAGTAGATAAATGTGCAGTTACAAAGCCGTTTGGATACATATTTCAATAAAGACACCCACAGGACTGTGTTATACTTTTTAGTTTACGACCAAGACAAAGAAAAATAAAATGAATTTAAGAATGTAATGAGTTTCCGTGGCAAAATTGTATCTACATGTCAACTTTATAAACCATTAGCTGAAAAACACAAGTGCCGTGAGTATTCCAATTGACTTCAGGTGGGAACATAGAAGAATTTTGCAGATCATAGTGGACGCCGATTTTGTAAACTCGGTTTTGTTTATTTTCGCGAGAGCAAAACATGTAATACTTACCGTTCAAGGGCAGAGGATGTGGAACGTCGCATTCGTAACAATATCGCTGACGCATACGAAACTTCATATTAGCATGCATTAACATTCCACGTCGCATCAATAATTACGATTAACAGTTGGGTCCCCGTGTGAAAGGAAAACATATTTTACACTACGCATGATGTACGGGGAAACGTTTTAGGGCCACCACACGGCACAACACCAGCTGCAGTAATAGCAAACAAAAACCAAACTGAGATCCTTTACAAGCAGTGAGCATATTAATGAGAAAAGGAATGGCTCATACCGCGGTTTTGGCTACATGAGCCTCTTCAGTGACCCTTAAGATTTTGCAAAATGGAGCCAAAGAGAATATAGTAATTTTGCAACTCGATACAAAGACTAGTATTGTCCAACCAGAGCCAAATTTATAAAACGTTGGTTAGAAAATGGGTCTAAACCGATAATAAAGTCTAATATGAAATAAGGCACCACCTTTGGTGCGACGCTCTGCTCCTATTGCGCCAATGATTTTAAAAGCTGAATTAAGTTCCTCATCCTCACCCTTGGGCCCTGCCACGTGTTTTGCGGATCTGCGGAGAAGGTAATTTATTTTCAGGGATCTGGGGAGCAAGCATTAACGTTTGGAGATTTAAGGAGCAGAGGAAAGGGCAGTTAGGAAAACAATATTCTTTCAGAGAGCAGGCAGTTAAAAGACCCACCGGGTAGGACCTTACCCAGATGATCAGGGACACACAAGGGCATGGGCCATAAAATTCTACAGTTTTTCTTTTTGCACAATTTACAATGATTTCCGTACAACATAAAGTTCCAGTTCTGTATTTTTAGGATAGACCATTCCGAAATAAGGGAGGTCTTTTTGTTTCATACGAACCTTCGCCGCTCGGTGCAACAAAGGTCGTGCACTGTGCAATTAACCGAACGCAACCATGTGACGTCATACTAAGCAAAACTGAGATGTCATGTGAGCCGCGACGCGAGAAAACCGGTCTTCGGGGTTTCCGACCAGATCTGACACAAATCGGCCTGTACAGCCACAGAAGCAGGCTAGAGCTTTGAAATTTTGGCTATAAGTAGAAGAGGAATTGTACTATCCGAGTATCGAAAACAAAGGCGCTGATCAGCTTCGCAGTTACTGGGAAGCTGATCTGCGCCTTTGTTTTCGCATAGGCAAAGATCCGGTTTTCTCACGATGCGGCTCATGTTATCATGATCTATCCTAGGATCTATCGGGAACAAAAACGACAGATATTCGTTAGTAAGTATCTTTGTTTACTTCGTCCATTTAGTATAGAGCAGCCGCAGTCGAACAAAAAGTTTGTCAACACAATATTTCGAATGTTTCGACGTGAATAGTTGTTGCTAGTCGCTACTCGGAATTCCGGTTCCGGCTGACGAAATCAATGTATCTAGAACAGAAAAGAACAGAACATTTTTGCCACGTTCTACCATAAGAGCGACGCAGGAACGTCGCTATAATGGGGGATTTTAATGAAACTGTTCCTTTTTTTAGATAAAATGTGTCTGTATCTGTAGATAAGGTTGCCTTTAGCTATGTAAGACACTAGTCGGTTTCACTCATTTCAAACTACTTTGGCTTTTCTCTTCAGGCCAGCTAGTGTCGTATATGGCTTAAGGCAAAATTTATTTTCTACAACAAGACACAATCTATCTTTTAACAATACGGAACTGATTCATTAGAATCTATACATTATGGACTTGATGTTCATGCCAATGAACGTATAGTTCCCGAAACCTACACGAAAGAGGTATGTAGGCAGAATCAGGACATCAATCTTGTAAAGCTAAAATGACCATCTATCCAACAATTCAAGTATTTCTGGTACCATTGTAACTTTTTTCGTGTTGGCATGAGTAGAATTCTTCCTGTGCATTGTTGAAAAAATATACTCAAAAACGATGAAAACGTCCCACAATTTTGCTTAAAAGTCATTGCAAAATGCTCGTATGCTTATATTGTGTGTATTTGTGAAAGCACAAATCGTTTCTGTAAAAATCGCAAAACAGACTTGGGTCGTACCTTGTTTACCAACTTCGGATCGAAGTGTTGGAGAAATTATACAAATACAGCTTTTCATTCAAGCGGAAATGAAACAAACAAGTTAATTCTCCACCGTACGCGTTTCTTACTCCATCGCAGACATTTATATAACAGCGGAGAAAAAAAAAACTCTTACGGGTGTGTTCGCATCCATCAAATTTGTATAGCGAAACTACCGTACACCGGTGTGACGGTAACGTTTTACCGGTGTTTTGACCGTTCCACTGTGCGCAGCGTTGGACTGGGTGATAATGAGTTCCTTTAAGAGCAGTAAAATGTTCACTCATTTAAGCCTGGCATCCTTTTTATGGGACATTGGCAAACAAAATAGCCCAAGATGTGACGGCGCAGAACGCGGCGGCCCATCTGGGGCTATTCTGTTTGCTTGACGAAAATTCATCGAAAAATTGGATAAAAAATAAAATTCACTCCTAACACCCCTAGAAATGAAAGTGGACTCACCCAATTGATATTGATGGGAGAATCCATTCGTCAAATATGGGTAAATGAGAAAGGGAATACTAATATCGGTTTCGGCTACTATAGCTTCATCTCTGTCTTTATTAAGTTGGTAACATGGATTCAGGCACATCTGCTGTTATTTTGACAATTTTAGCATGATACACTAAACGAAGACTGTAATTATCCAAAAGGAGGTTTTTATTTCAAACATTTTTAGAAAAAAACAATCTTAGGAAATATAAATAATTGATTTTCTGAAACAAATTATCAAACGGAAACTAAATATAATCTGCACTATGGATAATGTAGGGCCCGGGAGAGCTATTAGGGTCGTCACGCGACACAACACCAACTGCAGTTATAGCAAGTAAAATAAGTTCTTATAGTCTTACTATATAGCTCAAGGTATTCGAATAAATACATGTTCAACGTATCTTCAAATTCTCAAACAACTTCAAGTTGATCCGCTGCATAAGAAAACTAGCGCCTTTGTTTCCGCTACTCGGATAGTACAATTCCTCTTCTACTTAAATCCCAAATTCCCAGCTTCTAGCTATTTTCTTTGACTGTACAGACTGGTTTGTGTCGGGCCTGGTCGAAAACCCAAATCGTTGGTTTTCTCATGCTAAAGCTCAGTTGACTTCATTTTGGAACACGCAAGATAGATTGTCATTTTGTCCTTTTCGCAAAGGTCTCGCTCCGATAATCGAATTACTACAGATCTTAATGAGATCTAGATGAAATAAACTCTCAAACTAAACTACTTCAGATCCACCCCGTTTCTGGGATATCTGCAAGACTGTCAGTATTTATAATAACTTCTATTCCGCTTCAAATCAAATATGGCCGCCTTTCTCAGAACCGGAAGTGAACTGTTGAGCGCCATCTGCAGGGGAATATGGCGGCGGCTGTTCCATATACGATGGTACACGTGCCGGTCCTGTAACGAAATATACAAATGTTTCGGTTTCATTATTCACAACTCGGGAAAATAAAGATAAACAACAGTCCTGCCAGCGTTCTGTAAATAGCTGTAGGTATATTTTCAGATATGCTTGAAAACGCGACAAAGGTATGAAGGACTAGGTTTTCTTCGTCTACAAAAAATGACAACAAATAGCTTTAAAAGTATTCAATAAAATATCCTGACGGGGTATCGTAGGATCTCGCGACAACATTTAGAAAATATGCCCGGGCAATGAAAATGTGTGCGTGTGTGTGTGTGTGTGTGTGTGTGTTCTTTGCTTAAACATGGATTGTGGGTGCACAAAAGATCAGCGATGGCGATGCGATAAGCCTATCACAAACTATGTATGCAATGAATAAATAAACTAACCTTGCTGTGACTGGTACCCAGTTTGTTGCGGGTACTGGCACCCGGCTGATGAAACTTGACCTGGATATCCTTGCGCTCCGTACATATGGTTGTCATAGCTGGGGGGGGAGGTGGGATGGGATGGAGCACACGCCTCGGGCTGATTAGGGGTGGTCACAACTACTCCTTAAATACATTTATTCAGTAATATATCATTGAAATGATTCTGGAAATTATCAATAGGCAAATAATAATAATAATAATAATAATAATAATAATAATAATAACGAAATTTAGACATCACTCAAGCAAAACATGCATCATTATATGCATTCTGGAAATATTTTATCAATGCAAAACTGGTGTTTCATGGTGTTATTTTTTTTCGCTGTATCATAATGCAAGCACTTTGAATGTATGGTACGGACAAAAAAAGACATTTCTTCATTTATCACTGGGTGCTTCCTTCGTCCCGATATAAAAAGGTTTTGTTTGATTTTTACTATAGGTCCCGATAGGATTTGGTTTTGTTTGATTCTGGTATCAGATTTTTTTCTACAATAATTCCTAGAATTTGGTCAAAGATTTGATTTGATTCTCATTTATGACGTCATTGAAAGAATTTCAAGTCATAAAATAGTGCTTTGAATGCAATTTTATAGTAAGTCTTTATTTGATTATTTAAGAAGTGATATAAATTATGAAATTTATGTTATTGTCGACTCTGTTTTGTGGAGATTTACTCTGTTAATGTAGTAGAAAAAAATCCGGTACCAAAAAGTCAAACAAAACCTTTTTATATCGGGACCAAGGAAGCACCCAGAACATTTCAAACGCTATATGTGTAGAGTCCTTGTAAATGGGAGAAGGTTTTACCAACCTGCATACGGTACTTGGTACACTGGCAAGTGCTGTCGTCTTTCTTTCGTTCTTCGGTTCGAGTCCTTCACCAAGCAATGCATCCTAAACCCGTCCACTAACCACCCAACCCCCAAAAGCCCGAAGGTACAAAAATACAGAAACCCCCATAGCGGTCGCTGAAGGTAGAAGTGATGAAAGCCGAGTAACCCGAACGGGAACCAAAGAACATATGCGTCATCAAGATGGTGGATGTAGTCGGGTCCTTGTTTTATTTCGTTATTTGTTCTTTTGGTAAGTATGGGAATTCTGAACCAGTCTGCAAGGTAGCCGCAGCCGAGGAGACCGAATGTCAATGAGTAGGTGAGACCCCAGACTGGACGCTTCAGATAGAAATGATGAAGACCGAGTAATCCGAAAGGAGATATCCCAAGAGCCATTGCGGCGCCCATACTCCTCTCCTGAAAAGTTAAGCATCCGATGTTAAAAAACGAAAAGACTTTACGATGCAAGACTTAGTGGTGCTACAGTCTTCGTCGAGTTCTGAAAGACTCCACGATGAGTATGGGCTACGTACTCGATGAGTATGGTTTTTCTTAGACAACTCAAGTCAGCGATGGTTGACGCCTTTTGGAGCCACAATGTGCCCCTAACACAAGTGGCCCTCACTACAATGCTTTCATTACAACCAGGCAAATAGCAGCTTAGCAATCCAGGTGTTTCAAACATCTCCTAACTGGTTGTCAAAAATATGAAATTGACATTTCCTGTCCAACATTTGTAGCAGCCTTGAAATGAACATCATTACCTTATTTATCTCTGATTGGTCACAGTAAGGTGGAATTGACAGATGTTGATTTCTCTTTCAAAAAAATTCATTGGTTGTTTGAAAATAATGAAACAGACCAAGGTGATTCTTTGACAGCTTTTGGCTATTTTAAAGAAATGAACAACTTTTTCTATATTTAAACTGCACCTGGATAACTGTTGTGGACTGTCAATTTCTTGTCTTTGACAACTGATTTTGAGTTGTCTGAAACTTGTGAATTGCTAAGCTGGTATTTGCGCGGTTGTATGTTTTAACCGAGGCCGAATATATTCTGACCTACAAGCTACTGATTCGCTGCAAACAGTTTAGACACTGTCCATCGTAACTTGTCTCAACTCATATTAGCTTGGCGTCTTTTTATGTGACATAGACAAACAGAGAAGGGATATTAATTCCCATCGGTGTTCTGTTATACCTCCACACAGACTAAGCCGTCTAGCGAAAGTGGAACGAGATACCAAAGAGGAGCGGAGTGAAGGCTAGCGGCTAGCCAGCGGATCTAAGGCAAACAGCATAGCCCCAGATGTCACGCCGTAGAACACGTCATACCATCTGGTACTATTATATTTGCTTGGATGATTTTCATAGAAAAATGGAATAAAAAATCAAAATCACAAAATTCAAACGCCCTTAAAATGAAAGTGGACTTGTCCAAATGATTACAACTGGAAAGTCCATTCGTCATTACCATGGCAGTTCCTCGCCTACTAAAATCCAAAAATTCAAGCGTCTAACCATCTTCTGTAGCCTCACATGCCTGTTTGTGTCGGACCTGGACGGAAACCCAGATTGTTGGGTTTTCTCATGCGGAGGCTAAAATACCTTTTCGACAGTCGGGTCTCTTAGATTGGCTTCTTTAACCAGCGATGGAATTCTGAACAGATCTATCAGCCAGCCAATGCCCAACAGACCAAACGTGAAGAGATATAAGAGGCCCATAAGCATGTTACCCAGGTAAAAGTGGTGGAAACCTGGAAAATTATTATTATTATTATTATTATTATTATTATTATTATTATTATTATTATTATTATTATTATTATTATTTATTTATTTATTTATTTATTTATTTTGTGTGTGGGAGTGTTCTTTCTTTCTCCTTCTTTGTTGATATTATCTTTTTGTTTTTTGTGCGTTTTTATTCAAAGCATGTCGCTTGACAATATTGAAAGAATGTGAAAAGATGGAATAATGCCCACCTGTCCATGTGATTAAATTGTCGATTGCTGATTCTTACATTAACTCATGTAAACCTGGTGTCCTTTATATGGACCAGACGAACAGTATAATCCCAGATGTGGCGCTGCAGAACGCGGCGTCCCATCCGGAGCTATCATCTGTTTGCATTGAGCACTTTCATCCAAATGGAGTGAGGGTCAACTTCCACCCCTGTCGTTGAGGTCCCTCCTGCCACTGAGGTCCCTCCTGCAGCTGAGGTCCCTGCAGTTGCGGTTATAAAGTGAAATATCAAGAGTAGCACATTTGTGAAAAACACGGTGTATAAACAGTAGGATATATTGGAAAATTGAAACTTTGGTGTTGCTTATAAGCTCACCTGAGCCGAAGGCTCACAACGTGGGCTTATAGGATGCCGTGCTCCGTCGTCCGTCCGTAGTCGTCGGTCATCCGTCGTCCACAATTTTACCGATCTTGTTCTCTGAAACCGCTTGGCCAACCAAAGCCAAACTTTATGTGGAGCATCCTTATGAAGGGGGAACGAAAGTTTATACTAATGGTCCAGTCACATGTCCAAGATGGCCGCCATGGCTATAAATAGCAAAAACTCCAGAACAAGAAGGCCTATGATTTTGAAACTTGACATGCTACAAAGTACCGGTATATAAAATCATGACCATGAGGTGACCTTGAGCTATTTTACGGGAAGGTCAACATAGGTCGCCCATGCATGTAAATGTGGAAAATTGTTAAAATGTCATTTGAAGGAAAAAAACTTAAAGGAAATGGACAAAAATTAGACCCCAGGTGCTGGTCTGCCCCCACCCCGGGGCAATATACATGTATATTATCATAATATTTAACCATCTTCTTCTCTGAAACCACTTGGCCAATTAAACAAACTTCATTTGGAGCATCCTAAGGAATGGGGAATGAAAGTTTATATAAATGGCCCAGGTCACATGACCAATAAATAGAAAAATGGCTATAAATAGGAAAAACCTGTATTTTTTTCTTCTCTAGAACCAGAAGGCCTATGATTTCCAAACATAGCATGATGCATCAGGGAGAGGAACTCTACCAAATTCATATATACATATATATATACAGCTGTAATGACCCTGGGCTGACATTGAGCTATTTTACAGCAAGTTCGACATAGGTCGTCCATGCATGGAATGGGGAAAATTGTAACATATTTTTTGAAGGGAAATTGTTGAAGGAAATGGACAAAGTGACTGAAGATTAATAATTCTGAAAATAATTTGAACCACAGGGGCCCCCACCCCGGGCCGATATACATGTAAATTATCATAATATTCAAAGATCTTCACTAGAATGGCTTGGTAGTCAAACAAGATTTTTGATATATTATCTCAAGTCTCAGATGAGCGTTTACAGGATCATTGGTCCTTCTAGTTTTGATGACCCTATCAATAGAACACTTTATTTGTTACGTCTTCCCTATTCAGGGTTCGGGTCGTCTGTCTGTCTGTCTGTCTGTCCGTCCGTCCGTCCGCCCGTCAGTGAGTCAAACATTATGTCCTTTTTGTAACTTGAGAACCATTTAAAATTTCTAGATGGAACTTCATAGCATTATTGACCAACATAAAAGGACGTGCTGAACACAAAAAATATAAGTTTACGTTGCATATTTTTAGAATTATGACCCTTTGGAAAGTAGTTAACTTTGCATTCTTGTCGTTTATGCTCTGTGACGACTAGACAACCGTTCAAGATATCATGATGAAAATTCATAGGTTTATTAATCAACATGTGTGGATTTGTAGAAAACAAGAACCGTAACTTTTATTTAATACCATTCGAGTTATTGCCCTTTGAAATGGGAAATATCCAAATTCGCAATTTTCCCATGTCCAGTCTGTAACTTGAAAACGGATTTATAAGAAATCATGATGAAACTTCATATGATTAACCATCGTAAGATGACGTGTAGAATACGAGGCATTGATACGAGAACAGATACGAGAACAAATCCCAAAACATATTTGTTGGAGTTTTGGTCCTTTGAAAAGCGCAAAAAGCACAATTTGCGTTCTAGTTGTGTACGCTCTGTTATATAAGAAACGTTTAAGATAGCTTAATGAAACTACATGAGCCACTGCATGAGAAAACCAACAATTTGCATATGCAAAAAAACAAAGGTGCGGTAACCTCGAAGCTGATCAGCGCCTTTGTTTTCGCTACACAGATAGTACAATCCTTTTTCTTCTTAAATCCGAAATTTCAAGCTTCTAGCCTGCTTCTGTGACTGTACAGGCTGGTTTGTGTCAGACCTGGTCGGAACCCAAATTGTTGGTTTTCTCACGCACAGGCTCACATATGAATATCAACCAACATAATACTACCATAACAACTCAAGAACTGTAATTCTGGGTTGTATCATTTTGGAATTATGACTATGAGATGGAAGAATAGAATTTTGCATAGTCATTTTTGCCCGCCGTGTAGCTTAAAAAACCCTACAACATATCATCTTGAAACGTGGAAGCATTTGTAGCATCAGACGATGTGCCAAAATTAGGAACTATAAAAAGGTACAAGTAGGCAATGGTCAGGAAAGGGCGAAATCAGTAAGAAATTCTCACTCCAAAAACCGAAGTGGGAATAACTAAATTCATGACAATTAGATACTTGAACTAAGAAAACCTATTGTATGTCGATTGAGAAGCTATTTCCCAATAGGCGGCCACTCAGTTATATAAACCCGACTTAAATATAAAAACGCATATACATGTACGTAAGGTGCAAAGACCACAATTTTCAGCACCAAGACATAACATTAAGAACAACAACATATAAAATTACTGGCATATTTTAGTTACGATCCTTTGGAATGAAAAATCGTAGATTTTGCATTGTAATTGTGACCCTTTGTAAGTTGTCAACCGATAAAGACAGATTCATGAAATAACAGCATCAGAAGACCTTCAGAACACAAAGGTTGTAACTCTTGATTGCAAGACTCATAGAACACAATAGTTGTAACTCTTGATTGCTTATTTTTGCAGTTATGGTTCTTTTTAAATGGAAGATGGTGGATTTTGTCTGTTCTGTAACGAGTAACGAGTAAGCAAATCAATGTTTTGTGTTGAAACTATTTAACCGACTCGTGTTTTTTATATTTATACAGAACACAAATATCGAGAGTATCAAACATGCTTGTACTTTGAAAGTGGGGTCTCAGATTCCATCCCGAGCTTCTTCAGTCCTTCGGCCGAGGTTCACTTAGCTTGTGGTGGGACATTTAGCCCCATAACATATGAGCCGCCACGTGGGAAAACCAACAATCTGCATAGGCGAAAACGAAGACGCAGATCTGCTTCGCGGTAACCGCGAAGCTGATCAGCGCCTTTGTTTTCGCTACTCGGATTGAACAATTCCTCTTCGACTTAAATCCGAAATTTCAAGCTTCTAGCTCTTTTCTGTGCTTGTACAGGCCGGTTTGTGTCGGACCTGTTCGGAAACCACATTGTTGGTTTTCCCCACGAGGCGGCTCATATGTACCTTCCGTCATCTATTCTGACTCCCGCTGATATATCTCAATACATTGTAGTACTACTAACGTCCCTATCTTCGCCTGCAATCACTCCTGATGGTAAAGCCACAGTTTGTACTACAAACTTTTCTATCATAGCCTGTAATCCCTCCTTCTGTTTGGGCCCCAAATTTATATAGAATTACAAATTCCCTTATCATCGCTGTAATCACTTCTACTTATTAGTCTCCAGTGTTTCATAGGATTCAATTTGTACTAGACGGAATATTTCCATCGGTATTCCGTTAGACCTCTCCATACCGAGAGAGGAGGTCACGAAGTGTGTCGGAGTGCAGGTTAGCCAGCCGATCTAAATTTGTACGTACGATCGCCTGCTATCACACCCCTAGTATTACAATGTAATACAAATACACTTATATCTTCTTTAATTACTCATACCAATTAAGCCAAAGTGTAATAATAGTTATACAAACACATCTGTATGTTGTGCTAGGTACCATATTTATTGTTTTGTAATTATTCTAAATGCATGTGTACTTATGTTTGTTTATATACATTGTTGTTGACGATGAGCTATTTTGCTTAAGTCATGTAATTTGTAAATTATTAGTTTATCAAAGTCTCGTCATGGTTAACAACATATTACATATGTGCATAATAAAACAATGCTAATGAAAATTAACCATGCCATTCTATATAGAATTATAAGAGACTATACATGTTAAAATATCAACATGTTAAAATTTGTTATTTGTAGATCAAATACTGACGTCTGTCTAAAATATCGGAGCAGATTTTGGCAGAACATCTTATCACATTCGCATAGTAGCTTCCTCTTATCACGGTTTGTAAGAGAATCATATTCAGCATATTGAGACTTGATAACACTTTCCACAGTTAGCCTTAGATCGTCATATACTGGACACGACAGCAATACATGTTCTTCAGATTCTTTACAATCAGTACAATAAAAACAAGTTCTTTGTTCTGGTGATAATCTCTCATAGCGTCCCGTTTCAAGCCTCAGTGGCGCAACGCCACACCTAAATTTAGCAAACGTTTGAAGGGTAAAAACATTGTTGCATAACATTCTCTGCGGTAAATTTGTTTAAACTGTTTTTATGTTCTTAGTTTATTACGACCCGTTCTTGTCTGAGAAATATCTCTGTTAACATCCGTGGACCATTTGCTCAAGAATTTATGATGTATCGAGTCTTGAATTGATGCAACCTGTTACCACATATCCTTTATTTACAACGGAAAAATCTACCCCGGAAAATAAATGTTCAATTTGACTTTCTTTAAACATTTTACGGACCCTAAAACACCAATTTCTACAATTATTATTCGAAACTCTGAGAGCCCACTTATAAACCTTCTTATTAAGACGTCCGTCGTCCATAAACTTTCTGGTCTTTTCTGTTATGTTCTATTGCATGTAATCACTCTTGCTGGTTAGGCTGAAGATGTATATAGCAATACAAACGTGCCTGTCATCGCCTGTAATCACCCCTACTAATTACACACATTGTTATATTTACGAGAAACCCCCTTATAGTCTGTAATCTCTCATGTGAAATAAGCCCAGTTATATAAAGTACTACAAACGTCTCTATCATTACCTGTAATCACTCCTGCTAATGAGGTCCCAGTCTTATATTGTAATTCAAATTTCTCTATCATCGGCTGCAATCACTTCTGTCGATAAGACCCCATTGTCATAATTTATAGTGTTACATGAATATAGTATTAAAAACTCAATATCATGAACTGTTATTACTCCTGCTGATTAGGCACCACTAGAAACCCCTCTTTTTTCGCCTCTTTCATCCTGTTGATTACGCCGTAGCGTTATAAAGTACTACAAGGTATTTTCGTGACCTTTTGTCATAACCGCTGCTGAGAAGCCCCCCTGTGTTATATTGTACTACAAAGACCCTTGTAGTATGACTTTCTGTTTTTCTTTTGAATTTTTTGTAACATTTAATCCAATAGAAGTCAATATCAGAAGAGGCGGGCCCACATATTAATACTAAGCAAAGAGGTGGGATGAAAACCGTACAATAACTTCCTGATATCGGAAGTTACAGTACGGTTCTGCTAATTTTTGTTGTGTCATACTACAAGTTAGTTAAAGACCTCGTAGAAAAAAATAAGTAAAAACAGCTCGTCTTCCACTCGCTTTATTTTACTTATTATTTTCTACTCAGTACTTTAACACTAACTTACCATTGCATTTAATTACGCCTGTTGATTAGTCCTTGGTTTTATATAGTACTACAAATCGTCCCATCGTGACCTGTACCAAATTTATATCGCACTACACACCATCCTATCGTCTCCTGCTATCACTACTGCTCATTAGGCCTCAGTGTTATATTGTGATATCATTGCCTATAACTACTGCTACAAATGATCGACGGTAATAAGTCTTTCAGGAGGAGAGATTGCATGTGATTTTAACTAAGTTTCGATTACAATATTACATTGGGGGCCTAATCAGCGGGAGTGATTACAGGCGAGAATAGGGATGTTTAGTACAATATAACACTGGAGCACAATCAGCAGAAGTAAGTCCATGCGAAAAAGTGATGTTTGTAGTACAATTCCGTATATCCTGAAATTTTTGCGTGACTTTTCTTTTGCGAATTTTCTATTTCAAAATTATTTGCGATGTTTTGAATTCGCGAACAGTAGTCTTTATGGCCTAAATGAATTAATTATTAGTGAGAAACTTGAACTCACGAGGCATCGAATTCGGAATATTCGCGAAAATTAAGTTCTCTCGACAATACAATTACCGGAATTACTTGTCTTGCTAAATGAAACTGGGGCCTTATCAGCAGGAGTGATTACATGCAGTTATATAGGCATTTATAGTACAACTAAAGACTGGGGCTAATTCGCAGTAGTAATCACACGTGATGATAGGGGGTTTTCAGTATGATATAACACTGGGACCTTATCAGCAGGAGCCATTAAATGCGATGACAGGGACGTGTGTAATACATTATAACTTTGGGGCCTTATCAGCAGCAGTTTTGACAGGTCACTATATGGAGGATTGTAATACTATATAACACTATGGCCTAATCAACAGGAGTGATTACAGGTGTTGATAGGGTTTTTTTTTTCATAAAATATAACACTGGAGCCTTATCAACAGGAGCGATTAGAGGCGAAAACATTGCATTTTGTAGTACAATATTAATTTGTGGCCTATTTTCAGCAGGGGTGATTTCAGACGATGATGATAGTTCGTCTCTCACTAATGAGAAAGACCATCATTATTTCTTGAATAGTGCTGATGTGTGTTGGTGAGTTCTTTGATGGCTGACTAGGCCAATTCTGACTCTAAACTGTCGGTTGCAAGTAGAGCAAGTAAATGTCATAGAGTCTGCTGGTGGCACATTTGTTTTGGCTTTGCGCTCTCTTCGCTTTCTTTCAGCTTCACAGATTCTCTTCTTTTCATAGAGAGCTGCTCCTTTGTTGATGAGACCTCGCCACTTTGATCGCTCCTGTGCAGTCTGTTCCCAGGACCCCATTGGTATTTCGAAATCCTTCAGAGAGGCTTTGAGGGTGTCTTTGTAGCGTTTCTTCTGGCCACCTTGAGAGCGCTTTCCCTCCTGTAGTTCTCCATAGAAAACTTTCTTTGGAAGTCGCGCATCAGGCATTCTTATAACATGGCCAGTCCATCTTAGCTGTGCTAGCTTTAAGACTGTATGCATGCTTTGCATCCCTGCTTTCCTCAGGACCTCTGTGTCTGGAATCTTGTCCTGCCACTTGATTTTTAACAACTTTCTCAAACAGCTTAAGTGGAAATGGTTAAGTCTCTTTGCATGGCGTTGGTATACTGTCCAGGTCTCACATGCATACAAGAGGGTTGGCAGTACCACAGCCTTGTAGACTTTCAGCTTGGTGTCAAGCTTGATTCCATTTCGCTCCCAGACATTTGCACGGAGTCTTCCGAATGCCACACTAGCTTTTGCAATTCTGGCAGTGATCTCATCATCAATATGCACTGCTCTGGAGAGAGTGCTTCCCAGGTAGGTGAATACAATTACCGGAATTACTTGTCTTGCTAAATGAAACTGGGGCCTTATCAGCAGGAGTGATTACATGCAGTTATATAGGCATTTATAGTACAACTAAAGACTGGGGCTAATTCGCTGTAGTAGTCACACGTGATGATAGGGGGTTTTCAGTATGATATAACACTGGGATCTTATCAGCAGGAGCGATTACATGCGATGACAGGGACGTTTATAATACATTATAACTTTGGGGCCTAATCAGCAGCAGTTATGACAGGTGGATTGAAGTACTATATAACACTAAGACCTAATCAACAGGAGTGATTACAGGTATTGATAGGGGGGGGGGTTCATAAAATATAACACTGGGGCCTTATCAACAGGAGTGATGAGAGGCGAAAATAGTGGATTTTGTAGTACAATATAAATTTGGGGCCTATTCAACAGGGGTGATTTCAGACGATGATAGGAGCGTTTGAAGTACAATATTACACTGGGGCCTAATTAACATGAGTCATCACGGGCAATGATATTGGTATTTGTAGTAAAATATAACAGTAAAGCCTAATCAGCAGCAGTGATTACAGGTCATCAGGTTTGTAGTACTACATAACACCAAGGCCTAATCAACAGGAGTGATAACAAGCGATGACAGGTACGTTTTTATACTATATAACACTGGGACCTTATCAGCAGGAGTGAGTACAGAAGATAATAGAGGCGTTTTGTGACGTTTGTAGTACAATAAGGTATTGGGACCTAATCAGTAGGAGTGATAATAGGGACGCATTTAGTTCAATATTACTTTGGGGCCTTATCAGCAGTATGTGACTTTATGCGTTGAAAGAAGCGTTTGTAAATAAACATAAGACTGCAGATTTATCAGGAGGACTGATTACAGGCAATGATATGGGCATTTGTAGTACAATTAAACTCTAGTGCCTAATCAGCAGGAGTGATAACAGGTCACGAAAGGGAGGTACGTAGTACTACATAACACTAGGACTAATCAACAGGAGTGATTACAGGCGTCGATAGGCACGTTTGTAGAACACTATTTCACTTGGGCCTTATTATGACAGGGGTATAATTTGCAGGAGTAGTTACATGCGATGAACGTGACGTTTGAAGTACAATAACGCATTCGGGCCTAATAAGGAGGAGTTTTTACATGCGATGAAATGAGCGTTTGTAGTACAATATTACTTTGGGGCCTAATCAGCATGAGTGATTACAGGCGATGAAAGCAGCGTTTGTAATAAAATTTTACACCGGGGCCTTATCAACAAGAGTGATTACATGCGACTCAAGGCACGCTTGTATTGCTATGTAAAATTGGCGCCTTTACAGCAGGAGTGATTACAGGCGATCAAAGGGGCGTTAATAGGGATATTTTGTTCAACTATATAACACTAGGGGCTTAATCAACAGGAGTGATTACAGGCAATGACGGAGGCGTTAATATGTAGTTTTGTAGAACTATATAGCACTAGGTGCCTTATCAACAGGAGTGATTACAGGTGACGACAGGTACGCTTGTCTTGCTATATGAAACTGGGGCTTTATCAGCAGGAGTGATTACAGGCAATTATAGAGGCATTTATAGTACAATTAAAGACTGGGGCTAATTCGCAGTAGTAGTCATACAGTCATACGTGATGATAGGGGGTTTTCAGTATGATATAACACTGGGACCTTATCAGCAGGAGCGATTACATGCGATGACAGGGACGTTTGTAATACATCACATATTTGGGGCCTTATCAGCAGCAGTAATGACAGGTCACTATATGGAGGATTGTAGTACTATATAACACTATGGCCTAATTAACAGTAGTGATTACAGGTGTTGATGGGGGCGTTTTCATAAAATATAACACTAGGGCCTTATCAACAGGAATGATTAAAGGCGAAGATAATGGATTTTGTAGTACAATATTAATTTGTGGCTTTATCAGCAGAGGTGATTTCAGGAGCGTTTGAAGTACAACATTACACTGGGGCCTAATCAATATGAGTCACTACAGGAAATGATATTGGTATTTGTAGTAAACTACAACAGTATAGCCTAATCAGCAACAGTGATTGCAGGTCATGATGTTTGTAGTACTACATAACACCAGGGTCTTATCAACAGGAGTGATAACAGGCGATGTCATGTAGGTTTTCATACTATATAACACTGGGACCTTATCAGCAGGAGTGAGTAGAGAAGATAATAGATGCGTTTTCGTTGCACAAAAAGAGGAGGCCTCATTTGCAGGAGTAGTTTCATGCCATGATAGTGACGTTTGTAGTTCAATAACGTATTGGGGCCTAATCTGTAGAAGTGATTACAGGCGATGATAGGAGCGCTTTTACTTTGGGGCCTAATCAGCAGGAGTGACTACATGCGTTGAAAGAAGCGTTTTAAATGCAATATAGCACTGCAGATTTATCAACATGAGTGATTACAGGCAATGATATGGGCATTTGCAGTACAATTTAACTCTAGTGCCGAATCAGCAGGAGTGATAACAGGTCACGAAAGGGAGGTACGTAGTACTACATAACACTAGGCATAATAAACAGGAGTGATAACAGGAGACGACATGAATATTTGTATTACTATATGACGCTTGGATCTTATCAGCAGGAGTGATGACAGGCGATAATTGTGGTACAATATAACGCGGGTGCATAATTTCCAGTCATAGTTACAGGCGATGTAGTACATTATAACTTTGGTGCCTTATCGGCAGCAATGATGGCAGGTTACGATAGGGTGGATTGTAGATTACATAACAATACGGCCTATTCAACAGGAGAGAATACACGCGATGATAGAGCCGTTTTAGTACAATATATCACTAGAGCCTTATCAACAGGAGTGGTTAAAAGCGAAGATAGTGGATTTTGTAGTACGATATAAATTTAGGGCATAATCAGCAGGGGTGCTTACAGACGACGATAGGAAGGAACGTTTGTACTTAAGAAATGAATTTCATTTTTCTGATGTTCATGGAGCTATGAACCACAGTGGGTCGCGTGCAAAGTGAATGAACCCCGAAGGGGTTCATGTAAGCTTTGCTAGCGACCCACTGTGGTTCATAGCTCCATGAACATCGGAAAAATTAAACTCATTGCCTATATTTACATTCATTTCTCTCTTTCGCTTGTTGAAAAATTATCAAGGCGATCACATTTATAAGCAAATAGGGAATTTACACACAGTGTGTGTTAAAACAGCGGAACGGCGTCGACGACGTCATGACGTTTACAATGTCCAATCACATTGGTGAGAGCCATGGTTTTTCATGACGTCAAATTTGATCATGTGACGTCGCATGACACGATGTTGTTCATGGAACTATGAATCACATTGCAATTCTAAAGATTCATTTAAGACTTTGCATCAGAAATGTAAATATTACAATATAACACTTGAGCCTAATCAACAGGAGTGATTACAGGTAATGGTAT
This sequence comes from Rugalucina vietnamica, assembly GCA_964017185.1. Taxonomy (NCBI): domain Eukaryota; kingdom Metazoa; phylum Mollusca; class Bivalvia; order Lucinida; family Lucinidae; genus Rugalucina; species Rugalucina vietnamica. Next base: position 30,742,005 of record OZ024885.1, on the reverse strand, counting down.
GGGTATTTGTGGTACTACATAATACTAGTGCTTAATCAAAAGCAGTGATATTTGGTCACGATTTACAGGCGATGAAAGTAGAGTTTGTATTACAATACAGTATAACACTGGGGCCTTATCAACAGGAGTGATTATAGGCGAGGAAAGGCACGCTTGTATTGTTATATAAAACTTAGGCCTTATCGGCAGGAGTGATTACAGACGATTAAAAGGGCATTTCAAGGCTTTTTGTACAACTTTATAACACTAAGGGTCTAGTCAACAGGAGTGATTACCGGCGATGACAGACAGACTATATTAAACTTAGGCCTTATGAGCAGGAGTGATTTCGTGCGATTAACAAGGCATTTATAGGGAGTTTTGCAGAACTATATATAACACTAGGGGCCTTATCAACAGGAGTGATTACTGACGATGACAGAGGCGTTGATATGTAGTTTCGTAGAACTATATAACACCAGGTGTCTTATCAACAGGAGTGATTACTGGCGATGACAGACACGTTAGTATTGCTGTATGAAACTGGGGCCTTATGAAAAGATATAGCATGCGATGATAAAGTCGTTTATAATACAATTTGAGACTCGGGCTAATTCGCAGGAGTAGTCACGGGTAATGATAGGGTTTTTTTTTCTCAGTATAATATAGCACTGGAACCTAATCAGCATGAGTAATTGCATGCGATGACAGGGCATTTCAACAGGAGTGATTACCGGCGATGACAGACACGTTAGTATTGCAATGTGAAACTGGGGCCTTATGAAAAGATATAACACGCGATGATAAAGGCGTTTATAATACAATTTGAGACTCGGGCTAATTCGCAGTAGTCACAGGTAATGATAGGGTTTTTTTCAGTATAATATAGCACTGGAACCTAATCAGCATGAGTAATTGCATGCGATGACAGGGGCGTTTGTAGTACATTATAGTATTGGGGCCTTATGAGCAGCAGTGATGACAGGTCACTATAGGGAGGATTGTAATTCTATATAACACTACGGCCTAATCAACAGGAGTGATAACAGGGGCTGATAGGGGCCTTTAAATAAAATACAACACTGGTGCCTTATCAAATGTGAGTAAAGGCGAACATAGTGGATTTTGTAATACCTTTTTGTTGTACTTCATTACACTAGGGCCTAAACAACAGGAGTGATCAAAGGCGATGATACGCACGTTTTATTACATTGGAACCTTAACCGCAGGAGTGAATAAATAAGATAATATAGACGTTTGTGGTACAAACTTTGAGGGGGGTGGGGGCATAATTTGCAGGAGTAGTTACACGCGATGATAGTGAGGTTTGTAGTACACGAAAGTATTGGGGCCTAATCAGGAGGACTGATTACAGGCGATGATAAAGGCGTTTGTACGTAGGTCATTCAAAAAGTAATGCAATATGTAGCGTATTTTTGTGTATTTTTATCTGTCAGTGGTGATGTTTTTAATTTCTAATAGTTTGATTCAATCTGCATTCAGGAAAATAAACATCAACTTAATCAGACCATACACTTTATGTTGCTTAGCAACCATAGAATGGCAGCGAAGGTGTCGTGGCCGCGAAAACCACTTTTCAAAAATTAAATAAATAAACATAAAGCTTTGGTGTTTCTTTGGTGGTGTTTTAAATAGCTATCTATATACATGTTTGTGTAATGTCACCTTAGCCAGAACTTTCTAGGCAACTGCAATGTTCATACAGCCCCACGCGTGTCAACTGTTACTTAGCAACGCCAGAACTTATGCGATTTCGGTTTTATGCATTTTCCATAGATTTTGGTTGCTAGGCAACGAAATATGTTATCTGAGATTTGCATTTTATAGCAAGTAAATTACAAAGTGTCAATGGCAGATACAAATAGGCGTATAAATATTCAATTAAACAAACTAGATGTCAAATTGTAGCAGAAATTGTATCTCTATCCCCATTTTTCACCCTTCGATCGAGAAATTTTCGTCATTTTTTTCAACTTTGACTGGGTGTCATTCAAAATATATCGATCAAATTGCATTATCGTGAACTTTAAATGCAACTATTTTAAGTTTGGTGTAAGAAAATAAAGTGAATACGTTTATTTTGGTTTTCCTGTCACCATGGCAACGGTTTTAAGAGTCGCGGCCAAGTGCCTTTACACAGTGTTCTATTGTTGCTAGGCAACAAGAAGTACAGTACGTGACTAGGTATTGAACTGTCTCGCAGGGGCCGAATTGAATTTATGTTTCAAGAAAGCTAAATAAAACTTAAGTAATGTGTTTAAACAAAAAATATGGCCAATATTGCATTACTTATTGAATGACCCTCGTAGTACAATGTTCCATTTGTGCCTAATCAACAGGAGTGATTACAGGTGATGTAAGTAGAGTTTGAAATATAATATAACATTTGGGCCTTATCAACAGGAGTGATTACTGGCGAGGAAAGGCACGCTTGTTTTGCTATACAAAACTTAGGCCTTATCAGCAGGAGTGAATGCAGGCGATTAAAAAGGCATGTATAGGGATCCTTGTAGCACTAAATAACACTAGGGGCCTAATTTACAGGTGTGAATACTGGCGATGACAGAGGCGTTGATATGTAGTTTTGTAGAACTATTTAACACTAGGGGTCTAACCAACAGGAGTGATTAACGGCGATGAAAGACACGCTTGTAATGTTATATGAAACTGGGGCCTCATCAGTAATGATTACAGGCGATGATAGAGGCGTTTATAGTTCAACTTTAGCCTGGGGCTAATTCGCAGGAGTAGTCACAGGTGATGATAGATGATTTTCAGTATAATATATCACCGGGACCTAATCAGCATGAGTGAATGCGTGTGATGACAGGTACGTTTGAAGTACATAATAACTTTTGGGCCTTATGAGCAGCAGTAATAACAGGTCACTATAGGGCGATGTAGTACTATGTAACACTTCGGCCTAATCAACAGGAGTGATTACATGGGCTGATAGGGGCGTTTTAATAAAATATAACACTGGGGCCTTATCAACAGGAGTGATTAAAGGCGAAGATAGTGGATTTTGTAATACAAATTTGGGGCCTATCAACAGGGACGATTTCAGACGATGACAGGAGCGTTTGTGGTACAATATAACACTGGGGCCTAACCAACAGGAGTCATTACAGGCAATGATATGGGTATTTGTTGTACAATATAACAATTGTGCCTTATCAGCTGCAGAGATTACAGGTTACGATAGGGAAGTTTGTAGGAGGTTTGTTTCTCACCTCGGTTTTTTGAGTAGGAATCTTTTTTCTGATTTCGCCTTTTTCTGATCTTTGTCTACTTGTACGTTTTTGTAGTACTTCATAACACTAGGGCCTAATCAAAAGGAGTGATCAAAGGCGATGACAGGCACGTTTTATTAATAAATAGCACTGGAAAATTGTCAGCAGGAGCGATTACATATGATAGTAGAGGTGTTTGTGCTACAAACCGTAGTTACATGCGATGATTGTGAGGTTTGTAGTACAATAAAGCATTAGGGCCTAATGAGGAGGACTGTTTACAGGCGACGATATGGGCGTTTGTAGTACAATTTTCATTTGTCGCCTAATCAACAGGAGTGATTGAATGCGATGAAAGTAGCTTTTGTAATACAATTTAACACTGGGGCCTTATCAACAGGAGTGATTTCAGGCGAGGAAAGCCACGTTCGTATTGCTATATAAAACTAAGGCCTTACACGCAGGGCAGAAGTGATTACAGGCGATTAAAAAGGCATTTATAGGGAGTTTTGTAGAACTATATAACAATAGGGGCCGTATCAACAGGAGCGATTACTGGCGATGAAAGAGGTGTTGATATGTAATTTTGTACAGGCGAGGAAAGGCACGCTTGTATTGCATTATAAAACTTAGGCCTTATTCGCAGGGCAGGTATGATTACAGGCGATTAAAAAGGCATTTATAGGGAGTTTTGTAGATCTATATAACACTAGGGGTCTAATCAGCAGGAGTGATTACCGGCGATGACAGACACGCTTGTATTGATATATGAAACTGGGGCCTTATTAGACATTTTTGCCTAACCCGAGATAAATTTGTACACCATACACTGAAATACAAACGTGCTTTTAATGGGGATGTCTCAAAATAAAATTCCAATCTTCTATACATGTGCATCCGTCTTTAGTTGTTGATCAGGCCGACGCCAACCAGGAGCTGATAGCTGGTCCAGGAAGTCTTGTACATCGTATTCTTATAATAGGCCGCGATGCAAGAAAATTTTCTTTTGTCACGTTGCATTAATTAGTACTAGAGACGTACACGGACAACAGCTATGTCGTGTGTTCTCGGGCAAGCCTTCCGGAACCAACCGGTGCTCTGTGCACATTTCTTTCACCATAGGTTAAAACCCAGGAAGCGGTGGTTCTGTCCCGTCATGACAAAACTGTGACGGGGATATTAAACCAAAATACAAACCGCTAACAGAAAAAAAAAAAAAAAAAAAAAAAAAAAAAAAAAAAAATCAGCGGATGACGGAGAATATCCGTTACGTAGAAATGTTCTTATGAATACATGCTTCATGAATGTGCTGAACGTGGTCGTCCCTCTCGGGCTTGCTTCACTCGGCCGATCTCGCAACCGAACTCGGTTTGGAGTTTAATCATTTAACTCCAAAACCGGGCGCGGTAGCTTGAACGGTCGAGAGAATAAGATGCATAAGCACAGAAAAGTATTACACTGGAAGCTGAACTATTTTTGGAGTATCTTAAACGCATGCACGGTGAAAAGGCAACATTTATTTTATTTTAGCACTCCCTGGGCATTCCATTTAAGGGGTGTTCACACCAAAGCGTAAAGCGCCAACGTATGCCAACGTATGAGATATTGTGCCCATACGTTGGTGTAAGTTGCATACGTTCGGCATCGGTTTTGCATAAGTTACGTGTTCGCTACAATACTCTGGCATACTCGTTGTCGTACGTCGTGTACGCCCAGAATTTTGTGCATGCACAAGGTATGCCGACGTACTGATAATGCGTTACTCATAAGTTAGACGTACGCAACGAATACGTAATGCATAAGCTCATGAACGTTTCATGTAAGTGACTCATACGTTCGCATACGTTGTCATACGCCAAAGCCCTCCTGGAGGTTTTTAGCTATGAAAAGCGTATGCATAACGTATCACCAACCTACAAGCAGCGTACTCGGAACGTATGCAGCGTATGTTAAACGTGCAAAGAACGTACTCAGCGTATGCGCAACTTACGCGTAGCGCATTGGTCAGCACCAGAGCGCCACGAGAACGCCAAGGAAAAACGATTTTATTTGTGAAAAGGCAAGCCATGGAGTCCTCACCGCGTCCTCATTGACGCGTTGCTACGGATTTCACACTGCGTTCTACCGCGTTTCTACGGAGTTCTAGCCGGTGATTCAAAACGCTTGCACGACCATAAAATTTTCACTGTGCTTGTGCGGCGCTTTGGTGTGTACATTGCGTTTCCACGGCGTTCGCACCGCGCTTTCCACGGCGTTCTGGCACTGCGCTGACAGTTTGTAGGCAAAATGGAAACGAAGTCTCTGTCATCTGTACGTTTTGCCTTCAAGAATATCCTCTAATCTTAGATCTGAAAACGACCATGCTGAAAATTTCTGGCTGCCTTCAACCATGGCCAGACCCAAAGCATCCTTTGCGCATGCTCCATCTGTGTCTTTACAGAACTATGCTGGCAGCATCAGCAGCAATTTGTATCTGCTGCGCCTGCATATGTACAAGTAATTAACCAGCTTGTTGTTCGATAGACATTGTGAAAGAAATCACTATACATGTATGTGCATCTGATTTAAATAGTATTTTGTTTGCTTTTGTCATGTTTAAAATATGCATATCTTTTTCATCTATTTTCATCAAAAAACACCATTGTACGCGGTAAGTGAAAGCTCCACGCGAGCGCAATAAATACAGTGACAGCGCCCCGCGAACGCCGTGACAGCGCCTATCAAACGTCACAGGAAAACAGTAAGATAAATGACACGCCGTGAAAGCGCCGAATCGGCGCGATGTAGACGCAGTGAGATCGTGATAGACGTCGTGCCATCTCTGTGCAGTCGCCTTTGGCTACCACGGCGTTTGCACTATGATCTCAATGCGTGCTCGCGGAGCTCATGGCGCGTTTTATAAATGTAGTTCTCACCGCGTTGCCATGACGTCCTCAGGTCGTTTATACGGCGCCCTTATTATAACGCCAAGCGACGGCATAAAAAATTTGTTTTGAGTATGTCCAAACGAAACGCCGACCCTTGGCGTTCTAGGATTTCCCACGGCGTTTGCTGGCGATGCCACCGCGTTGCTACGGCGTTGGTGGCGGTCGTACCGCGCTCACCGCGGCGTTCTGCATTTTCAGTCTAGAACGCCGTTATAGCGCTCGCCCTGGTGTGACAAGATTTCAGGGTAAGGATAACTGACAGGTCCAACATGATCTTGGCTGTACGCCGTGGTCGTAAAGCAAGAAAACAAGCAAACAAACAAACGAACCGTGCGCACATTTAATTTACATATGAATAGTTGGATAAACGAAAGTGTTCTAAAAGTGCGTCAATGCAATGTAATATCTTGAGATAATCCCTGACTATTTGTCAATGTATGGTGTATTTACATCTCAGAGTACATCTCAGGTTAGGCAAGAAATGTCTATTAGCAGTGATTACAGGCGATATTAGAGGCGTTTATAGTTCAATTTAAGACTGGGGCTAATTCGCAGGAGTAGTCACAGGTGGGGGTTTTAGTAAAATATAACACTGGGACCTAATCAGCATGGGTAATTGCATGCGATGACTGGGGCGTTTGTAGTACATGCAGTTTTGGGACCTTATGAGCAGCTGTAATGACAGGTCAGTATAGGGAGGATTGTAGTACTACATAACACTACGGCATAATCAACAAGAGTAATTATAGGGGCTGATAGGGGCGTTTTAATAAAAGACTGGGCCCTAATCACCAGGAGTGAGTAAAGGCGAAGGTAGTGGATTTGTAATACAATCTAAATTTTGGGCCTTATCAGCAGGCGTGATTTCATACGATGATAGCAGAGTATGAAGTAAATATAACACTAGTGCCTAATCAACAGGAGTCATTACAGGCAATAATATGGGTAGTTTTATTTCAATACAACACTAATGCCTTATCAGCTGCAGTGATTACAGGTTAAGGTTCTAGGGAGGTTTGTTTCCAACCTCAGTTTTTGGAGTGGGAATCTTTTTTCTGATTGCGCATTTTCATGGTCTATGCCTACTTGTACCTTTTTATAGTACTTCATAACACTAGTGCCTAATCAACAGGAGTGATCATAGGCGTAAACAGGCACGTTTTATTACTACATTACCCTGAGACCTTATCAGCAGGAATGATTACATAAGAAAATAAAGACGTTTGTGGTACAAAACGTGACGGGGGTACAATTTGCAGGAGTGCATATAGTTACTGGCGATGATAGTGACGTTCGAAGAACAATAAAACATTGGAGCCTAATCAGGAGGAGTGATTACAGGGGATGATAGGGGCGTTGTTTGTACAATATTACTATTGGGCTTAATCAGAAGGATTGATTACAGGTGATGAAATAAAATATAAAGGTCTGATCCTTTGGAAGCAATAGGAACATTCAAAGGGAGGTAGTATGGACTATATTGCGCAATTTCGGGTAATGAACCCTCATCAGTAGCCCTTTTTAAACCGGCTACGAAAGCCAGACTATTGTACTTTAATTTCGAAAATTTACACGAGAAGTCTAAATCAAAGACACATTCCTAAACGGGGTCAAATAATTTAAACATTGCTTAGAAGTATGTTTCTAAACTTGAATGTTTTGAACACTCTAAATATCTTTACTGATAGTAGCATTTGTAATTCAATATTACTCTGGAGCCTAACAACAGGTGTGCTTTAATGCGATGAAAGATGTGTTTATATGAAGTTTTTAGAATTGTTTTAGCAACACTACTACCTAATCAACAGGATTGATTACGGGCGCTGATAGGGGCGTTTAATAAAATATAACACGGGAGCCTTTTCAGCAGCGGAAATTACAGGACACTATAGAAAGATTGTAGTACTATATAACACTACATAGCAATACAAGCGTGCCTTTCCTCGCCTGTAATCATTCCTGTTGATAAGGCCCCAGTGTTATATTGTATTACAAAAGCCTAATCAGAAAGATTGAATACAGGCAATGAACGTAGCGTTTGTAATTCAATATAACTCTGGAGCCTATCAACAGGAGTACTTTAATGCGAAGAAAAATGTGTTTATATGATTTTTTTTTAGAAATATGTAACACGACCTAATCAACAGAGTTGATTTCAGGCACTGATATGTGCGTTTAATTAAAGTATTACATTGGAGCCTTATTAGCATGAGTGATTTAAGGCGAAGATAGTGGTTTTTTGTCGTACAATACAGATTTTGGGCCTGATCAGCAGGGGTCATTAAGGCAATTATATGGGTATTTGTAGTACAATATAACACGAGTGCCTTATCAGCAGCAGTGATTACAGGTCAGGGTAGGGGCGTTTGTAGTACAATATTACTTTTGGGCCTAATCAGCTGAAGAGATTACAGGCGATGAAAGTAGCCTTTGTAATACAATATAACACCGGGGCCTTATTACAAGAGTAATTATAGGCGAGGCAAGGCACGCTTGATTTGCTATATAAATCTGGCGACTTTTCAGCAAGAGTGATTACATGCGTAATAGAGGCGTTTATAGGGAGTATTGTAGAACTATTAAACACTAGGGGCCTAATCAACAGGAGTGATTACAGGCGACTACAGAGGCGTTGATATGTAGTTTTGAAGAACTTAGTAACACTTGGGGCCTAATCAATAGGAGTGTTTACAGGCGATGACAGACACGCTTGTATAGCTATACGAAACGGGGTCTTATCAGCAGGAGTGATTACAGTCTATGATAGAGGCGTTTATAGTGCAACTGGATACTTGGGCTAATTCGCAGGAGTAGTTACAGGCGATGATGGGTGTTCCGGAGCAATGTAACACTGGGACCTAATCAGCAGGAGTAATAACATGCGATGACAGGGACGTTTGTAGTACATTATAGCTTTGGGGCCTTATCAGCAGCAGTAATGACAGGTCACTTTCGGGAGTTTTGTTGTATTATATGACAATGACACTACGGCATAATCAACAGGAGTGATAACAGGTGCTGATAGGGGCCTTTTAATAATAAAAATAATAAAAAAAAAAAACCTAGGGTCTTATCAACTGGAGTGATTAAAAGAGAATATAGTGGATTTTGTAGAACAATATAAATTTGGGGCCTTATTAGCAGGGGTGATTTAAGACGATGACAGTGAGCGTATTTAGTACAATATAACACGGGGGCCTAATGAAAAGTAGTCATAACAGGCAATGGTATGGGTTTTAGTAGTACAATGTAACGCTAGTGCCTAATCAACTGCAGTGATTACAGGTTACGATAAAGAGCTTTGAAGTACTACCTAACACTAGGACCTTATCAACAGGAGTGATAACAGGCGATATGTACGTTTTTTAACTATATCACACTGGGACCTTTTTAGCATGAGTGATTACAGAAGATAATAAAGGCGTTTTATGTACAAAATATGACGTGGGCATAGTTTGCAGGAGTAACTACATGCGACAAGTGACGTTTGTAGTACAATAAAAGCATTGGGGTCTAATCAGGATGACTGATAACAGGCGATGATAGGGGCGTTTGTAGTAAAATATTCATTTGGGGGCTAATCAGCAAGAGTTATTACAGGCTACGAAAGTAGCATTTGCAGTAACATGTTACACTGAGGTGTAATCAGCAGGAGTGATTACAGGCAATTACAGGCAGACCTGCATTGCTTAGTAAAACTGGGGCCTTATCAACAGGAGTGATAAAAGGCGAATATAGTCGATTTTGTAGTACAATATAAATGCATGGCCTTATCAGTAGGTGTTTTCAGACGATTTCAGACGATGGTAGGAGCGTTTGAAGTACAATATCACATTTGGGCCTAATGAATAGGAGTTTTTACCTGCAATGATATGGGTATTTGTAGTACAATATAACAGTAGTGACTAATCAGCAGCAGTGATTTCAGGTGATGATAGGGAGGTTTGTAGTACTACACACCACAAGGGCCTTATCAACCGGAGTGATTACCGGCATGACAGTCACAATGTTACTTTGGGGCCTAATCAGCAGGAGTGATTACAGGCGTTTATAATACAAAATAACACTTGGGCTTTATCAACCAGAGTTATTACAGGCTAGGCAAGGCACGCCTGCATTGCTATATAAAACTGTCGTCTTTTCAGCAAGAGTGATTACAGGCGATCAAAGAGACATTTATACGGAGTTTTGTAGAAGTATATAACACAAGGGGTCTAATCAACTAGGAGCTATCACATGCGATGGCAGGTACGCTTGTATTGCTATATGATAACTGGGGGCCGTATCATCAGGAGTAATTACATGCAAAGATAAAGGCGTTAAAAGTACAACTGGAGACTGGGGATAATTCGTAGGAGTAGTTACAGGTGATGATAGGGAGTTTTACCTGCCATGACAGGGACGATTGTAGTATATTATAACTTTGATGCTTAATCAGCAGCAGTAATGACAGGCCACTATAGGGAGGATTATAGTGCTATATGACACAAAGGCCTAATCAACAGGAGTGATTACAGGGGCTGATAGGGGCGTTTTAATAAAAATATAACACTCGGCCTTATCAAAAGGGGTGATTAAAGGCGAAGATACTTGATTTTGTAGTACAATTTAAATTTTGTGCCTAATCAGCAGGGGTGATTTCAGACGATGATAGGAGTGTATGTTGTACAATATAACACTGGGGCCTGATGAACAGTAGTTCATTTAGTTCAATATTATTTTAGGGTCTAATCAGCAGGATGTGACTACATGCGATGAAAGAAGCGTTTGTAAATAAATATAACACTGCAGAATTATCAGCTGGAATGATTACAGGCAATGTTATGGGCATTTATAGTAAAAATTAACTCTTGTGCCTAATCAGCAGGAGTGATGACAGGTCACGAAAGGGAGGTACGTATTACTACATAACACTAGGCCTAAGAAGCAGGAGTGATTACAGGCGACGATATGCACGTTTGTATTGCAATAGAACACTGGGGTCTTATCAGCAGGACTGATTACAGGCAATGATATGGGTATTTGTAGTAATAGGGCATTACCAACAGCAGGAGTGATTAAAGGCGATGAAAAGCACGTTCTATTACTATATAACTCTAGGACCTTATCAGCAGGAGTGACTGCAAAAGATAATAGAGGCGTTTGTTGTACAAAATATGACGGGATGAAATTTACATGCGATGTAAGTGACGTTTGTAGTACAATTACGCATTCGGGCCTACTCAGCAGGAGTGATTACAGGCGATGAAAGCAGCGTTTGTAATAAAATTTATACCGGGTTCTTAATTATCAACAAGACAGTCGGGATGCGTAGCCAAGGCGCAATGATATAATCAAAATCGTAGCAACCAAAAACGTTCGAAAATTAAGCCATCAACTTTGAACCGAGAGACAGTGCCTATAGTAATTCCATTCGTGTGTACCAAAGACGAAACTGATTTTCGTCAAACACGCAGCCCATTTTAAGCAATGCTAAATCCGCCCTGTGAAGCTGCTTTGTTGCCATGACAGTTTGTCGGCGCATTGATTTAGGGGATTTTCCTTCGCGAGTCAACTGTCGAAAATGCCAGTCGTGTTAAATCGTTTATTTAACGAGTATTTGATTTTCTCCCGTGTCGAGGCCCATATTTTCTGAAAATTTAATCTTTTGTGAGAATATTGATGTATAAATCACGATATGATCGGTGTGAACAAATTTTTGTTCTAAAAAAGAAAATTGGTACTGACGATGAGAATGGCGTTTATGCCCCAAAATTAGGCTCAAATTGGTTGAACTTTTATGAAAAAAATGTCAGCATAAACGCTATTGATCCGCCAAATACGGTTCATTTCAACCGATGCTGTATAAAACATTGTCACTTTCATTCAGTTTTCAATTTTATCGAGAAATATTTGAGAAAAGTTCAGCTAAATTGGAAATTGTCACAGTTTGACACTATTTTTAGAACACAAGTAAAAGCTTTGATGAAAATATCAATGTTGAAACAGGTAGCAGGAGATTGTCGGTAGATCCTATATAGAGGGAAATATGTTAGACTGACAAAATTATCATCATTTTATTTTTATTCTGTACTGAGGTGATCAATATCTGACTATTACCTTAGGAAAAACATATAAATCCAAGCCTCATGCCATGGTGGTTCTGATTTTACCTCCATGCTCAGGCTCAGGAACTGTGTAATGCCCTGTGACTTGCTCAAGGCCACAACTTTTAAGGCACTGTCTGTTGTCAATTACCTCAAGGTGCTTATGCCCCCTTCTCTGCGATTCTCTATGTACTTATCATTTTTTTTGGAAATGGTGGAGGGACACCAGGGCATAGATATAATGAATGCTCACCTAGTAAGCCTGAAGGCTCAGATGAGGTAAATATGTTCAATAATTGCCACACTACTATGACTGATATTGTCCAGTGTTTCTAGAAATCATGCTTTTGTCATTTTCTAATAGTTTGATTTGTTGTTTTCAGTCTGGCAGTAAACATATGAGGCTGTGTCAAGCAGTCCAGGCCCTGAAGCTATAAAACTTTTTTTCAAGCTCAGCTTAGCTGAGCATAAAACTTCAACTGCTTATAAACGTTGAAATAGTAAAAAATTGTGGAAAATTCAGGTTCAAATCTCAAAACCTGTTACATGTAATTTAACCTGCAAATAAACAATTGTTGGCATTTTAACATTTATGAGCATGATAAATTTTAGTCTCAGCTGAGTTGTGCCTGAAAAAAGAGTCATTACCTCTGGCCACCAGTCATACATGTGATGAGTTTTAGATGCATCAAAGATTCTTTCTTTCATTTGATGGAGGTATTTGAAAAACATATATAAAATCAGTAAAATGTAGATTTAAGAAAATCACTGGAAGTATCACATGTATAAAGTATTTTATTAGCGATTTTACAGCTTCAAGATTATAATTCAGTCGTACAGACTACTGATGGAGCTGTCATGAGTACTGGGCTCAAAATTTACAGAACATTTCCTCGTATTATTCAACTTCATGTATGTAGAAGAGTGATAACAGGCGACTCAAGGCACGCTTGTATTGCTATGTAAAATTGGAGAGATTACAGGTGAAGACAGGTACGCTTGTCTTGCTATATGAAACTGGGGCCTTATCAGCAGGAGTGATTACGGGCGATTATAGAAGCATTTATAGTACAACTAAAGACTTGGGCTAATTCGCTGTAACAGTCACACGTGATGATAGTGGATTAGTGTAATAAAACAGCGATTACATGCGATGACAGGGACGTTTGTAATACATTATATCTTTGGGGCCTTATCAGCAGCAGTAATGACAGGTCACTATATGGAGGATTGTAGTACTATATAACACTATGGCCTAATCAACAGGAGTGATTACAGGTGTTGAAAGGGCGTTTACATAAATATAACACTGGGGCTTATTAACAGGAGCGATTAGAGGCGAAAATAGGGAATTTTGTAGTACAATATAAATTTGGGGCCTATTCAGCAGGGGTGATTTCAGACGATGATAGGAGCGTTTGAAGTAAAATATTACACTGGGACCTAATCAACATGAGTCATTACAGGCAATGAATTTGGTATTTGTATTAAAATATAACAGTAAAGCCTAATCAGCAGCAGTGATTACAGGTCATTAGGTTTGTAGTACTACATAACACCAGGGCCTAATCAACAGGAGTGATAACAGGCGATGACAGGTACGTTTTCATACTACATGTATATAACACTGGGACCTTATCTGCAGGAGTGAGTACAATAGTTAATAGAAATGTACAAGAGGGCAAAGATCAGGAGAGAGGCGTTTTTGTGACGTTTGTAGTACAATAAGGTATTGGGGCCTAATCAGTAGGAGTGATTACATGCGATGTTAGGGACGCATTTAGTTCAATATTACTTTTTGGCCTTATTAGCATGATGTGACTACATGCGTTGAAAGAAGCGTTTATAAATAAATATAACTCTGCAGATGTATCAGCAGAACTGATTACCGGCAATGATATGGGCATTTGTAGTACAATTTAACTCTATTGCCTAATCAGCAAAAGTGATAACAGGTCACGAAAGGGAGGTACGTAATACTACATAACACTAGGACTAATCAACAGGAGTGATTACAGGCGTCGATAGGCACATTTGTACAACAATATTTCACTGGGGCCTTATCAACAGGAGTGATTACAGGCAATGATATGGGTATTTGTAGTAATATATTTCAGTAGGGCCTAATCAACAGCAGGAGTGATTACAGGCGATGACAAGCACGTTCTATTACTATATAACACTGCAACATTATCAGCAGGAGTGACTGCAGAAGATAATAGAGGCGTTTGTTGTACAAAATATGACCGGGGTATAATTTGCAGGAGTAATTACATGCGATGAAAGTGACGTTTGTAGTACAATAACGCATTCGGGCCTAATAAGGAGGAGATTTTACAGGTGATGATAGGGGCGTTTGTAGTACAATATTACTTTGGGGCCTAACCAGCAGGAGTGATTACAGGTGATGAAAGCAGCGTTTGTAATAAAATTTTACACCGGGGCCTTATCTACAAGAGTGATTACAGGCGACTCAAGGCACGTTTGTATTGCTATGTAAAATTGGCGCCTTTACAGCAGGAGTGGTTACAGGTAATGAAAGAGGCGTTAATAGGGAGTTTTGTTTAACTATATAACACTAGGGGCCTAATCAACAGGAGTGATTACAGGCAATGACAGAGGCATTAATATGTAGTTAAGTAGAACTATATAACACTAGGGGCCTAATCAACAGGAGCGATTACAGGCAATGGCAGAGGGATTTAAATGTAGTTTTGTAGAACTATATAGCACTAGGGGCCTTATCAACAGGAGTGATTACAGGTGATGACAGGTACGCTTGTCTTGCTATATGAAACTAGGGCCTTATCAGCAGGAGTGATTACATGCAATTATAGAGGCATTTATAGTACAACTAAAGACTGGGGCTAATTCGCAGTAGTAGTCATACGTGATGATAGGGGGGTTTCAGTATGATATAACACTGGGACCTTATCAGCAGGAGCGATTACATGTGATGACAGGGACTTTTGTAATACATAATAACTTTGGGGCCTTATCAGCAGCAGTAATGACAGGTCACTATATGGAGGATTGTAGTACTATATACCACTGTGGCCTAATCAACAGGAGTGATTACAGGTGTTGAAAGGGCGGTTTTCATAAAATATAACACAGGGGCCTTATCAACAGGAGTGATTAGATCCGAAAATAGTTGATTTTGTAGTACAATATAAATTTGGGGCCTATTCAGCAGGGGTGATTTCAGACGATAATGGGAGCGTTTGAAGTACAATATTACACTGGGGCCTAATCAACAGGAGTGAGTACAGGCAATGACAGAGGCATTAAAATGTAGTTTTGTAGAACCGTATTGCACCAGGGGCCTTATCAACAGGAATGATTACAGGTGATGACAGGTACGCTTGTCTTGCTATATGAAACTGGGGCCTCATCAGCAGGAGTGATTACAGGCAATTATAGAGGCTTTTATTGTACAACTAAAGACTGGGGCTAATTCGCAGTAGTAGTTATACGTAATGATAGGGGGTTTTCAGTATGATATATCACTGGCCTTTACCAGCAGGAGCGATTACATGCGATGACAGGGACGTTTGTAATACATAATAACTTTGGGGCCTTATCAGCAGCAGTAATGACATGTCACTATATGGAGGATTGTAGTACTATATACCACTGTGGCCTAATCAACAGGAGTGATTACAGGTGTTGAAAGGGCGGTTTGCATAAAATATAACACAGGGGCCTTATCAACAGGAGTGATTAGAGGCTAAAATAGTGGATTTGTAGTACAATATACATTTGGGGCCTATTCAGCAGGGGTGATTTCAGACGATGATAGGAGCGTTTGAAGTACAATATTACACTGGGGCCGAATCAACAGGAGTCATTACAGGCAATGATATTGGTATTTGTATTAAGATATAACAGTAAAGCCTAATCAACAGCAGTTATTACAGGTCATTACGTTTGTAGTACTACACGACACCAGGGCCTAATCAACAGGAGTGATAACATGCTATGGCATGTACGTTTTCATACTATATAATACTTGGACCTTATCAGCAGGGGTGAGTACAGAAGATAATAGATGACAGGGACGCATTTTGTTCAATTTTTGTGACGTTTGTAGTACAATAAGGTATTGGGGCCTAATCAGTACTAGTGTTTACAGGCGATGATAGGGACGCATTTAGTTCAATATTACTTTGACGCCTTATCAGCAGGATGTGATTTCATGCGTTGAAAGATGCGTTTGTAAATAGATATAACACTGCAGATTTATCAGCAGGAATGATTACAGGCAATGATATGTTAGAGTTAAAGTATCGAGTAGAAAAAATAAGTAAAATAAAGCGAGTCGAAGACGAGCTGTTTTTACTTATTTTTGCTACGACGTCTTTAACCAACTTGTAGTATGACAGAACACCAATTGACAGATCCGTACTGTAACTTCCGACATCAGGAAGCTACAGTACGGTTTTAATTCCGCCTCCTTCCTGAGTATTAATATGAAGGCCCGCCTCCTCTGATATAAACTTGTATTGATTTAATCTTACAAAAACATAAAAAGCAGGAAGTCACATTACAAGGGCATTTGTAGTACAATTAAGCTCTAGTGCCTAATCAGCAGAAGTGATAACAGGTCACGAAAGGGAGATACGTAACCCTACATAACACAAGAAATAATCAATAGGAGTGATTACAGGCGTCGATAGGCACGTTTGTATAACAATATTTCACTGGGGCCTTATCAACAGGACTGATAACAGGCAATGATATGGGTATTTGTAGTAAAATATTTCACTAGGGCCTAATGAACAGCAGGAGTGATTACAGGCGATGACAAGCACGTTCTATTACTATATAACACTGGAATATTATCAGCAAAAGTGACTGCAGAAGATAATAGAGGCATTTGTTGTAAAAAAAATATGATCGGGGTATAATTTGCAGGAGTAGTTACATGCGATGAAAGTGACGTTTGTAGTACAATAGCGCATTCGGGCCTAATAAGGAGGAGTTGTTACAGGCGATGATAGGGGCGTTTGTAGTACAATATTACTTTGGGGCCTAACCAGCAGGAGTGATTACAAGCGATGAAAGCAGCGTTTGTAATAAAATTTTACACCGGAGCCTTATCTACAAGAGTGATTACAGGTGATTCAAGGCACGTTTGTATTGCTATGTAAAATTGGCGCCTTTACAGCAGGAGTGATTACAGGCGATGAAAGAGAGGCGTTAATAGGGAGTTTTGTTTAACTATATAACACTAGGGGCCTAATCAACAGGAGTGATTACAGGCAATGACAGAGGCATTAATATGTAGTTTAGTAGAACTATATAACACTAGGGGCCTTATCAACAGGAGTGATTACAGGTGACGACAGGTACGTTTGTCTTGCTATATGAAATTGGGGCCTTATCAGCAGGAGTGATTAAAGGCAATTATAGAGGCATTTATAGTACAACTAAAGACTGGGGCTAATTCGCAATAGTAGTCATACGTGATGATAGGGGGGTTTCAGTATTATATAACACTGGGACCTTATCAGCAGGAGCGATTACATGCGATGACAGGGACGTTTATAATACATTATAACTTTGGGGCCTAATCAGCAGCAGTTATGACAGGTGGATTGAAGTACTATATAACACTAAGACCTAATCAACAGGAGTGATTACATGCGATGACAGGGGCGTTTGTAATACATAACTTTGGGGCCTTATCAGCAGCAGTAATGGTAGGTCAGGACTGATAACAGGCAATGATATGGGTATTTGTAGTAATATATTACACTAGGGCCTAATCAACAGCAGGAGTGATTACAGGCGATGACAAGCACGTTCTTTTACTATATAACACTGGAACATTATCAGCAAAAGTGACTGCAGAAGATAATAAGGGTGTTTGTTGTACAAAATATGACCGGGGTATAATTTGCAGGAGTAGTTACATGCGATGTAAGTGACGTTTGTAGTACAATAACGCATTCAGGCCTAATAAATAGGAGTTTTTACAGTCGATGATAGGGGCGTTTGTAGTACAATATTACTTTGGGGCCTAATCAGCAGGAGTGATTACAGGCGATGAAAGCAGCGTTTGTAATAAAATTTTACACCGGGGCCTTATCTACAATAGTGATTACAGGCGACTCAAGGCACGTTTGTATTGCTATGTAAAATTGGCGCCTTTACAGCAGGAGTGATTACAGGCGACGAAAGAGGCGTTAATAGGGAGTTTTGTTCAACTTAATAACACTAGGGCCTAATCAACAGGAGTGATTACAGGCAATGACAGAGGGATTTAAATGTAGTTTTGTAGAACTATATAGCACTAGGGGCCTTATCAACAGGAGTGATTACAGGTGATGACAGGTACGCTTGTCTTGCTATATGAAACTAGGGCCTTATCAGCAGGAGTGATTACATGCAATTATAGAGGCATTTATAGTACAACTAAAGACTGGGCTAATTCGCAGTAGTAGTCATACGTGATGATAGGGGGTTTTCAGTATGATATAACACTGGTACCTTATCTGCAGGAGCGATTACATGTGATGACAAGGACTTTTGTAATACATAATAACTTTGGGGCCTTATCAGCAGCAGTAATGACAGGTCACTATATGGAGGATTGTAGTACTATATAACACTGTGGCCTAATCAACAGGAGTGATAACAGGTGTTGATAGGGCGTTTTTCATAAAATATAACACAGGGGCCTTATCAACAGGAGTGATTAGATCCGAAAATAGTGGATTTTGTAGTACAATATAAATTTGGGGCCTATTCAGCAGGGGTGATTTCAGACGATAATGGGAGCGTTTGAAGTACACTATTACACTGGGGCCTAATCAACATGAGTGAGTACAGAAGATAACAGAGGCGTTTTTGTGACGTTTGTAGTACAATAAGGTATTGGGGCCTGATCAGTAGGAGTGATTACATGCGATGATAGGGACGCATTTAGTTCAATATTACTTTGGGGCCTTATCAGCAGGATGTGAAGTCATGCGTTGAAAGAAGCGTTTGTAAATAAATATAACACAGATTTATCATCAGGAATGATTACAGGCAATGATATGGACATTTGTAGTGCAATTGAACTCTAGTGCCTAATCAGCAGAAGTGATAACAGGTCACGAAAGGGAGGTACGTAATACTACATAACACTAGGACTAATCAACAGGAGTGGTTTCAGGCGTCGATAGGCACGTTTGCATAACAATATTTCACTGGGGCCTTATCAACAGGACTGATTATAGGCAATGATATGGGTATTTGTAGTAATATATTTCACTAGGGCCTAATGAACAGCAGAAGTGATTACAGGCGATGACAAGCACGTTCTATTACTATATAACACTGGAACATTATCAGCAAAAGTGACTGCAGAAGATAATAGAGGCGTTTGTTGTACAAAATATGACCGGGGTATAATTTGCAGGAGCAGTTATTAAGTGGATTTTGTAGTACGATATAAATTTGGGGCCTATTCAGCAGGGGTGATTTCAGACGATGATAGGAGCGTTTGAAGTACAATATTACACTGGGGCCTAATCAAAATGTGTCATTACAGGCAATGATATTGGTATTTGTATTAAAATATAATAGTAAAGCCTTATCAGTAGCAGTGATTACAGGTCATTAGGTTTATAGTACTACATAACACCAGGGCCTAATCAACAGGAGCGATAATAGGCGATGACAGGTACGTTTTCATGCTATATAACACTGGGACCTTATCAGGCGATGATAGGTCATTGTAACAGTGGGATCTAATCAGCATTAGTGATTACAGGCGATGAAGAGGCGTTTTTATTGACACTTATCACATGGACTTAATTGTCAGGAGTAGTTACAGGCGATGAAAGCACAATATAACACTGGGACCTAATCAGCAGGAGTTATAACAGGAGATGATATGAACGTTTGCAGTGCGATATAAATTTTCGGCTTATCAACAGGAAACAGTCTGCAGGATCAGTTACACGCGATGATAGGGGCGTTTGTTGTTCAATATAACATTGGGAAGCAGGAGAGATTGCAGGCCAGCTGAATCGAATTTGTATTACACTATTACACTTGAGGCCTTATCAGCAGGAGTGACGACAGGCGATGATAGGGGTGATTAAGTAATACTTGAACCTTATCAGCAGGAATAAGTAAGTGTGATGACATTGACATTTGCAGTACAATATAACATCGAGGCCTAATCAGGAGGAGTGAATACAGACGAAAATAGGGGCATTTGTAATACAATATAACATTCGGGCTCAATCTGCAGAAGTGATTACAGGCGGTGACAGGCCCACTTGTATTGCTATATAAAACTAGGGCCTTATCAGCAGAAGTGATTACAGGCGATGATCGATTCGTTCATAGTACAACGTGAGCTTGGGGCCAATTGGCAGGAGAAGTTACAGGTGATGATAGGATGGGTTCAGTATAATACATCACTGGGACCTAATCAGCTGCATCACAGGGAGGTTTGTAGTACATTTTATCTTTGGGACCTTATCAGCAGCACCAATGATAGAGGCATTTATAGCAAACAGTTATTTCATGGTTATTAAAACTATTGCCCCGAGGTGGCCTGGATGACCACGGTTGACTATTGCCCGACGGAAACCACTATAAACTTTTAAGAAGTGTGAAGTTGTCGATTCGTCCTAATATTACTACAAAATTGCCGACTGGGGCATTAAGTTGTTAAAAAATCAAAACAGATAAGTCCCTAGCCTTCTATACAGTGGGTCTTATGTAGATACCTTGCTTTATTGTAATGCGAATCGGAAACGACATCCAGCCTCTGTATGACCATAGCTTTTGTTGGGACGGACGTTAATTCACAAATACAAAAAGCTAAGGTTCAACAGTATCAACAGTAAATTTGTTTCTGACTTTAATATGGCATGTTGACGAAAATTAAACTTAACTCAAATACTCTTTCGCTTATTGTCTTTTAGCACATTCCCTTAAACAGCAGACACACAGTAGCGTATAATCCGAACGCGCGCCGGGCGTATGAAAAATCTCAACAGGCTGGAGACTTTGGGCGTATAAAAATAATTTGCTTAAGAAGTCACACATTAGCGTCTGCAGGACGTATAAAAAATCTCAAAGTTTATTAGTACGGTTGTGATGCGTCCAAGACACGCTGAGCACCCGCTACAGGCGCGCATCGAACGTTCAACGCGCGTTTCACACACGCTTGGGGCACGCCAGTGAAGCAACATCTAATAAAATCGGAACGCGCATGGAATGTACACTGGCGTGCTTCAAACGTGCGCCAAACGCGTTCAGAGCGTATTCACTATATGGACATGACAGCCATCATTAGTCATGTGACCTGGATTCGTTATATACACTTTTGGTTCCACTTTCCTATAGATGCCTCATATAAACTGTGGCTTTGATTGACAAAGCCGTTCCAGAGGAGAACATGTTAAAATTTTATACATGTACATTATCCCAGAGTGGGGTCAGATTTTTCTCAAAACCATTACTATTCAGTAATGTTGTCCATTTCCTGCGATGTTTACCTATAAATGACATTCTAAAATTTTTCACCATTCTAATGCATAATTATGTGACCTATGTTGGCTTTGCCAAAATAGGTCATGGTAATCACAGAGTCATGATTCGTATAGTACTTTGGTCATTAATGCTCCATGCCACGTTTCGTTGAAACCAGTCCAATATATAAAGAGAAGATGGTCTTTGAAAAGTTTTACCATGCATGAGCATGGTGGCTATCTGGGTGATGAGATCTGGATTATTTACTCGTTAAAACCGCCTCGGCGAGGCGGTTCTAATGTGTACCCACAATCAATGTCTTGAGCAAAAAATGAAATTCAAAATGCTTCCGATTTCATTTTTATTTTTTCCTACTAAAATCACTGTATTGTGCATGGACGTTTTCGAAATGTAATATCAAAGACTGATGTGGCCCCACCAGGATTGGTGTGGGAATGGGGAGAACGATATAGTAGTTTTAACGTGTACCCACAATCAATGTTTTGAGCAAAAATATCAAAATTTTCAAAATATTTCCGATGACATTCTCATTTTTTCCTACTGAAAAAATCACTGTATATAGTGCATGGACATGTTTTAGTAATGTAATATCAAAGACTCATATGTAGCCCTCAAGGAATGGATTGGACTGGACAGAACGATATCTATTTCAAGAAACATCAGATAATAATTTAAGGAAGTTATGGGGCAAATCTATTGAGCTTTTCGAGAACTGATGAAAACAGGGGTGGTTTATTTTTCGGGACGATTGAGCCATGCATCAGGAAAACATGTCAGTGAAATATTTACCCCCTCAAACCCCACTTTTATACAGCAAAACTGGGATATGCAGGGGTATACCTACTTTTCTTATATTTGCTTCAAAATATAGATTGTGGGTACTCGTAATAATCGCCTGGGCGAGGCGGTTCTAACGTGTACCCACAATGATCTATGTTTTGAGTATAAAATAAGAAAAATAGCAATTTCCCTTTTTACAACTTTAAAAATCTCTGTATGCTGCACGAGCATATTTTTGTAATAAACCCATGTGATAAAATCCCGGTTCCCTCTGTTAGGCCCTTACCCATATTACAAAAGGGGGTCAAATGATCAAATTTCAGCTGAGAAGTTGTACTCTCCATTTTAATTTCTACATATAACCTTATTTACCTCAAAGGATCAAAAGAAAACTTAAATCTGCAAAAACGGATGTGCAACATGCCAGTTTTACAATATCCGGTATTTAGATCGCTAATACACCGTATTTACGGAAAAAATACGTTTTTTCTAGAAATCGTAACTCTTGACAATTTTCCAGTTGATAGCTGCAACTGTAGTGCAAATTTTCGCAACTCTTGGCGATTTTCCGGTTGATAACTACAACTGCAGGGACCTCAGCTGCAGGAGGGACCTCTATAGCAGGAGGGACCTCAACGACAGGGGTGGAAGTTGAGCCTTATTGTCCAAATGCGATGGAAATTAAAACACACTCCTACCGCGCCTAACATGAAGGGCAAATGGGTTAAATTCTTACCTAATAATCCAAGCGGGAACCAACATGTATAAGCATCACTGACTGTCTTCTTCTGTTTCCCCGCTATTGGGCCCGAGATCCGCTTATTAGTCTCACTTACAAGGCACGGCATTCGAAACATGTCTATTACCCATCCAGCGCCGAGTAGTCCGAATGTGAAAAAGTATAAAATCCCGAACTCGTATCGCCGTAGGTAGAAATGGTGCGCCCCGAGAAACCCGAAAAATAGCCATAATAAGTATGCTTCTACAATGGATTTCTTTTCGGGAGGTATGGCTTTGAGGGCGCGAATATCTTGGGGCCCCGCGGGGTTATAGACGGGGCCCGGCACGGTCGGGTATATAGAGTTGTAGTTCTGTCCATTTTGTCCCATCACCGGTTGTTGCAGAGGCTGAGACTGAGGTGTCGGTTGAACCGGGGTTACAGGGTCCCGGGATGAGGGTGTATAGTCGTACGCGTTTCCGTTCGCATGCGTCCGCTGTTGCATTACCTCCCTTTCTTTTTCAGACATTATATTGTGTTAATTATTTAAAATGTTACTGAACAATGATAATGAACACAACACAATTTTAGCCAAAAATATCAAATAGTTAATGTTTAAAGCAATATCAGATTTTTAAAGTGATAATAATAGAAGTTTTAAGTCCTTTGAGAAATGATAACAGCAATGAATTTAATGTAACCACAATTTAACACAATTCCGAATTGAACAACAAACAAACAACTATTTTCCTCAACTTCGGATCCAATAAATCAAAATAATTTGGATCCGAGCCCCAATGCCTAAAAATAATGCCTACAATAATACTAATCCGTTTCAGTAAAACTGCCCGCTTTGCGAAAACTGCGGTTTAAAGTTTTTATTGATTGAGAAAATACCTGATATATATTTTAAATACACCTGAAGCACTGGTACCCGCGTGTTGTGTTATCCTAATAAAACCGATAACCGGACTCACATGATAACCTGTCGTATTCTATTTATAAATAACGGTTCATAGTCACGCGCCTATCTCCAAGTCATATGGTTAGATCAATATGAATTAATAGTAAGATTCACGCGAATGTTTATAAATCTTCATGTTGTCCAAGCCTTTTGTCAATAAGGTTGGCCTATATTGCTGGTTTTATCAGCTATTCCATTTGAAAATGCATTTTAAAGATAAAGTGCTTTGCAACTTTGACGCAAGTAGGGACAAATGTGAAGAGGTGGCTTAATTGCTATATATATGTATATGCTTGTTTTCCAATCCTGACATTTTATTTGTGACGTAATAAAATGAGCCGCCGCATGGGAAAACCAACAATCTGCTAAGGCGAAAACAATCAGCGAAGCTGATCAGCGTCCTTGTTTTCGCTGCTCGGAAAGCACAATCCCTCTTCCTCTTAAGTCCGAAGCTTCTAGCTGTCCTCCGTGGCTGTACAGCCCAGTTTGTGTCTGACCTGTTCAAAACCCACATTGTTGGTTTTCTCATGAGGCGGCTATACAATTTGATTCTTAATTATTATTTTTAAAAACCAAGTGAGCCGACGCATCAGAAAACCAACAATAGATCAAGTGTACAGTAACTGCACAGCTGATCAGCACCTTTGTTTTCGCTACACGTTTCGTACAATTCTTCTTCTTCATAAATCCGAAATTTCGAGCTTCTAGCCATCTTCTTTAACTGCACAGGCCGGTTTATGCCAGCCCTGGTCGGAAACCCAAAGTGTTTGTTTCCTTAGCAGCGGCTCAAATGTTGTGAGCAGCGAGAAGTTTCTTCCTGATTTTTCAAGGGCTGCATTTAACTTGAATTCAACTTGTGTGTTTTCCTGTGTCTTCTTGGTCCAACTTCATAAAAAATAATACATCATTCAATGCTCCTTGTATTTGTTTAACTCATTTAAGCCTGGCGTACCTTTTATGGGAAATAGGCAAACAGAATAGCCCCAGATGTGACGCCGCAGAACGCGGCGTCCCATCTGGGGCTGCTATTCTGTTTGCTAAGAAAAATTTCATCAAAAAATGAGTTAAAAATAAATATCACTCCTAACACCCCTAAAAATGAAAGTGGACCCATCCAATTGATAATGATGGGAAAATCCATTCGTCAAAAATGGGTTAAACGTTAACGACCGTGCGTGACGGCGAAAACGGAACAGTTGTCGTGGTATTCTTGAATTCCCTGGGGAATCGTAATATTTTCACATTCAAGACTAAGTTTTTAGCATAGTTTATTTATTCTGGCGCTATCCTTCAAGTAAAAGCCATTATTTATGGTGATAAGCTTTAAGCTATTCATAAATGTATGTCTGACAAATTAAAGTCCCATGAAATTTTGGTTTGCCCAAATTTTTTATTATGTAAATCACAATTTGAGAGAAACAACAAAGTGGTGTGTGTTTCAAGAGAAGACTTGGATCAGTAATGATATAATTTTTCCATGCCCCCTGGCATTGCGAGCGATTTTGATTTACATTGATATTGTTTGCTATATTTAATACTTGCGAATAAGTGACAAATGAAAACAATTCGGCAAACATTCGCTACGCAGTCGCTTCATTCGTAAGGTGTTTGCAAGGCGTTGGCATTATTTGTAACGGCATTTGTAAGCGTTCGTAACATGCGTAAGCCATTTTCAAGAATTCGGCAGTGTGGATGACAATCAATCGCAACATTCTTAAGACATTTGTAAGGATCTGCAAACATTCTTTACGTTTTCGTAAATACATCGTTTTCTACAAGCCCCGCCCCGTCCATTCGCATCATATTCGGAAATTTCAGCGCGATTTTCAAATTTTAGCATTCGTAAAGGATATTCGGTATATGTGAGAGCAGCATTAGAACCGCCTCATTGTATACCACTGTATACCCCATTTTTACTAAATAAAAGCGGGGGAAAGAGAGTATATAGTGCACAGACAAATAGGTCTATAGGTAAGAAAGTTAATACGCGTTTATGCACAGACTTGCATTAGTCTTTGTTGTTTCTCAACTATATTTTAACATTACATGTAGGTATACGAGTTTTCTCAAGATGCGGATTAAATAAGACATTAAAGGGATGAAAAATCGGAATCAACGAAATTTGATGGATCTATGTTTATTATGCTCTTATTCTGTATATTTTGTGATTATGTCCTGTCGCGGATGATTTATGTAGGCATTGAAGAATATATTCTAGTACCCATCAAGGGGTAGATGATTTGGGGAAAGTTCCTGAAACACCTTCATGAATCAATGTTTTGTCCCACAGACAACATTCACTTTTAACCTGTTACACTATTTCGGTGCTACGAGACCAGGCAAAGAATTATGAAGAGAAAGGCATGTGACCCAGATCAAAATTTGATCTCTTGAAAGTCGGTAATTTATGAGAAATTAACAAAAAGTACCTACCTTTAGGTCGCCTTTACTCGAATTCATCTTTAAATCGGCTAACATCAATCGCCAGGTGCATGCCGTACACTTAAAAGTTAAAACTAACAATAATTATAAAGTCCTGTGACATCAACAACATCTTAATACTTTACCCAAACTAAATTGTTCAAAACCAGACTAAATGACTAAATTAAGTAAACTTCAAAGCCTTTTACTGATCTCCAAATACCTTGGAATTACTATTACAGACAACTTGGAATGGGAACATTGGGTTTTCTTCGGTGCAATTTGGCACTTCGTTGCACGCATACGAAGGAAGCTGCACGCCAAACATTGGTTAGCCCTCAGCTCGAGTAGGCAGCTCCTATTTTGTATTCCTATAATGACACTCAGGCAGAAAATGTGGAGACACTCAGGCAGAAAATGTGGAGAAAGTGCAGAGGACAGCAGCCATGTGGGTCTGCTGGTGATAATACCAGTAGCGCCGATGAAATAGTCATCCCTGCAGGACCGCAGGCCAAGGTCTTCCGTAACTTTCTTTTACAAGATTCACTCCGGTACAGTGTCTCTTGACAGATAAATATACGGCCCCGGCACACAGATTGAGATATACCAGGGCATCTCATGTTTCACAAAATACTTGTCATATAGTGATACCCTGATACCTTTTCTTTGACGCGCTCACCTGCACATAATCCTCGCGAGAGGGTGCTGCAGTATATATGACATATATAGAAAGAAAGAAATAATTCGTCCTTCCCAATGACTATTCCACTGTGAAATAGTCTTCCTTTTCCAGAGGTCGCATCTAAAACCACAGAAGAATTTAAGGCTCTCATTTAAGTCAAAGGTCCAGAGGTATACGTTTCAGTATGCCTCACTTCGACTTCTTGTATATAATTTTAATGACCCATCCCGAATGCTTCGGCATAACCGGGCCGGACCCGGCCAAATTTACGGAAAGTACCGAAAGTTCCGGGCCGGGTCTACGGAATTTATCGGAAAATACCGATCTTTCGTATTATGAAGTCCTTACGGGGACTGAAAATCATTATTTGGAATCGAAATATTACTATACGTTTAAAGCTTTGATTTATTTTAAACTACGTTAATCAAGTCTTTTTTTACGGCTACGGAACTATTTTGCTAAAATATTGCAGAAACGTAAGATTTTCCTGGAGTTCGGATGGGTATCTGAACGATCTTTAGCACTTTTCATGATCTCAAGATAAGATCAATCCTTAGTGATCGTTCGGACCTGAAAACAATCCTACGATTTTGCGAAATATGCTCATATATTTACATTTTTCTAAAACCTCCTTAGATAAACCATTAGATGTTCATCTGTGTTTATACTTCCATGAACAACATCGTGTCACGCGACGTCACATGACGTCAAACGTGACGTCAAAATACAATGCTTTTGCCAATCTGATTGGACGTTGTTAACGTCGACGCCGTTCCGCTGTTTGAATACACACTGTGTGTAAATTATCTATTTGCTTGTAAATGTGATCGCCTTGATGATTTTTCAACAAGCGATAGAGAGACATGAATATAAATATAAGCAATGAGTTTAATTTTTCTGATGTTCATGGAGCTATGAACCGCAGTGGGTCGCTAGCAAAGTTTACATGAACCCCGAATTACATGAACCCCTTCGGGGTTCATTCACTTTGCAAGCGACCCACTGCGGTTCATAGCTCCATGAACACCAGAAAAATGAAATTCATTTCTTAAATATATAAAGGATAGTGCATTATATATATGCCCAAATGTTGTGGAAACGGTTTTGAACCGAGCAAGCAATTATCGAAGCATCAAATTATTTTAGAATTCTTACTTACGGTTCTCATGATGTTAACATCTAATTAGGCTCTGCAACCATTGTCGATGTAGGGTATGTCTTTGCCAACTCGCCGGGGATATAGCATCAGGGGTTGAACTTATGGGGATGCCCATGCCAACACTTATTCAGTCTACTTTTAAAACTACTGAGAGTGGGTATCATAACTGCATGTTCTGGGAGCTCATTCCAAACGGTTTCTTGTGTAAAGAAAGTAATTTTTCTTTATATTTTATACAATATGTTTTCCCATTCGTGCCATTGAAAATGTGGGCGGTGAAAATACAAAAAACAATCAGTTTTAAAAAATGAGAACACAAATTATTTTGGTATCACATTTACATAGTTCCTAACATGTCCGTGAAATGTACACCCCTTATATCCCACTTTTATGTAGTAAAACTGGGGTAAACAGGGGTATACATTTTTTTCTTATTTTTGATCCAATACATATATACATTGTGGGTACCCGTTAGAATCGCATCGGCAAGACGGTTCTAACGTGTACCCACAATGTGTGTTTTGAGCAAATTTACGAAAATATTTACATTTTTCTAAAACCTCCTTAGATGAACCATTAGATATTCATCTTTATTTTATACCTTACAGTGAAAACCAATGTATATCAAAACTTGATAAAATTGGTATTTTCATTGATATGAAATTTCACTGATATCAAATCTCACTGATATCAAAAGTCACTAGTGACTGATATCAGCCTATATCTTCACTGTAGATTTTGGATTACTTCTGACGTTTCCATTTACTTGACGTCATTAAATGTGTCTCACTTCAGAAATTCAAACGCCTATAACTCCGTTATTTATGAACGAAAACATTAAGTGTGGGTATTCATTTTCTTAATCAGAACATAAGGAACAATGTGGTACCAAAATTATTTGTGTTTTCAAAAATTTTTGGTTTTTGCATTTTCACCGCCTGCCTTGTGAATTGGAAAATGTCCATGTATTGTATAAAATAAAAAGAAAATTTGCTTTTTTTCGGTGAATACCAAATATATTTCATCTCGTGAGTTGAAAACATAAAAATTTTCACTCGTGCTGCGCACTCGTGAAAATTCTGATGTTTTCAACTCACTCGATGAAATATATTTGGTATTCACCTCAAAAAAGCAAATATCCTCTATGTGTTCATACATCCATGAACAACATCGTGTCACGCGACGTCACACTTGACGTCAAAAAACAATGCTCTCACCAATCTGATTGGACGTTGTAAACGTCGACGCCGTTCCACTGTTTGTATAAACACTGTGTATAAATCATCTATCTGCTCGTAAATATGATCGCCTTGATGATTTTTCAACAAGCGATAGAGAGAAATGAATATAAATATAAGAAAAGAGTTTAATTTTTCTGATGTTACGGTAGTGGGTCGCTAGCAAAGCTTTCATGAACCCCTTCGGGGTTCATTCACTTTGCACGCGACCCACTGCGGTTCATAGCTCCATGAACATCAGAAAAATGAAATTCATTTCTTAAATGAATACCCATACTACATGTATATGTTTTCGTTCATAGATAAAGGCCTGGTCCAACTATTCTTAAGATCGCTTAATTCATCGTCTTACCACTAGTTAAGGATGACATTACATGCATTGTGATAATCACAGGTCAACCAAGAAACATCTTTAAAAAAGATCATTGTCGAAGATAAATATCTGTTCTGCAGTAGGGTACAGGATACATGATATACATTTTATTTATGCTTTATTCTAAAATATAAATTATTGACAGTGCATAGAAGCTCAGTGATGTAGTAGTGATACCTAAGCACAAGATATATAGTTTTGGGACTGAAATCCATCTTTGACGGACACAAGACTAGTTTGCTCTGTTGTTGAAATGACATCACTACCTTAGCCTGACAGCTAAACGCTCAGTGAAAAAACTGTACCTATTCGTTTTAACGTTGACAGTTTTAATGCATATATACCTACCGATATCAATCTGATGAAAAAAAAAATGTAGTAAAAATATCGTTATTGTGCGGTGAGCCCTTACTGGCGGAAACAACTCGTTCTGTGAAGCAGAGCCTTTGATCCGAACACGCCTATATTCAATGGAGAAAATCCGAACGCATCTTATCTACGATGGCCCGCATGGATCATAAAATTTCAAAATCCACAGATTTTTTATTTTAATTTTCCTTTGCAAAAGCTTTCGTCACACAAAAAGCGATTAAAATGAATAACAATAAGGATCAATGATGACTTGTATAGTAAATAAAACATCATCTTAAAGTACTTTTTAAAGAGATGCAGTTTGTTGTCTTTTTCATCTTCCATATGGAAAAAACCCGGATGCAGGTCAAAAATGATCTGAGATGTCTTCGACAAATCAGTGGATCGCAAGATTTTAATCGGTCCCCTGAAATAAACAGTTCTTGTGGTCATTATAAGGACCCATGGGCATTCCAAGAGTTTGATGATGTAATTTAAGATGTACGGATGTTGCGGAAATACTTATCACGAGAAAATAACGCTTTAAAGCGTACTCTTGAAAAAAACAAAACCGTTTTTGAGGTCATTCTTATGCTCGATCATAGCGCTCTTGAGCAATCACAGGATTAAAAATCTGCGTGTGACGGTTTTTGAACATTTTCAAATTTCTGAAAACAATCTGAAACAGGTTCTACGGTGACCAAGGACGTGACATGCCAGAGATGTACCGTTAAATCTAAAAGATCTACCTTTCTTTGGAAAGCACACTAGCTCCTTCTTTCTAACGGTACATGGATGGATTTGTAACTATACCATCACCTATTGTGAGGAGGTACAAGTAGGCAAAGATCAGCTCTGTTTTGGGCTTCTCCGTTCATAGTTATGTTGTGTTTAAAATGGCCTAGGCCGTTTCGATTTTTTTAAACAACCCTATTTATATGTAAATGCATAACATCTCTGAAAACTATAATTTATGATAAAAATGATTGTTGAAATGCACTCCGATATTTATGTAGCAATAATGTTTGGGGAGATGAACTTAATAAGCTTTTATAGCTTCCGTTCAAATCCTATTGTACAGTTTGCGTATGTAAATATGTATATTTATTAATTGATCAAATAAATATGTTTAAGCCAAACAACCATATTCAAATACTTTGTTTTTTTTTGCTGCGAAAATGATTTTTGAAATTTATAACGCATACAACATAATGATAATGAACCAAGTCATGAGAAAAACAACAATATGCATGTGCAAAAACGAAGGCGAAGATCAGCCTCGCGGTGACCGCGAAGCTGATCAGCGCCTTTGTTTTGTTTTTATCTAGGCGGATAGTACACTCCCTCTACTTCCTAAATACAAAATAAGCTCTAAACCATGTTTGAACAATAATTTAGACCTCAAAACCTACTTTGAGAAAGACCTATGAGTAGATCTATATCATAGGATTGTTTACACGTCCGAAAGATCACTAAGGATTGATCTTGAGATCATGAAAAATACAAAAGATCGGTTAGATACCCGTCAGAACCTCAGGAAAATCTTACGTTTCTGCAATATTTTAGCAAAATAGTTCCGTTGCCGTAAAAAAGGATTTGATTAACCTAGTTCAAAATAAATCAAAGCTTTAACCATTTCGATTTCAATAAATAATATAAGGACTTTATATTAGCTGTTTACCTATTTTAACCGGACCCGGAGCTACATTCCGGTACTGAAAGACCGTCATTTCCCGATAAATTCCGTAGACCCGGCCCGGAACCTTCGGTACTTTCCGTAAATTTGACCGGGTTCGGCCCGGTTATGTTTTTTATCGATAGCCGAATGCTTCCCCCATTTTGCTAAATTCAAAATTTAGCCACCCACCCCGCACCTGAAGTGGTGATCAGAAATTGATCGACTCGGTATCTGAAGAAATAAAGAAAGAAAATTGAAACCCATTCAACATTTTTGGTCACCTGTATTTATAATTTTGATTTTAAGTTGAGAATCAGCTGATAACGCAAAAATGGTGAATGATGTATTTCTTCTATTTTTCTTTTTCTTTCAGACATTTACACACCCTCCATTTCATACTCATCCTGGCGTGTATAGAGTACATGGCAGATTCAGATTTATTCTAGAGTATTTAGATTCAGATACATTCAGTATATTATTCAAAATAGTTTTTCTACCGGTCAGAGGTGTCCCATAACTTGGAGATTTTGGACCGACATGACACTGTGTATAACACGATAGTTATGCAAATAGTTTGTTTGGCTTTTGTAACGGATAATTTCATTGGCTGAAAAGACCCCACCAAATTCGAAGACAAGTTAGAGATACGCAAACAATTTTTGGCTTAAATCAGAGGGAAATAAAATAAAATCATGCCTCCAAACAAAATGCAGTATGTGTCGTGTTAGAAAAATTTTGGTCATAGTTTTTTTTTAATCTTTAGAAGTCGACTAGATCTACGAGTCTCAATAATAGAATAGAATAGAATAGAATATTTTTATTTATAATAAAAAAAAATAATAATGCTCTTTCAATTTATGATGGCCATGGGTGGGGTGCATGTGCAGATTACTCAATGTTTTATAAAAGTGTCATGAAAGTTTTGCAATGCCCATGACAATACATATGTAGATTGTGTGTACTCGTTAGAACTGCCTCGTCAAGGCGGTACTCAGCACAACCGCCTCGCCTCAAACTATGTTTTGAGACACTGGCTATCCGCACGACGGTCGTGCCGATAACGCTGCTTATCGGCACGACCGTCGTGCGGATAAGCGGCGTTATCCGCACGACAGGGAAATCGATATCCAAATTTTAAAACTGTTTAGAAATGGATACATTTTAAGTTGATAAATATATAACACTGGCTTCAAAACTGAAACAGAATATTACACATGCAGGATTTTTTACTTTTTAATTATTAACCAAATTGTTATTTTGCTCAAATTGGCTTACCTGTGATTTGTGAATTTACCTGTAAAAATTAGTCATGCGTATGCGATGTCACTAATTACAGTAAAGTGGCGTAAAGAAGCGTAAAGGGGCGCAAAGTGGCGTAAAGTTGGCTCAAAGTGATGAACGATGACATTAAACCGTATTATTTATCAAACATGAGGTAAATGATACACTTTTAGTCATATACATGCACGCAATCCGCATGTAGGGGGGTTAGGAGAGGGGGTTGGGTGCAACATATTAGATAGTCTGATGAACGGAAACTTATAAATTTTTGCATTATTTTTGTCAATGTTTTAAAGTGCAGAATAAAAATATGTGATTGTGTATCATGATGGGTTTGACGGAAGGTACGGGACATTTATTTTATGATGGTATGCCTTTTCTTATGTTCATAATATTGATATGTTATAGATACTCTGATAGGCAATGTCTCTGTTACAAACTACAAAGTGTTACACACATGGTGAAATACATGTATAAGTATGTCAAATACAGAATGCTCTCATGATTATAAAGGGGTATATTTGTTAATGGAGAGAAAGAAGAAGAAATGATTAAGTGTATTGAAAATCGTTTGTATATTAAGATCATTGTAGTGTCCGAGTGTTAGGCTTTTATATAATTCTGGATTTAACCACAATAAAGTAACTCACATCTAAGATTATATACTTTATTTACATGTAGATGGAACCAAACAAGAACAATACCACACAGTCGAATGCTACTCTAATAATGCTGCTATTTAAGAGGCAATGATAGTTTTAATCTAGCTAGGTATATAATTAGTACAAGACTAGAGGCTCTGTTAGGGTATGATATTGTCTTAGTATAAAGTGCATATACTACATCCCTTTCCTTCTTATTTTTGTTTTAGACGCAAAAATTACTTTGTCTACGGTAATTTTATAGAGTGAACCAAAGTTAACCAAGTACAGAAAACACTTGAAATTTTATCTCCAATCCAATTATGAAACACATTATCTTTTCATGTTTAGCTGTAAAGAAAACAATCATGACATAAAATTCCAGTGAAAACATTGTTTAAGATACGCCTTTCTAAGATTTCATGCATATAATGACTTTATAATTTGTCTAATAGTCTGTGTCTTGTTTACACTTGATAATCTAAGATTAATGTCTTTCAGTATCTAAGAGCCTCTGAATCAGAGAAATTAATGAACTTCAGTTGTCCAGTTTATCAGCAATGAAATGTATTCCCACAGTGAATGGAATTTTATACCACACACCCACACAGTCAGTACATTCACCTTTGTATCATAGAAGCCTGTCCTTGTGTAGCTTAAGGTGAGAAGTCACACTTTCACAAATGCATATAACAAACAAACAAAAATCATAAAACATCCATGATTATACGAATATGAAATACATGCATATTTAAACATATAAATCCATTTAATTCATGACGAAGTCCCTGAACTTCCTTGGTACTGTTCTTTCTCTGTCTGAACGTAAATCGTATCGTTTCACCGGTGTTGACCCCGAATCAGAATGTATTCCATTTTCAGGCACTTTGACACTATTTTTATCATCAGGAGCCAGTGCTGTCAGAGGCGAACCCGGTTCCGTAATAGGCTCTTGCGATGTTTCGACCGATATTTCGTGATCTGAATGCGGCAAATAAGAATTTTCATTCGATGTTTGCCTATCTGAGGTTCGTTCGTGAAACTTTTTCACGTGTGTAACGTTTCGCCTATATTTCACCCCCTGATCTGACTCTACAAGTACACTATTTCCCGTTTTATTCAAAACCTTGAACAGATTAGGCTTGAATTGACTCTGAAACTTATTTTGCATATCTTGCTTCATCAAAACAGTATCACCCGATTTCATGTCGCTTTTGCACGCATTTCGACGTTTATCACCATATACCTTGCCCTTTTCTTTCTGCTCAGCATCTCGGTCTCGCATTTCTTGGTCATATGATGAATAATCTGTCAATTGCGGCAATTTTGTACGCAACTTTCTACGATAAAGAGCCTCGGCAGGGCTCACGCCTGTCACTGAATGAGGTGTACTCCTGTACATGAGTAAATAATGATCAAGTTCTGTTTTCCAGTCGCGTTTCTCGGTTTGTGCAATCTTTATACGCTTCAAAATTGATCTGTTTTCGCGCTCAACCTGTCCCTGGGCTGGACTCCAATATGGACTTACTCTCCTGTGGTTAATACCATTTTCTTTCATGAAATTACTGAAATATTGACTTTGAAAAGGCGAACCATTATCAGTCTGTACCAAATTTGGTAAGCCATGTGTTATGAACATTTTCCACATAATTTGTGTAATTTTCTCGGCAGATAAATTTTTCGTGATTGAAATTTCGAAAAATCTACTGTATAGATCAACCAAAACAAAAACATAATTCCCGTCAGGTAATGGACCTAACAAATCAGCAGATAAGTGTTCCCACGGTCCAGATGGTAAATCTGTTCTTGTCATAGGCTCAGGTTTTGTTGGCAGGCTAACCAATTGACACCCAAAACATGCTTTGCAAACATCCTCAATTTCTTTATCAATTCCAGGCCAATAAACAACAGATCTCAATCTTCTTTTCATGCTTACAATTCCAGGATGCCCATCATGACCTAATGTCAAGCATTGTTCTCTTAATGCCTTTGGAATTACAATTCGTGTACCCCTCAGAACTAATTTACCT
Organism: Rugalucina vietnamica; assembly: GCA_964017185.1. Classification (NCBI taxonomy): domain Eukaryota; kingdom Metazoa; phylum Mollusca; class Bivalvia; order Lucinida; family Lucinidae; genus Rugalucina; species Rugalucina vietnamica. The sequence goes on along the minus strand of OZ024885.1, from coordinate 30,705,939 downwards.
ATAGCTGACAACTCATCCCGAAAAGGTAAGTATTCCTTAAATGGTAATTTATCCCATTTACCTTTCAAGAGGCATTCTCGCACCGCGATTAATTCTGGATCCGTATCTGATACTCTCTCAATTTCTCGTGTAGTCATTGCTAGGCCGACCATAAAAAATTGTTGGTTTGCTGTGCTCCTACCTACCCGCCAAAATTGGTCCTACCCAAAAAATTTTATGGCCATTTTGAGGAAAATATTTTTTTTTTTTTTTCAAAATCTATAAACAAGGATTCATCTTTACAAAATTATTCTTTCCAAAACCTTTTTTATGTTCTGACAATGTTTTATTTAACTGTTTTAACTTAAATATATCCTATTTTGAACCGTATACATCTACTAATATAGCAAATTATAAAGATATTTTTCTGGTTCCAAAAAAAAAAAAATAAAAATGACCTACCTACCTACCCACACTAAAATTGATGGGTAGGAGCACAGCAAACAAAGAATCATTTAAGGATGGCCCTACCGATGTCGATTCACGAGCAACAAATTTAACATACTCGTCAGACTCGACGGTTTTCGACATGTCATATGTTGAATTTTATATTTTCTTACTCAACAGCCTACTCAATGTATCTGCGATGTTTTTCTTGCCACTTATGTAACGACATTTGAACTTGTACGTCTGCAAACGTAAAACCCAACGTTCGATTCGCGCACATGATTTTGATCTTGACTTTGGCGAGAAAATAGTCTCCAGCGGTTTATGATCTGTCAATAATTCAAAATCTGATCCAAATAACCAAGCATGGAACCTTTCACAGGCCCAAACAAGAGCTAGCGCTTCCCTTTCGGTCTGCGAATACCTTTTTTCAGTATCAGTCAAACTACGGCTTGCATAGCAAATTACTCTGTAATCATCTCCATGTTTCTGTGTTAACACGGCCCCTAATCCTACTGGACTAGCATCTGTGATAACTTGTGTCGGAGCATTCTTATCGTAATACCCCAGCGTTTCAGCATTTGCCAAACATTTCTTCAGCTGATCAAACGACTTTTGTTCAGCCTGGCCCCATTTGAACATTGCGTTCTGGTGTGTAAGCTTTCGCAACGGCTCGGAAACGGTCGCTAGATCCGGTATAAATCTTGCATTATACTGAACTAGACCTAACCAGCTACGTACCTCAGATACGCTCATCGGTTCTCGCGCATTCATGACTGCAGAGACCTTAGCCTCGGACGGACCGACTCCACGTTCTGACAACACAAGACCCATAAATTCCAATTTTGGCATACTGAATTCACACTTTTCACGATTTAGCGTAATTCCTTTTTCTTGCAACACACTAAGCAATTTTTGTAACCTTTTATCGTGCTCTTCCTGGTTCGGAGCATGCACAATAATGTCATCCAGAATATTCTGTACTCCATCACACCCCTGTATGACTTGTTGAATTACTTTTTGGAACATTTCTACCGCACAGCTTATTCCAAAGTTCAAACGTTTATATCGGTATAACCCCTTGTGTGTGATGAACGTAGTTATCTCCCTTGACTCTGGTCTTAATTCGATCTGATGATAAGCCTATTTTATGTCGAGCTTACTGAATACCGTTGATTCGTTCATGTCCTGCAACAGTTCATCTATCGTCGGAATGAAATGACGTACCCGTTTTACCGCTTCGTTTGGCTGGCGCATGTCCACGCATAAACGTATGTCTCCCCCGGGTTTTGGAACAACGACAACTGGAGAAATCCATTTACTCGGCTCATTGACTTTTTCAATTATGTCCAATTTCTCAAGCTCATCCAACTTATTTCCTAGCTTTTCTCTCAAATTGAATGGTACTCGTCTCACATTTTGTATAAGGCCTAAAATAAAATTTTGTTTGTTTGCAATTGCCTACCTACCCACCATTTTTCCTCCTACCCAAAAAATTTTATTGGGTTTTCTGGAGCTGTTTTTTTTTTTTTTTTTTTTTTTTTTTTTTTAATGACTGCGCTTTGCAGCGCGGCTATAGGCGATTTAGTGATATAATAATTTTCTGTCAAATTTTATAGGCTCTGTTTAAATTGATTGAAATTCCTGTTCGACTAGAGCACTGAGTTGCTTAATTACATTATTACATGTATGTTAAACGAAATATATACTGCATATTTCCACATGACCAAAAAAAAAAAAAAAAAAAATCCGACCTACCTACCCACACCTTCAAACCCCGGGTAGGCAATTGCAAACAAACAATTTTTTAAGGATGGCCTAACTGGCTCTACTTCTGGATCAATCGGAATTTGAAGTTGAAAATCTTTCAGTTTTCCAAACCCTTCGAAACATTTGGAATAGTCATGTATAATTTGATCTTTTGTCATTTTGGTAGAATTTATAGAATTTACCTCAGATGGTCCCATTTTTAATATTCCAAGATCCAATGATGTTTTCCGACCCAGTAGTGGTTTTCCATGTCCTTCAATAACTATAAATTCCACATTTTCCAATGTTCTGTCTCCAACAGTTATATTTGTCCAAAATGTACCGGCAACCTTAAGAGGATCTTTGCTTCCATATGAAAATATTTTCTTGGTCTGCTTACTGGTTTCGCATTTAATTTTCATTTGTTTCAGTCTCTCCCATGTGTCTCTATCCACGATGTTACAGCTTGAACCTGAGTCAATCAACATATTTAAAGATACGCCACCAATATCCACCATGATCTTTGAATTGTCACTGTCATTATCATTTGTCACGAGAAATGTATAGTCTCCATTTTCACTTTCCTGATCACTCCCATGATTTTCTTCTACTTGTCTTACTTTCATTTTACGTATTTCATTTTTCTGTCCAAAATTCTTTTCTTTTACTGTTTTTGACCTGCACATTTTCTGAAAATGATTGTACACCTCAACCTCTTTATAACACTATTGTTGGGGTCCAAGACCATTTCCATGTTAGCTATCCAAACCGTGTTATAACGAGAGTAAAATATATAGATATATAGCAAAATTAGACCATTTGGAGTCCATGAATGGTCCGTGTTGTATCCAAAACCGTGCTGTAATGAACCGTGTTATAAAGAGGTCCGGGTGTATTTCTTACACTTCCGACATTGTTTACCTTTTGCTGGACAATTTGGGCTTTTCTTCATATGTCCTTCTTGCCCACAACTGTAACAAATCAATTTCACAGGTCTCTCCAGAGCATTATGTTTTGGCCTTGCACCACGTGCACCTGTTCTGTTACCCCTCAACGACAATTTGTTTACTTCTTGTGTCACTCCCTCGATACTGGAAGCTTGCTGCTCAGAGTCCTCAAAAGCTCTGGCGATTTCTCTCACTTGTTTCAATGTCAACGCTCTACCCTTCTCTAACAGTTTTCGTCTCAAGTTATGCCTTTTGCATTTTTCTACAATCTGATCTCTTATTTGTATGTCAACTGCATCTGCATTACCAAATTCACAACTTTCTGCTTTCTGTCTTAAACGTACAATATACTGTTCTACAGTTTCATTTTCCTTTTGTGCAGTTGTTCTGAACTGGTGTCTTTCAAATGGTACATTTGACAAAGGATTGAAATATGTGTTTAACGCATCTTTTGCTTTTTCATATGCATCGTCCCCAGTTCCTGCAGCTAAAGTATAAAACACATCCTGAACGTCCATCCCAGCACAATGTAATAGTAAACTTTTCTTCTGGTCTATATCCGTCACACCTTTCCCGTCGACGTACAACTCAAACGCTCTTATCCACCGTTTCCATCTTGGTCCAATCCCACTCGTACTCGTGATGTCAAAAGCTTTGAGTTGTTGAACATCATGTAGAGCCACCGCCATGCTTACTAAAATTATAACCTTTATTGAAACAATGATTCTGCCCGAATTAAATCGCATATGTCCGTATTTAAACTAGTCCCGAATTGAATCGCATATTTCTGTATTTAAACAACGATATGTCCAGAATTTAATCTTGTCTCTGAATTTAATCAACAGTGTGTTCTTGTTTCTGTATTTAAACACTTGTATGTCCCGAATTAAATCGTATCACTGAATTTAATCAATGTTCATGTTTTATTCTGTATTTAAACAATAATTTCCTAGTTCCACCACTTTTACTCGTCGCCATTTTATGTAGTGTCCGAGTGTTAGGCTTTTATATAATTCTGGATTTAACCACAATAAAGTAACTCACATCTAAGATTATATACTTTATTTACATGTAGATGGAACCAAACAAGAACAATACCACACAGTCGAATGCTACTCTAATAATGCTGCTATTTAAGAGGCAATGATAGTTTTAATCTAGCTAGGTATATAATTAGTACAAGACTAGAGGCTCTGTTAGGGTATGATATTGTCTTAGTATAAAGTGCATATACTACAATCATGTGTCTTTAACTCAATAAAAGGTGTGAAAACGTGTGTCAGGTTATCGGGCGGTAATCAAATTATCAGCCACGTGTCTGTTTGTAAGGTGTTAAAACAATCGGATACTGTTGTTGAATTAATCTCTCATAGCGCGTGTCATTTATTATACATTTATATGGAAATATTTCCTAATTTGAAATAAGAATGTTTCATACCGGCCGTGGTGGTCTAATGGATAGAGTATTATCTTTGCAATCAAGAGGTTGCTGGTTCGATACCCGGCTGGTACATGCCTACGTAATAAAGGCAAACCGCCCATAGGGCTTAATATTTCTTTTCGCCAGAAATACTTTTATTCCCAAAACGGAGACATGCATTGAAACCGAAAGTTTCCTTATTTGAAGACTCTTTTTTTTTTTCAACTAAAGCTGAAATACTGAAATATACAAGATTGAGAATTGAAATGCTACGTTTTGTATAGTTTTATAAGCTACTTTACGCCTCTCTTAACCGCTTGTTCTACTTTCGCAACACCGTACATAAAAGTTGCAAGTACGGCTGCGAAAACACGCCCATGTAAAATACAGATTTTTGCTAAGTTTCAAACATTGAAAATTTTCAGATGAAAAAAAAAAATGATATTTTTCTTGTTTTTGCTCAAAACATTGATTGTAGACACACGTTAGAGCCGCCTCGACGAGGCGGTTTTAGCGAGTACCGACATCTTGTTTCGGATAAAAAATTAAAAGAAAAATAATAAGTTAACCCTGTAATCTCCAGTTTTACTATATAAAAAGATATATACCTTCATTGACATGTTATTTTGATGCGCTATCCATTGGACTACTAAGGCCAGCGTAAAACATTCCGTAATTCAAAATTAGGAAACATTTCAAGTTAAATAAACCTGAAATGATTATCACTAATTAATGACACGCGCTAAACAACAGTAGCCGATTATTTTACCACCTTACAAACAGACGCGTGACTGATAATTCGATTACCGCACGGTAATCTGACACACGTTTTCACGCCTTTGATTGAGTTAAAGACACATGATCTTAATACACAAAGGATTTTGAATACACAAAATTATTTCTCTCTTCTTTCTTTCCATTAATATAAAATTCTGTGAGCAAAAAATAAAACGACCACAATTTCGAATCAATATTTGACACATTTCACCACGTTTGCGACACTTTACTTTGTACTTAGTAACAGAGACATTGCCTATCTGAGTATCTCTAACATATCAATATTATGAACATAAGAAAAGGCATACCATCATAAAATAAATGTCCCGTACCTTCCGTCAAACCCATCATGATACACAATCACAAATATTTTTTCTGCATTTCAAAACATTGCCGAAAATAATTCAAAAATAAGTTTCTGTTCATCAGACTATATGTTGCGCCCATCCCCGCCCCCACCTTACCCCTACATGCGAATTGCATGCATGTATATAACTGAAAGTGTATCATTTACCTCATGTTTGATAAATAGTACGGTTTTATGTCATTCTACATTACTTTGCGCCAACTTTACGCCACTTTGCGCCCCTTTGCGCTACTTTACGCCTCTTTACGCCACTTTGCGCTACTTTACTGTATTTAGGCAGAATGAGAGTAGTTATCGAAACCTAAATAATAAAATAATGTGGTAATCCAAAAGAATAAACAGCCTTTGATTTTAACAATGGAGTATGGAAACATTTCAGTAACACAATTAAAGAAAATTTGCAATGGTTATATTTTTCTCCGCTGGCTGTGAGAAATCTACTGTGATTCAGTTTACATTAACTGGATTAATCAAATCAAACTTGTTTTCTTATTCATAATTAACAAAAATGTTAATTTCGAATGTATTTCAATAATTAAACTTATAATTAATTTAGTTAATGACAAATTAATAGTTAAATGCATGCGTAAGCTTGTTAGAAAATCTTATACTCCCGTCGTGCCGATAGCCAATACCTGTAGCATTGGCTATCCGCACGACGGTCGGGCCGATAACGCCGCTTATCGGCACGACCGTCGTGCGGATAACGCCGCTTATCGGCACGACCGTCGTGCGGATAGCCTCAGCCATGTTTTGAGGCTGAATTAGAGCAAAAATATGAAAAGTTTCCACCAAATATTTTCATACCTCTATGATGGTTGTTGGACTCTGAAGTAAGGAGCCATCTCCTTTTTAAGTCCAACATCTTTCTGGAATCTTTCTGTCACTTGTACTCGAGACGAATTCTTTAGTCATGTGTAGCCCATATTCATTTACAGGTGTTGGTTATATTCATATACTTGTTTAAAATATGTGATTCACATATTACTGATCTTGTTAATATTCATACATCTCTTCATGGTTCCAGTGTTGATCCAGTTTCGATTTAAAATCGTTTAGATCCTTTGCGTTGACTACATATGGAGGAAGAGCATTCCAATCGTTGATAATTCTTTGTGAAAAATGTTGCAATCTGAATGATGTTCTACAACGCGGTTTCTCAAGTTTAAAGTTATGTCCACTTGTTGTTGGATTTGTAGCAATGGTAAAAAATCTCTCTGACGGTATATCCTCTATTTTATGAAGAATCTTAAAAGTTTGAATCATGTCTCCTCTCCTTCTACGGTGTGCTAGTGTAGGTAACTTCATTTTTTACAACTTCAGAAAAATCTGTATATTTAAAACATGGACATGTTTTCCTTAAGTCAGTTGTGATTGAATGGTTAATTGGTGAGAAACCGTGAAAACCTGACTAGGGTCGTAAAAGTACAAAAAGGTGAGAAAAATAATGAGTCGTGAAAAGACCAATTGCAAGTCACGAATGGACTAAGTGCGAACAGACCAGGTTGTGAAACATCCAGACACCAAATGCAGACAAACATAATTTTAACCCATTCAATTTGTAGTTGTACCCATGCCATGCATCTTATTAACTCAAGATTACATAGATGAAGTGGTCTTTAAGTTTTTCAGTGCGTTTCAGATCTCGAGGGTCGAGAATGCGCTAGAGAAATAACCTGTTTTTTTTTTCTGGTCAGACAGAAACTGGTTCAGTCAGGCAGACATTCCGACTCCGTCTGACTGAGTGTCCTGCAAGGTCTCACAAACTTTGGTGATACCCAAAATATACCATTCCCCACAGTATGTTTTGAAGCGAAAAAGCAGAATTGCATGTGGACCGCGACGTGAGAAAACGACACTGGCTATCCACATGACGGTCATGCCGATAACGCCGCTTATCGGCACGACCGTCATGCGGATAAGTGGCGTTATCCGCACGACAGGGAAATCGACTTCCAAATGTTAAAAATGTTCAGAAATAGATACATTTTAAGTTGATAAATATTACAGACTGGCTTCAAAACTGACACATAATATTACACATGCAGGAATTTTTCACTTTTTAATTAACAAAATTGTTATTTAGCTGAAATTGGCTGACCTGTGAATTTACCTTTAAAAATCAGTGATGCGTATGCGTAATCGTAACCTAATAATAAAAGAATGTGGTAATCCAAAAGAATAAACAGCATTTGATTTTAACAATGGAGTATGGAAACATTTCAGTAACAAAATAAATTTTAAAAAAATGCAAAGTTTGTATTTTTCTACGTGATTAGAAATCTACTGCGATTCAGACTACATCAGCTGGATTAATCAAATAAAACTTAGTTTTCTTATTCATAATTAACAAGAATGTTAATTTCGAGTGTATTTCAATAGCTAAACACATAATTAATTTATTTAATGACAAAAATCTTATACTCCCGAAAATCTTATACTCCCGTCGTGCCGATAGCCAATACCTGTAGTTTTGGCTATCCGCACGACGGTCGGGCCGATAACGCCGCTTATCGGCACGACCGTCGTGCGGATAACGCCGCTTATCGGCACGACCGTCGTGCGGATAGCCTCAGCCTGAGAAAACGGGTCTTCAGGGTTTCCGACCAGGTCTGACACAAACCGGCCTGTGCAGATACAAAAGGTGGCCAGAAGCTTGAAATTTCAGATTTAGGAAGAAGAGAGATTGTACTATGCGAGTAGCGAAAACAAAGGTTACTGTGAAGCTGATCTGCGCCTTTCTTTTCACATACATGCTGCAGAATGCGGAATCCCATCTGGGGCTATTCTGTTTGCACAGAGAAATTTCATCGAAAAATGATAAAAAATAAAAATCACTCCTAACACCCGGGGTCCCCTAAAAATGAAAGTGGACACCCAATTGATAATGATGGGAGAATCCATAGTGTTCCCCTAACCACTTTTACTATGGCGCCACACGATGCCCTTTTTCTCCAGCGCCAGGCCCTTTTTCTGAATCTACAATCTGTGCCCTACATTTTGTCAAATATGGGTTAATACTCTTTCTTTGATTCACAGGAAAGGTAAAACTCCTCGAAAGCGGACAAAGACAGGAAGCAGCAGTGTACAACAAGATCCAGTAGAGGTAATACTCAACCGCTGAGATAAAGGGAGTATCACTATCTGATGATAATATTTTAATTTGATGATAATTGACAGATAATTTGACAGATAATTTTTTTTTGTTTGTTCTTCATAAAAAAACCTTTGTTGTGTGCACTCTGACATTAGAATCACCTCTTCGAGGAGATTCATTAAGCAAAAAAAAAGTTCAAACTAAAAAAAAAATTCAATTTACAAAATCTTAAAGCCAGATGTACATAATTGAAGATGCTTAAAAGATTGTGCATACAATGTATCTATGGATCCAAACGTAATTTTTCCCTGCATTTGTAACCACATCAGTGTTAATTTCATGTATGCTACTATTGTTTATGTTAGGTAACTCTTCTATTTGATGAAAAATGCTCTTCTTTAGAAAACCACATTAAGTGACGTCATGTGACTTGATGAGGTCACAATTGAAACCATAGTAACGTGTTGAGAGTTGAACTGCCATGTCTACCTAAAGTGTTTGTTTTTATGTGCTCTATTAAATATTCAGTAATTGGAGTTTGTGTCTTAGAAAAGACTTTAACAAATGGTAGCAGAGCGAGGTTCCAAAGATTCTTGGTGTGTGGAGAACAGTGTTAGAGATCCTCAGAGTGGGGGAACATTTTAAAAGAAGAGAGAACAGATCCTCAGTGTGGGGGAACATTCTACAACAAGAGAGAACATATCCTCAGTGTGGGGGAACATTTTAAAAAGGAGAAGAGATCCTCAGTGTAGGGGAACATTGGAAATTAAGAGATCCAGATCCTCAGTGTGGGGGAAAAATTCAGTAAAAATTCTCAGTGGTGTTGAAATTTAATAAGAGGAAATCCTCAGTGTGGGGGACATTCAGAAATCTTCGGGATGGAGAATCAATAATATTCTAGAGTCTACAAGAGATTTGCAGAGTTGGTAAATATTTTAAGAAACTTCAGAGTGGAGATTGGTAATATTTTGGAGACTAAAGACTGGGATAAAATCTACACAGTGGTGAGTGATAATTTATTGTATTCTTGATCAGCATGACAACAAGAATCAATCCACCGTCACTTAACAGCACAAAGTCTTATGAGAGATTCAAGCAGGAGCTTTTAGCTTGGCGAGAGATAACTGAACTTAAAAAGGAAAAGCAAGGCATTGCAGTGGCATTGTCTTTACCAGAAGATGATGAGAACAGAATTAAAGACAAGGTTTTTGACCAGATATCCCTTGATGACCTGAAAAGCGCTGACGGGTTGGATATCCTTCTGACGTTCTTAGATAAGCATTTGGGGAAAGATTACTTGTCTGATAGTGTTGAAAAATTTGATGAATTTGATGACTGTCAAAGAAAGGAAGGGCAGACAATTCAAGAATTCATAGGCATATTTGATTCTTTATACAGAAAAATAGAAAAGAAAGGTATGAAATTACCGCCAGAGATTCTGGCTTTCAAACTATTAAAGAAAGCTAACATTACCAAAGATGAAAAACTCCTGGTATTGACGGGCATGAACTTTGAAAATAAAGTATATTTATATGAGGAAGCCAAATCATCTTTGAAGAAGTTTAAAGGAGATGACCTGAAAACAAACGGAAATGTGAGCATAAAGCTTGAGCCAGCATATCTGGCAGAAAATGAGGACATACTCCTAGCAGCTGGCTATATGAGAAACAAACGGTTCCAGGGTGAAAGGAGGCCAAAACATCATCAGGATGTCTATGAAAAGAGAAATAATTCACCGGCCCCCAGCAGGAAGATGAACCCACTAGGACAAGATGGGAAAACCCTTCGATGCAAAGCATGCGGTTCATTCAGACATATGCTACCCGAGTGTCCTGACAGCTGGGAGAATATGGAAAAATTGAACATTACTGAAGAAGATACATTTGTTTTGGAGACCAAATACAACTAATTTATTAAGACCTAATGACAGTATAATTATAACTGAAAAGGGTGCATGTAAATTACTTATATAATTTCATTTTTAAAGCAATAACGCATCCAAATCAGTGATTTTGCTGGACTAAATTTCTGTTCGGCCTCTTTGGCCGGACGCCATCCATTTCAGTCGGACATTTTTCAGTTCTTCCGGACAAAAGAAAAATAATTTTTTGGGGGGAGAGGGGGTGGAAACACTTTGTTACAATAGAGTTGATAGGGAACTTAGTATTAAATCATCATTATCACCATGAACTCCAAGCTTGATCGGAAGTAATTTGAGTTTGGTAAACTAAGAATGATGAAAAAAAAAATTGTGGGGGTGGGGTGGGGGTATGGCCTTGTGGGGTATGGTTGGTGTTGGGTCTACATCTGTGATAGTAAATAGATTGATGAGAAAAGCCCCATATTTTCCCCTGTAAATAAGTCCCTAAGGAGATAAGTCCAGTTGGAGGTGTGTCACGACTGGCAGAATATCAATATACAACAACAACATTGTGTAATATTTCACGTAAATTTGCAGAGAAAATTTGAGCAAATTTGGATATTTAAGCCTGGAAAATGCATTTGAAGCAGGGATTTTTGCAAGGTTACACAATTACCGTATTCACATGCGTATAACACGCAGTTTTTTTGCCCAGATTGTGGTGTACAAAATTTGGTGCGCGTTTTGTATAAGAACACCAAATTTCAGACTTTTTTCGTAGGTCGCGAAAACTCATGACAATAGCTAATATGATTGATAATGAGCTTCAAACTGCATACAAATGCCAATCGATGTGAGAAAACGTAAAGATCGGTTGATTTCCAAGGTTTCTACTGATTTTTATTGAGTAAAATCATTGTTTTTGTATATTTTGCATGTGTCGCGATGTTTTATGGAAGATCGACCGCCATTTTGGTAAGAAAGATAACTGCGAATTGTTGTTGTTTATAGAATAGAATAGAATAGAGCTCCGCCGTTGACTTTTCGGCGCAACCGGACTTGAATCACTTTTGCTTGTGGTGTTATACCTTTACAATAACGATGCCGTATTTACAATGCGCCGTTCTCAAGCGCGAAAGAAGAAGTACATTATCGAAAATGGTAGATTAATACAAAATTTAGGTGTCCCAATTTTTGGACTTCAGTAATCACTGAACGAAAACATCGAGCAACGTTGCGTAACATGTGTCATTAATAGCCTTCAGCAACCTTTGTTTATGGTCACGTTACGGTCTATCGATAATCCCCTAGCGGGTAATTGTGCATCGCTTGCCTTATTTTCACAGCTTTTATCACTAATCTTAAGAAAACAATGTGTGTCATTCACGCTTTGCTAGCATTATACTGTGTTGTCTAAAAATGACAATTATCACTTGTGAATATACAAGCTATTTAGGCAGCCGACACGGTTCATACACACATTATGCTTTCTATTAGAAAAGATGATTTTTAAGTTTTTACTGCCGGAAGATGAGTTATATTACTTGATCTCATAGTACCATAAAGAAAAACTGTTAGAAAACAGAACCTTGCCTGGCAAACGATTTTTTTTCTTCTTTTCTGATAGAACCATAAAGAGAAACTGTAAGAAAACTGCGTCTTGGCGAATGCCTAGCAAACGATGTTTTCTTTATGTTTATTTTTTTTCTTTCTTTCTCATAGTACCATGAAGAGATACTGAAAGAAAACTGCACCTTGGCGAATGCCTAGAAAACGATTTTTTTTTCTTTCTTTCTTTTTTTTTCTCTCAAAGTACCATAAAGAGATACTTAAAGAAAACTGCACCTTGGCGAATGCCTAGCAAACGATTTTTTCTTTCTTTTTTTTTCTTTTCTTTTTAATTTTCTTTTTCTTTTCAATTCATCATTGATGAGATGCCAGTGTCGTATACTACGATGGGTGATTGAAATTGGAGAGGAAGGTTTATATGAACTTACAATGCTCAGTTTAGTACAGCTTCGATCTGTGGTCCAAATCTGCCGCGTGTTATGTATAGGAACATGACTTTTTTCACCAGATTTGACCCCTAAAAATTGAGTGCGTGTTATGCACGAGTGCGCATAATACATCGCGAAGTACGGTACAGGTCTATTGAATGCTAAAATAGCGGCTAATAGAAGGTTATAATGTATTTTGCACATTCAAAAGAAGTATTTTAGGTCACGACCCACTCTCCCAACTTTTTCAGAATCAGATGCTGGTGTACTGTACATGCCTGAACGATCTTTTTGGGTGCAATTTGGATCGTTGATCGTTTTTTGACACTAAGAACCTTTGAGTCGGCCACCAAATTGATCAGCCATACAATTTACAGACGAAGTAAAACAAAATTGAAAGAAATGGGCCTTGAAATGGCCGACTGTTTGCAAAGGCGAAACAGAAAGTAGTCTCTACACTGCGCAAGCCCATTCTCACTCTGACAACCAATGAAAAGCAGCGTTAAAGAAGCGTTTGACTGTGTCATTAGCTTGTCATATTATCTCTATCGGTACGAGATTTGAGCAGGTAAAAAAATAATACCAGTCTAGGGAAGACACCCGCTGGAAATTCTGACCAATCAGCGATAATCTAACAGATTAAAAACGGTGCATTGACGAAAATGCTCTCGGACAAAATGTCCAACCTGACCAGCTTGCTCCCGGACATCTAGAATTTGTTCCGGACTATGTCCGAGGGCCGACGCCAAACTGAATCCCTGCAAATACATGTAACAAAGTGAAAAAAAAAACAACATACTCTCACAATAACTTAAAGCTGGTACTTAAAACTGTAAAAAAAAAAAAGAAAAGAAAAATTTAATTAATGTTAATTTCATGTATGCTACTATTGTTTATGTTAGGTAACTCTTCTATTTGATGAAAAATGCTCTTCTTTAGAAAACCACATTAAGTGACGTCATGTGACTTGATGAGGTCACAATTGAAACCATAGTAACGTGTTGAGAGTTGAACTGCCATGTCTACCTAAAGTGTTTGTTTTTATGTGCTCTATTAAATATTCAGTAATTGGAGTTTGTGTCTTAGAAAAGACTTTAAAAGATTTTCACTCAAAATTTCATTTCCCATAGCATAAAACGTCCGTTTACGTTTGAAAACATCTATTGTAAAGTCAGTTTTATAAATACATCTGGCTTTAATGGTGGATACATAACAAAACAAAAAAAAATGAACAAAAAAATATAAATTTACATAAAAATTTTGATTTTGATTTAAATTTCAGGTATATTGTAGAGTTCGTCCCCTTGACAATCCATCTGATGCAGTGTGTATCAAAGTGATAGGGAATGACACCATTCAGTTGGCATCACCTGAGGTAAATAAAATAAATGTATTCAACATGTTCAATAGATTCTGAAAAATTAAATCGTAAGTTTGGAAATTTTCTTGTGAATTTTATTTCGCAAATTTCCGATTTCCAAATTATTAGTGTGTTCTTGAATTGGTGAGTGAGTTCTTGTGCAGTCTATAAAGCTAATATTAATTCTTTATTAGCGAAAACTTTATTTTTGCGAGGCAACAAGTACCCGAATATTTGCGAAAATTAAGTTCTCTCGAACATGTCCGAATTTACAATATATTCCTCTGTGACTTCAGGATTTTTTCTTTTTGAGGGAGGATGAGTGAAATTTACAATCCATTAGGGCTGAGTATCGCCCACTAAAACCGCATCGCGATATACATCGCGATATATCGCGGTACGGGAAATGCATATCGCAATGCGTATTGAATATATCGTACAAACAGGAAAGTCAATTTTCAATTTCTTATCGAAGCCAAAATTTGTTGCACTAGAATGGGAATTAATTTTACAACATTTGTAGTACATCTATGACTGATATTATTGTAAACAACATGCAAAATTTTTATGCGACGTCGGGTTGTTTTAAAGTGCCGAAATAGATGTATGTTCCAAAAATAACCACATGATTGACAGCTCAACAGGGGAGGCAAATACGCACATGTATTGGACTGGTTTCACGCTAATTACTAGAGCTGGGTACCACGAAAAATAATGTACCACGGTATATCACGGTTTTCAGTCAAGTACTGTGGTATGCATCGCGGTGTACCAGAAGCTATATATAGAAACAGTTTGGGCCTTCTGGTGCAGCACATTAAATGTGTGGGGGTTGGGCAATTCATTTGTTTTTCTTCCATTACCAAAATCAACCTTAAAAAAGATAGATTTAACACTGCCTATTAGGTCATAAAGTGTGGTCCTGACTATTTGAGGGCATATTAGTTGTCATGAGTCTTTGTACATGTAGTAATCAAATGATTGATTAATCTATATCTCTGGCCACCAGTAAATTGAATTGGCTTTTACAGATGTTTGGTTGATAAACATTCTCAACACTTAGCGACACACCACAGCTTGAGCTTACTGATTAAAATATGTACACATTTTTTCTAAGTCATTTCAAGCATGTCTGAATTTTTTGGACTTTGGATAATTTAATTTAGAATGAAAACAACATGGCCAACATTTTGGTGGAGGAAGGGCAATTGAAAATTGTTCTCTATAGATGTTTTAATATAAGATCATGATCAAATTAATCATTTAAGGACACATACAAATATGGAAATATTAGCATTTTATTTAGCAAACAGCCTCACAATGGAGACTGCCTATATGTACCATAAAAACCGGTACAGTGAAAAAGTACCACGGTACGTACCAAAACAAAAGAGAACCACGGTATACCGGTTTTACCGCCCACCTCTACTAATTACCTGTAAAAATTCGATAGCAGGACCGATTGTAAATACACAGTCTGTGGTTGTACTCGTTTGGATTATTTTGGGTGTTAGTATAAAACCCGGACTGTGTTACGATATACCGGAATCCTTGTATGGGCGTACCGGTATACCGTACCGCGAGCACCGTACCGCAGTATACCGATATCTCGGTATATCGTTACACCCCTACAATCCATCTGATGCCGTGTGTATCAAAAGTATTGATAATGACACCATCCTGTTAGCATCATGATGTGATGTGTGGTTTTTGATTCCGCCCATGAGAAAACCATCACTTTGTGGTTCAGACCAGGTCCGACACAAAAAAAGTCTGAAATTTTGGATATAAGTGGAAGGAGATTTGTACTATCCGAATAGCGAAAACAAAGGATCTGTGTAAATCTTTTCCCCTATATATGCATGTCGTTGGTTTTCTAATGCAGGGGCTCATTTGTAATATTTTCTTCTTGCAGGGGTCGCTAGCTTTTGCCAGAACAGGACAACTAAAAGAGGTAGTGTATTTGTGATAAAGTTTTATTCTTCTCAATAAAGGAATGACAATTTTGTAGGTTTACCTACCTTTATATTTTATTTGAGTTAAATTATATGAACCCTGATTTTTGCAATAAACTAAAAGTTGCAGATAAGTCAGGTCCAAGATTTTGAAGACACGTTTCTAAAGAAATATGGGTCACTTTTAGCTAAAGTACTGCAGAGTTTTTAAGGTTACTTTATTTAGATATATATCTAATCATTTTTTAATGTGATCTATTTTCACAATATATGATAAAGAATTTCATTTGTGATTTGTCTCAAAAAAACACAAAGACTGAAAGACTGACACAGAAGTTATTCATATTATTCTTATCTACATGTAGCATGTCTAGTTTATTTTTATCAAAATTATTAAAAAAATATCAACTTAGAAGATTTCATAAAAAATGACCAGCTCCAAATATAAGTTTCTTTACAGTACTTTAAAGTTACATGTACTTAATTATAGCCCCGCTTTGAAAAAATGGGGCTATACTGGATTCACCATGTCCTTCCGTCCTTCTGTCCTTCCGTTATTCCGTTATTCCGTTATTCTGTTATTCCGTCCAAATTTCATTTCCACTCAATATCTTGAGAACCAGTTTACAGAATCTGACCAAATTTTGTATGTACATTAACATTGACAAGATCTAGCTTGGGATTGTTGACCGTCATTTTTCGCAAAATTTTGACAGAGTTACTGCCCTTGATTGACGTCAGAATTTCGTTTCCGCTCAATATCTTGAGAACGAATTCACAGAATCCGACCAAATTTTGTATGCACATCATCATTGACAAGATCTAGCTTGGGATTGTTACCCGTCATTTTTCGCTAAATTTTGACGGAGTTACGGCCCTTGATTGACGTCAGAATTTCGTTTCCGCTCAATATCTTGAGAACGAATTGACAGAATCCGGCCAAATTTTGTGTACACATCAACATTGACAAGATCTAGCTTGGGATTGTTACCCGTCATTTTTTGCAAAATTTTGACGGAGTTACGGCCCTTAATTGACGTCAGAATTTCGTTTCCGCTCATTACCTTGAGAACGAATTGACAGAATCCAACCAAATTTTGTGTGCACATCAACATTGACAAGATCTAGCTTGGGATTGTTACCCGTCATTTTTCGCAAAATTTTGACGGAGTTACGGCCCTTGATTGACGTCAGAATTTCGTTTCCGCTCAATATCTTGAGAACGAATTGACAGAATCCGGCCAGATTTTGTGTACACATCAACATTGACAAGATCTAGCTTGGGATTGTTACCCGTCATTTTTTGCAAAATTTGGACGGAGTTACGGCCCTTGATTGACGTCAGAATTTCGTTTCCGCTCAATATCTTGAGAAAGAATTGACAGAATCCGACCAAATTTTGTGTGCACATCAACATTGACAAGATCTAGCTTGGGATTGTTACCCGTCATTTTTCGCAAAATTTTGACGGAGTTACGGCCCTTGATTGACGTCAGAATTTCGTTTCCGCTCAATATCTTGAGAACGAATTGACAGAATCCGACCAAATTTTGTATGCCCTTCATCATTGACAAGATCTAGCTTGGGATTGTTACCCGTCATTTTTCACAAAATTTTGACGGAGTTACGGCCCTTGATTGATGTCAGAATTTTGTTTCCGCTCAATATCTCGAGAACAAATTGACAGAATCTGATCAAATTTTGTATGCACATCAACATTGACAACATCTACCTTGGGATTGTTGCCCGTCATTTTTCGCAAAATTTTGACGGAGTTAAGGCCCTTGATTGACGTCCTAATTTCGTTTCCGCTCAATATCTCGAGAACCGATGGACAGAATCTGACCAAATTTTGTATGCACATTAACATTGACAAGATCTAGCTTGGGATTGTTGCCTGTCATTTTTCGCAAAATTTTGACGGAGTTATGGCCCTTGATTGACGTCAGAATTTCGTTTCCGCTCAATATCTCGAGAACAAATTGATAGAATCTGACCAAATTTTATATGCACATCAACATTGACATGATCTAGCTTGAGATTGTTGCCTGTCATTTTTTTTGCAAAATTTGGACAGAGTTATGGGCCTTGGTTGACGCCAGAATTTCGTTTCCGCTCAATATCTCGAGAACAAATTGATAGAATCTGACCAAATTTTATATGCACATCAACATTGACATGATCTAGCTTGAGATTGTTGCCCGTCATTTTTCGCAAAATTTGGACGGAGTTATGGCCCTTGGTTGACGTCAGAATTTCGTTTCCGCTCAATATCTGGAGAACAAATTGACAGAATCTGACCAAAATTAATATGCGCATCAACATTGTTAAGATCTAGCTTGGGATTTTTGCCCTTCATTTTTCGCAAAATTTTGACGCAGTTATGGCCCTTGATTGAGGTCAGAATTTTGTTTCCGCTCAATATCTCGAGAACAAATTGATAGAATCTGACCAGATTTTATATGCACATCAACATTGACATGATCTAGCTTGGCAATGTTGCCTGTTACTTTTCGCAAAATTTTGATGGAGTAACAGCTCTTGATTGACGTCAGAATATAGATTCCACTCAATATATTGAGAATGAATTGACAGAATCTGACCAAATTTTGT
This sequence comes from Rugalucina vietnamica, assembly GCA_964017185.1. Lineage (NCBI taxonomy): Eukaryota > Metazoa > Mollusca > Bivalvia > Lucinida > Lucinidae > Rugalucina > Rugalucina vietnamica. The sequence goes on along the minus strand of OZ024885.1, from coordinate 30,687,370 downwards.
ATGCACATCAACATTGACAAGATCTAGCTTCGGATTATTGCCTGTCATTTTTTGCAAAATCTTAGAGTTTTGGCCCTTGATTGATGCCAGAATTTTGTTTCTGCTCAATACCTCAAGAACAAATTGTCAGAATCTGACCAATCTTTTTATGTGCATCAACATTAACAAGATCTAACTTGGCATTGTTGCCCGTCATTGTTTGTCTCTCCCTGGCAAAAAGCTCAGAAGCGGGGCTATAGTCAGATCCTCTGACAATTCTAGTTTTAATTACATAAAGTCACTAGTGCTTAACTCGTTTAAGCCTAGCGTCCTTTTTGTGGGACATAGGCAAACAGAATAGCCCCAGATGTGACGCCGCAAAATGTGGCGTCCCATCTGGGGCTTTTCTGTTTGCTTAGAGAATATTCATCAAAAAAGTGAATAAAAATCTACAGTCATGCCTGATGCCCCCAAAAATGAAAGTGGACTCATCGAAATGATAATGATTGGAAAGTCCATTCTTCATATATGGGTTAAATTTTCCCTCACAGGTCCAGTATAAATTCCAACATGTTTTTGATGAGTATACATCCCAGAAAGCCATCTTTGACTATGCTGCGCTACCACTCGTGGAAGACTTGCTTAAAGGAAAGAATGGTTAGTACACTTCTTTGACTACGCTGCGCTACCACTCGTGGAAGACTTGCTTAAAGGAAAGAACGGTTAGTACACTTCTTTGACTACGCTGCACTACCACTCGTGGAAGACTTGCTTAAAGGAAAGAACGGTTAGTACACTTCTTTGACTACGCTGCACTACCACTCGTGGAAGACTTGCTTAAAGGAAAGAATGGTTAGTACACTTCTTTGACTACGCTGCACTACCACTCGTGGAAGACTTGCTTAAAGGAAAGAATGGTTAGTACACTTCTTTGACTACGCTGCACTACCACTCGTGGAAGACTTGCTTAAAGGAAAGAACGGTTAGTACACTTCTTTGACTACGCTGCGCTACCACTCGTGGAAGACTTAATTAAAGGAAAGAATGGTTAGTACACTTCTTTGACTACGCTGCACTACCACTCGTGGAAGACTTGATTAAAGGAAAGAATGGTTAGTACACTTCTTTGACTACGCTGCACTACCACTTGTGGAAGACTTGCTTAAAGGAAAGAATGGTTAGTACACTGCTTTGACTACGCTGCGCTACCACTCGTGGAAGACTCGCTTAAAGTAAAGAATGATTAGTACACTTCTTTGACTACGCTGCGCTACCACTCGTGGAAGACTTGCTTAAAGGAAAGAATGGTTAGTACACTTCTTTGACTACGCTGCACTACCACTCGTGGAAGACTTGCTTAAAGGAAAGAATGGTTAGTACACTTCTTTGACTACGCTGCACTACCACTCGTGGAAGACTTGATTAAAGGAAAGAATGGTTAGTACACTTCTTTGACTACGCTGCACTACCACTTGTGGAAGACTTGCTTAAAGGAAAGAATGGTTAGTACACTGCTTTGACTACGCTGCGCTACCACTCGTGGAAGACTTGCTTAAAGTAAAGAATGGTTAGTACACTTCTTTGACTACGCTGCGCTACCACTCGTGGAAGACTTGCTTAAAGGAAAGAATGGTTAGTACACTTCTTTGACTACGCTGCACTACCACTCGTGGAAGACTTGCTTAAAGGAAAGAATGGTTAGTACACTTATTTGACTACGCTGCACTACCACTTGTGGAAGACTTGCTTAAAGGAAAGAACGGTTTGTACACTTTGACTACGCTGCACTACCACTTGGGGAAGACTTGCTTAAAGGAAAGAATGGTTAGTACACTTCTTTGACTACACTGCGCTACCACTCGTGGAAGACTTGCTTAAAGGGAAGAATGATTAGTACACTTCTTTGACTACCCTGCACTTCCACTCGTGGAAGACTTGCTTAAAGGAAAGAACGGTTAGTACACTTCTTTGACTACGCTGCGCCACCACTCGTGGAAGACTTGCTTAAAGGAAAGAATGGTTAGTACACTTCTTTGACTACGCTGTGCTACCACTTGTGGAAGACCTGCTTAAAGGAAAGAGTGGTTAGTACACCAGGTCACATATTTTTGACTACGCTGCACTACCACTTGTAGAAGACTTGCTTAAAGGAAAGAATGGTTAGTACACTTCTTTGACTACGCTGCGCTACCACTTGTGGAAGACTTGCTTAAAGGAAATAATGGTTAGGACACTTTGACTACGCTGCACTACCACTTGTGGAAGATTTGCTTAAAGGAAAGAATGGTTAGTACACTTCTTTGACTACGCTGCGCTACCACTTGTGGAAGACTTGCTTAAAGGAAAGAATGGTTAGTACACTTATTTGACTACGCTTCACTACCACTCGTGGAAGACTTGCTTAAAGGAAAGAACGGTTAGTACACTTCTTTGACTACGCTGCACTACCACTCGTGGAAGACTTGCTTAAAGGAAAGAATGGTTAGTACACTTCTTTGACTACGCTGCACTACCACTCGTGGAAGACTTGCTTAAAGGAAAGAATGGTTAGTACACTTCTTTGACTACGCTGCACTACCACTCGTGGAAGACTTGCTTAAAGGAAAGAACGGTTAGTACACTTCTTTGACTACGCTGCGCTACCACTCGTGGAAGACTTGCTTAAAGGAAAGAATGGTTAGTACACTTCTTTGACTACGCTGCACTACCACTCGTGGAAGACTTGCTTAAAGGAAAGAACGGTTAGTACACTTCTTTGACTACGCTGCGCTACCACTCGTGGAAGACTTGCTTAAAGGAAAGAATGGTTAGTACACTTCTTTGACTACGCTGCACTACCACTCGTGGAAGACTTGATTAAAGGAAAGAATGGTTAGTACACTTCTTTGACTACGCTGCACTACCACTTGTGGAAGACTTGCTTAAAGGAAAGAATGGTTAGTACACTGCTTTGACTACGCTGCGCTACCACTCGTGGAAGACTTGCTTAAAGTAAAGAATGGTTAGTACACTTCTTTGACTACGCTGCGCTACCACTCGTGGAAGACTTGCTTAAAGGAAAGAATGGTTAGTACACTTCTTTGACTACGCTGCACTACCACTCGTGGAAGACTTGCTTAAAGGAAAGAATGGTTAGTACACTTCTTTGACTACTCTGCACTACCACTTGTGGAAGACTTGCTTAAAGGAAAGAACGGTTTGTACACTTTGACTACGCTGCACTACCACTTGGGGAAGACTTGCTTAAAGGAAAGAATGGTTAGTACACTTCTTTGACTACACTGCGCTACCACTCGTGGAAGACTTGCTTAAAGGGAAGAATGATTAGTACACTTCTTTGACTACCCTGCACTTCCACTCGTGGAAGACTTGCTTAAAGGAAAGAACGGTTAGTACACTTCTTTGACTACGCTGCGCCACCACTCGTGGAAGACTTGCTTAAAGGAAAGAATGGTTAGTACACTTCTTTGACTACGCTGTGCTACCACTTGTGGAAGACCTGCTTAAAGGAAAGAGTGGTTAGTACACCAGGTCACATATTTTTGACTACGCTGCACTACCACTTGTAGAAGACTTGCTTAAAGGAAAGAATGGTTAGTACACTTCTTTGACTACGCTGCGCTACCACTTGTGGAAGACTTGCTTAAAGGAAATAATGGTTAGGACACTTTGACTACGCTGCACTACCACTTGTGGAAGATTTGCTTAAAGGAAAGAATGGTTAGTACACTTCTTTGACTACGCTGCGCTACCACTTGTGGAAGACTTGCTTAAAGGAAAGAATGGTTAGTACACTTATTTGACTACGCTTCACTACCACTCGTGGAAGACTTGCTTAAAGGAAGAACGATTAGTACACTCTGACTACGCTGCACTACCACTCGTGGAAGACTTGCTTAAAGGAAAGAACGGTTAGTACACTTCTTTGACTACGCTGCGCTACCACTCGTGGAAGACTTGCTTAAAGGAAAGAATGGTTAGTACACTTCTTTGACTACGCTGCACTACCACTCGTGGAAGACTTGCTTAAAGGAAAGAACGGTTAGTACACTTCTTTGACTACGCTGCACTACCACTCGTGGAAGACTTGCTTAAAGGAAAGAATGGTTAGTACACTTCTTTGACTACGCTGCACTACCACTCTTGGAAGACTTGCTTAAAGGAAAGAATGGTTAGTACACTTCTTTGACTACGCTGCGCTACCACTGGTGGAAGACTTGCTTAAAGGAAAGAATGGTTAGTACACTTCTTTGACTACGCTGCACTACCACTCGTGGAAGACTTGCTTAAAGGAAAGAATGGTTAGTACACTTCTTTGACTACGCTGCGCTACCACTCGTGGAAGACTTGCTCAAAGGAAAGAATGGTTAGTACACTTCTTTGACTATGCTGCACTACCACTTGTGGAAGACTTGCTTAAAGGAAAGAACGGTTAGTACACTTCTTTCTTTGACCAAGCTGCACTACCACTCGTGGAAGACTTGCTTAAAGGAAAGAATGGTTAGTACACTTCTTTGACTACGCTGCACTACCACTCGTGGAAGACTTGCTTAAAGGAAAGAATGGTTAGTACACTTCTTTGACTACGCTGCGCTACTACTCGTGGAAGACTTGCTTAAAGGAAAGAATGGTTAGTACACTTCTTTGACTACGCTGCACTACCACTCGTGGAAGACTTGCTTGAAGGAAAGAATGATTAGTACACTTATTTGACTACGCTGCACCCACACGGGGCACATGTGAGGGAAGCTAAGTTCTGCTGGGGTGTGTGCCAGGTGTTATTTCTCGGGGGTTTCCGCCCCACCTACTGATTAGCCCGTCTCATATGAGGTGAAATATTATTGAAAGGGACATAAAACTGAATGAAAACTATAAAACGATAACCCACTCACCTTGGGTTGGATCTTGGGATTTTCCAATCGTTCTGATGAGACTGAATCAAGATTCTGTCTTCATATGGCCTTAGCTGTTGAGTGGGACATGAGACAAGAAATCAACCAACCATTCAAAAAGTTAATGAAAGCTTATGAAAAGAAATAGATTTGAAATAATTATTTTGCCCTCTTCGGAGTAAACGACTATGTAATCTTCAAATATTCGAAACAATCACCCAAAACAGATTATCAAAATTTTAATACCATTCAAACATTTAATATCAATAAGCCATGTCCCTGCTGTTGTGCAGGTTTAAATTTCTCACATGGCAATACGTCCTCTGGTACTATAAGACTTACACTGGTAATGACTGGTATGCCTCACGACCAGGGTATACTGCCGCGATGTCTTGTTTGAAAGCATTAAACACTATAAACAGTCCGGGACCCTGATGGCCTAGTGGTAGAGATTTGGACTCCAAAAGGGAGTTCTCTTAGTGTCTAAGAGTTGTGTCTTTGAGCAAGGCACATTAACTCACTAAGCTACTGGATAATACTAGGGAAGCATTGGCTCAGTCCCAACATCACTGTAAAATTGTTTACCGTGACTAAAGCCTAAAAAATGTTATAGAAAGTTCACACATTCAGCCTTGAATATTTTTTTCTGTTTTGAAGGGTTAATCTTCACATATGGCATAACGTCGTCCGGCAAGACGTACACAATGACTGGTATGCCGCATGACCAGGGCATACTGCCGCGATGTCTCGATGTCTTGTTTAACAGCATCAGTGGTGTACAGTCCAAAAAATATGTAAGTACACTGTTCATGGTATCATTTTGCCTGTGAGAGTGTCAGCAAACTAACAATAAATGTAATAATTATTCTCAAATGAAGATTCCGGAGGGAATAGAAAATAAACACTAAACACTATGATAATTTTTCAATCTTGTTCGAATTTTCGGCCCTTGGCCTTCATCAGGAAAACAAAAATTTAATTCTCCAACTAAGTGGCATCCATATTGAATTTCATAGGCATTGTATATGTAGTCGGGGTTGACACCACGTCATTTCCTGTTAAGGCAACGTCAGATTGGTGTAACACCAAATGACGTGACGTCATCTCCCGCAAAAATCACTCTGCCTATTAAGAGCAAAAGATGAAGGCCAAGGGCCGAAAATTCGAACAAGAGTGAAAAATTATCATAGTGTATAAATGTTGTAGTTTGCTTATTATGAGTCTTGAAAAAATCGCAAGAACTTTTGCTTGCATTCACATTTGAGCCGCATCGTGAGAAAACGGGATTATTGCCTATGCGAAAACAAAGGCGCAGATCAGCTTCGCAGTAACTGCGAAGCTGATCAGCGCCTTTGTTTTCGCTTCTCGGATAGTACAATTCCTCTTCTACTTAAATCCGAAATTTCAAGCTTCTAGCTCTTTTCTGAGCTTGTACAGGCCGGTTTGTGTCGGACCTGGTCGGAAACCCCGAAGACCGGTTTTCTCGCGTCGCGGCTCATTTTTTGCCTCAGGAATTCAAATTCTTGCTTAATAAAACTTTACAGTAGATATAAGCTGTAGAGACCACATGAGTACAGGTTCTTGAATTAAAGAATACTTTAATTCAAATAGCCACACTGAGTGGCCACCTATTGGGAAAATAGCTGCTCATTTGGTGTTCGAAATGTTTTCATGGTATAAGTACCTTATTGTTAGTTTGGTTTTTTCCCGCATCGGTTTTTGAAGTGGGAATCTTTTTCTGATTGCGCCTTTTCCTGATCGTTGCCTACTTGTACCTTTTAATAGTTCTGCGGTAGAAAATTTGTGGAAAAAGTCTGTGAATTTTTCATTAATGAGCTACATCATGAGAAGACCTGATTATCACATATGCAAAACCAAAGGCGCAGATCAGCTGTGCAGTAACTGCACAGCTGATCAGCAGCTTTGGTTTTGCTACACAGATAGTACAATCTCTCCTCTTGTTAAATCCAGAATTTCAAGCTTCAAGCTTTTCTCTGAGATATGAAGGCCAGTTTGTGTCGGACCTGGTTGAAAATCCCAAAGATCAGTTTTCACGCGTCATAGTTCCAATAATAAGTAAAAAAATATTTTGCATTCGGTACTATGTAGATCTTCAAGCCAGATAAGATGAATGGTTTTGAGGTCCAGACTGAGGCCGATGCGATGCTGGAGCGACAGAAGAGAGATATTCTACCGGGACTCGCGCCTCGCACCCCTTCACAGACACCGAGGAAGTAAGTGAATGAGTATCATTATGATTACAAAAACTTGAAAATTGCATTTGAAAAATGTTGATATGTTTAAAAGAGTTTTTGTCCAAAACTTGATTCTGGGTACACGTTAGAACCGCCTCGCCAAGGCAGTTCTGATTATAAGTACCCACAATATAATTGGAGCAAAAAAAAAATATTTGAAGCGTCAACATAAATTGTGTTTTTATTCCAGTTAGATAAGAACTCTGGTTGTTATGGCAACTTATGCTTCCCATAGTCATGATGGGAAAATTAAAAATTGTCAATTTTTATTTGTCTCTGTAGATTTTGAACTTTGGGTTTGCAGAAATATTTATTGAGTAGTCTTCTACCTTTTATATGACTTTTGTCATAATTGCTTATTTTTATTGGTTGCTCGGGCTCGATAAACATGATAAAGAATATTTAAAAAAAAATGTAGAAAAAAAAGAAATATCTTCTCAGAAACTGTATACGGGATGAAGCCTGTGCTTGGCATAAGCATGTACATAAATTGTGTGTTTTTTGTTCCAGTTGAATACGAATTCTGGTTACTATGGCAACTTTAAGTTTCCATTCACTTGTGACTTATACGAGGGATGTTCTTGAATACTTGTCACTTGCTTGATTATTTTTTCTGTGGACAATCAATGAGAATGTTGTTCATATGTGGTGAAAGCCCGATCTTTTCTGATCAGATTGGTATCAAAAATATTGCTGTCCGACGCACGGTCATATAGTAATCGCATTTTAAAACAGGGTACAGTAATGGCACTGCGTTAATTTTCATTTAATTTACAATATGTTATTTCGATCCCTAGTATAGAAAAGGCTATAACTTTCGCAATAGTATATACAGGTCCACTTTTATTTTACACATTATGTTGTCATTCATATGAGCAACAGAAAACACTTTTGTAGAATATTTTTATTTTGACTTTATAGAGTTATTGCTCCTGCTTTATGACGTCATAACATTTTTAATATACGTCATTCAAAATCACCGCACAGGTTACACCTTTTCGTAGTTTTAAATTTTGTCAATTGGATTGTCTGGTGAATATCTCAAATTGATAGTTATCTCAAGTTTGTCTAAAACGGTCTAAATGGACATTCACAGTAAGTGACTATACAGGCAATTTAACTTTTCCTTCACATGTAAGGTGGAGCAGGTGCTTAATTTCTAAGAGAGCTGTCCGTCTCTATCATAATAGAAACACTGTCAAATTTCATGATTGACAACGTTAACCAAAACGCTTCTAGAACGTATCAAGTAAATAGATTTTTTGAAGTTGTAGTAGTATTTGTACATGCTATTATTGTGGTATGGGCAGCTCTTCCATTGACATTTTGTGTTATCTTTCAAAATGTTATTATTCATAAACCAAGATTTACAGTAGGTTTCAGAATAAAAGTAACGTAATCTCCTTGTGTATAATGGAATTAGCTGTCATTTTTGTTGTATTCTTAATTGGATGTTAGAGCTCCGTGTAAACCAGGCCATTATACAGTTACGTTTTTTTCGATATCAGAAAATTGGTTGGATACAGTCTAGTACGGTGACCTATAATTGGTTTAATTAAATCAAAATCAAAAAGTCTGTACTTTTAAATTGAATCATTCAACTTCAATTATAAAAAAGGCTGTCAAATAAAACATGTAATTTTAGATAGGATCAGTCAACATCAATTAACATGACAACTGTTTACATGTACATCATTATATAATACATGTAGTATGTTACAGTAAGAGCCATATAGGTTCTAATAGAAAACATAGTTTCATGTTGAAATTTTTAGGACTGAGTCAAGCCCTCATGTGAATGGGCACTTTGTCCTTGTTTCTATGAGAGGCAGTAATAAGCATCTGATTTTCTTCCCCAAAGCATATGGGCACTTACTCTGCACTTTATTTCTTGAAAATCAGCCCCAATGAGAGCTTAGAAATGAGTATTTTTTTACCCTAAATTGACAGAAAATTTCCCAAAAAAATGTGGGTTGACCACCATGATATTTGCATGGAGGTTGAAGAATGAATTTTGTAAATGAGCCGCGACGCGAGAAAAACAGCTTTTTGCATGTGCGAAAACAGAGGCGCAGATCAGCTTCGCGGTAACCGCGAAGATGATCAGCGCCTTTGTTTTCACTACACAGATAATATAATGACTCTTTATCCTAAATACGACATTCCAAGCCTCTGTCCATTTTCATTGTCGGAACAGCCCAGTTTGTGTCGGACTGGTTCGGAAATCCTGAAAACAGGTCTTCTCGCATCACAGCTCAAATACTAATACATAAATAATTAAAACCATAGATGCTGTAGTGTATATAATATGTAATTTCAATGATGCTCCTCTTCCCTTCTTCCTCATAATCATCATCATTGTTGCATCACCATCATTTTAGTTATAGTGTTGATCAATTGTTATTTGACAGCTGATAGCTAATTATGGCATATCATACTATTGTAGTTGAGGCTCATCATACCACTTGAAATGTGACTGCTGTAGGTTTCCAGATACTGTTGACCTCGTAAATCAATAACAGTAGAGCCCAGGCAGCAAACCATGTCAAAAGTCAAAAGCAAAGCACTGGTGCAACCAACTAGTCAAGAGATTGAATAAAAGCTGTCGCAGGACAGCATGCTCGACTGCTTCTGACCTTTGTCAAACATAAGGCCAAACCCGACCAGTAACCCAAAGCATTATGCTCATACATCTTTTTGCCTTGGTGCAATAAGGCAAAATCACTGAACCATGAAAGTAACTATAACTACCTAAGATTTAAAGTCACAGTACATTTTCAATCAATTTTATATGTGAAAAAAAATTTTTTTTGGTCATCAGTTTTGTGCTAAAATGGTGCCTAAACATGGGCATTAAAATTCTCATTTAAGCGCCTTAATTTGGGCTTAAATTAAGGGAAATACCTTAATTTTGCTTCATTTACATTTTTCGATTCTACCGCAAATATTATAAAGAGTTTTAGGCGTGACTTAAGGCGGGGTACCGTAGTAGGCTTGCGCACTCACATAGTCACGCGTCATCAATAAAATGTAAACAACAAATAGCCATGAGCGGTTCGTCAATTCCTGAATGCGAAAGCAAAACAATATTAAATTCAGTGATTCTCCAATGGAATATTGTCGAGATGGGGAGCGGGGAATAGGAGGAATGTTATGCAGGACCCATGACGAGGCGAGTTCAAAACTTCTAGACATTTGGTAAGGGTACAGTGTCAGTTCTGTTTTTCAAACATAAAACTAAATAATACCACTCATGTACATTTTGGATTTCGCTTTACGCATTCTGTTTAAGGAGCCACTGAGATGCCATATGGATGGGTGTATATATAAATCTGTAGAATAGCACCTTGTCCACCTCCAATTTAGATATTGTATAATAGTTGAAAGTGGTATAGAGACACGATTTTATTATATGTACATGTACTGTAGAACTATTTCATTTGAGGTTCGATACGGGTATCGACTACTCATGACAAGTATTCGCTTCTCAAAGGGAAATAACAGTGTCGAGCTGACCTTTTCAATGCATATAACCGGTAACAATAATGCATTCATGTTATACATACCAGGTCATATTGCATGATTTTATCGTTTTAGGCATTGTAAGTGACAGCCAGACACAGATTCTGCCAAGACCTATTGAGAGGGCTGAGGTAAAATTTTCATTGATACATTTTCATTTATTTTCACTATGGTTTCCAATTCGTTTCGTACCCGAATGTTCTGTTTTGTTTTTTTGTTTTTTGTTGCTTTTTTTTCTTTTTCGAACCTATGTCATTTTGAAAACAACGTCGGTCTTTCCGTACACATTTTTGTCCGTAACCACTTTCATCATTTCCACCCTAGCTATCTGGGTACTAGATGGTCAGTTCGTAACTAATTTTGTCATTTTATACCTAAGTGGTTCGATGAAATCTATTGGTCATTTACTAGTAGGTAGGTTATTTCGTGTGTGTTTTTTTTTTTTTTTTTTTTTTTTTTTTTTTTTTTTACGTTAGTCTCAGAAATAATGTGGTAATTTGGAGTGCCATTTGACCATTCTCTACCTAACTTAAGTTACGGTCTTGCTCAACGAGTTAAACAGTTTTGTTTGTTGCTTTACGTCACATTCAACAGCTACGGTGATGTCGGGACGGTGCCTCCAATTGATTTGACTTCTTCAAAGCATTTGGAAGTCATGATATGCCCTCGTCGGATACATCTGCTCTAAGCAAAAACATGGCGTTTTCTTCTTTTTTCCCCCTTTTTCTTTCATACTTTTTGAAGATTGTCTACCAAAAGTAGGGTTTCACAATATTGCTGGCGATCCTAAATCAGTCTCGTCTCGTCGTCGACATGACTGGGAAAGTGTTGAATTGGACGTTAAATATCAATACATACCGGCAAATACAGGCCTGGAATGACAGTAGAACCGGTATGACTGCAAGTTTATTTTATACTTTACAGTGAAAACCAATGTATATCAAAAATTGATAAAATTGATATTTTCATTGATATGAAATTTCACTGATATCAAATCTCACTGATATCAAAAGTCACTAGTGACTGATATCAGCCTATATCTTCACTGTAATGACGTCAGATTTTTTGGATTACTTCTGACGTTTCCATTTACTTGACGTCATTAAATGTGTCTCACTTCACAAATTCAAACGCCTATAACTCCGTTATTTATGAACGAAAACATAAAGTGTGGGTATTCATTTTCTTAGTTAGAACGTAAGGAACAATGTGGTACCAAAATTATTCGTGTTTTCAAAAATTTTTGGTTTTCGCATTTTCACCGCCTGCTTTGTGAATAGGAAAATGCCCATGTATTGTATAAAATAAAAAGAAAATTTGCTTTTTTTTTCGGTGAATACCAAATATATTTCATCTCGTGAGTTGAAAACATCAAAATTTTCACTCGTGCTGCGCACTCGTGAAAATTCTGATGTTTTCAACTCACTCGATGAAATATATTTGGTATTCACCTCAAACAAGCAAATATCCTCTATTTCTTTAATTATTTAAAATATGTTGAAAGGCATTTATTTTAACATATACTAAAACAGGGGATAAAACTTATTCAAAACTTTAGAAGAAAAGCAGCAATGACTAGATAAAATAAATGTCATCCTTTATTGTGCGACCTAAAGGATCCATCGCGCAAAGTCTTAGAGAGAAGGTAGTATTGGGTTTTGTTTGGTTCTGACTTCATGTCACTATCAACAATTTTTCAGTCATGTTGGGACGACGCCAGCGGTTCCTAGGTTTCTGGGTGTCAACCAATATTATGCGAAGCATAAAAGTGCCTTGTTATGTTGAAGAACACTGCACGGTGGAAGTAGTTATCGTAGTTATTGTCCTCTACCACTAATTTTGCTCGTTTGCACAAGATTACCTCATTAAACCTATAGTTACATTATATTATTCTTTTAGGCAAAGAAGTACGGTGCTAATTTAGTAGAAGACGGTTTAATGCTCGATGCTTAAGCCATGTTCTAACTGTCCCGGATTATCTACGGTTAACGAGGACTGAGATGGAACCATAGCGCCACCATGGACATGCGTGGCAAGCCGGGACATTCCAGTGCAGAACTGGGCGACACCGGGACAAAGCGTTCGAGCATGATAAACCGGGATGATCCATCGTAAACTGGGGGAAATTAAGACGCCAAGCTGTGCCTTCTTTGGAACTCCTTTAAAAGTTTGCCCACCGTGAAGCCGGTTTTGGGCCCGGTCGTCACCGACACCACCGTTGACAACCATCCGGCTTAACATCTGGGTTTACCGAAGTAAAACCGGGATCCACCGGCCTGTATAGTGACGACACTGTGTTAGAACACAGCAAAAACGTGGCTCCACCAAGTTCATTCTATAAAAGTGAAATAAATGAAGTTATTTTATACTTTACAGTGAAAATCAGTGTATATCAAAACTTGATAAAATTGGTATTTTCATTGATATGAAATTTCACTGATATCAAATCTCACTGATATCAAAAGTCACTAGTGACTGACTTCACTGTAGATTTTGGATTACTTCTGACGTTTCCATTTACTTGATACCATTAAAGATGTATCACTTCAGAAATTCAAACGCCTATAACTTCGTTATTTATGAACGAAAGCATAAAGTGTGGGTATTCATTTTCTTAGTTAGAACGTATGTGGTTGACTCCAAAAAGTAGGGAAGCGCAGTGGCGTTCTGATAGAGCATCGGACTCCGTGTGGAGAGGTCCTTTTGTTCGATCCCCACTGGTGGCATAGTGCTTTGTCCTTGAGTAATACACATTAATTAACATCCCATAGTGCTGGTTAAAACCCCTGAAGCGGTGACTCCGTCCCGACATTACTTAGAACGTCAGGAACATTTAAAAAGTAAAAACGGAAAAATGCAGAGGAAGTAAAACAATTAAATTCCGAATCCGTACACCAACAGGAAACGCTAATAGCGATATGCTGAAACCCAGGGATACAAGTTTTTGGTAGAAAACTCATCATCCAAATGATGAAAGGATATTGACAGTAGATATGGTACAGTCATGTGCATTCAGTTGATTTGATTATTTGGTTTTTACGTCCCGAACAGCTATGGTCGCACGAGGACGGGATCTTGGTTTAATGTCTCGCCCGAAGAACTAGAGAAGCTCGGGGTGGAACACATGGCCATGTTTGGCCTGGCAAAACTACACCATAGAGGCTTTTTCTAGATCCATGTAAAGGTCAATCTATGATACATGAACAATATGATTTGATATGTTTATTAAATGTTATGAATCCATTATTTAAGAAATGAATTTCATTTTTCTGATGTTCATGGAGCAATGAATCGCAGTGGGTCGCGTGCAAAGTGAATGAACCCCTAGTAAATATGGCTCGACGAGTCATAATGCTACTGACAGGTATCAGTGACGTGCGCATGTCAATTTCGATACTTATTCGGTCTTTGATCTGACTGTGGTCATTGTCGAGCTACTTGTGTGTAATACTGTCTCTTTCTAGTCTTTCCTTGCATACGTTGAATTGACTTGATACGCTGAGACCAAGCATCGACGTATCTTGCTCCAGCTGCGTACGTACGACGTACCTCTGGCGGTCCTGTGATGTAGGTGTGACTAGTCACGATATGTGTGGCCGCCTTCTTTAGAATGATAGACCACAATGCTACCTTTGTACTGAGGCTTTGATCGCTTTGCATTTTGGTCGCTTAGAAATCAATTGAATTTCAAAACATAAGTTTATTTTATGGTAACGACTGATTTATATGAGCTGCAACATAAGAAAAAATCAAAACAATCTGCATATGCGAAAGCAAAAGCGCAGATCAGCTTCCCAGTATCTGTATATATGTAGCTGATCAGCACCTTTGTTTTTGCTACACTGAAAGTGCTATCCCTCTTCTTCTAACATCAAAAATTTCAAGCTTCTCTGTGCCTTATTCTGTGCACGTGGTTGTACAGGCCAGTTTGTGTCAAAGCTGATCGAAATCATAGATTATTGGGTTTTCTCATGCGAAGGGCCATATATGTATAAATTGCTTATAAAATTAGTAAAATGCAGTTTGATGACACAAGAGCAACACTCAAACAAATAAATTATATATACACCGTTTCTAGGTGATGTATTACTTAGACCGCTGTCATACTATTGCCTATCGACTCACGTATCTACGGCGTAGCAATATAGGAAAGGTCCGTCACGCGTACGTCGTACACACGTGAGCATACGTAGCTCATACTCCACGATACGTAGCTCATACGCCGAGATGCTACGTTTTTTTATGTGTGCACTTGAAAATTTGTAGCCGCTGACGTACGCGGCAGGTCCGATACGCCGTACATACGTCAAACATACGCCGTACATACGAAAGCAACGTGGCAGATACGCCGTAGATACGTAGCTCATACTCCTGATACGCCACACGTACGTCGCGGGTAACATGCCACGTAACCGTGGCGTATGTACAGCGTACCTTTCGTATCTGCTACGTATGTGAGACGTATGTGTGGCACCCTAACCCTAACCCATACGGCGTATCAGCGACGTGCGTGTGGCGTATCTCGCGTATCAATGGCGTATGTGCTATGTATGCTTCGCTGCTGTGGAGTATGTGCGACGTATACGGAGTTTTTGTGGCGTATCTTAATGCTTCTTTATAAATGTTTTTTTTTTTGTTTTTTTTTTCGAAGTCATGTATCAGATGTTTCTCACGGTCTGGGGTACCTTAGGGTTCTTTCAAGGCTACGCTTGGTGTAGCCTCTGATTTTGTTCATTTCGTCTTTAGACCAGTATTGGGAGCTTGGAGATGTCACCCCCTTGTGTTTGTTTTCTTCGGTGTTAATCTAGATTATCCTGATTTCTCCTGTGGCATCTCCGACCTCTGATAATTGATATTATGTGCAAATTGCATGAACAAAGTGAACACAACCGTTTGTTATCATAGATTTTGAAAAGAAAATGGTACAGAACAGATACGCCGCAGATAAGAATAGAACGTAGTACATACGCCGTAGATACGTCACGCGCACACTTCATACGCCATACATAAGTAACACGTACGTAGCACATACGCCGTACATACGAAAGTAAAATTCCATACGAATACAGATAAGTCACTGATACGCCACGGGAACGAAGCTCAGGAACGTCACACGTACGTGGAACCGTATGATACGTCGCTTGAACAAACTGATACGGCTCAGACCTCGTCGCATCAACATTATCATAGATGCGCGAGCTATACGCCGCAGATACGTGAATATATGACAAAGCTATTAATCGTTACGTTTACGTAGCGTATTAGGAGTACCTGCTGCGTTGCATTCTTATACATGCCATTGACGTATATGCACGGCGTATCGGAACTTCTGCGTTATGGTACGTATTCGTAAAAAATGTAGCACCTCAGTCTGCCAGTTGTACGAGTTGTGAATCGAAGAATGCAAGCTACGTTTACTCTTTAACTGAGGCGGTTAGCCGGTTTACACACTTAGTTCCGGTTGTTTTCGGGTCGACATGGCTCATACTCCACAGACCACTTTATTCTCGTTTTCAGTAACCCGGGCATTGAGAATTTTTGCGGTAAACGTAAGTTTTTTTCTGATTTCATTGCAACACCCCCCCCCCCCCCCCCCCTTATTAATGCTGACCACAAACACATCATTACTTTAGGGAGGAAATATGACGTTGTGGCCATGATGTTGGCATAAAAATGAATGTGCCAACGTTCGGATAACGCATCATAGACAATGCCGAATTGCTACAGACCGCGCGGCTCTTGATCGGTCTTTCATGTATAGGTATCTTTCTAAATTTCCCCCATGTAGCCTCTCCGTAAATAAAATCGATTATGTACTTTGTTTACCACGTGTTTATATTTACTTCCGGAATTCCAGAACTTTGCGCATTAAATTCGAGTGTGAAGGCGGGCAAAAATATATATTTATCACTGTCACTCATTTAAGTCCAATTTTAATTAGTCTTTAATTGGTTTATCTGTAATGCTTTAGGGAAGTTTTCGACAGATCCTTGTTCGGCAAACGAAGCACTAAAACATATCAAAAATTATCAAAATTGAAAAAAATTAATTGAAAATTTACTGACACTTTAAAGGTCTCACTCATATTGTGAAAGAAGTGTGTTCATATACCAACTGAGTGCCAAGACACAAGGCAAAATCACTGAACTGTGAAATAAGGTCACACTGACCTATAAGAATTTCAGGGTCAAAGCCTCAAAGGTCTAGTGATACTGACTCATAATGTGAAAGAAATTTGATCATATACCCATTCAGTGTTGAGATATAAAGCAAAATCACTGAACCATGAAATTAGGTCATAGTGACCTATAAGTATGTTTGGGTTCAAGGTCTGGTCATAGTCATTCATAATCAGAAAGAAGTATGAAAAAATTACAACTGAGTGTCGAGATATAAGGCAAAATCACTGAACCATGAAATTAGGTCACAGTGACCCAGGAATACTTTACGGTCAAAGGTCTTGTCATACTCATACATATCGTGAAAGAAGTATGTTCATATACCAATTGAGTGCCGAGATATAAAGGAAAATCACTGAACCGTGAAATTAGGTCATATTGACCTAGGACTACTTTCGGGTCAAAGGTCTTGTCATACGCAAACATAGTGTGAAAGAAGTTTGTTCATAAACTACTTAAGTGCCGAGATATATGGCAAAGTCACTGAACTGTGAAATTAGGTCACAGTGACCTATAAGTATATTGGGGTCAAAGGTCTGGTCATACCAACTCATAATCTGAAAAAAGTATGAAAATATTCTAATTGAGTGTCAAGATATAAGGCAAAATCACTGAACCATGAAATTAGGTCACAGAGACCTAGGACTACTTCAGGGTCAAAGGTCTTGTCATACGCAAACATACTATGAAAGAAGTTTGTTCATAAACCATTTGAGAACTGAGACATAAGGCAAAATCACTGAACCGTGAAATTAGGTCACAGTGACCTATAAGTATCAGGGATTTTTTTCGGGTGTCTCAGGGGCCGAAATAAGGCCCCTTTCCCAATGGAAATTAGGTGACTTTTTTCCCAATTTGGAGAAAAAAAATTCCCAATCACAGCTGAAAATAATTCTCAGCAGTTCCTAAACCTTGTAAAAATCAAACTCTGCTGTTTGAAATGATGTTAACTTTGATTATAAGTTATTATTTAATGATTTAAAGTGAGTAACCTTTATTAACTATGTCAAATTGGAAAATATCATCAACTTTGAATGCTCTGAAATTTTCCCAAATTCTGGGTGTACGTCGCTAATTTTCCCAATCAGAAAGGCCCTAGGGCCCCTTCCCAAAATTGCAGAAAAAATCCCTGAGTATATTGGGGTCAAAGGTCTGGTCATACTCACTCATAATCTGAAAAAAGTATGAAAATATACTAATTGAGTGTCAAGATATAAGGCAAAATCACTGAACCGTGAAATTAGGTCACAGTGACCTATAAGTATATTGGGGTCAAAGGTCTGGTCATACCAACTCATAATCTGAAAAAAGTATGAAAATATTCTAATTGAGTGTCAAGATATAAGGCAAAATCACTGAACCGTGAAATTAGGTCACAGAGACCTAGGACTACTTCAGGGTCAAAGGTCTTGTCATACGCAAACATACTATGAAAGAAGTTTGTTCATAAACCATTTGAGAACTGAGACATAAGGCAAAATCACTGAACCGTGAAATTAGGTCACAGTGACCTATAAGTATATTGGGGTCAAAGGTCTGTTCATACTCACTCATAATCTGAAAAAAGTATGAAAATATACTAATTGAGTGTCAAGATATAAGGCAAAATCACTGAACCGTGAAATTAGGTCACAGTGACCTATATGTATATCGGGGTCAACCAACTTCCTAAGTTGTTTCTATTAAGAAATAAAAAGAAAAAAAAAATTGGGGAGTTCTAGATTTTGACCTCTAGCCCAGCCCCCCTGACTCCGACCCAGAGGTCCGATGTCATGGAACCTAAAGTGTATGAAGTATGAATGCTTTATGATAAGTTGTTGTCAAGATATGGACTCCTTGTAAAAGTTACACAGCAGTACATCTATTTTTTACAGTGTTCTAGTTTTTAACCTCTAGCCCCACCCCCCAGGCATGAACCGAGAGACCCGATGCCATTAAATGAAACTCAACCCTACAGGGTACCTATGGTCCGAGTATGAAAGCCCTCTGATAAAAAGTTTTCAAGATATAGACTTCTAGAATATTATAACACAGAAAAGCCATTATCATTAATGGTGTTCTAGATTTAACCTGTAGCCCCACCCCCTGGCATGGACCCAGGGATCTGATGCCATGGAATGAAAGCCGACCCTACAGGGTGTCAATGGCCGAAGTATCAATGCTTTCTGATGAGTGGTTGTCAAGATATGGACTTCTAGAAAACTTTAACACAAGAATTGCCATTTTTGAAGGTGTTCTAGATTTTAACCTCCAGCCCCACCCCCTGGCCTGGACCCAGAGGCCCGATGCAATGGAATGAAAGCTAACCCTACAGGGTATCTATGGTCCAAGTATGAATGCTTTCTGATGAGTGGTTGTCAAGAAATGGACTTCTAGAAAACTTTAACGCAAGTGTGACGCGCACGCGAACGGGAACGGGAACATGGATGACCGGGGTGACTGCAATAGCTCTATGCACTTCGTGCAGTCGAGCTAAAAACAAGGTCCACTGTAAATCACTGTGAGCCCATAAGATTTGTCTGGGTGCTTCATGATTTACCCGTTATATTTGGGAGGAAACTATTGCTACCCAAAGAAGTGGTCTTCCTTTTCTTACATGCACAAAATCAGATCCCTCTATCGAGATCAGCAGCTGTATAGAGTGGTAACTTGAATTTCTGATATCATACATACTGAACATTCCAGTTGCTAATCATTTTATGTGCATGCTTCCAATTAAAATTATACATACAGGGCAAAACATACCATGGACACATAGTCTGAAATCTAATTTCTAGAGCCTCTGATAATTGACTTTCATACTTGGTTATACCACTCAACTGAAATCCTATCACACATTTGATAATTTCTTGGCATTTTAATGTGAGAAGATATTTGACCTTAGTAGTTCAAACTTGTTACAAACATAAATAAATACTGATAGTAGAATCTGCAGGCGGTTTGTGGTGGAAGAAAGCCTATATTCCAGGTTTCAGGCCAGGTCTGATGCAAACCCTGCTGTTCAGCCACAGAAAATGGCTAGAGGCTTGAAAATTCGAATTTGGGTTAAAGGGATTGCACCATCTGTTAAGCAAACAGAAGAACAGATAAGGTGCATGTTTGATGATATTTGATGAGAACTGAAAGATTTTGTCAGTTCTTCATAAAAATCTATCTTGTGGGTGCTCATTAGAATCACCTCGGCCAGGCGATTCTAATGAGCACCCACAACATAGGTTTTTATGAGGAAATCAGCAAAATCCTCTCTTAATTATCATCAAATATCAACAATTATGAACCTTATCTGTTCTTCTGACCAAATACAAAGGTGCTGATCAGCTTCGTGAAAACTGACCTGTGCTTTTGTTTTCCTATATTTTCAAAGCAGATTTTCCCATGACAGCTCCTGTGTTTTCTGACAGTAATTGATTTGACAAGACCAATTTCATTGCCAATTTAATGGCTAATAGCAGTTTGTTAATTCAAATTAGAAAATTTGGTTGTTTTGGTTTTTATTATTATGTACCTGTTGCATTGTGATTCACATTTTGTGTTTGTTTCTATTTCATTTTCTGTTGAAAAGAATGAGTGCTTAATGCTCAGAATTAATGCACACTAAAGATAATATTTAGGATGGTTTCATTGTATTTGAAAGGAAGAGTGATAGACTTATATGAAAGAAGCCAAGCAACTAAATATATCAAAATGTCTACAAAAAGAAGGAATTGTTTTGGGAAGAAAAACTGTCAGGGATATTATTCTTCGCCTCTTGGCAAGCGTGTGCGAAAAAAGATGGGCGACTGTCCTTGTGCACTTGAAAACAGCGATAGTAGTAGGAATCATTCTCCAACGAAGGCAGATGTATGTGCCGTAGAGCAGTATATGTATTTGCCACAGGGTCATTTACCAGAGATAAATTTTAACCTTGCTACTTCACAACTAGTCTCATCTTTATCATAATAAAAGCTGTCCGTAAGACAGCCATCGCTCGACATTTCCAAATGATGTCACTATAAAAGAGACTTCGATGGACATGTAAATATATATCAGTACTAAAATTTCTACATAATTGTGTAATAGAGTGGTACTTGGTGAAACAAGCTTGTATTTTCATTCAGACAGTATGCTGGAAGTATAAAAGAAATATCTATGTTAGTTTTGGAGATGATCACCTACACTCCTGGTAAATTAAAAACAACATATTTCGCGTTTCTCCGCAACCATGGCAAACGCAAAATTTTCATTTCTCGGAGAAACACCGCAAAATAAGCCAGGTAGACAAAATCGTCTGCGCGAAATTCATCAGTGTTTCTCGGTGAAATTTCTCGGTGTTTCTCCGAGAAAGGTAATTACCTTGATTTGTCGATCAAAGTCGGTTTCGCGGAGTTTCTCGGAGGAATTTTGAAAATGAGTACATGTATGATAATTTTTGAATAAATATAAAACATTTAAATTTAAGATTTTACAAGTATACGTATTTCTTTAGATGGCTTATAATCCATATTTAATGTTTTGTTTACATTAAATTTTACAATGACCTTTATCACTGTGTTTTGTTTCACACCATCTACGATTACCCGATCTTTGATCATAAGATATTCGCAGCTTGAGCATTGTCCTTTCCGACAAATAATGAAATAACCACACTTCCAGTGAACATTATGGATAATCAGTATCCAGGAAAACATGTCCGTAAAATGTGTACCCCCTTACCCCCCACTTTCATGTACAAAATCTGGGATTTGCAGGGGTCACGTATACCTATTGTTCTTATTTTTGATCAACATATTCTGTGTGTATTCAGTAGAACCGCCTTGGCGATACGGTGCTAAGGTGTACCCACAATCAATGTTTTGAGCAAAAGTATTAAGATGTCAAAAAATTTCCATGAAATTTTCAATTTTGCTTTCGAAAAAATTCTCTATACATGTGTATTGCATGGGCAAGTTTTCGTAATGAATAACATTTGATCGAAGGTATTTAATTCTGTACAGTAGCAATGAATTAATATGCTGTTTGCTTTTATTGCATGCATGTCAGGATAAACACGGGCCATCAAAAAGACAAGAATATATCGGCCGCAACCTTTTCTTTGCAAAGCAAACACACTATCTGTAAGACCACTGCGGCCAGTCTTATTAAATTTTCGTACCTTAGTCGTCCGCCAGCATTACTTGATAAGCTGTTAACGTACTAACCGTAATCATTAAGAGTATGGTTCAATATAAATCACAAATGATTTGACCACTCGTAAATGTATACTGGTACGTATTATATCGAACCTACATGTAGTAGGAAGGAATTTTCGTAAAAAAAGTTATTCTCCATGAAAAACCACAAAGCCGTATAAATCATGAACTGATGGGATCGCCTAAATTGATACCCTTTCGCCCTAATCCATGCATGGTTCAAACAACAAAAATAGTCAACAAAACTTACAGAAATTATTGTTGACTTTTGTGGCATACTTGTAGAGTGGGGGAGACAGAATCACACAGAGGTGTGTTTCAGCATGCATGTGTACTTGTTTCGTATTCTCTTATAAACACGAAGATGACACTGCTTCTTCGCAATGATTGGAAAACTGTCTGCCGTAACGTGAAATATAAAATCAAGCAAATAAATAATGCCGACCGTGAAGCGAACACTGTCATATGACTTAATCCCAACTGACGGATTTGTAAATCACCTAAACATGAATGAATTTGTCCATGTATTTTTATTGACGAACATCATTAAAAATGTCTTGTAAGAAAACCAACAATGTGTTTCCGAACAGGTCCGACACAAACCAGGCTGTTCAAGCACAGAAGTTGGCTAGAGGCTGGAAATTTTGGATTTAGAAACTAGACAAATTGTACTTGGCGTAAACAAGGGCGCTGATCAGCTTTGCAGATATGGCGAAGCTGATCAGCGCCTTTGGTTTCGCATATGCAGATTGTTTTTTTTTTTCTTATGAGGCGGCTCAAATCATTCTTGAGTAATAAGTTTTTAGTTTCCATTCTTATTTTATTCCACGAATTTGAAAGTTACATGGCATAATTTCTATACAACGGAAGGAGAGGTTTCATCCACTTCTAACATGTCTAAAGATTTCTTGAGAATTCGATACTGTAAAGTTGTGTTGAATTATGAATTGTGTTAAATTATGTTGAGAGCACATGCACATGTACTTTGAAACGAAAAGTGTTTTGGTCGTTTAGACTAGAGATTGATAATTAATTTGACAGTTCGACCTTAAAAATACATTTACATGTATGTTATTTCTTGTGCGGGATTGCGGTTTGTGTGGAGCATTGTAAATGCACATGTATATTCAGTCGAGAAAATTTTAATTGTACATGTATTAATTTTTTATTTCGCTCCTTCTATAAATCTCAATATTATTAGACAAGAAAAATGCATTATGTGCAACAGACACGTTCAGATTAATCATATTTTATTGTGAATAAACAAAAGGATTGGACACAAGTTATTACAACATAAGTAAGTCCTCTCCCTAAACATGTACAACTAATGTTATGATACAATGAGAAGACATACACACGGGGACCCAACTGTTAATCGTGACTATTGATGCGACGTGGAATGTTAATGCATGCCATTATGAAGTATCGTGTGCGTCGGCGAGTTCGTTACGAATGCGACGTTCCACATCCTCTGTCCTTGGACGGTAAGTACCACATGTTTTGCTCTCGTGAAAATAAACAAAGCCGAGTGTACAAAATCGGCGTCCACTATGATCTTCAAAATTCTTCTATATTCCCATTTGAAGTCAACTGGAATACTTACGGCACATGTGTTTTTCAGCTAATGGTTTATAAAGTTGACAAGTAGATACAAGATTGCCACGAATACACATTACATTCTTAAAGTCCTTTTGTATTATCTAATTTTTGGTCGAAAACTAAGAAGTATAACACAGTCCTATCGGTGTCTTTATTGAAATATGTATCAAAATGGCTTTGTAACTGACATTTATCTACTGAGCGTGAAAAACAGTAAGATAAGTATCTTTTGTATGCATCGAAGATGAAGGTACGTACTACTAGAATGAGTCATGGAAGAATTAGCATTTTGTTGTGCTCTTAAAAAGTAATTTACGTCAATGCAGAAGCATAACTTGCGCTTAAAATTATCAAGCGCAATATTGCATGGTGTATCTTTTCCTTGTACTACATGTACTTCGTTGAGCGAGCTTCAAAGCATGTGCCACTTTTATTTTGAATGAGGTCACAGGGTGGTTTTCTGATATAGCTTTGTCAACATTCAAGTGACTTCTTGCCTCGAAACAGCAAATCATTTTCGGGCATATCAGTGACATAGGTAATATGTTTTCTAACATTAAATGACCACTAAGGCTTAACCAAGTATTATTTGATCATTTAATATCGGTGGCTCCATGCATTTTGATAAGCGGGGTTGGGGGGGGGGGGGGGGGGGGGGGGGAAGAGAAAACAAAAGAATAAAAGGGATTTGTGCGAGTTTTAGGTGCGGTTGTCAATCAGTTTTCCATGGGAATGGTGTGTTGTACAAGAGCAGCGATCAACTAGGTTTAATTTATTGCAACTAGATGAGTCTTTCGGGAGCCCTTTGAACCCTCGGCCTCTGTCCTTTGCTAAAACAACTTTCTCCAGCCTCTGCAAATGTTAATACAGTATAAAAACATGGTTGACCCCTTTAACATGTATCTAGAAAATATTATTTGAAGAAAATGCATCACTGTCTCCATATCGTAACATTTGCTATTTTATTTTACTGAATCATCGGTCTCAATCTTCCACGATGCATTTCTGTGTCGCATATTAAATTTTAACAAAATCTACGATGCATACGAAAGATGCTTATCTTACTGTTTTTCACGCTCAGTAAATAAGTTTGCAATTACAAAGCCATTTTGATACACGTTTCAATAAAGACACCACAAGACTGTGTTATACTTCTTAGTTTACAGTCAAGAATTAGAAAAAACAAAAGGTCTGTAAGAATGTAATGAGTTTTCGTGGCAATCTTGTATCTACCTGTCAACTTTATAAACCATTAGCTGAAAAACACGAGTGCCGTAAGTATTCCAATTGACTTCAAGTGGGAACATAGAAGATTTTTGCAGATCATAGTGGACGCCGATTTTGTAAATTCGGCTTTGTTTATTTTCACGAGAGCAAAACATGTGGTACTTACCGTCCATGGACAAAGGATGTGGAGCGTCGCATTCGTAACGAACTCGCCGACGCATACGAAACTTCATAATAGCATGCATTAACATTCCACCTCGCATCAATAATCACGATTAACAGTTGGGTCCCCGTGATACATGTATTTTCATAAAACAGAATGCAAGAGTTACATTGCAATTGGTAATGATTTATTATTTGTATGTCAAAAAGTTGATAATTAAGAATTAGAAAATCTACCAGACACATTTGTTTAGGACACCCTGTTTAAATAGTTCGCACAGTGCATCAGGTAAGAGGGGCTGAAATATTATTACTTAAATTTACATGTTGGTTTCGGTTAGGATATTTAAACAGGAGTCGGAATTTCAAACGCTGATTGTTTCCTTGGTTCGTTGTAATCTAACATGATCGACTGGTTTTCTTATGATATGTTAGAAGCCCGCTTCCACTACTAGGATCCCTACATTCGATGTCTGGCGCTGAAGTATTACGAAACATTGCCCATGCGATATACAGAGAGCGTCACCCTAGCTAAATACTGCATAAATAAATAAATAAATAAATAAATAAATAAATAAATAAATAAACAAGAAAAGATTTTTTTTTTCAGCTGCAAAATTGGATAAATTTATAGTAGGAAATAAATGGTAGCTTTAAACATTGATTGTCGGTACAGGTTGGAACGCCTCGCCTCGGTGAGGCGATTCTAACAAATACATGTACCCATAAATTATGTTGAGAGCAAAAAATAAGAAAATATGTATAAGCCGGTTCATCCCAGTTTTACTTTAATTACCTGAGCCACGGTGTCAGAAATCCGGTCCGCATAGTTCCCGACCAGTTCTGACACAAACCAGCTTGTACAGTCGCTGATGATGGATAGAACCTGAAATTTTAGATTTAAGAAGAGGGGGAACAGCACTTTCCGAGTAGCGGAAACAAAGGCGCTGATCACTCTTTCTATTTAATATACTTAAAAAGGATTATAAAAAATAACTTAAAGGTAAAGTCGATTTTCATAATCGTGCACATTATTCCTCCGAGAAACTCCGCGAAGAGGTATATCTGGACTTACCTGTTTTCTCCGGTAAATATCTGCGGTCGCGGTGAAATTTCGCGATGTTTCTCGGAGAAATCGGAATACATGGAACGCGAAATATTTTAATGAAAAGAGAAATTTACCGTTCTTTCTCCGAGAAAAAAGGCTTAGTGTCCTCCGAGAAACGAGAAATATGTTGTTAAAACTTTACCGGGACTGTACATACAAAATTTTAACCAGAATTTTCTATGTCCAATATGGGGCATAATTCTATAACAGTACAATATAGACTTATGCATCGTAATGATACTAACTCGCATTTTCGTCTTCAGTATTTGTGTGAAGTGTCAAACTGGTATCTGTATGTGTTAGCTTTGAAGAGAGCATGCAAAACTTTGCCCAAGATTTTCAAAGTCCAAAATGGGACAGTGTTATGGAACCAAGTGATATGAGCATTTTAATCCAAAATTTTTATACGCATTTCATAATGATATCTGTGTTAAATTTGGAGGTGGTAACTTACACACAAAATTTGATTAAAGTGTGATGCCACCGGCAACAGACACCAGGGTGAGTTGAATAGCTCTGCATAATCTTTAAAACAGTCAAGCTAAGAAACAGATCAACTGTTTTATAACATGTTGAAAAATACTGCTGTTTTTTTTTCACCAAATTGGTCAAATCAAAGGGAGTCTACAGCCTCATGATTATTAAGGCTGACATATTAATTACTTTCATTCAGATCATTCCTCTTAGCTGCAATTTGTGTATTTAATATATATTTAAAATCAACACACATCTACCCACCTCTTATTGCAAACAGGCAATTTCTCATAATGGGGTCCTTTACAAAGACACTCATTTGCAGTTGCTTTCATATACTATACCTGTACTGATACATGGACAGGTTATGATGGTTAAAGGAAAGGAAGACCTTAAAACTGAAAAAAAGCTTTGCTGAGCATGTATCACAGACTTTTCAGACTTACAGACAAGAGCATGTCTGTTTGTTTTGATTTTCAACGCCCAAATTAAACACCCTTTCATGATGATTAGTGCATGTCTAGCAGAATCCAGTACTTGGTACACAATTTCTAGTATGAACCAACAATTTCTCTACCCATGACAGATGTTCAGGGTGCATAAACATCACTGAAAATTATCATACTTAAGCCAGGCCTGAGTTAACAGGGTCAACAAAAAGCAAGCGTGGGTGTCCCTCAAACAGAGGCATTAAAAAAAGCAAGTAGCCCCAAGGGTAACAATTGCACTTGTGAAAATATCTGTAATTTAGCATTTTTTGCATATTTTAGCCTAAAAAATGCAAAATTGACCTTGGCATAAAAAAGGCCAAGGTCATCATTTTAACATAACTATGATAGGCCAAGGTCATCATTTTAACAAACTATGATGGGCCCGCGTCCCCGATGCTACATCCTAGTTTCAAGTTCATCCGCCTTGCAGCTCGGGAGAAGATTTTTGAAAGGTTTTACCATATATGAACATGGCTGCTATCTTGGTCATGTGACTTTGAAATTGGAAGCAAACTTAAATTCCCTCATCCCATAGAGGCTGCATCTGAAATCTGACTTCAATCGGCCAAGTAGTTTCTGAGATTTTTAACTCATATTTTTCATTTTTGTTGCCATAGCAATCAAACAAATAATGGCATTTGGAAAAAAAAAATATGTCGTTGATGACTTCGTGGGAAGTTTTATTTAAAATATCTGCAATTTAGCATTTTTGCATATTTTAGCAAATATATTGCAAAACTGACCTAGGCATAAAATAGATCAAGGTCACCTCAAGGTCATCATGTTAACAAAAATTATGATGGGCTTGAGTCCCAGCTGCTTCATGCCAAGAAGTTACAAGGTCACTCTGACCTTGCGGTTATGGAGAAGATTTTTGAAGAGTTTTACCATAAATGAGCATGGCAGCCATCTTGGTCAAGTGACCTTGAACTTAGGAACACACCTTTGTTTCCCCTAGTCATAGAGGCCCCTCATGAAATTTGACTAAAATCGGCCCAGTTGTTTCGGAGGAGAACTGTTTGAATGTGTGGACAGACAGGCGCACCAACAGATCCACGGATGCCAGCTCAATCCCATACTACAATCACACCTTAAAAGCTCTCAGCTCAGGTGAGCGGAAATGACAAAGTAATAAAAATGCACAGCCTGCAGTGCATGCATTATTAAAATCAAACATAAATCTTGTCAGGCATTCCTTTTGGAGTCAGGCTGAAAATTCAATGACAAAGTAATGTCATATATATTAGGCTGCTGCACATTTTCCCACTTTTCATTGTCAATCTAAAATTTATGGTATATTTGGTGACTGCAGTCAAACAAATTAAGGTCTAAAAGTAAATAAATATCAAATCCTAATAAAAAAACTAGCTCTTGATCTTCCCATAATCTAAAACATGCCTGGCAATCATTGGATAATAAACTGTATTTCTTTTCAATTAATATGTACAAGTAATGTCGGGGGAAGTAATAATTAAAGATTTAACGTACATGTAATTCCATGGAACTTGATCTGATAACCTTACATAATAGAGTTTGGCAGATTACTCTCATTTCAATTAGAGCTAATAAAATTTCAATTTTCATCCAATTATAAAGGTCGTTACATGGTTATTTTTCAAAAGAGCAATTTTCATTTTACAGTAGACCAGAAGTTTACATGTGAGCAGGCCGTGTCAACTGCTCCAAAATCGTACAGGTTTGGGAGTGGATAATGTATCAGGTTACACCCCCGTTACTTTTATTTAGAAAGGTACTGTAAGTGGATAAATAATCCAAAACTTATATCAATGGAATCAGCAAAGATCTGGCACAAAGCAGCATTAACATTTTGGATGAGTAATAACTGGACAGGAAATTATTAGGCTCTGAAACTTCTATTCCGACGTTCATTCAGTTTATCAACACGTAAAAACTGGCATAGTACTATGTTTACAGCTCTCGTAAAACTTGTAATTTCTGTTTGAGGAAAATAACTTTCGACCAATGCGTTGTCAAGGTTATGGAGATCCCACAGGTATAAAATCGTTATTCTAACCCTTTTAATTCAAACATTATACTGTTTATTGGGACAGGATGAAGAAGGTATTTGCAGTGTCATTACGGTGCCCCTCTTTAGAGTCTCAGTTTGCTATGATAAATTGCACCGTCGTAAAATTGTTGGGTGATTTCAATATCGCAAAGAACCCCTCTATAATTACCAAGTCTTTTTGCTCTGGTACAGATGCTGGTTAAGGAGAAATTGAGTCGATGACAAGAATTAAAGAACATCCCTCGTAATTGGAGAAGTGGAAATTGGCTGTCCCTGTCATCTCATTGGGGATATTTGAATTCTGTTTTTGCAGAAATGTTTATAAAGTAGTCATCCATGTTGCATGGGACATTTTATTCCAATCATTGATAGGTCTACTTTTGGCCATAAATTTTACATTAAGTGATAGCTGTGAACTCAGGTGAGCTTCCCGGCCCCCAGAGCCTCTGCTTCTTATTGTTGCCAAAAAAGGGAAACACAAACATTTTCAATCCAAAATTTTCACTTTATACAGCTAAGATAAAATATATATTGCATGGGCATGTTTTTGTAATTTGAGCCGCCGCATGGGAAAGCCAACAATCTGCATAGGCGAGAACAAAGGCACAGATCAGCTTCCTGGTACCTGCGAAGCTGAGCTGATCAGCGCCTTTGTTTTTTACTACATGGATAGTACAATCCCTCTTCTTCCTTCATTGGAAATTTCAAGCTTTCTATCTATCTTCCTTGACTGTACAGGCCGGTTTGTGTCGACCTGGTTGGGGAAACCCAAATTGTTGGTTTTCTCACGCACAGGCTCATTTTTTTCCGCAGGATGAATGAGTTTGGTAGTTCGGAGCGTATCATGGACAGCGCAAAGGTCGAGGATGTTGACGAGGATAATAGTTACGCTGTGTTCGTGTCATACATAGAGATCTATAACAACTTTGTCTATGACTTGCTAGAAGAGTTGCCGTACGACCCTATCACGGGATATAAGTAAGTTAATTATAATGGCCGGACATGATGTCATCATAGCACTTGACCATGGTTGTAAAGTGATAAAGCCAATTACTAAAGTTCATTATATGACTTCGTATTTGTGTGGTACATCGAGATCTATGTCTATGATCCAATCAGGGGATATAAGTTAGTTTATTATGTCATCCCGACATGACCTTAGATATTGAAAACCGAATATAAAGCATTTAAACCAACAAAAATCAAAATCTGCAACAATTTTGT
This sequence comes from Rugalucina vietnamica, assembly GCA_964017185.1. Taxonomy (NCBI): domain Eukaryota; kingdom Metazoa; phylum Mollusca; class Bivalvia; order Lucinida; family Lucinidae; genus Rugalucina; species Rugalucina vietnamica. Next base: position 30,657,061 of record OZ024885.1, on the reverse strand, counting down.
CTAGGACCTGCTATTAGAGCTGTCATACGATCCAATCACTGTCTGGATATGAGTAAGTTAATTTTTAAGTACCGGTATGACCTTAGCTTTTGACTGAGGATGTTATGCATTAAAGCTATCTACAGTATATTACTGTGTATGTGTCGTATATCAATGTCTACAAAAAGTTTGTCTAAATATCTCCAAAGTACATGTATTTTACAAACTAGTTAAGATTTCCTGATGTTGTTATCTGTAATTGCAAGGTGAAATTGTGTCATTGCATCATACATTGGGTCTCAAAGGAAAAACATTGCTAAAAACAATGATAACACAAAACAATGTACCGTATTTGTTCTAATAAGCGCACAGTGCGTTTAACTTATCAAAAATAACTCAAAAATAAGGTAACAAAATATTGTTCTAATAAGCGCACACTAGGAACGTAAACAATGCATAAACTGTTGATATTACAATGTCAAAATTACCAATGGTGATGTCATTTTAGTGTTCCAATCGTTGTAAAATAGTGCTTGATCTGCTATTGTCTACGCGCCAGCGCGTAGACTACTCTAAAGTTTGAGATTGACCTACTTTTAATTAAATTACAAGACAACTCGTACACCTCTCTACAACTGCAACTGCACGTTTGAGTCTAGTGGCTTGACCATCGTGTTAGTAGGATTCCGGGTCGTTTCGCCAAGGACCGTGTAAACACACAAAACACCCAGGCGAACCTCCCTTTGGTTGGTAACATTTGTACCAATGGTGCAGTAGGTATCACAAATGGGGCAAATTGTTAAATTCGTGGAACTGGTGCATGACTGCATTCTATCTAAGCCAGCGCGTAGACTACTCTAAAGTTTGAGATTGACCTACTTTTAATTAAATTACAAGACAACTCGTACACCTCTCTACAACTGCAACTGCACGTTTGAGTCTAGTGGCTTGACCATCGTGTTAGTAGGATTCTGGGTCGTTTCGCCAAGGACCGTGCGAACCTCCCTTTGGTTGGTAACATTTGTACCAATGGTGCAGTAGGTATCAAAAATGGGGCAAATTGTTAAATTCGTGGAACTGGTGCATGACTGCATTCTATCTAAGCAACAACGGAATGAAATGAACCGACGGTATTGTGACGCTATATGGTCAGGCCTGAAGGCTTTGACCGCACCCCACCTGCCGTGTAGCCAATTACATTCTATCCAAGCCACAACGGAATGAAATGAACCGACAGTACTGTGACGGTCGATTGTCAGGTATGAATGCTTTGATCGCGCAGCGTTTTATTTCTGTTCAGTCACATGAACCACGATGAAATGGGAGTACGGTCAGATTCTTTGACATTCAAGTTTATATATGCGAAGCGTAGACCAAGCTTTTTGTAAAAGCTTATACTTGTTAAAGATTAAGGTTTAATGCAATATAAAAGTGTAAAATTGCTGAAAAATATCAATATGCTCATTGAGTGGTGTGCGCTTATGCACATGATTGACTACTAGGGTGTGCGCTTATTGGAGCATGTGCGCTAATTAGAACAAATACGGTAAATAAATGACTACTTAAACTGAAATACGTTCCATCTCTGATTACAGACCTCCCCAGTCAAAGATCCTACGTAATGACGGTGACTATATGTACGTGATGAACTGTCAGGAAGTGGAGATTCTCAGTCCTGAAGAAGCTTTTGAAGTCTTGTTCAAAGGTAAGTGATCATGTGTGAACCTGAAGTTTGCTTAACCTTTAGCATGCTATAGGCGACTGCGGTCACCCGTGGAATACCTATCTGTGCCAACTAGAGGCGACTGCGGTCTACAAGAAAAACCGCTTTCAAATTTCCCGCACTTTTCGCCCACTGCCTACTTATGAACCGATTTGTCGGCCGATTTTGATCGGATTTTCGTTATTTTTGCATTAGAAATGCATTTTCAGCGCTTTTTTCGCTGGTAAATGGAAAATTGGGTGCATTTACACCCGAAATATGACATCGTAACGGTACGTATGATGAATTTTTACGCTAGAAATCGGCGAAACAAAGACTTCCGAAACCGAAAGTAGATTTGTTTACTGCATTTGTTGAATTTATTCAGCTGTTTTTATGGCTCAAAAATTAAGAAAACACGGAAAAAAATTGGAAAAAAACGTCAGTGGGCTGCCATATTGATTTCACTATATTGCTCAGCATGCTAAAGGTTAAATATATGAGCCAGCTCATGGGAAAACCAAAAATCTGCATAGGCGAAACCAAAGGTGCAGATCAGTAACTGCGAAGCTGATCAGCGCCTTTGTTTTCGCTACACGGGCAGTACAATTCCTCTACTTTCTAAATCCAAAATGTCCAGCCTTTAACCATCTTCTGTTACTGTACAGGTTGGTTTTTGTCGGACCTGGTCAGAATCCCAAATTGGTGGTTTTCTCATGCACAGGCTCAATCATGTTATTTACACATGCCCGGATCTGACAGGGATAAGGGACAAATTAAGGAAGTTTTTTTTTTTATCTTTAGAAGAAAGACTAACGTTATTCTGATGATTATTGGGTCACTAATATAACTTCAAGCGCCTGTGGTTTGGACTTATTTTTAAGATTTGTCTATACATGTATATACAGTTCAACCTCGTACATTTTTACTTCAGAAAATTGATTATTTAGGGAGACTATTTCTCCCTATATGGGAGCTTGGTGGCCTAGTAGTAAAGCGGAGGATGTAGAATTGAGTTTGAAACCTGCTTCTGCCCGGTTGTGTCCCTGAACAGGACACATTACTCCCAATATAGTGTACTGTCAGAGTGATATTCAGGAAGCGTAAAAATTGTTGGCTAGGATGTTGAACCTCAGATCAAATTGACAGCACAAAATATGTCACTCACGTATCATGATTTATTTATACTTTACTGAATAATGAGCTTATTTTTGCACCTTTTTCCCTGACTGACAGGTCAAAAGAGGAGGAAGGTCGCCCACACAGCTCTGAACGCAGAGTCTAGTCGTAGTCACAGTGTGTTCAACATCAGATTAGTTCAGGCTCCTTTGGATTCTGCAGGCCAGGAAGTCTTACAGGTAAAGTAGACCATACTGCTCTGAACGCAGTCTAGTCCTAGTCACAGTGTATTCAACATCAGATTAGTTCAGGCTCCTTTGGATTCTGCTGGTCAGGAAGTTTTACAGGTAAAGTAGACAATACTGCTCTGAACACCACGTCTTGTCGTAGTCACAGTGTGTTCAACATCAGATTGGTACAGGTTCCTTTGGATTCTGCCGGCCAAGAAGTCTTACTGGTTCAATGTTGGAAATAATATGAGCCTTCATGTGAAAAAACTGACAATCTGGGTTTACGACCTGGTCCGACACAAACCTGTACAGTCAAAGAAGCAGGCAAGAAGCTTGAAATTTTGGATTTAAGAGGAAGATGGACTGTACTATCCATGTAGCGAAACCAAAGGCTCTGATTGCTGTGCATTTACTGCACAGCTGATCTGTGCTTTTGGTTTTGCATTTGCTAATTGTTGGTTTTGTCATGTGGCAGCTCAAATAATATCTGTAATTACCTGTATTTACATACTTTATTTGTGTTAAAACTGCAACAAACTGTTGTAATATTTATTCTTTTTGTTAATTTGTATTGAGGTTTTAATGTCCCAGTTAAAATTCATGTCTGACGGAGCCAGCACTCCCTGTGTATTGTTTGGAGTTAAGGTGCCTTGCTCAGGGAAACAACGCGGTACTGCCAGTGGGGATCAAAAATGAATGAATAATCAGTTACCTTGATGATAGAAATGTTTTATTTTGGCGGCAGATCGAAATCATGTAGATATTGCTGAGTAAAAGTCTTATCCCCAACTTAATTTGTCCAATATATTTTCTTGCAGGATATAGACAAGATCTGCGTGAGTCAGTTGTCGCTGGTCGACTTGGCGGGTAGCGAACGAACTAACAGAACAAAGAACCACGGAGATCGTCTCAAAGAGGCTGGTAAGTGACCCTCATCTCGAAAACATAACCAATGTGTATAAAAATAATACAGGTCACATGACCAAGATGGCCGACATGCCCCTGTCTGTGCAATAGAGAATTTCAGTTATGTAAAAATCAAATTTTTCAGTTGAACAAGTTTGGTTATATGTTTTGAATTTTTGTTCAAAACGTAGATTGTAGGTACCTGTTAGAAGCCGAGGTGGTTCTTACGAGTACCCGTAATCTATGTTTTGGATCAGAAATAAAGAAAATAGGTATAACCCAGTGCAACTGGGGTGGGTATTTATGGGGTATACAGCACATGGACATGTTTCCGTGATTTCAGATGACCCTGTATCCAAGTTTATATAATCAGAAAACTTGGAGGCACTAGGAAAAAGGAGGAAAATTTTCCAAATATGTAATCTTGTTCAGATTCTTTTTTGGTTGCCTCCAAATCTGTGACAAAGTTGTGTAGTTTACAAAATAAATGACCCACCTCGTGGGAAAACCAACAATGTGGTTTCCAAACAGGTCTGACACAAACCGGCCTGTACAAGCACAGAAAAGAGCTAGACGCTTGAAATTTTGGAGCTAAGTAGAGAAGGAATTGTTCTATCCGAGTAGCGAAAACAAAGGCGCTGATCAGCTTCGCAGTTACCGCGAAGCTTATCTGCGTCTTTGTTTTCGCCTATGCAGATTGTTGGTTTTCTCATGGGGCGGCTCAAATGTGTAATATAAAAAAAGGTGCAGTGTTCCTTAAAATATAAACCAGACTCCAATGGCCCTGAGCATTTGAATTGTCTTTTGAGAGATGATCTCTCAGTCATTGAATCAGTCAAATCTTTTCTATGGTTAACCAACTAATCAATCAATCAATCAAATCAATCATTCAATACTTTTAACAGAAAACATAAAACCCGGATTGATTTAAGGACTTGTCTTGGAGTTTATGTGATAATCAATCAATCAATCAATTATTCCTTCAATCAGTTAGTCAGTCAATCAGTTAATTAGTCAGGCAGGCAGTCATCTATTTATAGGTAACATCAACCAGAACCTGATTTCTTGATCAATCAATGAATCAATCAGTCAATCATTTCATCAATCAATCACTCATCTATTTTAAGGTAATATCAACCAGACCTTGATGGCCCTGAGGAATTGTCTTGAAGTGCTGAGAGATAACCAGAAAAACAATGCAAACAAGGTATGTGTATGTCTTGCCATATTTATTTTTCAATCAAAAAATATTCTTCTGCTTATCAAAGTTGATGACGTTTGCAGATTTTAGAAAAATCAATGTTCAAATAGCACATAAACTTTCATGATTTGAACATGGGTTTTACTGTTTGAACATGGCTTTAGGCCTAATTAAAAAAGGCTCTAAACAGCAGTGTGCAATGATATTTATGCAAGAATGAAAGTTTAATCATATGAGCCATGTTGCAAGAAAGCTGGTCTTCAGGGTTTCCAACTAGGTCTGACATAAGCAGAAGGCTAGAAGCTAGAAATTTTGGATATAAGAAGACGATGGATTATCCTATCTGTGTAGCGAAAACAAAGGCGCTGATCAGCTTCGCAATTACTGCGAAGCTCATTTGTGGCTTTGTTTTCACTTAAGCAAAAATCGGATTTTGTCATGACACAGCTCATATAAAAAGGTACAAGTAGGCAAAGATCAGGAGAAGGCATAATCAAAAAAAGATTCCCACTCCAAAAAGAGAGATAATGATCATTTTATGTTTTTAGATGGTACCGTACAGGGACGCCAAGCTGACCCATCTGTTCAAGAACTACTTTGAAGGTGACGGGAGAGTCAGGATGATCGTCTGTGTCAATCCTAAGGCCGACGAATACGACGAGACTGTGGTACGGATAATGTAAATTCGGAAATTTTCGCGTGAATTTTATGTCGGGAATTTTCAGTTTCGGAGTTATTCGCAAGGTCTTGCATGTAAATTCGCGGACGAGGAAGCTTGTACTCTTTACTGCACCAGGATAACATTTCCGTGTAAAAAATATCCCCTTATACCCCACTGTTATAGAGCCAACCTGGGGTATGCAGGGGTATACCTGTTTTTCTTATTTTTGCTCCAAAAACATTGATGGTGGGTACTCATTAGAACCTCCTTGCTGAGGCGGTTCTAATATGTACCTACAATCTATGTTTTTAGTAAAATAAGAAAAATTATATAAAGGCCTAGGGAATTTAAGGCCTGATTTCGGCCTCATATGTTGGTAAAAAATTGAATTTTGGAATTTTGAGGAGAAAAGTATTGCAAATTACAGGTAAAGGTCCCTGCTTATAAACTGTAGCACAACTGTCACATTCAAATTACACATGTTGCCATGGCAACGCTCCGAAAAGCATAGAAATACCACTTTTTGCAATTTTGGGTCTATTTTTTGACATTTAACATAATTTTCAACTACCGGCCCACGCGACAAACAATTTCTTATTATAACAGGGTTCGCACAGGCTTGAAAAGTACTTGAAAATGAAGGGCTGTCTTGAAAAGTACTTGAAAACCAAATTTGCCTTGAAAAGTGCTTGAAAATTAGCCATTGGCCTTGAAAAGCACTTGAATTTCACTTATTCTGGTATTCCAGACAATTAGATACTGTTTCAAAAATTAAATGTGAGCATTTAAGAAGAAGTTCGGCACGTTTGAATACAAAAAAAAAATACATAATGAAGAAACAGGCCGAACGTGTATGGCGCGAATCGGTAATTGAGTTGCTTCCCTTGCGATATGGTCGCGAAAACTTGGGCCGAAAATATATGTCGCGAATCGGCTCGTACCGTAATTGAGTTGCTTCCCTTGAGGAATGGTTCACGATTTATTGCATCTGTTTTATCGGCAGTGAAAATCCATGATGAATACAGACTAAGCGGAACCAAAATGTCGTCGAAATGATATTTTTTCGAGCACAAATTTAATTTCAACATTTCTCAACAAAATGGGAAAGTGCGTATACAGCAGAAACGTTATCCTTGGGTCAAGGAAACGGACAATAAACACAAGGCACATTGTCGTGCATGTAAAAAAAAGATATTGCATGTGGCTCAAATGGGTGAAAGTGCTTTGCGCTCACACTCGAGTGGAGATAGACATAAGAAACATGAGCAGTCTTTATCTGGGACTTTCACAAACTTCTTTATCAAGAAGGAAACTAAAGTTAAGACTAGAGATACTTAGGAATGACAGTTCCAGAATTGTCCAATATGTGTAAGTATTTCACAAAAATAAGCCCTTGAAAATGGTAAGATTTGTCCTTGAAAAGTCCTTGGATTTTACTTTGCCTTGCCTGTATGAACCCTGTATAAAATAATTATGAAGTATCATCCAGAGATATTGTATGCTAAGTATCATTTTGTTCGTCGTGTGGGCTGGCACTTAAAAATGAAAATATAAGTTCAGAAATGGTCAAAAATAGACCAAAAAGTGCAGAATGTGCTCTACCTATTGTTCTTCTGGGCGTTGCCATGGCAACGCTTGTAGGATAAATGAAGTACTTGTTCTTGTTTTTAATAGAGGAGACATATGGCTGTTTTAAGGAATAGTTTTCTCACCTAAATTCCAAAATTTATTTTTTCGCAAAATCTGAGGCCAAAATCAGGCGTTAAATGCCCTAGTCCTTTTTCTTATAAAATTTTCATTTTTACAGCTGAAATACAACTCTGCATATTGCATGGGCAAGTTTTCGTAATGGTAATTTCGGAAATTCTTGTGTGCCTTTTATTTCGCGAATTTTCAATTTCGGAGTTATTTGCGAGGTCTTAAATTCGCAAACAAGCAAGCTTGTACTCTTTATGGCTTATATTGATACATTATTAGCGAGAACTTTGACTTCGTGATGCAACAAATTTGCGAATATTCGCAAAAATTCAGTTCTCAAGAATATTTCCGAACTTAAAATTCTTTTATACAATGTCTGACATGGCATGTCCGATTTGAAGCATCATGCGAACATGTCATTGGAATATACAAAAGAATTTTAGAGATGTAAAATTTAAAAAAAAATCAAGTGATTTTTTTAATAATTTTGTAAATTTTTGCTCTGACAAAAGATAGATTGTGGTTACATGTTCAGGGTTGCCACGGTCAGGGAAAAAGTCTGGAAAATGAAATTCTTTCCAGGTCAGGGAAAAGTCTGGGAATTTGGGTTAGAGTCAGGGAAATTTGAAAAAGGGTAAAAAGTCAGGGAAAAGTCAGGGAATTTCAAAATTTTCTCAAAAAGATGGTCTTGAAAGAATTTGTAATAGTGAACGATTTTCCCTAAAGTTAAATGGCTTTCAGTTTCTCAGAATTTCTTAATCACAGCGAATATTTCTTTAAACATACTGTTTGACAAGTAATTGATTTTGCCTTTTTACAGGGCTTGGGCTTAAAAGTAAACCTACCTTTTCCTCAATTAATCCCTGTATTTGTTTTGGCTGCATGCATGCTGCATGCTAAAAAGAAAGATAAGTGACCTTAGGAGAGGCCAAAATCAGAGGAGATTGCATAAATAACCCAAGAGCTTCTGGGGGTCTAGGCGGCCCCCAGACCCCCGCAATAATTCATTATCCTTTTTTACCTCCAACATTACCATGAAGGAAAACACATTGGCACGTGGTTAAAGATAGGGAAAAATAGTCATTGTTTCAATTTGGGGAAACACTTTCTCTGACGTACTTTTATTACATAGTTTACTATGTAGACCACTACATGTATAATAATTTCACCACATAGGAACGAACCTGGCAATCTATGCCTATATAGACGGTGAAATGCCTTCAGAGAGCTGAAAAATGGAGTAGAGAGGCAGATAAAAAGGGTCTGGAAAAGTGTAAAAAGTCAGGGAAAATTCATGGAAAAGTCAGGGAATTTCGAAATACAAAATGAGTGGCAACCCTGATGTTAGAACCTAACATGTACCCACAATGTTTGTTTTGGATAAAAAGAAATGTATGTATACCCCTTGTACACCCCAGTTTTTCAACATAAATGTGGGGTATGACGGGGGTATACATTTCACGGACATGCTTTCCTGATGTGAAGTGGTTGACCCTCATGTCTGGCACATTTCCTTCATGAAGATTTTGTCTGAAAGGCACATCTAAGAACAGTGTGGCTTGGTAACTGAACGTCCTTGCATGATCTCTGTCATACACCGCAGCATGTGTTTTTTGTAGCATGTGAACTTTGCTGAAATGTCACAAGAAATCATGAGGCAGCAACTGCAACCAATGAAATTTGACCCACACAAAATTGTGGCAATTTCTGGTAGCTTCTTGTTCTGACATAATTTATTAGCATCAAGTAATTTGTTCCACAGTATTTGCAGCGTGTGATGAACTTTTCTGAACTGTCCCAAAAGGTCATGATTCAGCAATCGCAGCAAGTGAAGTTTAACCTTGGAATGACCTCGGGATGTTGGCGATATTTTGTGGTCATAATTAAGTACAACTAGTTTATGAGCAATCAAACATTTGTATTTGCAGCATGTGATGAAATTCGCTGAAATGTCCCAAGAGATCATGATCCAGCGATCGCAGCAAGTGAAGTTTGACCTTGGAATGACTCCGGGACGACGGCGACTCGGAGAAAAACTGAGAGAAGAAAAAGCTAGAGAAGAAGGTACTTGAGCGCAATTTTTTCATGCTCAACTCAGCTTAGCATGAAATTTCAATTATCTCCCATATGTCATATTGTTAAATTAATAATGCTTCAAGGTAGAAGTCAAAGCCTATTATGGAGAGAGCATTGACATTAAACAAGTGTTGCCCTAGAGTGAGGGTGACTTGACGATTTGTTCACTAGAGGCAAGTAATATTGCCCAAGGGTGAAGCCCGAGGGCAATATAACCTGTCAAGGGTGAACAAATGGTCATGTCACCCTCACTTGAGGACAACAATTTATTTATTACACCGAACCACTTTTGAAACAAATTTAGTTAGTGACATGCCACATGATAAACGCATGCAACTTCACATTAAGGGTAATATGATCATGCGACATGACCATGTGCACTCTTAAACAAAATTATGTGACTATAAGTGCACCTGCACTTTTGAAGGCAGATATGACAGAGGGTAATGCGATGATGCGACATGACAGAATAGCACCTTCCAGGTGATCTGCTCTGGACCAATCAAAATCCATACTCAGCCAATGAATATTTATGAGGTATAATAAAGAGCGAGAGCAGATTCTGAATAGAGATGTGGAGACAATATTCTTGCACACCAGATAGAGAAATCCTACGTTTTACCCGATGTGAGAAATTCTTATCTCACCCTCGTTATCTCACCCCGGTCGCACCCTGCGTTCAAGTGTTCTTTTTAGCTCGACTGCACGAAGTGCATAGAGCTATTGCAGTCACCCCGGTCGTCCACGTTCCCGTTCCCGTGTGCGTTCCCGTTCCCGTTCCCGTTCCCGTGCGCGTCACACTTGCGTTAAAGTTTTCTAGAAGTCTATATCTTGACAACCACTCATCAGAAAGCATTCATACTTGGACCATAGATACCCTGTAGGGTTAGCTTTCATTCCATGGCATCGGGCCCCTGGGTCCAGGCCTGGGGGGTGGGGCTGGAGGTTAAAACCTAGAACACCTTTAAAAATAGCTATTATTGTGTTAAAGTTTTCTAGAAGTCCATATCTTGACAACCACTCATCAGAAAGCATTGATACTTGGGCCATTGACACCCTGTAGGGTCGGCTTTCATTCCATAGCATCAGGTCCCTGGGTCCATGCCAGGGGGAGGGGCTAGAGGTTAAAATCTAGAACACCATTAATAATAATGGCTTTTCTGTGATATTGTATTCTAGAAGTCTATATGTTGAAAAAATTTTATCAGAGGGCTTTCATACTGGGACCATAGGTACCCTGTAGGGTTGAGTTTCATTTCATGGCATCGAATCTCTGGGTCCATGCCTGGGGGGTGGGGCTGGAGGTTAAAAACTAGAACACTGTAAAAAAAAAGATGTACTGCTGTGTAACTTTTATAAGGAGTCCATATCTTGACAACAACTTATCATAAAGCATTCATACTTCGTACACTTTAGGTTCCATGGCATCCGACCGGGTCGGAGTCGGGGGCGGGGCTAGAGGTCAAAATCTAGAACACCGATTTTTTTTTCTTTTTATTTCTTAATAGAAACAACTTAGGAAGATGGTTGGTCATTCATCTTTTGACTTTTTGACACTGTCTTGTGTGTCACGACGGTAAGGGTCGGTTGACCTACTTTCCATGGTTCAGTGATTTTGCCTTATATGTTGACACTCAATTAGTATATTTTCTTACTTCTTTCAGATTATGAGTGAGTACGACCAGGCCTTTGACCTCAATATACTTATAGGTCACTGTGACCTAATTTCACGGTTCAGTGATTTTGCCTTATATCTCGGTACTCAAATGGTTTATGAACAAACTTCTTTCAAAGTATGTTTGCTTATGACAAGACCTTTCACCCTGAAGTAGTCCTAGGTCACTGACCTAATTTCACGGTTCTGTGATTTTGCCTTATATCTTGACACTCAATTAGTATATTTTCATACTTTTTTTCAGATTATGAGTGAGTATGACCAGACCTTTGACCCCAATATACTTATAGGTCACTGTGACCTAATTTCACGGTTCAGTGATTTTGCCTTATATCTCGGTACTCAAATGGTTTATGAACAAACTTCTTTCAAAATATGTTTGCGTATGACAAGACCTTTGACCCTGAAGTAGTCCTAGGTCACTATGACCTAATTTCACGGTTCAGTGATTTTGCCTTATATCTTGACACTCAATTAGTATATTTTCATACTTTTTTCAGATTATGAGTGAGTATAACCAGATCTTTGACCCCAATATACTTATAGGTCACTGTGACCTAATTTCATGGTTCAGTGACTTTGCCATATATCTCAGCACTCAAGTGGTTTATGAACAAACTTCGTTCACACTATGTTTGCGTATGACAAGACCTTTGACCCTAAAGTTGTCCTAGGTCAAGATGACCTGATTTCACGGTTCAGTGATTTTCCTTTATATCTCGGCACTCAATTGGTATATGGACATACTGCTTTCACGATATGTATGAGTATGACAAGACCTTTGACCGTAAAGTATTCCTGGGTCACTGTGACTTAATTTCATGGTTCAGTGATTTTGCCTTATATCTCGACACTCAGTAGTTATTTTTTCATACTTCTTTCTGATTATAAATGAGTATGACCAGACCATTAACCCAAACATACTTATAGGTCACTATGACCTAATTTCATGGTTCAGTGATTTTGCTTTATATCTCAACACTAAATGGGTATATGATCATATTTCTTTCTTATTATGAGTAAGTATCACTAGACCTTTGACCCTGAAATACTTATAGGTCAGTGTGACCTTATTTCAAGGTTCAGTGATTTTGCCTTGTGTCTTGGCACTCAGTTGATATATGAACACACTTCTTTCACAATATGAGTGAGACCTCTAAATCTTAGGTAGTTATAGTTAACTTCCATGGTTCAGTGATTTTGCCTTATTGCATCAAGGCAAAAAGATGTATGGGTTACTGGTCGGGTTTGGCCTTATGTTTGACAAAGGTCAGAAGCAGTCGAGCACGCTGTCCTGTGACAGCTCTTATTTAACATTGGTTGTATAGGACGTCACGTAATTTCATCGCTAAGCGCACACATCACAATGACGTCAAAACGTTTTAATTCAAAATGGTGGACGCCTCGATTGTAGCATTTTCCTAGGTAAATAGTGTGAAAATCAAGCTTTGCCGCATTAAGGTATGCAAGAAAAAGAATCCATCATTCGTGTTAGTTATGGATAGACAAATCATCTGTCCATCGGGTCACAATTTGGCATCACTCGGTGAGTCTCGTGATGCCAAAATGTGACCCTGGGGACAGATTTGTCTATCCATACCTGATACTCATGTAAGATTCTTATAAGCTCATGCCTTGAACACTGTGTCTGCTGGGTTATGTGTGTCTGCTGGGTTATGTCGGTGAGCAAGTTTGCATTGGCTCTGCAACGGGTTGACTGAAACATTCTTGACTTGGACATTAAGAATGAACTGCAACAAAATTTTTCTTCGGATTCCATAAATAGTGTCTGTGATATGAGCCGTCTAGTGGGAAAACCAACAATGTGGTTTCCGAACAGGTCTGACACAAATCAGGCTGCCCAGTCACAGAAGCAGGCTAGAAGCTTGAAATTTCTGATTTAAGAAGTAGGAGAACTGTACTATCCGTGTAGCGAAAACAAAGACGCTGATCAGCTTCGCGGTTACCGCGAAGCTGATCTGCGTCTTTGTTTTCGCATATGCAGATTGTTGGTTTTGTCATGAGGCGGCTCATTTAAAAAACAATCTTGAATTGAATTTTCTTCTAATTGATTTACCATGTTAAATAAAGCACAAGAGCTGTTATGAAAGAAACACTGAAAGTTGATGTTTCCTGTTGAATTGTCTTTTCTATTGTATTAGTTGACACACAAAAAAATCATATTGTAAACCAGTTTAGTTAAGTACATGTAATAAATGAAATCCTGACCATAAAGTGATGTGAAAATGTCTATGAAGGCATGATTTATTAAATATACCATATTCGTTTTAATTAGTGCACAGTGTGCTCAACTTTTCGAAATAACTAAAAGTTAGGGTAACAAAGTATCGTTCTAATAAGGCACCTTACGAATGAAAACAACATACTTGATGCTGAAACCGCCATGAGAGAAACGTATCTGATGGTGTCATGTAAGTGTTCAAATCGTCGCAAAATAATTAAAAGATAAGTTTTGATGCGGCTAATACAGTCTTAATGTATAAAATTTGTATAAAATACCAATATGCTAGTTGGACAGTGTGCGCTTGTGCACATGTTTTCCGAAAACGGCCAGGCCATCCGCTTATTGGAGCATGTGCGCTGATTAAAACAAATACCTTACCAAATTCTGCAGTCTGTGAAAATTAATTGTGCCGCGATGTGCGAAAACCAGTCTTCGAGGTTTCCGACCAGGTTCGACACAAACCGTCCTGTACAGTCTCAGAAATGGAATTGTTTTATCCACGTAGTGAAAACAAAGGCGCTGATCAGCTGTACATATCTGCGCCTTTGTTTTCGCATAGGCAAATATCCGTTGTTGTTTTTTCATGACGCGTCTCAATTGTTTTGAAAATGCTCATGGAGCAGACATTAGGTAAAATAATTACCAGGCAAATATGACCTAAATCTTGCAATAATATTTTACAGAACGATTGGCTGAGAAGGTACCTGTGCCATCCATAATCTACAGTCTTGGACCAAGTTTCCCAAGCCTTGAGGTAACCATTGTTAAACAAACCAATGTGCTTCATAATAATCAACGTTGTTCTTCACCGGAGGACAATATTGAAGATTGTCATTCATGCTACAAAAGGTGTTGTCCTTTTGGTTGAGAAAGTGCCGGGGTCATCCAAAATCTATAGTATTGAAGAGCATAGATGAAATTTTAAAAAAGTCATTGACGTTTTTGTACAGTGATAAACTGAAGGAAACAGAGAAAAATTGAGCTGCCACACCAGAAAACCGATAATCTGCATATGCGAAAACAAAAATGCAGATCAGCTCATTCAGCTGTGCAGTAATTGTGTTTGTTTTTTCTCTCCAAAATCACGCTTTTCCCCCCAATTTCTTGGATACCAAAAATTTCCCAAAAGGGTCAGAATTTGCCATGAATTATGATTATTCCTATGAGCCACATCATGAGAAAACCAATAATCTCCATATGCAAAGCTGATCAGCGCCTTTGTTTTCACTAGTCTACACAGAAAGTACAATTATCATTCATCCTCTTAAATCCAAAATTTCCAGCTTCTCTTTTGCTTCTGTGATTGTACAGGCTGGTTTCTGTCAGACCTGTTCGGAAACTACATTGTTGGTTTTCTCATGACGAGGCTTATATTTCTGTTGCAGTTATTGGACAGTCAAGATGAAGCGACACTGATGAAATTGATCATGTATTTGTCTGAGAGAGACGCGAGACGTCAGGCTCTACTAATAGACTTTCAACAACAAGGTATAATTGATAAGTCCTGACCTTGAGGTTTAAAAAGCTTGTTTCTTGTCCAACTCAGCTGAACATGAAATTTATATTGCTCATAAATACAGAAAAAATTATTATTGGAAGAAAATTTAGGTTTAGATTAGCAAAGCCTAATTTATCCTGCTGATAAATGTTAAAATACCAACAAACAATTGTTGGCATTTTAACATTAATCAGCAGGATAAATTTCACTCTCTGCTGAGTTGAGCATGAAAAAAGTTTTTATAACCTCGGTGCCTGGTCTCCTGTTATTGGACATAGGCAAACAATATAGCCCCAGATTTGATGCCGCATCTGGAACTATTATGTTTGCTCAAAGGAATTTCATTGTCAGAGAAATGAAACAGATTTTAGATCACTCATATATGGCACTTATAATCTGTCTTTCAACGGAAACAAATAAATAGTTAAGGCTGTACAAAACTTCGTGATTAATATGATAAGATTTCAAAATAATGGTTAATGATATCTTATCACCGAAAGATAAAGGTTTTGCTTTGTGAAACCTCGGCTAAATGTAGGAGTTTCAGAAACATTTTTCATAGAAATGTACGCTTATATCGTTTCTGCCACAAGTGTAAAATACAACTGATTGAATTTGAAATGGCGATACAGTCCTTTGATAAATGTAGATAATACAATTTATCTCTTCTCCTTTTCCAAGTTTAAAATTAGGCCATCCTTAAATGATTCTTTGTTTGCTGTGCTCCTACCCATCAATTTTAGTGTGGGTAGGTAGGTAGGTCATTTTTTTTTTTTTTTTTTGGAACCAGAAAAAATATCTTTATAATTTACTATATAAGTAGATGTTTATGGTTCAAAATAGGATATATTGAAGTGAAAACAGTAAATAAAACATTGTCAGAACATAAAAAAAGGTTTTGGAAAGAATAATTTTGTGAAAATGAATCCTTGTTTTTAGATTTTTGAAAAAAAAAAATATTTTCCTCAAAATGGCCATAAAATTTTTTGGGTAGGGCCAATTTTGGCAGGTAGGTAGGAGCACAGCAAACCAACAATTTTTTATGGTCGGCCTTAGTATCAATTCCTTATATAAGAAGAAATTCACTCCTAACCTATCTTTACTATAAACAATCACCAATTGAGGCGTCTCGTGGGAAAACCAACAATGTGGTTTCCGAACAGGTCCGACAAAAATCAGGCTGTACAGTCACAGAAGCAGGCTAGAAGCTTGAAATTTCGGATATATAGTTAAGAAGAAGAGGAAGCGCACTATCCATGTAGCGAAAACAAAGGCGCTGATCAGCTTTGCGGTTACCGCGAAGCTGATCTGCGTCTTTGTTTTCGCATATGCAGATTGTTGGTTTTCTCATGAGGCGGCTCAATTGATTATGGCGTTAATTGTTGAGGGACACAGACCAAAATAAGTCCTTGACTTTCTTCCGAATCCCTTTGGTTCAAATAAGTATATGTTTGTATGTTTATTGTGCTTATATGTATAGTATTTTGAAATGGAATAAAATATGTTTAAACCAATCACTCCTGATGCTCCTATAAATGAAAGTGGACTCACCCCAATGATAATGATGGGCAAGTCCATTCATCACTAATGGTCTAATGACTTATTTTCAGCTGCCCAGTTCAGATCGATGTTAGTGGACTTCGAGCGAGAGCACGACAAACTTCAGGAGCGAAATGCCGACCTCGAGACGAATATCAAACAAATGAAACAGTTGGAGTCAAGACACAGGACCAACGAGCTGAAAGTTCACGAGTTACAGCGCAGGCTGAGCGATACTGAGAAGATCAGGAGGGATCTGGAGGGAAAGGTCTGTTGATGATAAGAGCCTGTGCATGAGAAAACCCAACAATTTGGGTTTCCGACCAGGTCAGACACAAACTAGACTGTACAGTTTCAGAATAAAGCTAGAAGCCTGAAACTTTGGATATAGATAGAAGAGGAATTGTACTATGCGTGTGGCGAAAACAAAGACGCTGATCAGCTTCGCAGTTACTGCGAAGCTGATCTGCGTCTTTGTTTTCGCCTATGCAGGTTGTTGGTTGTCCCATGCGGCAGCTCATATTTAAAAACTGCCCATCATCAGCTCCGCTGGGACTCGTCAGTGGTTAATTTATGACACTTAAGCCCTGCTATGCCCTCGATAGGACCAGAAATAAAAATGTCTGGTGCACAAACTTTCTAACATTTATAAGCAGGATGAACTTTACACTCTGGTTAAGTAGTTAAGCTTGGAAAAAGCTTTATAGCCTTATTCCCAGTTTGCGCTCAGAACACTTTCAAGAGGTCTTAATAATTTACTTTAAATTTGGAAATCTTTGCATTAATTTTGTGAATTTTCTATTTCCGAGGTTTCAAAGTCACGAGAGTGTTTATGTAGTCTTTATTGCCTTTAGACATTCTTTATCAGCTAGAACCCTAAATTTGCGATGCATCCTATTTGCGAATGTTTGCAAAAATTATATTCTCACGAACAAGTGGAATTTACAATATTTCATGGCGTGAATTTCAATTGGCTTTTTGGTATATCATTGTCAGACAATTCACAAATACTGTTACTCTTATACATGAATAGTCTCTTGATGATTCCAGTTACACGATAAAGACATGCGGATCCGACATGAAAGAAACGAGAAGGAAAGATTGAAAGAAGAATGCCAGAAGAGACTGGAGGCCAATAATATACACTGGGAGATGAACTGGGTGAGTCGGTCTTAATTCAGTTACTCATTTATGACGAATGGACTTTCCCATCATTATCATTTTGGCAAGTCTACTTTCATTTTAAGGGGTACCAGGAGTGATTTTGAATTTTTATTCCATTTTTTTTAACATCCTCTGAACAAACAGAATACATGTAGCCCCAGATGGGACACCACATTCTTTGGCTCACATCTGGGACTATACTGTTTGCCTATTTCCCACAAAAGGACGCCAGGCTTATATCAGATAAACCCAATGTTAAAATAGGCACCAACGCTTGTTTGGTTGTTTGTCAAAATTGTGTCAAAGCCAACCAAATCTCATTTTCACAGGACAGACAGATGAAAACTGCTCCAAACCAGTGACAGTGATTGTGAAATTACATGCAATAACCTCTTTGAACTATTTTTTTATCGCATCAGAACCTCGTATCTTAACCATTTTCCCTACCCTCTTTTTTCGCAGGACAAAGAGATGAAAAAGAAAGAAGAGGAAATGGAGTCTGCTCTATACCAGAGAGAGAAAACCCTGAATCAGATGAGAGATGTCCTGAATGCCGAAGTTCCGACGCCGAAACCCAGAACGTTCAAGACACCAGCAACGTCAACTAAGCCAAGGACATACACTACTCCAGGCATTATACAGGTACTGTAACGGTTCTACGGATTATGACATTCTCTATTATATCAATTCCTTGACCGTCTACTCTTACTCATTGCTGAAGTTCCTGCATCAAAATCGAGAACTTTCAAATCACTGGCAATAATAAATATGGCAAGAACAGTCAAATTTGGCGACCAATGAGTGACATTTTCATTACATTTTTCATATCTGTATTTTTAGAGTGCAAGATCAGAATCGGACGTATCTTCGATAGGGCTCCCGTCGACTCGAACCAGAACAAACACGGCTATTCCTACCCCGACCTCCAGATACCATAGTGGGATAAGATCCAAGACAACAACGACTAATAATAGAGTATGTATGCACGTTACGAAGACACACCCATGCAATATACAGAGATTTTTCATGTTGTAAGAAAAGGAAAAAATTCAGTAGACATTATGAAAACTTACCCATGCAATATACAAAGATTTTTTTCTGTTGTAAAAAATGAAAATTTCATCAGAAAAACATTGATATTTTTCTTACTTTTACTCAAAACATAGATTGTGGGTACTCGTAAGAGTGCCCACAATCTATGTTTTGAAGCAAAATTAAGGAAAATAGGTATACCCCTGCATACCCCAGTTTTTCTATATAAAAGTGGGGTCCAAGGGGGTATACATTACACGGACATGTTTTCCTGATGAAAATTCTAGATGTTTTTAGTCAAAACATAGATAAACCTTGTTCAGGAGCAGTGTGGATAGGATAGCTGATTTGCAGTGCGAGAAAACCAGGTCTTCTATTCCTTTTCTGATTTCCAACCAGCTCCGACACATACTGACCTGTGGAGCCACAGAAACAGACTAGATGCTTGAAATTTGGGATCAGCTCCGACACAAACTGACCTATTTAGACAGAGAAACTCAAACAGACTAGCTTGAAATTTTGGACAAGTTTATAAAGAAAAGGTGTTGCACTTGTTGTGAAAACAAAGACGCTGACATATACCCACAATCTATTTTGGAGCAAAAATTATAAAGAAATCCTATACCCCTGTATTATATCCTACTTTTACTGAACAAGGAGTATTCTTTACAGGGACAAGTTTGCATGATGTCAGTGCTTGATAGAACCTTGTAATCATTCTATTTTTAAAGGCTCTTTTTCTTCTTCAGATACCACAGTATAACCTGCGCCACAGAAGATCTAAATCTAACAATGAGATTGTGCTGGACCACAAACCCCCAGGCGTTCTTGATCTAGGTATGTCAGAACTAGGTGAGCTGTGACACGAGAAAACCAGTCTTTCAGGTTTGACCATTTCCAACCAGGTCCAACACAAACAGATCTGAACAATCTCAGATAAAGGCTAGAAACTAGAAATTTTGTATGTAAGAAGAAATGTGATTGTAATACGAGGTATGGCAGGAAAGTTCGTAGACACTTTAGCTATCAGAAAAAGTAACGCGTTGTTGAAAAGGCTTTTTGAATAATTTCAAGCAGCAATATCTTATGAGTATATTTGAGAAATTTGGTGCAATTTGATATAATAACACGCTTGGTATGCCCAGTTTTCTGCTTGAGGGTAGGGCCGCGCGGGGCAGGTGTCAAAACGTGATTAAATTTGACCATTTTCACTTTTTTTTTTGCTTGTTAAACGGCACTAAAGTGTGCTGGAACGTTAAAATATTTTGATCCTGAATGAACGTTCAATCAACAACATTTTCTGAATGATTGGGCCTTGGCGGCAGTATAGTTTGACATCTGTGAATAAAATTTCAGATGCAAGTCCAAAAAAATGTCTGAAACATTGGCGTAATTTTACGTCGGAGAACAGTCGATGATCATAAAATTGTGTGTTTTTGTTAAGGAAATCGCCAACAAACACGATGGAAATGATGCATACAACAACATAAAAACCATCAGCTTGTCGGTCATTTGTTTACAAATGACATGGTTGATTTTTGGATGCGCGATAGATCATCTAAGGTGATAAATGGCGGCGGAAGGGCACTCGTCTTTCATGCTCAGCGTATGAAAATGGTTTCAAATGTTCAACCGGTCGTTTGAGAACTTAGCGACAGTTGGCACAGATCTGCATTTGACAGCAGGATACACATAATAAAAATGAACCGATATCCAAGGACCTTATGTGGAAAAAATCTGAAACATCGGTTGAGCTTGTTACAAATATATAAAGCACTGACAG
Organism: Rugalucina vietnamica; assembly: GCA_964017185.1. Lineage (NCBI taxonomy): Eukaryota > Metazoa > Mollusca > Bivalvia > Lucinida > Lucinidae > Rugalucina > Rugalucina vietnamica. The sequence continues at coordinate 30,636,553 of OZ024885.1, read as the reverse complement.
CAATAAACTTCAAGCAACGTCAATTAGACGTTGACCCTTGCCCCGCTCCCGGTCAGGGAGGTGCACGGAAAAGGCTGTAGAAAATGTCGTGATGGTCAGATTTTCATAAAATTTCATCTATTTGCTCAAGAAATATTTTTGCAAACCCAGATATAATCATTTCGATTGGATTTCTTTTCCTGTTGAAAATACTAATTGTGTCTACAAACTTTTCTGCCATACCTCGTATCTGTTGCTGTACAGCTGATCTGGGTCTATCTTTTTTCGCAAATGCAAAAAAAGGTTTTCTCATGACACAGCTCAGGTATCACAGTTGATAGAACAAAATCTGAAATTGCTATTATTTCTGTACATTGCAGGTGTTATACAAATGTGAAAACAACAAAAACTTGCTCTAGTTTAACTGCCAAGCTGATCAGTGCCTTTGTTTTTGCTGCGTAGATAGTACAATTCCTCTAATTTCTAAATCCAAACTTTCCAGAGGTCCCGTCTCCTTATGACCGTAGCTGTTGGTGAGACGTTAAACCCCAATCAACCAACCAGAATTTCCAGCCTCTAGCCATCTTCTGTGTTGGTTTATGCGAGACCTGTTGGGAAACCACATGTTTGGTTTTCTCATGACGCTGCTCAAATGTCTCTATGATCTTGAAATATAAGTGTTTTTCTGGCTGATCTGAGCATCTATTTTAAGAGTTTAAAAATAAGATTTTCTCTGTAAAACAACAACAGCAAACATCCAGTTATTCAAGTTCTACTCAGTTCTCTATAATGTTGATAATATATTGTGGTATCTGAATTTTTTCCATGAATAGGACAACACCCAGGTACAGTATGATATGAGCCGCATCGTGAGAAAACGGGATTTTTGCCTATGCGAAAACAAAGGCGCAGATCAGCTTTGCAGTAACTGTGAAGCTGATCAGCGCCTTTTTTTTTCGCTACACGGATAGTACTTTTCCTCTTCTTAAATCCGAAAGTTCAAGGTTCTAGCCTGCTTCTGTGACTGTACAGGTCGGTTTGTGTCGGACCTGGTCGGAAACCCCAAAGACCGGTTTTCTCGCGTCGCGGCTCATATGATCCTCAATTCAAGAGTGTCAGATTTAGGGTTTGAATTGGGCTTATAATAGACCTTAACAAACATCAGGAAAACATGTCCGTGCAAAGTATACCCCCTCAAATCCCACTTTTTTATAGTAAAATTGGGGTATGCAGAGGGTATGCCTATTTTTCTTATTTTTGCTCCAAAACATAGATTGTGGGTACTCGTTAGAACCACCTTGCCGCGTTAGAACCGCCTCGGCGAGGCGGTTCTAACTTGTACCCACAATCTATGTTTGGGCAGAGGCGGTTCTAACGAGTACCCACAATCTATGTTTTGGAGCAAAAATAATACAAATTTTCCAATTTTAAAGCTCAAAAAATCTTTGTTTATTGCATGGACAATTTTTTGTAATGAATATGCAAAGATCGGAAGGCTAGACAGGCTTTTGAAAAGGGTAATTGTACATGAAGATAATTAAGGGTATAACTATGTTTTGTAATTTGAAAATTTACATTTGGGGACATATCGTCAGATTTTGAAAATTGTGGGGTTTTTTTGTGTGTGACACATCTGCAGAGCCTCAAAACATTATTTCCAGTTGAATAAAGGATGATATGCACCCTCAAATGAAAATTTTGGAATATCGTTATCAGCATTTTAATGTGTTTTTTATACCCATCAAAGACACAGTATTTTCCACCAAACTGAGCTTTAATAATCGCCGATGAAACTCCACCATGAAATTAATCAATAAAAAGCAATTTTCCTCTGATGTCAGGATTTTGACGTTATATGGGCCTTGATGTGAGAAAAGGGGTCTTAGGTGTTTCCGACCAGGCCAGGTCAGACACAAACCAAGCTGTGCAGCTACAGAAGATGGCTAGAAGCTTGAAAATTCGGATTTAGGAGGAAGAGGTATTGCCCTATCCAAGTAGCGAAAACAAAGGCGCTGATCAGCTTCACAGTTACTGTGAAGCTGATCTGCGCCTTTATTTGTGCAAAGGCAAACATCCGGTTTTCTCATGATGCGGCTCATATTGCAGAAAATACTGTTTCACTAGTCTTTTATGACTTCCATTCAGACATATTGTTACATTCACAAGAGCATTAAAATATCAGCATATTTGCCCATTGTATTTTGGTGAACAAACCATTAGAATCTTGCATCACTACTCAGACATATTTTGTCATCAGGAAAACGTCCGTGCAATATATATCCCCTTAAACCCCACTTTTATATAGTAAAACTGGGGTATGCAGGGGTATGCCTATTTTTCTTATTTTTGCTTCAAAACATAGATTGTGGGTACTCGTTAGAACCGCCTCGGCGAGGCGGTTCTAACGTGTTCCCACAATCTATGTTTTGAACAAAAATAAGAAAAATAAAAAAAAAATCAGCTGAAAATTTTTCATTTTCAAAGTTCAAAATATCTCTGTTTATTGCATGGGCAAGTTTTCGTAATGAATTGCTGCATTCTTTCGTTTTGTGTGGACAGCAAAAGAATTAAGAAGGCATTGATTGAATTCTTTTGTTGTTTTGTTTTGTTGAAATCAAACCATTTGCTTCTTTGCTATGCATGATTTTGTTCATTTAGCGTATGTGGAGAGTTTCATTGTATTTATAAACATGCCAGCTGCTTTAAGTGTCGTTGGCTTTAAGCAATGCTAAACAGAGGCTAAAATTATAATGTTGAATATGTATTATGCAGAACATTCATTTTCAATCATTGATAAGTGGCAAGGTGGTTCTAACTTAAACCCATAATCTATGTTTTAACCACATGTACAAGAGAGAACTATCATGGGGTGGTCACGCGACAGTAAAACTTTATGATTTTTAATCGTGGATAACAGTGACACACATGCCGAGACAGATCCATTACAAAAACATGCCCATTTAACATACAGAGAATTTTTCCAGCAGTAAAATTTGAAAATTTCTGCAGAAAATTTTGATATTTTTCTTAATTTTTCTCAAAACATAGATTATGGGTGCACGTTAAAACAACCTCGCTGTGGCAGTTCTAGCAAGTACCCACAATCTATGCTTTGGAGCAAAAATAAGAAAAATATGTACTCCTGTATACCCCCGTTTTGCTATATAAAAATGGGGTATAAGGGGGTATATATGACATGGAAATGTTTTTCTGTTTATAGGAATCTTTGTTGGCACAAATGTCACAGGTTTTTTCTTAAACTTTAACTCAGACATACTTTATTAGTAGCAAAGGTTTGGAGATATGTCTTGCTCGCTGGGCGTAAAAAGTTCATTTTTCTACATGACATTGTATATTTTGTCCAAATACGATGATGCGTGTAATACATATCACTCATGAATTCAATACGGTATGTCATCTGAATATTCAAATATATCCGAATACTGTATACAAATATGCAATTCACTATCTTGGCATTTGTTGCCATCCCTAAAATATATCAATATGTTTGAATTTTAGAGACAACCAATGCGACTGAGAATAACCAACAGAGATCTTAAAATCAAGAAAACTTGTCTGTGAAATGTATACCCCCATAAACCCCACTTTTATATAGAAAAACTGGGGTTTGCAGTGGTATACCTAATTTTCTTATTTTGATCTAAAACATACACTGTGGAAACTCGTTAGAACCGCCTCAGCCAGGCAGTTCTAACATGGATCCACAATGTTTGTTTTGACAGAAAATATTTAAAAAAATAAAAAAAATTCCATTGGTATTTTTATTTTTTTCTCAAAAAAAAAAAAAAAAAAAAAAAAAAAAAAAAAAAAAAAAAAAATCTCTATATTGCATGGACATGTTTTCATAATGAGACTGTTAAGTGCCAATATCTGTGTGGGATCCAACTCATTTCCAGACAGATATTTTCTCCATGCTGTAGATTATGGATATAGTCTGTATTGGTTGTCTCAGTCATGTTGGTTGTCTTTCAGTTACCTGCATGAGAAATGCCAATAATTGAGCCGGTGCGTGAGAAAACCAACAATTTGGATTCCGACCAGGTCCGACACAGACTGGTCTGTACAGTCACAGAACAAAGCTAGAAGCTTGAAACTGGATATAAGTAGAAGAGGAATTGTACTAGACGTGTAGCGAAAACAAAGACGCTGATCAGCATCGCAGTGACTGCGAAGCTGATCTGCAGCTTTGTTTTCGCCTATGCAAAGTTTTGGTTTTCTCATGCAGTGGCTCAGTTATTATTAATTCTATTCCAGACACTGTGTTACAACCTTCACTTCCCAGAAAGAAATCTGTGAGCAAACTGGAGCAGAAAGACACTAAAAAGGCCACAAAATACATGTTGACAGACCAGGGAATGGGCTCCGACGGGGAATTCCAGACTAAATACTACAAGGTAAGGTAGATTGGAAATTTTGAGTCAAAATCCTACTGGCTCTGTGATGTGTCGGACAGTCCTTGAGCAAGACACTATCCATAGTACTGGGCCCAGAATTACAATCCTCCCTTTAAGTTAAGGAATACCTTAGTTAATTAGGATGACAAATTTTGACAAGATATTTTACCATTTAAATAAATGACTGCTTTTGCAAATATAATACAGGTGTTTAAAACAAAATGTCATCTATAAAACTGAAACATACACTGTATGGTTTTAGTTTGTTTTAAATGCATGTTCTGGGATGCTGAAATTTGCCACCTTGTCCTCCTTTAAGGGAACATTGTAATTCTGGGCCTTGGATGTCAACTTACCAGGAGAGGTTACAGGTGTTGACCCTGTCCCAACATGACTAAAATATTGTTGACAGAGATATATTACCACATCAAATTAAGTTGTTATCATTCAGGAGTGGTCAAAGAGTAATAACCGATTTGACAAAAGAAAATCGGTCTAAGGGTTTTTTGATCAGGTCTGACACAAACCAGCCTGTACTGTCACAGAAGAAGGCTATGAGCTTGAAATTCCAGATTAAAGAAGATGAGGGATTGTACAATCTATGTTGTGAAAGCAAATGTGCTGATCAGCTATGCAGTTACTGCACAGCTGATCTGCTTCTTCGTTTTCGCATAGGCAAAAAATTGTTAGTTTTTTTCATAACGTGGCTCATATAAATTATTGTTGTTCTTTTCCAGGGCGATATAATCCCGACAGCAGGTGGTGGGGCCCAGGTTGTACTGAAGGACGTGGAGATTCACAAGCAGCGCGAGCCTGGGACCAGGAAAAGACGCAGCTCCTGCCCGCAGCCTCGGGATTATGATGGTTCCTGGACAGACACAGAGGAAAGATGTGCAATAGCTATAGAGGGGCACCAGAGAAAGTAGGTTATCTCCCTTGCTTTGGAGTTGCCTGATTATTGGCCTTGATGTTTTACATACAGTTGTTCTGGTTACTTCCTTTGATATTTTATAGGGATGTCATTTGGTGTCGGATCAAAGGTTTGGAAACAAACATTCGGCTGGTTCGAACCTTCGGATGGTACATGTATATCCGACTGGATCATAGTACTGCATGCACATTCTTCGAGTGTTCCCATGATAAGCACCCATAATCAGGAGTTGCTGAACTTGGCCAGTGTTGCCAGTTGATGAGTTGCAGAAATAGTAGGTTATGAAGTTTCGGAAAATTTATTTACATGCATAAAAGCGCCACTCAGCAACAGATCTAACATTAAATTTGGCAAGTGTGGTGGCCTAGTGGTAGACTACAGGACTATGAAGCAAGAAGTTTTATGCCTATCTCTCTGTTGTGTTGTGTCCTTGGGCAAGACACTTTTAGCTCCCCGTAATACTGGTTAGTCATCAGGATAACATGTCCATGTAATGTATACATCCTTACACCTGGCTTTTATATACATGTAGTAAAAGTGGGTTATACATTATTTTTTATTTTTAGCTCACCTGAGCCGAAGGCTCACAAGGTGAGCTTATAGGATGGCCATGATCCGGCGTCCGTCCGTCCGTCGTCCGTCGTCCACAATTTCAAAGATCTTCTTCTCTGAAACCGCTGGGCCGATCTTGTTGAAATTTCATGTGGAGCCTCCTTGGGTAGTGGCATTTCAAGTTTGATTGCGAAATCCAGGTCACATGACCAAGATGGCCGCCACGCCCATATATGGTAAAAACCCTTCAAAAATCTTCTTCTCCAGAACCGGTGGGCCGATTTCCACGAAACTTGGTATGTAGCATCGGGGACTTCAGCCCATCATAGTTTGATAAAATGATGACCCTTGGATGACCTTGACCTATTTTACGGCAAGGTCAAATTTGGAAACATAGGCTTTTACATGGGAAAAAGTGAAAACTATGGATTTTTTGAAAACTATTGCAGCCTGAGGCCTGAAAAGTGGTAGATGCAAACAACTAATGGAGTAGATGAAGGTATGTGATTAATATAGGTCAAGGTCATATCTTGACCTTGACCAGTCTGTTGTCCATACACACTTTTCAAAGATCTTCTTCTCTGAAACTGCTTGGCCAATCAAAGTGAAATTTTATGTGGAGCATCCATGGGTAGGGGAGACGAAAGTTTTATCGCGAAATCCAGGTCACATGACCAAGATGGCCGCCACGCCCATATATGGTAAAAACCACTCAAAAATCTTCTTCTCCAGAACCGGTGGGCCGATTTCCACGAAACGTGGTATGTAGCATCAAGGAACTCAGCCCATCATAGTTTGATAAAATGATGACCCTTGGATGACCTTGACCTATTTTACGGCAAGGTCAAATTTGGAAACATAGGCTTTTACATAGGAAAAAGTGAAAACTATGGATTTTTTGAAAACTATTGCAGCCTGAGGCCTGAAAAGTGGTAGATGCAAACAACTAATGGAGTAGATGAAGGTATGTGATTAATAAAGGTCAAGGTCATCTCTTGACCTTGGCCAGTCTGTTGTCCATACACACTTTACAAAGATCTTCTTCTCTGAAACTGCTTGGCCAATCAAAGTGAAATTTTATGTGGAGCATCCATGGGTAGGGGAGACGAAAGTTTGATCGCGAAATCTAGGTCACATGACCAAGATGGCCGCCACGCCCATATATGGTTAAAACCACTCAAAAATCTTCTTCTCCAGAACCGGTGGGCCAATTTCCACGAAACTTTGTATGTAGCATCGGGGACCTCAGCCCATTATAGTTTGATAAAATGATGACCCTTGGATGACCTTGACCTATTTTACGGCAAGGTCAAATTTGGAAACATAGGCTTTTACATAGGAAAAAGTGAAAACTATGGATTTTTTGAAAACTATTGCAGCCTGAGGCCTGAAAAGTGGTAGATGCAAACAACTAATGGAGTAGATGAAGGTATGTGTTTAATATAGGTCAAGGTCATCTTTTGACCTTGGCCAGTCTGTTGTCCATACACACTTTTCAAAGATCTTCTTCTCTGAAACTGCTTGGCAAATCAAAGTGAAATTTTATGTGGAGCATCCATGGGTAGGGGAGACGAAAGTTTGATCGCGAAATCCAGGTCACATGACCAAGACGGCCGCCACGCCCATATATGGTAAAAACCTTTCAAAAATCTTCTCCAGAACCGGCAGGCCAATTTTCATGAAACTTGGTATGTAGCATTTGGGACTCCAGCCCATCATAGTTTGTTGAAATGATGACCCTATGATGACCTTGACCTATTTTACGGCAAGGTCAATTTTGGAAACATAGGCTTTCACATGGGAAAAGGCGAAAACAAACTGTTGCAGCCTGAGACCTGAAAGTTGCTAGATGCAGACAACTAATGGTGTCAATGAAGGTAAGTAATTAATGAAGGCCAAGGTCATGTCTTGACCTTGGCCCAAGGTCATTTAAATATCAAAATTAAAATTATGGTTTTCTCAGAAATCACTGGGTTTGGAAACTATTGCAGCCTGAGACCTGAAACTTTGCAGATGCAGACAACTTTTGAAGTGAATAAAGGTGTGTGAGTATTCAAGGTCAAGGTCATTTCATTATGACTTAATACTCCAAAATCAGGCTTCAGGTGAGCGTTCTCAGGACCAATGGTCCTCTGGTTGATCAAAGCATAAATTTTGGGTACTCAGGTAAGAGACGCCTCGCTAAGATGATCATTCAAACATGTTCCCACAATCAATGCTTTGAGCAAAAAAAAAAAAAAAAAAACAAAAAAAAAAAAAAAAACAGAAAGAAATCAGATTTTTTCCGCAGGTTTGATTCTGGGTTACTCCAGTCTGTTGTTTGACACTATATTGCTAGATCCCATCTCCGTATAACCTTAGCTTTTGATGGAACGCTAAATACCAAATTAATCAATCCAAATTTTTCAACTGAAATTTTCAATTTTTACAGCTTCAGAAAAATCTATACATTACAAAAACATGCCCATATATACTGTAGTTTTTTGAGCTCAAAAATTCAAAAAAATTTCAGCAGAAAAAAATGATATGTTTCTTATTTTTGTTCAAGACATAGATTGTTGGTACACATTAGAAGCACCCCGCCGAGGAGGTTCTAACAAGTTCCCACAATCTATGTTTGGTGCAAAAATAAGAAAAGTAGGTATACCCCTGTTGCGTTCCCCAGTTTTACTATGTAAAAGTGGGGTATAAGGGGGTATATATTACATGGACATGTTATCCTGATCATGATGTATTACATGGCCTTGTTTTTGTAATTGAAAATAATGATAATAACATGTTTTGGTACAGGAGAAGCAAACCCTCACCTGAAGTTACTCGGGTTTAGATGTAAGATGTATAGCTATTGTATGAGCTTTCTATCAGAAAGCCAACGATCTGACCCCGTGGTTATAAAACTTTTTCATGCTCAACTCAGCTGAGTCTAAAATTTATCCTGCTCATAAATGTTAAAATGCCAACAATTGTTGGCATTTTAACATTTATAAGCAAGATAAATGTATAAACCTGAAATTTCAATTTATTTAGGCTACTTCATTAATTATGAGCATTTGAAATTTAAAGCTCAGCTGAGTTGAGCATGAAAAAAGTTTTATAAGCTTGGGGCCTGGGTATGCAAAAACACAGGTGCTGATCAGCTGTGCAGTAACTGCTGATCAGCGCCTTTGTTTTCACTCCATAGATAGTATGTTGCCTCTTCTTTCTGATTCTGAACTTTCCAAATTGCGGCTGTTCTTTGTGGTTCCACAGCCTGTGTTGCGTCAGAAACACAGATTCTTTGTTTTCTCATGGAAACTCTCACCAGAAATGAGCCGCCTCGTGGGAAAACCAACAATGTGGTTTCCGAACAGGTCCGACACAAACCGGCCTGTACAAGCACAGAAAATAGCTAGAAGCTTGAAATTTCGGATTTAAGTAGAAGAGGAATTGTACTATCCGAGTAGCGAAAACAAAGGCGCTGATCAGCTTCGCGGTTACCGCGAAGCTGATCTGCGTCTTTGTTTTCGCCTATGCAGATTGTTGGTTTTACCATGAGGTGGCTCAAATTACTCTGGTCTAGCTGTTAGATATATAGCTAATGTATATATACATTAACTGCTTTTCGGTGTTGGGATGCTATGTATTATATTGTATAAAATCCACAGTTTAAAGCCAGAGTTTAACAGTTATTATTAATAGAACAGTTATGGGAAAAGTGTACCATGTAGCTGTACTCAGAAGAAAAGATCTATGCCTAAGATGAGAAAAGCTCCTGAAAGCCTATAATCGAGGGGTCAATTTTTAAAACGTAATTTAAGCAAAATTTTAAACTGTATTATTGGGTATATACGTAAATTTTGTGACAGGAGTTAGCAACGTTCCCAAATGCCAACAGGTGGCGATAACTCTTGGTTTTTGTACAATGTACATACCCAAATATTTACAAGTTCTTCATGGAGCAAAAATGTAGTTTTCTATGTATTTGAATGCATTTTTTTATATAAACCAAAGCAGAATTGATGTTGTCAATATTAACCAGTTTTGGTTTTGTTGACCCCCCTAATCCTTTTTACTGGAGACACCTAGATATATATATATTTACAGAATATATGTTAGTGAGAAGCTGAGTCCATGGGTGGGGGAACATCCTTTTAAATTCAAAAACCACTCCTGGTACCCCTAAAAATGAAAGTGGACTCATCCAAATGATATTGATGGGCAAGTCTATTCATAATATGAGCCGCGACGCGAGAAAACCGGTCTTCGGGGTTTCTGACCAGGTCCGACACAAACCGGCCTGTACAAGCTCAGAAAAGAGCTAGAAGCTTGCAATTTCGGATTTAAGTAGAAGAGAAATTGTACTATCCGTGTAGCGAAAACAAAGGCGCTGATCAGCTTAGCAGTTACTGCGAAGCTGATCTGCGCCTTTGTTTTCGCCTAGGCAAAAATCCGGTTTTCTCACGATGCGGCTCATATATGGTTAACTAAATACTGTGCCATTTTTGGAGTCAGATATAATGAGATTTAGATGTACTTGTAGTTACTGTACAAAAATGCTTGCTTGTATTTGTTGCTTTGGTGGGGGCACCCATGTAAAACAGATTTGCTTCAGTTTTAGTAAATTGGTCTTAGCTTATATATACATGTACACTTTCCACTTTTTTTTCTCCACATTGATTAGTATATTAAGTTGTCGAAAGAAAGAAAAAAAAAAAAGTTCCATAGATTACAATAAGTTATACATGTTCCAGTGTATCTCAAAGTTATATTACAGACGAGAAATACTGGGCAACAAATCATTGTAAGGTCAAACAAATTCTGAATAAATTGTTTAAGAGACCATAAAATATAGTTCATCAGTTACCTTTTGACTGTTTTACTATTAATTCCCACCCATAACTGGGGAACAAATCGAATCATGCAACAAACAAAACTGAGGAAAGTCACAAATTTGAAATTTGTTTGTTTTGGTTTCATTATTATTACACATCAATTGTTGTGTGTCTTTTTCAGAAAAAGCCGCCCTACTCCGGAGTCACGTGTATAGTCGTCATCCAAACAATATACAAAGGACAGGTGTGGACTGACTGTTTGTCAAGATGTGATTGGTCAAATCCTGAAAGTTTCAAGAGCTGTGATTGGATGACATTTGAAGAATGACATAGTCACATGATACATACGCTGATCTGTGATTGTATAAAATTGATAAATCAGACCATAATGCAGCATTTCTTCTTGGACTCAGATATTTTAGCTGAAATCCACCGATTTTGGCTTTGCATTTAGTCAGTGAGGGCGCGTAGTCTTTCATTTGCTGTATGCTTTGCTTAATGAGTAGTCATGCATTTAATCTCAACAAGGGACAGCGAAGTCTGGTGAGAAACTATACTAATGTCCAATGAAAACGTACCACCTACAAAAGTGTAACAAATATGTTTTTGACTGAACATTTCAGTTTGTCTATTTGATATTTCAGTACTGTGATAACCTGTCCAAATCATGGCACGTTCGCAAATCTGTCTGATAAGTGATGCTCCTAGGATAAAGCAACCAAGACGTTAACCGTCAAAAAGAAAATCACAAAACCTGTATTCGAATGCGCCAGATGTGCAGAAATTTTCAATCACGCATCGACTCGCGCCTACAAGATGCATAACGTCGAAACATGAAGAATTCGACAGTCAGTGTACTTCGAACACGTCAACGTGGAATTCTTGACGTCATAATCAACATTATGACCACTGCACGTTAACAGAGACATTAAAAAGGCAATCAAATGTCTGCAGAAAAATTGCGATTAAATCACAGATGTGAGCCGTTTTGTCCAGAAATCTTGCCAATTTCATCATAAAGGCTTAGGATTTTGACGTTTAATGGCTAACGTAAAGCGTGAAAATCGCAAACACGTTGAACCTAAATGACCTGTACATATTTTATTGTACGCTTGTATTCATCTCGACAAACAAAAACGATTTTCAGAAATTCTGACTCGATAGCGTTTCCGGAAGCGGCTGCAGAGAAGCTTAAAATTGACGTCAGTCATCGAACGTCATTCTAGAAAATGATTTTTGTGACGTTTTGCATATGTTAAGATTCGTATTCCCAAAATAAACTGTTTTTGGGATATCTGTATGAAAGTAACCGTTTGTGAACGTTTTTTGACCGAATTTGCAAGACTTTGCATTTTTGAGGCGTGCATGGTGACGCGTAGAGCGCTTTTACCGTGTGTTGTGATGCAATGTAGTGGTTGACTAGGCGGCGAATAGTTCGTAGAGCTACTCGCATACGGGAAAATCATTCCCGGGAATTTTGAATCAGTCATAGCTTACGTAAAATTGAATAAACGTAATTTGTAGTCTGACGTAACGTCGCTTACAAACCGTCGCGGGGGGATAAACTTTTGGCGTAGAAACATTGTATTCAACCTATATAACATAAGGAAGCATCATATGTGCACAAAGGTTTTGATATCCCGCAACTAAGAGCATCCTAGGAGTGGTACGTTTTCATTGGACATGAGTATATGTAGGATGCGAAGGAACCATTATTGCTACACATTAAGAAAACATGTCTTTGCAATATACAGAGATTTTGTAAGTCGTTAAAAATGAAAATTTTCAGTTGAAAAATTTTCTTATTTTTCTTATTTTTACTCAAAAATAGATTGTGGGTACACATTAGTACCCACAATCTATGTTTGGAGAAAAAAAAAAAGAAAAAAAAAAGGTATACCCATGCAACCCCAGTATTTCTTTATATAAAAGTGGGGTTCAATAGGGTATATTTTTCATGGACATGTTTTCCTGATGATTAGTCATATAGTAACTAAGGATAAGATACCAAATCAGCCACCATATCGGAAAACCAACAATATACATATGCAACAACAAATGCACAGCTGAATGAGCTGATCAGCACCTTTGTTTTCACTCCATAGATAGTTCAGTGCTTCTTCTTTCTCAACCAGAAATTTTATGCTTCTAGCCATCTTCTTTGTGTCAGACCTAGACTTGTTGGTTTTCTCATGTGAAGGCTCAAATGTCACCTCTGTACATATTTTATTTTTATACACTTTTTTTTTTTTCTTTTTTTTTTTTTTTTTGGAAAAATAAAAGCATTGCATATCATTAAATTGATGGGAGTGAGATTTATTGAATGTGCAGTTACTGCACAGCTGATCTGCATCATTATTTTTGCATATGTAAAAGTCTGCTTTTCTCATGACGGGGCTCATTTTAGAATATAAAGATGTACATGCAATGTCAGGGTGGCCACGCACTCTGGAAAACAGGGAAAACAGGGAAAATGATAAATAAAAATTCCCTGCAGGGAAAAATCAGGGAATTTGAAAATTTTAAAAAAATCAGGGAAAAATCAGGGAATTTTGAAAATCTTGTGTTGATAAGATGTAACTTGTGAAGTCATCATGCTTACTGGTGGTTTTTACCTGATTTAACATTAGTGAATTTCTCAATTTAATAGTTGTAAGATATACAGTGTAATTACGGGGTACATGGGAAGTAAATAAAAATATGCCTACTTTAACTATGCGTGCTTTCAAACCTTTATGGACATGTTTACAATTCCAGAGGCACTGGTTTGTAAAAATCATTATATTTTTTTTCTGAGAAATAACTTTATTTCTATTTTTAAAAACACATTGCATGTACCATTTGGCAACAAAATACAAAGCAAAAGGCAAAAGTAACAAAAATTCAGTTTATAAATTCTGCTATTAAAGACGCATAAATGCAACAAATATCACATATATTGTACTTAGCCCTGAAGGTGTTTCCAGATTTTGTGGTTTACATGTATTTCAGCTGAAACTGTGTTTTTTCCAGTTTTCCAGTTTTTAACAGCATCTACGGTGTAAGAATTTTTCTTTAAGGGTTGTTCAATATTTTTCATTGATCTGATTTTGAATATGGGACTTATGCTTTATTCAAAATGAGTAGATGCCTTGAAAATGCTTCCAGTATCACACCTTTCAAAAGCACTTTTTACAATTCACAAGGTGTAATAAAATAAAGAAACATTAAAATATTAAGGGAATTGTTTTAAGCATTGAAATTATGTCATTTTTTGAATGACCCACAAATTTTGTTGCCTTGCTTTTAATGACATCAAAGATCAATACGTCATTCAAAATGGCATCTATACAAGCAATAAACAAAACTTCCATGACTGGATAAGGAAAGCTGGACATTATCATGCATCATTCCACAGTTATTTAAGATCTGTTTCTATCATCCTGGAGTTGCCTATGAATTATTTTAATACCACAAAAACTGGACCAACCATCATAAAGCTAAACAGAAATGAACCAGAAGGCTATGCATGCAAGCCGTAAAATGGTATTACAAAAGGTAACTCCACCACCATATAGTAATGTTACATCTGTTGAATACTTTTTGTTACCAAAGACACACTTCAGTAATGTGCAGTACAAATTGCCTTCATAGATTTTGCTTATGAATTTTAGACTTGATGCTAAAATGATGTCACTGTTATTTGATGATAAATTCAGTATAATTCTTGGGTCTAGGATATTCTGGGTCTAGGGAACACATCTAGAAATAAACTGTCAGATTGTAAATTAAAGATCTTATGCACTCAGCTAATTTGTCTTTCAAAATAAACTTCAAAACACAAAACAACAAACACATCAATATGTGTACATCTTTCAGTATTTGTATGGCAAGTAAGCCCATATTTGTTTGCTTGAAAAATGCTGTTGACAAACAACTGCAAATCAGTCCCAAGTCTAATGGTTCATTTTGGCCAAATTTGGGGTGGGTTGTGAAATTATTTAGTTGCATTATCCAATCAGCCAAACTGTTTTATAAACAAAAGTGTATATATTTCTTTTCCTATAAATGCTAAATTCAGCCCCAAAGTCATAACTTGAAAATTTTTGTCCTCCCAATCTGTGATTTAGGGAATTTTTACATCTTATGCATAGAGATCCTTATTAGCACTTGTATGATTTTGAATGAGATCAGTGTATAGTAAAAATACTAAAAATGCATATAAGAAGGTACCATGTATTATTTAACATAATTGGAGGTTTTGATAGGAAAATGAAAACACTTTTTGTCAAAATACCCAAGTTTAAAGTAGAACAATTTGTCACAGTATGAGTAAATTTCATCAGGGAAAATTGAGTCTGGATCAGGGAAAATTCAGGGAAAAATCAGGGAATTTGATTTTCAAAATTGTGTGGCCACCCTGAATGTATTGTAGGACATAAACTAAAAATTATCTGCCGCATAAGAAAACCAAAGACTCGTAGGCAAAAATATTGACACAGATCAGCTGTGCTGTAACTGCACAGCTGATAAGTGCCTATGTTTTTGCTACACAGATAGTACAATCAGTCTTCTTCTTAAACATGGAATTTCAAGTTTATTGTGTGGTTGTAAAGCTTGCTGGCTGGAAACCCAAACTTTTGTTTTTTGCATGCAATGTATTTTAGGATGATACTATTTTAAATTATACTAAAGATCCTGTCTTTGCTGTTAAAGGCCACCCTCATTCTAATGCTATCTTTGGGGTCTACAGACCCTGTTACAGGCCACCCTCATTCTAATGCTATCTTTGGGGTCTACAGACCCTGTTACAGGCCACCCTCATTCTAATGCTATCTTTGGGGTCTACAGACAGTGTTACAGGCCACCCTCATTCTAATGCTATCTTTGGGGTCTACAGACCCTGTTAAAGGCCACCCTCATTCTAATGCTATCTTTGGGGTCCACAGACCCTGTTACTGGCCACCCTTATTCTAATGCTATCTTTGGGGTCTACAGACCCTGTTACAGGCCACCCTCATTCTAATGCTATCTTTGGGGTCTACAGACAGTGTTACAGGCCACCCTCATTCTAATGCTATCTTTGGGGTCTACAGACCCTGTTACAGGCCACCCTCATTCTAATGCTATCTTTGGGGTCTACAGACCCTGTTAAAGGCCACCCTCATTCTAATGCTATCTTTGGGGTCTACAGACAGTGTTACAGGCCACCCTCATTCTAATGCTATCTTTGGGGTCTACAGACCCTGTTACAGGCCACCCTCATTCTAATGCTATCTTTGGGGTCTACAGACCCTGTTACAGGCCACCCTCATTCTAATGCTATCTTTGGGGTCTACAGACCCTGTTACAGGCCACCCTCATTCTAATGCTATCTTTGGGGTCTACAGACCCTGTTACAGGCCACCCTCATTCTAATGCTATCTTTGGGGTCTACAGACTCTGTTACAGGCTACTCTCATTCTAATGCTATCTTTGGGGTCTACAGACCCTGTTACAGGCCACCCTCATTCTAATGCTATCTTTGGGGTCTACAGACCCTGTTAAAGGCCACCCTCATTCTAATGCTATCTTTGGGGTCTACAGACAGTGTTACAGGCCACCCTCATTCTAATGCTATCTTTGGGGTCCACAGACAGTGTTACCGGCCACCCTCATTCTAATGTTATCTTTGGGGTCTACAGACCCTGTTAAAGGCCACCCTCATTCTAATGTTATCTTTGGGGTCTACAGACCCTGTTAAAGGCCACCCTCATTCTAATGCTATCTTTGGGGTCTACAGACCCTGTTACAGGCCACCCTCATTCTAATGCTATCTTTGGGGTCTACAGACAGTGTTACAGGCCACCCTCATTCTAATGTTATCTTTGGGGTCCACAGACAGTGTTACAGGCCACCCTCATTCTAATGTTATCTTTGGGGTCTACAGACCCTGTTAAAGGCCACCCTCATTCTAATGCTATCTTTGGGGTTTACAGACCCTGTTACAGGCCACCCTCATTCTAATGCTATCTTTGGGGTCTACAGACAGTGTTACAGGCCACCCTCATTCTAATGCTATCTTTGGGGTCTACAGACCCTGTTACAGGCCACCCTCATTCTAATGCTATCTTTGGGGTCCACAGACAGTGTTACAGGCCACCCTCATTCTAATGCTATCTTTGGGGTCTACAGACCCTGTTAAAGGCCACCCTCATTCTAATGCTATCTTTGGGGTCTACAGACCCTGTTAAAGGCCACCCTCATTCTAATGCTATCTTTGGGGTCTACAGACCCTGTTACAGGCCACCCTCATTCTAATGCTATCTTTGGGGTCTACAGACCCTGTTACAGGCCACCCTCATTCTAATGTTATCTTTGGGGTCTACAGACCCTGTTACAGGCCACCCTCATTCTAATGCTATCTTTGGGGTCCACAGACAGTGTTACAGGCCACCCTCATTCTAATGCTATCTTTGGGGTCTACAGACCCTGTTACAGGCCACCCTCATTCTAATGCTATCTTTGGGGTCCACAGACAGTGTTAAAGGCCACCCTCATTCTAATGCTATCTTTGGGGTCTACAGACCCTGTTACAGGCCACCCTCATTCTAATGCTATCTTTGGGGTCCACAGACAGTGTTACAGGCCACCCTCATTCTAATGCTATCTTTGGGGTCCACAGACAGTGTTACAGGCCACCCTCATTCTAATGCTATCTTTGGGGTCTACAGATACTGTAACAGGCCACCCTCATTCTAATGCTATCTTTGGGGTCTACAGACCCTGTTACAGGCCACCCTCATTCTAATGCTATCTTTGGGGTCTACAGACCCTGTTACAGGCCACCCTCATTCTAATGCTATCTTTGGGGTCCACAGACAGTTACAGGCCACCCTCATTCTAATGCTATCTTTGGGGTCTACAGACCCTGTTAAAGGCCACCCTCATTCTAATGCTATCTTTGGGGTCTACAGACCCTGTTACAGGCCACCCTCATTCTAATGCTATCTTTGGGGTCCACAGACAGTGTTACAGGCCACCCTCATTCTAATGCTATCTTTGGGGTCCACAGACAGTTACAGGCCACCCTCATTCTAATGCTATCTTTGGGGTCTACAGACCCTGTTACAGGCCACCCTCATTCTAATGCTATCTTTGGGGTCTACAGAACGTGTTACAGGCCACCCTCATTCTAATGTTATCTTTGGGGTCTACAGACCCTGTTACAGGCCACCCTCATTCTAATGCTATCTTTGGGGTCTACAGAACGTGTTACAGGCCACCCTCATTCTAATGTTATCTTTGGGGTCTACAGAACGTGTTACAGGCCACCCTCATTCTAATGCTATCTTTGGGGTCTACAGAACGTGTTACAGGCCACCCTCATTCTAATGCTATCTTTGGGGTCTACAGAACGTGTTACAGGCCACCCTCATTCTAATGTTATCTTTGGGGTCTACAGACCCTGTTACAGGCCACCCTCATTCTAATGCTATCTTTGGGGTCTACAGAACGTGTTACAGGCCACCCTCATTCTAATGTTATCTTTGGGGTCTACAGACCCTGTTAAAGGCCACCCTCATTCTAATGCTATCTTTGGGGTCTACAGACCCTGTTACAGGCCACCCTCATTCTAATGCTATCTTTGGGGTCCACAGACACTGTTACAGGCCACCCTCATTCTAATGCTATCTTTGGGGTCTACAGACCCTGTTACAGGCCACCCTCATTCTAATGCTATCTTTGGGGTCCACAGACACTGTTACAGGCCACCCTCATTCTAATGCTATCTTTGGGGTCCACAGACAGTGTTACCGGCCACCCTCATTCTAATGCTATCTTTGGGGTCTACAGACCCTGTTACAGGCCACCCTCATTCTAATGCTATCTTTGGGGTCCACAGACACTGTTACAGGCCACCCTCATTCTAATGCTATCTTTGGGGTCTACAGACCCTGTTACAGGCCACCCTCATTCTAATGCTATCTTTGGGGTCCACAGACCCTGTTACTGGCCACCCTTATTCTAATGCTATCTTTGGGGTCCACAGACACTGTTACAGCACCCTAATTCTAATGCTATCTTGGGGTCCACCCTTATTCTAATGCTATCTTTGGGGTCCACAGACACTGTTACAGCACCCTAATTCTAATGCTATCTTGGGGTCCACAGACACTGTTACAGGCCACCCTCATTCTAATGCTATCTTTGGGGTCCACAGACACTGTAACAGGCCACCCTCATTCTAATGCTATCTTTGGGGTCCACAGACACTGTTACAGGCCACCCTCATTCTATGCTATCTTTGGGGTCCACAGGCACTGTTACAGGCTACTCTCATTCTAATGTTATCTTTGGGGTCCACAGACACTGTTACAGGCCACTCTCATTCTAATGCTATCTTTGGGGTCCACAGACACTGTTACAGGCTACTCTCATTCTAATGCTATCTTTGGGGTCCACAGACACTGTTACAGGCCACTCTCATTCTAATGCTATCTTTGGGGTCCACAGACACTGTTACAGGCCACCCTCATTCTAATGCTATCTTTGGGGTCCACAGACACTGTTACAGGCTACTCTCATTCTAATGCTATCTTTGGGGTCCACAGACACTGTTACAGGCCACCCTCATTCTAATGCTATCTTTGGGGTCCACAGACACTGTTACAGGCTACTCTCATTCTAATGCTATCTTTGGGGTCCACAGACACTGTTACAGGCCACCCTCATTCTAATGCTATCTTTGGGGTCCACATACACTGTTACAGGCTACTCTCATTCTAATGCTATCTTTGGGGTCCACAGACACTGTAACAGGCCACCCTCATTCTAATGCTATCTTTGGGGTCCACAGACACTGTTACAGGCCACCCTCATTCTAATGCTATCTTTGGGGTCCACAGACACTGTTACAGGCCACTCTCATTCTAATGCTATCTTTGGGGTCCACAGACACTGTTACATGCCACCCTCATTCTAATGCTATCTTTGGGGTCCACAGACACTGTTACAGGCTACTCTCATTCTAATGCTATCTTTGGGGTCCACAGACACTGTAACAGGCCACCCTCATTCTAATGCTATCTTTGGGGTCCACAGACACTGTTACAGGCTACTCTCATTCTAATGTTATCTTTGGGGTCCACAGACACTGTTACAGGCTACTCTCATTCTAATGCTATCTTTGGGGTCCACATACACTGTTACAGGCCACTCTCATTCTAATGCTATCTTTTGGGTCCACAGACACTGTTACATGCCACCCTCATTCTAATGCTATCTTTGGGGTCCACAGACACTGTTACAGGCTACTCTCATTCTAATGCTATCTTTGGGGTCCACAGACACTGTAACAGGCCACCCTCATTCTAATGCTATCTTTGGGGTCCACAGACACTGTTACAGGCTACTCTCATTCTAATGTTATCTTTGGGGTCCACAGACACTGTTACAGGCTACTCTCATTCTAATGCTATCTTTGGGGTCCACATACACTGTTACAGGCCACTCTCATTCTAATGCTATCTTTGGGGTCCACAGACTCTGTTACAGGCCACTCTCATTCTAATGCTATCTTTGGGGTCCACAGACTCTGTTACAGGCTACTCTCATTCTAATGCTATCTTTGGGGTCCACAGACACTGTTACAGGCCACTCTCATTCTAATGCTATTTTTGGGGTCCACAGACACTGTTACAGGCAACCCTTATTCTAATGCTATCTTTGGGGTCCACAGACACTGTAACAGGCTACCCTCATTCTAATGCTATTTTTGGGGTTCACAGACACTGTTACAGGCAACCCTCCTTCTAATAGCTATCTTTGGGGTCCACAGACACTGTTACAGGCCACTCTCATTCTAATGCTATCTTTGGGGTCCACATACACTGTTTTAAGAGAATCCGTGTTTTAGTGAGGTTATTTACTATAGACATAGCAAAATACATGTTATAAGTTTGGGACTTGGGAGCCATATTATACTGAAATCTGCATTATAGTGAGGTGCGTTATAATGAGGTTGAGCTGTAATCAGAATCCATCATTTGACAGCATAGGCAGGATCATTGGTTGAGATCATGTCTTTAAATTAGGTTTAAATTATTGCATTTGTGTGTATGACATATGAACCACGACGTGAGAAAACTGGTCTTCGGGGTTTCCGACCAGGTCCGACACAAACCAGCCTGTATAGACACAGAAGAAAGCTAGACGCTTGAAATTTTGGATTTATGTAGAAGAGGAATTGTACTATCCGAGGAGCGAAAACAAAGGCACTGATCAGCTTCGCAGTTACTGCGAAGCTGATCTGCGACTTTGTTTTCGCATAGGCAATGATCCCGTTTTCTCACGACGTGGCTCGTATGTTTTTCCATGTAAATAAATGTATATTTTATTGTTGTAATATTTGTTTATTTTGTGTCCTGGACTAGATATTTTAATAACCCCCTCCCGTATAACCATTTGAGTAGGCAACAATTTTTGTCACACTTTTTTATAGCAGGATGTGATATACATGTAGGAGTTCAGCTTTCTACGCTTCATGGGAACATGTCGTGTAAGATACAAGATACAAATTTATTCATCGATTCAGGCCACTGGCCCATAACAACCTAAATACATACAGAGATATGTAGGTACTGGTGCATAGTCTTACTGGAAATAACAATTTTATCAATGTGGATTGTCATTTTAAAGAGTCTATATAACTGGTGCGTCTATCTGTGGCATGGAACAGGTACAAAGCTAGTTTAGTCTGTATTTGTGCATCGGTATCACTAAACAATTTATTAAATTTGAAGAGTGTAATGTGTACCCCCTTGTACCACTTTTATAAAGTAATACTGTGGTTTACAGCAGTACATATTTTTTTTTTTTTTTTTTTTTTTTCATTTTTTTTTGTTCCAAAACATTGATTGTGATTACTCGTTAGAACCGGTACCCACAATCAATGTTTTGATAAAAAATATTAATAAATTTCAAGTTTTGTGAAATTTTCCAGATTTACAGCTAAAAAAAAGTGTCTGCAAATTATAATTACACCGCTTCTGAAATGTGAAAATTTTACTCATTTAAAAAATGAACTTGTGAATGTTTTTTACCATGAAATAATATGGGAATGTTCACATTCCATTTCGTGACCTGACAATTTATTCAGTTTTTATCTTCCTCTTCACACGAAATTGGCAGAAAAAAGTTAAAAATTTGTTGTGGATTGTGGATAGAGCATATTATTAGTCATAACCTGTGCAGCCATCGCACCAGAAAACCAACGATCTACATATGCGAAAACAAAGAGGCAGATCAGCTGTGCATTAACTGCACAGCTGATCAGAGTTTGTTTTTGCTCCAAAGCTAGTATTTAATTTTGCCTCTTACTAAATCCGAAATTTCAAGCTTCTGTATATTTTCTGAAGCTATAAAGCTGAATTTGTGTCAGACCTGCTTGGAAACCCAGATTGTTGAATTTCTCATGCAAAGACTAAATTCCAATGTTCATCTGGTCTTGTAGGTTTGTATTGAGATTTACCATGCCAGTCAACAATATTTCAGTCATGTCTGTCTGGTGTTTAACCAGTACAAAGGGGGGTTTATGCCATCAGGAAAACAATTCCATGTAATATGAGCCGCATCGTGAGAAAACGGGATTATTGCTTATGCGAAAACAAAGGCGCAGATCAGCTTCGCAGTAACTGCGAAGCTGATCAGCACCTTTGTTTTCGCTACTCGGATAGTACAATTCCTCTTCTACTTAAATCTGAAATTTCAAGCTTCTAGCTCTTTTCTGAGCTTGTACAGGCCGGTTTGTGTCGGACCTGGTCGGAAACCCCAAAGACCGGTTTTCTCGCGTCGCGGCTCATATGTACCCCATTATACCCCACTTTTATATAGCAAAAATGGGGTATGCAGGGGTATATCTATTTTTACTCCAAATCATAGATTGTGGTTACTCGCTAGAACCGCCTCAATCTATGTTTTGAGCAAAAAAAGGAAAAATATCAAAAATGTTCTGCTGAAAATTTTCAATTTTTACAGATGAAAAAAATATCTGTATATTGCATGGGCAAGTTTTCGTAATGAGTCTTGCTCACTTACACAACCTGTCGCTAGTGCGGTTTGAACCAAGGACCTCTGAGTTCAGAATCTTTCACACTACCATTAGGCCAACTCAATGCAGCAAGGTTAGGTCTGCAATACTTCTCAAGGTGGCCTTGTTTTTTGTTTGTTTGTTAGAATAAATGCTTAACGCCAATCAGCAAACATGGTCATGTCGGGACATTGCCTCCCTTTTACAGGACTTTTACTTACTTACTGGAGATAGACGTCAAGCTAGGCATTTCTACTAATACGAGGGGCGTTCGGAAAGTTCGAATAATTGTCTGATCATTCACATAATATTCACAGTAAAACAAAAAGAAACATGCCTGTTTCAACTTCAACATGTCCTCTATAATTGCTGTGAAAACCAAGATGATGCACTAAGATATAATAAAAATATGTTCATTACAAAATGGTGCGGTATGGGTACCCGGAGCACGCCAACGTCAAAATGACGTTGCGAAAACGTCAAAGATTATTTCAATCCAGTTGGCGATGATCGCACTTTCTTAGCATAAACACCAACAATATCTATGCATTTCATGTGTCCATTCTTTTGTAATAAGGTTTCGTAACCAGTATCAGTATGTGGTGATACATCTCCCTGAGTCTATTTTGCTAATATTTTCCGCTGCATCATCCAATTTTTCGCAATTCTGAATGGAACAAAATGCCACTGCCAGTTGGTTACTTCTAAAATCGCCATCATTTGCTTTTATTCCACTCTTAAAACATGAGAATCATTAGTACATAAATGCTGGACTACATTATTCATAGTTTTCCAGTTTATTTGACCATCTTAAGTGTTTCTGTGGGTGTTTTATGAAGACAATACCGATGTTCATAATCTTTTGCAACGCAACGACACAGTTTGACGTCATGGTTTTCCCATACAACCATTGAAATAAAGGACCATAACTTCATTTTGGAACATAAAATTGATTTTAAATTTTCAGGAAACAATGTCATGTTGTTGAAATATTACAAGACGATTCCATGCTTCTCTGGCAATGAGCAAACAGTCAGAAATTATGTTTATTTCTGTAGGACTTCGTTTAAAATAGTGATATTTTTCGGACTGCTCCGGGTACCGATGATGACGTTGCCACGGCAACCTGTATGTTTGGTTTCTGTGGTCAGTTTTCTTTCATTTTTCTATCAACAATTCAGAATAAGTGGAAGTTCACGTACACCAAGTTTCCAGTGCAATGGATGAAAATTATGAGAGATATAACACAATTACACGAACTTTCCGAACAACCTACGTAGCTAAGCAATTCTGCTTCTTAGATGCCAACTGTCTAGTGGTGGGGGAAAGCCAGGGCAGTTCTCGACGTTCGGTCTAAACAGTGCTTCAAATATAGCCACCCAACTGAGCCAATAAGGCTTATATTTATGGATGGTTTGACATAAGCTACTTTACACCAACACCAACAATGTGGTTTCCAAACCAAGCTGTACAAGCACAGAAGATGGGTAGAAACTGGCAATTTTGGATTTAGAAAGTACAGGAATTGTAATATCCATGTTGTGAAAACAAAGCCGCTGATCAGCTTCGCAGTTACTTTGCCTTTGTTTTCGCATAATATGCAAAGTGTTAGTTTTCTCATGATGTGGATCATTTATATACAAGGAAAGGGGCAAAATTGGTCTTCTGAGTTTAATTTAATATACACGTACTGACGAATCATATACAAAACATATTAATTATTCTGGAATATACTGTCCCTTTGTAAATATCCTATTTTTCAGACACAAATATTGCTTTATCTCTTTAAATTTAAATACTGAAAAAGGATTTATTTTTGTGAATGAATCATTTTTTTTCAAGAATGAATAATTAAATAAGAACACTTAAAATAGAATGCTGTGAAAATGATGTTTTACACACTGCATATCACTTTTGCCTAAAAAATATAGACTTGAAATTGCTAAATTAAATGAGCTGTGACGCAAAAAAAAACCAACTAGTCTTTGGGAGATCCGACCAGCTCAGACATAATCCCGCCTGTACAGTCACAGCAGCGGGCTAGAAGCTAAAGAAGAAGAAAAATTGAACTATCCCTGTAGCAAAACAAAGGCGCTGATCAGCTTCACAGTTACTGCGAAGCTGTTCTGCGCCTTTGTTTTCGCATAGGCAAAAATCCGTTTTTCTCACAATGCGGCTCAAATAGCCTTGAAATAAAGTTGGGATACAATAAGTTTGTCATACTTTATAGTTATCACATGACTGTGAGACTTGATCCATGGCTCTTTGCATTTTTGCCTCTGTGCTGGCATTCTTATCCATATCATCTGCATAGAGGAGCTCATCTAGCACATCAGTCTGGACCTTAGTTTTGGCTTGCAACCTTCTGAGGTTGAATATGTTGCCATCAAAACGGTACCTCACAGTCATGTGATAACTATGATCTCACAATCACACAAAAAAGACAGAAGTTGTACACCAACCAGCGCCCGGAAAGCCATATAATGAACCAACCATCACTGTGAATGGGCAAAAACTGAAAGTTGTTGACAAGTTCACCTACCTGGGAAGCACTCTCTCCAGAGCAGTGCATATTGATGATGAGATCACTGCCAGAATTGCAAAGGCTAGTGTGGCATTTTGACGACTCCGTGCAAATGTCTGGGAGCGAAATGGAATCAAGCTTGACACCAAGCTGAAAGTCTACAAGGCTGTGGTACTGCCAACCCTCTTGTATGCATGTGAGACCTGGACAGTATACCAACGCCATGCAAAGAGACTTAACCATTTCCACTTAAGCTGTTTGAGAAAGTTGTTAAAAATCAAGTGGCAGGACAAGATTCCAGACACAGAGGTCCTGACGAAAGCAGGGATGCAAAGCATGCATACAGTCTTAAAGCTAGCACAGCTAAGATGGACTGGCCATGTTATAAGAATGCCTGATGCGCGACTTCCAAAGAAAGTTTTCTATGGAGAACTACAGGAGGGAAAGCGCTCTCAAGGTGGCCAGAAGAAACGCTACAAAGACACCCTCAAAGCCTCTCTGAAGGATTTCGAAATACCAATGGGGTCCTGGGAACAGACTGCACAGGAGCGATCAAAGCGAGGTCTCATCAACAAAGGAGCAGCTCTTTATGAAAAAAAGAGAATCTGTGAAGCTGAAAGAAAGCGAAGAGAGCGCAAAGCCAAAACAAATGTGCCACCATCAGACTCTATGACATTGACTTGCTCTACTTGCAACCGACAGTTTAGAGCCAGAATTGGCCTAGTCAGCCATCAAAGAACTCACCAACACACATCAGCACTATTCAAGAAATAATGATGGTCTTTCTCATTAGTGAGAGACGAACTATCATACTTTATTATCAGAAGGTGGCAGTGATGCGATGGTAACCATGCATTTTTGCAATGCAGATTTTTAGTTCTAGCACTTGTAGTAACATTCTGATTCATATGATTAAAATAACCTAGAAAGGGACATAAATATAAATACATAATCTTATCAAAGTTGATTATGAGCATACAGCCTGCTATCTTGTATCAAGTTCACAGTGATCTATTTAACCGTGACCTATCATTATGACAAGAAGTTGCATGCTCACAACAAGTTTGAGGAAGATTTGTTTATACATATTATAAAGCTGTGTCATGAGAAAACTGGTCTTTGGGGTTTCCTTCCAAATCTGAAACAAACCAGCCTGTAAAGTCACAGAAAAAGGCAAGAAGCTTCATATTTCTGATTTAGGAGTGATCATACTATCCGTGACGTGAAAACAAAGACGCTGATCAGCTGTGCAGTTACTGCACAGCTGATCTGTGTCTGTTTTTTCATAGGCAAATATCTGGTTTTCTCATGACATGGCTAAGATGGTAAATACATAGCATCAATGTTTAGTTGGTTTGATGGTATCAGAAATGTGCTTCAAATATGAGCCGCCACATGAGAAAACCAACAATCTGCATAGGCAAAAACAAAGGCGTAGATCAGCTTCGCAGTAACTGCGAAGCTGATCAGCATCTTTGTTTTCGCTACACTGATAGTACAATTCCTCTACTTTCTAAATCCAAAATTTCCAGTCTCTAGCCATCTTTTGTGCTCTTGTACAGCCCTGTTTGTGTCGGACCTGTTCGGAAACCACATTGTTGGTTTTCCCACGAGGTGGCTCATTAATAATATATTAAGTATAACCATTCAAGTAATCAACTAAGACTTACATGTATGGATGGATCCTGGGCAGGCTAAGACCTGAGCCCCCCCGTGGGAAAACCAACAATGTGGTTTTTGAACAGGTCGGACACAAACCGGGCTGTACAAGCACAGAAGAATGCTAGAGACTGGAAATTTTGGATTTAGAAAGTAGAGGAATTGAGGTTAAATCGAGGAGGAATTGTACTATCTGTGTAGCGAAAACAGAGACGGTTACCGCGAAGCTGATCTGCGTCTTTGTTTTCGCCTATGCAGATTGCTGGTTTTCCCATGGGGCGGCTCACCTATTTAAGTGGATGATCGGTAATCAGATAGGCAGTCAGAAGGTTATTAAGCAGCCCTTCCATTTCTCACAGCCACATGCACAGAGGGGGCCCCATCACATCAATGCAATGCCATATAAAAGTGTCATCAGGAAAACATGTCTGTGAAATGTATACCCCCATGAAGCGGAAAAAAAGGGGTTGCAAGGGTATACCTATTTTCTTATTTTCGATTCAAAACATGACATTGTGGGTATTGTTCTAATGTGTACCCACATTGTGTGTTTTGATGAAAAATAAATTTCTATTGAAAATTACTGAAAATTTTAATTTTTTACAACTTGGGGGAAAAAAGAGTATCTCTTTACATGGGCATGTTTTCGAAATGGTTTTTAAATAAACACATGTACTATCAAATTCCCTGAGAAAATATGTTATAAAATAACACAGCCCGGAGCACTGGAGTCAGTGATTTCTGTAGCTTTTTCTCCATTCTGAATCTTTCGGATTTCTCGGATAATCTGTAATAAAAAACAGCACTGCATGAGAGGGATACAAGGCCAATGTGAGTCAATTACATATGAGGCGGCCCCCGTAGCCGAGCGGTTTAGAGCGCCGTTCTTAGTCGATCATCTCCACCTGTGTCTGGTGTGGGTTCTAGCCCCGCACTGGCCACATGTAAGGCAAGGCAGGTGTGGCAGGTGTTTTTTCTGGGGGTTCTCCCTACTGATTGGTCTGTGAGGTGCTTCAAACAAGTACCCACAATCAAAGTTTTTGAGCAAAATTATTACATTAAAAATATCAAAATTTCTTCACTGAAAACATTTCAGTTTTTAAAGCTTCAGAAAATTCTATATACATTGTATTGGCAATTTCTCATCAGGAAAACATGTCCGTGAAAGGAATACCCCCTTGAACCCCACTTTTATATAGATCAACTGGGGTTTGCAGGGGTATACCTTTTTTCTTATTTTTTTCTCCAAAACATAGATTGTGGGTACTCGTTAGAACTGCCTTGGAGAGGCCGTTCTAAAGTGTACCAAACTCTATGTTTTGAGCAAAAATAAGAAAAAATATCAAATTTTTTCCACAGAATATTTTCATTTTTTACAACTTAGAATAAGAGCTGTCACAGGACAGCGTAGCTCACCTGACTTGTGCTTTGCCACTAAATTTATCAAAATCTATGACCCATGACCTTGACCTCAAGGTCGCTCAGGCGGGTCGTAAAAGCATAAAATTTCAGACCAATATCTACAAACATGCAAAGTACATGTATCAACTTGATCCATCAACATGTTCAAGAGATATAGACTTCTAACAACTTTAATGAAAAACTTCAACAAGACAATTCTAAATCTGTGACCTTGACCTCACGTTCACCAAGGGTGGGTCATGATGGTACTCCATAAAACTTCAGACCAATATCTTAAAACATGCAAAGTATCAACTTGATCCATCAACATGTTCAAGAGATATAGACTTCTTAAATCTTTAATGAAAAACTTTATCATAAAATTTCTAATGACCTTGACCTCAAGGTCACCCAGGGTGGACTACAATGGTACTGCATAAAACTTCAGACCAATATCTACCAACATGCAAAGTATCAACTTGATCCATCAACACGTTCAAGAGATATAGACTTCTAAAAACTTTAAAGAAAAACTTTAACATAAAATTTCTAAGTCTGTGACCTTCACCTCAAGGTCACCCAGGATGGGTAATGATGGTACTGCATAAAACTTCAGACCAATATCTACCAATATGCAAAGAATCAACTTGATACATCTACATGTTCAAGAGATATAGATTTCTAAAAACTTTAACCGAAAGTGTGACGCGGACGTACACGTAAACGTGGACGACCGAGGTGACAAC
Organism: Rugalucina vietnamica; assembly: GCA_964017185.1. NCBI lineage: Eukaryota > Metazoa > Mollusca > Bivalvia > Lucinida > Lucinidae > Rugalucina > Rugalucina vietnamica. The sequence goes on along the minus strand of OZ024885.1, from coordinate 30,607,486 downwards.
AATAGCTCGGTGCACTTCGTGCAGGCGAGCTAAAAACTAGAATTGTCAGAGGATCTGACTATAGCCCTGCTTCAGAGCTTTTTGCCAGGTAAAGATAAGAGCTGTCGCAGGACAGCGTAGCTCGCCTGACTTGTGCTTTGCCACTACATCTGTTAAAATCTATGACCCATGACCTTGACCTCAAGGTCACTCAGGTGGGTCATGATGGTACAACATAAAACTTCAGACCAATGCAAAGTATCAACTTGATCAATCTACATGTTCAAGAGGTACAGACTTATAAAAACATTAACCAAAACTTAAACACAAAACTTCCAAGTCCGTGACCCTGACCTCAAGGTCATCCAGGTGAGTTGTGATTTACAGCATAAAACCTGAGACCAATATCTATCAACATGCAAGTATTAACTTTATCCATCAACATGTTCAAGAGATTTAAACTTTAACCAAAAAATTAAACACAAAATTTCTAAGTCTGTGACCTTGACCTCAAGGTCACCCAGGGTAGGTCATGATGGTACTGCATAACACTTCAGATCAGACCAATATCTACCAACATGCAAAGTATCAACTCGATCAATCAACATGGGCAAGAGATATAGACTTACAAAAACTTAAATCAAAAACTTAAACACAAAATTTCTAAGTCTCTGACCTTGACCTCAAGCCTCAAGGTCACCGAGAGTGGGTCATGATGGTACTGCATAAAACTTCAGACCAATATCTAGCAACATGCAAAGTATCAACTCAATCCATCAATATGGTCAAGAGATATAGACTTACAAAAACTTTAACCAACAACTTAAACACAAAATTTCTAAGTCCGTGACCTTGACCTCAAGGTCACCCAGGGTGGGTCATGATGGTACTGCGTAAACTTCAGACCAATATCTAGCAACATGCAAAGTATCAACTCAATCCATCAATATGGTCAAGAGATATAGACTTACAAAAACTTTAACCAAAAACTTAAACACAAAATTTCTATGTCCGTGACCTTGACCTCAAGGTCACCCAGGGTGGGTCATGATGGTACTGCGTAAAACTTCAGACCAATATCTACCAACATGCAAAGTATCAACTTGATCCATCAACATGGTCAAGAGATATAGACTTATAAAAAACTTTAACCGAAAGTGTGACGCGGACGTACACGTAAACGTAAACGACCGAGGTGACTACAATAGCTCTATGCACTTCGTGCAGGCGAGCTAAAAATGCTGTATATTACATGGGCAAGTTTCGTAATGTTGTGAAACTTACGTCTTCAGACTTGGGAAATCCATAAAGTTTGAGCTTAGAGAAAATCAGCTGGCCATTCACCGTCACTTCAAAAGACTCTGAAGAAGAAAATACATTCAGAATTACCATATTTGTTTTTATTAGTGCACATGCTTCAACAAGCCATTTCTGAAAAGCATGTGCAGAAGCGCACACTCTTCGGCTAGCATATTGGTATTTCAAACAAATGAACCGCCTCGTGGGAAAACCAAAAATGTGGTTTCCGAACAGGTCAGACACAAACCAACCTGTACAGTCACAGAAAAGAGCAAGAAGCTTGAAATTTTGGAGTTAAGTAGAGGAGGAATTGTACTATCTGCGTAGCGAAAACAAAGGTGCTAATCAGCTTCGCGGTTACCGGGAAGCTGATCTGCGCCTTTGTTTTCGCCTTTGTAGATAGTTGGATAGATGGGGCGGCTCAAATGTTACACACAAAATACCTTATTATCCGCATTAAAACTTAACCTTAAACATGTTAAATGTGAGGAGGTTCTACATGTAACATGTACCCAAAAGTCAAAGGTCTAGGGCCCGAGACCACATTCTCCTTTTTCACTGAAATATACAATTAAAACAAACTTTGACAACAAATGAGCCACCGCATGGTAAAACCAACAAAATGCTTAGGCGAAAACAAAGGCGCAGATCAGCTTCGCAGTAACTGCGAAGCTGATCAGCGCCTTTGTTTTCGCTACACGGATAGTACACTTTCTCTTCTTATTAAATCCGAAATTTCAAGCTTCTATGCTGCTTCTGGGACTGTACATGTCGGTTTGTGTGGGACCTGGTCGGAAACCCCGAAGACCGGTTTTCTCGCGTCGAGGCTCAAATGGAAAACTAACGCTGTTCTCTCCGTAATTTCAGCCGATATGATACGACGCCGTACATGACCGGCAAGGCCATTACAAGATTTCATTAACAGAACCAATGGCTCTGACTGTGCAGTTTCCTCACTGTGACTAACAAAATGGTTTCTGCCTTGATTCAAACGAAAAATGTTATTCTCCTAAAATATAGAAATTATCATCATATACTGATTTGTTACCATTGTCATTTCATATATAAAAAAATATACATGTATTGTGTGAGTTGCTTAGTGGTAGAGCATCAGACTCCGAATCGAGAGGTCCTGGGTTCCATCCCCACTGGTGGCACCGTGTTGTGTCCTTGAGCAAGACCTGTTTACTCCCCAAGAGTACTGCTTAACACCCAGGAAGCAGTGCCTCTGTCCTGACATGACTAAAACATTAACCACCCCCCCCCCCCCCAAAAAAAAACAAAAAACAATAAACTTACGTGAACGACCAATTTCACATTCAACCTCAGTCCCAGGGAGCTCACTTAGTATAGCGGACTCCAACTCCAGGAACCGAGGGTATGTGCCTCATGATGCACTGAAATGATATTATAAATAAGGATATAAAGCATTACATAATGTAAAAATTGGAGAAATAATTTTGCATCAGAATCTTATTTGTCAACATAAAACTTTGCTTTCCTTCACTGTTCCGGGGAGTTCTCTAAGTATAGCTGACCCCAGTTCCGAGACACCAGGATAAGTTCTTCACGAGACACTGAAATTTATGGTAATATAAATAAAGATATAAATCGTAACATAATGTACATCTAAATATTTGAGAAATACAAAAACAATTTGCATCAGAAACTTGTGTTTCAAAGTACAACTCTGCTTTCTGCCATTGTTCCAGGGAGTTAACTTAATATAGCAGAATCCAGTTCCAAGAAACCAATATTCTTGCACACCAGACAGAAATTGCCACACTTTTTGCCTGGGTGATAAAATTGCATCTCACCCAGGTGTTCTCACCCAGGCTAAAAAAAATATGCAAAAGCTTGAAATAAACCAGACTTTTGGGGTTGTTGTGCAAGAAAAAGAATCTATTATAGTAATATGGTGTTCTGTTCTAGATGGAAGTTTCCAACCCTCAGGATGACCGTGCTGAGCGGAACCTCGGCGGAGCCTCGGTTCCGCTCAGCACGGTCATCCCTTGGGTTGGAAACTTCCATCTAGAACAGAACCCCATATAAGATTCTTATAATATGTGCCTCTGGAAACACTGAAATGGTAATATAAAATTTAATTAATTACATAATGTTTTCCACCACTGTTCCAGGGAGTATAGCTGACTCCAACTCCAGAAACTGAGGATACAAGTATGTGCCTCATGAAGTACTGAAATGTTATTTCAAATAAATATTTCATTAAATTTTATAATTTTATACATCTAAAAACTGAGAAATAATTTAGTTCTTGGACTTGGTGCCTCTGCCCTGGACCAAAACCAAGAAACTGAATCTGAATGGTTTACTGGTGATATGCCAAACTGACAATACTTCATCAGGTGGGTGCGCCAGGAGGGAAATTAGTCCCTGGCTCTCACAAGAGATGCAAACTTGGACACACAGTCATCAGACATTTCAGCAGAGGAGATCACAGAATCAGGGAGGCCATTCCAGTCCCTGATAGTCTGTAGAAAGAAACTACTTTTGTACGCTTCTTTGCTAGCTGAAGGCATCTGAAAAGCCAAAGAGTGTTGATTTCTACAATGCCTATTCTTCGGGATAAGGTCATCTGTGGGTATTCTGGCTTTACCCTTTAGTCCTTTGTATAGCAATACAAGTCTACAATCCTTCCTCCTTTTCTTAAGAGATTACCATTTCAGTTGACCTAAAATGCCAGTCATGGTCCCAGTTTCAAAAACATAATTTTCAGTCACAAACCTTGCCGCCCGATTTTGGATCTTTTCCAGTTCTTCCTTGAGGCCATGGGTGTGAGGGTCTCGAACTGAGCTTCCATATTCCAAGACCAGCCTCTTGGAATATGGAAGTTCAGTTTGGGACCCTCACACCCAATGCCTCCAGGAAGGAAGCAGGTCAACTTGGCCTGGTACCAACTTGGCCTCCGAGTCAACTTGGCCTTGGGTCAACTCGGCCTGTTTACTTTTCTAGCATAACTCAGTCTGTATATTTTATCTTTGTTAGAATGGGACATAATTGTGTTTATCATACCTCATATAAATTTCCCATGTTAAACTCCCATAGGCTGGCGGATGAAAATTCTTGCTATCACCCTGCGATAATTTCTACTATCACATGTGCATAAAATATGTGCGTACAGTTCGTTTTACTAAAACGTTTTATCCCAATAATGATACCTTCAAAACACACAATTTCAATAGTATTTTGAGGAAATTAAGTAAAACAAACATATGGGTCCTTCTGAGATAAACTGCAACATTTCTGGACATTTATACAAAAATTGAAAATCTACTTTTTTGCAACAATTTCTACCTACAAATATTGGGCAGTTATTCATTTCGCCTAAATTTGTCATAAAAAGATAGTTCTTGCACAATTAAGCACAGTTTTTTACATTTTCTTCAGCAGTCACTGATCGTTAGTATTCGTTACGGAGAATAAATATTTTTTCATTCGTGTTCCGCCATTTTGAAAAGGGGATGTAACTCTTAATTTGTTTATGTCTTGGGTAAAGATTCAATATCATGTTGCATTTTGGTTGTTGAATAAAAATTATATAATCTTGTTGTTGTTTTTTTATCAAATATAATTATCTATCAAATAAGTTCTTTAAGCCCATGAATTAAACCTTGCGTTAAAAGATGCCAATTAGCCTCTTCTCATCTTTAAGGTAGCTATAGCCAGCTAACCGTGAATTGCGCGCCTCTTTGCTTTTGTTCCTTTTGAAATGACCTCCGACAACAAACGACCATTCTCAAGTAAATCAAACAAACAATATAATTACGTAAATTAGAAAACAATCCATCCATTAAGATGTGCAATGCAAAAATAAATTATGTTGTCTCTGTTTTTGAACAGATCAGACACAAACCGGTGATCATGCAGATGCAGCTTATATGAACGTACGGCCTATGATTAAAACATGTATATAATATTTAGTTAAGCTTGTCATATAAAATGTTTCATTTATTTTCGTCCAGAACAGACACAAACCGGTGATCATGCAGATGCAATTAATATGATATTCGTTATAAGAACTTATGGTCTATTTTCCACACAAGTATATAACTAACCTTGTTTTATCATGATGAACTTCGACCAGATAAGACACTTAATCGGCTAGTATGCATAGGCAACATATAAGCATTCCATTTGCCGTTTATGTGACCTTTGTGATTAGAACGTACGATCTATGCATCTGATTTTCGACCAGATCAGACACAAACCGGCTAGTATGCATAGGCAAAATAGAAGCATTCCATTTGCCGGTTATATGACCTACGTTAATAGAACGTACGATCTATGTCTAACACATGTATATAATGTTTAAATAAAGGTCGCAATCACTCTCTTGCATTTGGCAAAAAATAATTACATGTAGCATGTACACGGGTATATACATGTAAGTTTAATTAATTTTGATCCCAAACATAGATTATGGGTACTCATTAGAACCGCTTCGCCGTGTACCAACAATCAATGTTTTCAGCTTTAATATTAAAAAGATCGAAATTTTTCTTATGCAATTTTCAAATTTAAAATTTACGGCTGAAAAAAAATCTGCCAGTGTAGATTCTATATTATCATCATATTGAGGTGACACATCTCACTAGCTTATGACACTGAAAATAATTACAACACGTGAGTGGAAAATTGCTCAGCTAATTAGGACATTTAGGACATTTAGGCATAAAGCTAATTTTGCATAATTACTGTCACGCTAAACTTTGATCAAATACTGTATGAAAAACAACCTTTATGAGAATCACTTTTCATTTAATATAGTAATTATCATTAACAATTGTGAGTAAGTCAAATAATCAATGTATCTTTTACTTTTTGCTGATTAAAAAGTTTTACCAGCCTTTACCATTTAGCATATACGGAGCGAACAAATATCTTATATTTTTCTGTGTCACTAGCCCTTATATCAAACGGCATACTGCGATTGGACAAATAGTCACTGTAAAATCCAATATGGCGGCATTCGATATGAAAAATATCTAGCGAATTCATTTTGTGACACATTAGCCGGTATTAATCTGATTTATGTTTCTTTTGTTATCATTTACTACCAGGAAACTTGTAAGAAAATGTAGTGCCGGACACGGAGCCATTCTAGTGAGGATAGGCTCGGTGTCCGGCATTGCCGGACGCGGAGACTCTAGCCTAATTCGTCCGGTACCGGACGCCGAGACACTTCCTTTTCAAAATCCAGACTACTGAATCTGAATAGTTTACTGGTGACACGCTAGACTCGCACACTCAGCTGATGTGTACAATCTCCATGGAGCGAAACGTCTCGTCACCATTACGAATGTACTCTCAGCCTCGTGTCCATCCGTAAATCAAGATGGTGAGAATAAGCAGTTTTTACATATCGATTGTTTCACCTAGAATTCCATCGTTAATACAAAGAAATGCTCACCGACACTTGGTTATTTGATGAAACACACATTTAACTTTCTAACAATCAAGTTTTCTCCACAAAATTCTGTGTCTTCTTTTTTAACAGATTCATTTTTCAGCTGTTTGTCAATCGTGTTCACTCGTGTGGGGCCGTTTCCGGAACGAGCCGAACACATATGCCGAACATTAATTTTTATTCCAGTTGAAAGATCAAGATTTGGCCTTGTCCAATGATATGCACGCATTTCTACAAATGACGTCAATCAGGTCAGCCATTTTGATTTCGCCGCATGGCGTTTGACGTCATCGTGACGTTGCAACACGCGCTTCATTATACTAATTGATCCATTAAATATTAATTGACAATTAACTTTCCATATAAGGAAATGGCCGTTAGTCAATTCTCGGCGTAAACATACGAAGTTTTTAAACGAGAATAAAATCGCTCAAACGGACAGAAAAGGTTGGATTTTTTTCTAAAAGCACAATAAACATGTTAGTAACGCATCGGTGAAGTGTATTCTTCTTGATTTATCTTGAAAAAGTTGCAATTAACGACACTTTGTTTCACCATTGAAAAACCAACTGGGATCGCAACGAAGAGATATGGAACATATGTGTAATATAGCGGAGTGAGATCTCGCAACTAGTGACACGCCAAATGACATTATTTCATACTGCATGAATGTACCTAAAAAGGTGTCGAGGATTTGTGAGTTATGTGAGAAATCATATTTATACCAGTATTCAACGTGAACTTTGGCTTTTTCTTTCATCCTTACAAAATTTTATGGATCTATTAGCATAAAAGCCGTGCAGACGAGTCCGGGTCATTTCGGCTAATTTAGAGGGTGGGAATCAAGGAGTGTGGGAACTCCTTGGTTTCTAGTAAGAAGTTGTTCTTTCAGTGGAAGACCAAGGTCATGAAACCAAGTCCACTGAAACCTTGACTAGCAAAAACAGTTTTATAAGTGGTCTGAAATTTTCCAGTATCAACATAAACAGTATAAGAGCAAAAAACTTGAGTTGTTGGCCTTCATTGATTTTCATCAATCTAAGATTTTGGCGATTCAGGAGACAAAAATTGACGATTCCATATTAACGTCTGAATTATTTCCGGAATCTTCTCCATACGGCTGAGGTTATCCGCACGACGGTCGCGTGTACAGAAAGGATAGAACCTTAAATGGTGGTGGTGTTATGCTTCTTGTGCATAAGGACATCCCACACATGCCCCTCACAGAATTGGACAATGACTCAGAGTCAGTTTGGGTCAAACTTTTTGTAAATAAGAAAACTCACTTTGTGGCTAGCTGGTATCGACCACCTGTCGATGGTCATTTACCAGTATCGGACAATGGAAATGACTTATTGAATTACCTGGAAAAGTTTGACAATTTATTTAGAGAACAGCTTGACAAAATCAAAAATATTAATAAAGGCAACAAATAACCCCCCCCCCCCCTTAATTCACGTTTTAGGTGATTTCAACTTTAGAGATATTGTATGGCCGGACAGACTCAGCAAATCTGGGTCATCATTGAGTCAGACGGAGGGTCAGATTTTGATAGATATCATGAATGACCACGGTTTGGAACAATTAGTCAATTTCCCCACCAGAGAAAGAAATACTTTGGACTTAATCTTGACCTCTCTTCCTGGTCAGTTTGCAGACATTCATTCCCCGGATAAGCTCAGTGATCTTGACATTGTTTCTGGCACTTTGAAAATGGCTATCCCCCCAATAAAGAAACCTAGGAGAAAGGTGTATCGTTATCAGAAAGGTGATTATGAATCTATGAGAGCAGAAACACTTAAATTTGCAAAGGATAGATACTTCAACGGTTACTCAGATACTCGGTCGGTCCAGGAAAATTTCAATCTCATTACATCGTTTATTCAGGAATCGGCAGATAAACATATCCCCTCAAAAACTAGTCGCTCAGTTTCCTCTGTCCCTTGGATAACACCTGAAATAAGGAGGAAGATTCGCAGAAAAAATGCAACTCATGCAAAAGCTAAAAAGACTGGTAGTGCAAAATTTAGATCTAAATTTGAATCTTTACGGAAAGAGATCAAAGCTGATATCAGGAAGCAGCATGATCTTTACGTGAACAACTTGTTAGGAGATGTTAAGGCTAATCCTAGAGATTTTTACAGGTACATAAACAGTCAGAAAAAAGATACCCAAGGTATTCCCCCGTTGAAAAAGAGAAATGGAAGTGGAATTGCACAATCCGAATTTGAGAAGGCGGAAGAATTTAATGGTCAGTTCTCGGATGTTTTCACTAAAAGTGAATACAAACAGGTCCCTCTTATGGATAGATCTGCCCCATTCATGCATGATATTGTGGTCACAAAGGAAGGGGTGACCAAACTTCTCAAAGGTCTAAACCCGTCTAAAGCCTTAGGGCCTGATGAGCTTCATCCCAGAGTCCTAAAGGAACTGGCTGTGGAATTAGGGCCGGTATTCGCCCATCTCTTCCAGCAGTCAATTGATACAGGTGAAATTCCTAAAGAATGGTCTCTTGCTAATATTTGCCCCCTGTTTAAGAAGGGCGACAGGTCACTTGCCCGCAATTACCGCCCTGTTTCTTTGACATGCATTCCTTGTAAGCTTCTTGAACATATTGTATGCTCAAATATTATGGCCCATCTTGATGAACATGAACTCTTGTCGGACAGGCAACACGCATTTAGAAAATGGCATAGCTGTGAAACTCAGTTGACTACAGTGATAAATGACTGAGCCAAAATCTTAGACAAAAAAGGCCAGGTCGACACTTTTATACTCGATTTTGAAAAGGCTTTTGATACTCCTCCCCATGAACTCCTTAAAAGCAAATTGTTTAGCTATGGAATAGGTGGAACAACACTGAATTGGATAAATGCTTTCCTTTGTTTCCGACAACAAAGGGTAGTGGTTAATGGTATTAAATCGGATTGGGCTCCAGTTGTGTCGGGTGTCCCTCGGGGCACCGTTCTCGGCCCCTTGCTGTTTTCCTTGTATATAAATGACATCTCAGCAGACATTGAGTCTGAAATGAGACTCTTTGCTGATGATTGTGTTTGCTATCGTGAAATAAAGAATGAAGAGGATACATTGAAACTTCAGAGAGACATCGATCGTTTAGGCAGTTGGGCTAGGAAATGGGGAATGAGATTTCAACCCGTCAAATGCAACATGATGCAGCTGACAAATAAACGGTCTAGTAAGGTACAGGCTAACTACACCCTTGAGGGCACTGTACTGGAAAACGTTGAAAGCATAAAATACCTGGGTGTAACTATCACAAATGATTTGAAATGGAATACTCATATTTCCAATGTCTGTACAAAGGCTAACAGAACTGTCGGATTCTTTTAGAGAAATTTGTATTCTTGACCCCCAGATGTGAAAGAAGCAGCTTATAAAGGACTGGTGCGGCCGGCCTTGGAAAAAGTACAAGTAGGCAAAGATCAGGAAAAGGCGCAATCAGAAAAAAGACTCCCACTCCAAAAACCAAGGTGGGAAAAAACCAAACTAACAATCAGGTACTTATACCATGAAAACATTTCGTAAGCCAAATGAGCAGCTATTTTCCCAATAGGTGGCCACTCAGTTACCTTAACTTAACTAAAAATATGCAAACATACTTAAGGCGCCAACAGCACAAAAATATTTTAAACACCAAGACATAAAACAAAAAGAACCACCACAGAAGTATCGACTTGGAACGATCAGTAACACAAAGTTACTGGCGGGTTTAAATCGATTTTACACGGCCGTAACCTCACCTCAGCTTCTGCAGTGGTTCATAACATTTAGTTAGTTCTTCGGTCCTCGTGGTGAATCTCTAACTAGTAAATGAATCATCAACAGGGAAAAAAATAGGGACTCCATCGTCGGACAGCTTACTGAATCTGTGAGTCCTGGTTTTTGATTCATCAGGATGTTTATCATGATTTATTTGTTTGTTCTTGATCACGGGGGTGATTCAATTGATACCACCTGTGCTGTCGTCCGAGACGTTACTGCATATATTGCTGTCGTCCGAGTATTCCGGTTTCCGTCCGAGTACTACGGCGGTCGTTACCATTAGTGCCCCTGTTTCAGTGTCCACAGGGCCAAAATTTCGTCGCTATTCAGCGCAATTATCACGGAAAATTGTCAAGAAGGTATTTATCGTTATTTCCAACGTGTTTCCAACTTTCTTAACATATAGATAATCACAAGAACTTATTTTGAGTACAAAACATTGTTTTCTCGCGTGTTTTTCTTACTTTCAACATAAGCAAACATTCCTCATAAGCGAAAGTAGCTGGACTATTTCGTTTTCCATTTAGCCTTTGAAAACTATAATCATTTCCCCAACCCGTTGCGTCCTTCAAATTTTATTTGCCGTTTTTAAAAAGCGTGATACGGCTGTCGTTGACCCCTGATACGGCTGGCGGTTGTTTATTGATCAGTACGATACGGCTGTCGATAGTATTTTGAGATAGCATATTGCCCATTGACATTTTATGCATTTTTTTTTTTTTTTTTTTTTTTTTTTTTTTTTTTTTTGTAGTTTCTGAATAGTTTTCATTTGCAACTGATAAAAGGACTGTATAGACTGTCTATTCTCTTGCTTCAAACCAAGCAACTTTACATATAAACACCACACACGCAAGAAAACTGTATCATTTATTAAATTCGAAGTTTCACCATTTATTAAGCGTGGTAGGACAGCTTTCAGTGACACCCGTGTTCATTACTCCCATCTGCAGTGGCTCCTCACAGCCCCTCTGAAACTAGTGCCTCAGATGACGACTCGACATCGGTTAAAGCGCTATCGTCCCCAAAAATGGCAAAATTAAAATTTAGGTGTCTACTGAACTGTCGTATCAGCTTGAATGACACATGTTGTATTTTACCGCTATAACTACGAGTATGTTAAATAGCACGTGCTACTACCGATTAAACAGGTGTAACGAACAGCCGAGCTGAGCCACAGAAACCCCGTCGGTGGAAAAGCATGCTCATCCACCAAGGGTGGTTTACTGCGTTATATTCTCAACACTTACTCACTTTCAAAGTTTCGAGTTTGAAATGCATATTACAAGCACTCAATATGCCGCTAATACGTTGCACCAGCGTATTTTTCCAAGGGAGGTTATCCCGTCACATTACTTCCCCCTCCGAGAAGACTCGCCCCGAGTCTTGGCCTGGGGACTACATGGGTAAGGCAACCCTGGTCTGGCAGTTGTCATTATCCCACCGCTGCCACCAAATGTAACGAACAGCCGAGCTGAGCCACAGAAACCCCGTCGGTGGAAAAGCATGCTCATCCACCAAGGGTGGTTTACTGCGTTATATTCTCAACATTTACTCACTTACAAAGTTTCGAGTTTGAAATTTGCATATTACAAGCACACAATATGCCGCTAATACGTTGCACCAGCGTATTTTTCCAAGGGAGGCTATCCCGTCACAAAGGCTGTCCCTACTTTATATGTAAAGCATGTGCTACTACCGATTAAACAGGCTGTCCCTACTTTATATGTAAAGTTGCTTAAAGCGACCACAAGAGGACATTAATGTCTAATTCACTCTGTTCAAACAACATAAATTATATATAGCTCGAATTTGACCTCAGGTGCGTCAAAAGATCGACGAGTCTACTTAGTAGCACGTGAAAGGATATTCAGACTGTAACAGTACAAATACTTACTGTGCGGGCAACTGAAGTGTAACAGAAAACTTGCGCTCATTTCCACGGCTATCCCCCGCCCGCCCGGGGACGGGGGACGGGCGTGGTTACAAATGACTAGTGCATTACTCAAAGGATCAATCAGTCACTTTCGCCACAGTTTGTCTTCTTTTGTGACGCTCATCAAAGTTTAAGTTACATACACTACACTTTCTTATTTGGATAATGCATGCGAAAATGATTGAGAAAGTAAGGCAATCGGTCACTACATATATACGACGTTCAATATTCATAACTTGGTTTGATCAGGGCGGCGGTGTGCCATGTAAATATCTAACCGTTCGTGTAGATACAACCCACTGGTTTATCGTTAGAATTATGAACAGAGTGAAGCAGATGTTGTTTCATTCATATTTCTGAAATCTAGGAGGCCTTAAACTTAGTTTTACCCGTATATTTGAATCTACCATCTGTTCTAAATTGTCGACATCCGTAACGAGTTTAACCGACAGCCGTATCATACATATTTACAACTGATCGACAGCAGTAACACCAAAAGTTAAACGCCCCTTCAAAACCTTTCTGCTTTGGATTTTTTTTTAAATTGTAAAAGGTTTTATCTTTGCAGTTATGTTTTCCACGTTGTTCAATAAATGGTCAGAAATGAGAGATGCTGATTTTTACAATATTTGCATATTTATGTGATTTTTGCTATTTTACGATTAAACACATGTTTGTATGAAAACTAGCGACCCAAAAGCCCGTACAAACATATTGCACGATAGACAAATATCTAACAACACATTCTAGCAGAAAAAAATATAAATAATACCTTCAGATTCGATTGCGATCCACTTTTACGTGTGTACTGGTTGTGCAACGACAGCCGTAGTGCTCGGACGGAAACCGGAATACTCGGACGACAGCAATATATGCAGTAACGTCTCGGACGACAGCACAGGTGTTATCAATTGAATCGCCCCCGTGATCAAGAACAAACAAATAAATCATGATAAACATCCTGATGAATCAAAAACCAGGACTCACAGATTCAGTAAGCTGTCCGACGATAGAGTCCCTGGGCGCCAAATAACTTACTAACTCCGGAGCTAAAGAAAAAACATCAGTTGGACCGCGGTTGGAATATGGAAACATCAGTTGGACCCCAGTTGGAATATGGAAGCTCAGTTTGGGACCCTCACACTCATGGCCTCCAGGAAGAACTGGAAAAGGTCCAAAATCGTGCGGCAAGGTTTGTGACGGGAAATTATGTTTTTGAAACTGGGAGCATGACTGGCATTTTAGGTCAACTGAAATGGGAATCTCTTAAGAAAAGGAGGAAGGATAGTAGACTTATATTGCTATACAAAGGTCTAAAGGGTAAAGCCAGACTACCCACAGATGACCTTATCCCAAAGAATAGGCGTTGTAGAAATCAACACTCTTTGGCTTTTCAGATACCTTCAGCTAGCAAAGAAGCGTACAAAAGTAGTTTCTTTCCACAGACTATCAGGGACTGGAATGACCTCCCTGATTCACTTATCTTCTCTGCTGAAATGTCTGATGACTGTGTGTCCAAGTTCGCTACACTCGTGCGTTCAAGGGACTAATTTCTCCCCCATCCGAACCCCCTGGTGAAATAATGTCATTTGGCGTGTCACCAGTAAACTATTCAGATTCAGATTCAGATTCAGATTCAGAAGACAGCGGGAGGACCTGCTCCGCACTACCACAGCATCCTCTTTTCATGTGTAACCAAGCCACAACACACCCCGTCGGTGGAAAAGCATTCTCATCCCATCACGGATGGTTTACTGTTCTATATAGTCAACACTTAATCGTTTCACAAAGTTTCGAGTTTCTAATTCGTAGGTCTACATAGACATGGAAACTTTATTTAACGTCGAATATATTAAACAGTACAACATAAGGCCAGTAGGGTTTTTACTTCGACAAACATAAGTGAAGTTAAGTAGTAATTACCCGCTTCGCGACAGGTGGGTATGATATTTTCCTGACCTGTCCAGACAAATGCATGCACCGAGAGCCCGAAGGGCTCGAGGTGCATGTATTTGGATGGACAGGTCAGGAAAATATCATGCCCACCTGTCGCGAAGCGGGTAATTAACTTACCTTATGACACCATTGAGTGAAATTATAGTTTGTAAGACCTACGCAACGATAATGAACACCGGTAAAGTGATTTTTCTCGCGGCGTAACTATTGACCGAACACTGCACGTGCAAAACTAGGAAACTTGTCCACTGTACCGCTTCGCTATTGTCAAAAAATAGATCATACGGGAGTATTTTCCCTTGTGCATTTAAAATGATTGAGACATAATTTTTATTGGTACTCTTTAGCATTTTTTCTCTCAAAGTTATTAATTTACAATAGGCATTATCTTTTATCGAAATAGATAACAGACTTGGTGGTCAATGTAAATGATCTAGCTCTTATATATGCAAAAACATACAACCACTTTGTAATGATTTTTGGATAGGTATATATATTGTGTGTAAAGTTTGTATTGCAGGTTATTGAAATCAAAACCCTCGGACCTAACTTTCCCAAGTCCACATGGTCAGTTAGGGGACCGTAGTACGAAATGCCCAGCTGTATTTAAGGGATACAGTTGGTCGTTTCTAATGATCATAATCCCAATGCAAAAAATACGTGAAATTGGTTTCTGATTCATTGTTCTTGCACAACAATAACCCACTAACCATAATCTGCGAATCTGAAACCAACTTCCATCGAGAGAAGACTCTCAGCTCTACGTAACTGCTCAGTCGGATCAGTGTCCAACACCCACAGTCGACAGCTATTTACTTGATAGCTTTAAGTTTTGCCTCAGTTCTCAAACAAGAAGTTAAAATCTTTATATTGGAATCGTTGTAAAACGAATTTTCACCACCTGTCTTGAGGTAAGGAAAGTCACTTTCACCAGCTGTCTGGGGGTAAGGAAAATGGCTTTCCTCACCTCCAGACAGGTGTGAAAGAACTTTCACCACCTGGATAACTGACTATAACATCGCACTTGCAATCCAGTATGAAAAATAATTTCCTATGAGTTACATTGAAGTCATAAGGTAATTAAAAGTAACAGTATATCACAGCATGCACAAGTATAAACACAATTATTAACAGGCTGAATCACAGATAATATGAGGTACATATATATCACGACAAGCAATTTGTTGTAAATTAAAATAACAATACCACACATAGTTATTTAAAAAATCATATAGAGACAAAGATGCCTGGATCCAAATGGTTACCTTTGCTGGAAAACGAAAACTTTAAAAAGAGCGCAAGGCAGAAATTAAATTTGTGATCAGCAAGGAGACCACAAAGGGTGGGCTCCCACAGTAGCTCCTTACCGATAAGGGCCAAAGAGGGGAGGAGGGGAGAACTATAAAAAAATAAACAAAGGAAAAACTATGGGACAACGCATCTCAGGCCTCAGCACCTGTAAAATAAGAAAATGATACATTAAACTCAGGGTTTTATAAGACATAACTGAATAAAAATGGACACTAAAAACCGTGATATTTGCCTTTTTCTAGAGGACAGTATCATGGTTTTAGATGTATATATACAAGTCACTAGTTACCTTTTTTTCTTTCTTTTCTGGGTCTCAGGATCCCTACAATAGCCTGGTGTGTTGTAGGGAATCCCTGGGCTACTCAGTTCTGTTCCTTTTCGACTTGACTACTGTTTTCAAGCTTTTTCGTATTATTGTATCAAATAATTTATATATACAGTAATTATGCTCATTTGATGACTATTCCTATCTTATTTGCATGCTGTGTTATTTCCTTTAACTGTGATGCTCGTTATTACCATGTATACATGTTCAGTTTTTAATTTGTGTTTGTCAACAAAATAGCCTATGGCTAATGTTATTCTGTTGTAAATTTGAAAGTTGACTTACCCAAAATTGTACAATGCGGCCCATCTTCTCGCTTTGAATGTTTTACTGCTTCCAAAGGATCTAACAATTATTTTTATTTTCTATTACTGCAGCTGGTGCTGTGCTGTGTGGCGGCCGTAAAAAGTCTCCCCGTACATACTGCAGATTATTTTTTTTCTTTTGATCCTTTGGGATCAGTGAATATATTTGGAGTAGTTCAAATATATTGTACGTTAAGAATCAAATTCTTAGCAGTATATTTTTATTATTTGGCCCCTTTGGGAATACGAGTCTTTGATTTAGACTACACATACATTGTATGTAAATTCTTGAAATTGTAGCACAAATGTCTGGCTTTCGCTGCCAGTTTTGTAAAGGGTCACTGATGAAGGTTCATTACCCGAAATTGTACAATATGGCCCATCTTCTCGCTTTGAATGTTTTACTGCTTCCAAAGGATCTTACAATTATTTTTATTTGCTATTACTGCAACTGGTGTTGTGCCGTGTGGTCAGCTCGTGTGGTGGCCGTAAAAAGTCTCCCTGTACATCATCCATAGTGCAGATTTGCCATAGTGCCAGTTTTGTAAAGGGTCACTGATGAAGGTTCATTACCCGAAATTGTACAATATGGCCCATCTTTTCGCTTTGAATTTTTTACTGCTTCCAACGGATCTAACAATTATTTTCATTTAAATAAAGTTTCTTGTATCTTGTATCTAGTAACTACGTTCTGGCAGGTTGTATCACCCCATCGCTGCAACCAAATGTAACGTGCAGTCGAGCCAAACCAAAGTAAACCCCGTCGGGACTGGACTGTCTCTGTTTCATTTTCCCACCTGACTAAAATATTCTCATCAACTTTCAGCCATTATTACAACATTTTTTTTCAATAGGGTTCCGGCGAAGAAGGATCGTCACAAAAGAGAATTTTTTGTTTCTTTACTTGTGTCTATAATTGTTTAGATTTCAACTTAAGTTGATTGAGACCAGTATAATAGAGTCGTTGGTCGCCAATTATTGACAATTTCAAAGTTTATTGAGGATTTTCTCATTTGCCCGCCATTCACTATACATGGGTGGGGTAATCGAAAGAAATATTAAGTGCAGAAACTAACCGCGCTCTGTCAGAATCGTTGAGTCAAAATAGTTTACTGGTATTGGGCTTATCAGTCGTTGCTTTTCGTGTAAGTGACACGCTAGGTAGGGAAACCACGCAGCCAGGTGTTTACTTGCAGCTTGTTTGAAGTGTCTTTTGATTTCTGTCAGGTTTGCGCGTTTGGTCAGCTAGATCGCTAACCGGCTGGTATTGTGAATTATGAGCTTTTTTCTACCGGTGTCAAGTTGGATGAAAATTTCATCCGGTGAAAATTTCATCTAGCAGAAGAAAAAAAAAGTTGGATGAAAATTTCATCTGGACCTGCCCAGGAAAAGTGGTTCATGTCAAAACAAATCCTGCTCCCGTACTAGCTCTTATTTAGGCAAGCAGCTTATACTGCAATATAGATACATGTTGTATGAAGGTTTGTGGTAAGCCTCAGTAGTCTGGGCGACAAAAGCCAGAGGGGGGGGGGTCAAAATGTTTCTTACAATATTTCTCGAGATTCTGTTCCGAAACCAGCTCTTGTGCCAGCAAGCCGCTTATACTGCGATATAGATAAATGCTCTGTAGAGGTTTGTGGCAAATTTCATCAAGATTGAAAGAGGATCCGAAGGGTAGTCAGGTCGCCAAAAGTCAGAGGGGGGTGTCTAAAATGCGGTTTTTGATATTCCTCGGTCTCCTGCTCCCAAACCAGCTCTTGTGCCAGCAAGCCACTTATGCTTGAATATAGGTATATGTTCTGTGAAGTTTTGTTGCAAGTCTCATCAGGATTGAAAGAGGATGAGATGGATAGACAGGGCGCCAAATATCAGAGGGGTGTCCATAATGCTGTTTTCAACATTTCTCGATCTCCAGCCCCCAAACCAGCTCTTGTGCCACCAAGCCGCATATACTGCGATATAAGCGTATGTTCTAAGAAGGCCTTAAACAAGTCTCCTAAGGATTGGAAAAGGATGAGAATAATAGCCAGGGCGCCAAAAGTCAGTAGAGTGTCCAAAGTGCTGTTTTAAACATTTCTCGATCTCTAGCCCCCAAACCAGCTCTTGTGCCACTAAACCGCTTATACCACCATATAGGTAGATGTTGTATAAAGGGACGTGGCAAGTCTTATTATGATTGAAAGAGGATGAGAAGGGGAGGCAGGGTGCCAAATATCAGAGGGGTATCCAAATAATGATTTCAAAATTTCACTAACTTCAGCCCCCAAGCCAGCTCTTTTGCCAGCATTCGGCTTATACTGTGAACGTGTTGTACAAGATTTTTGTTTGTTTTCGAGTTTAAAATCTTTATTATTGATTTTCTATTTAAAGCAATAAAATTTTGTAAGACATTTCTTGAGCGTGTCCCCATAGAAACGTGCTGGCCATCCACGATTTTTAGAATAAGGCAAACCAAACCATCTGGACATTATGGTTTGTGTCTATGGTTCTTTAAATGATGATATATAAATGTATGTGGCAAGTCTCATTAGGATTGAAAGAGGATGAGGAGGGTAGCCAGGCCCCCCCCCCCAACGGCTCTAGGGTCATATTTTCCTGTACAGAATTGGCTATTTTCGACACTTCTAGGTCTACTGCTCCGAAACTAGCTCTTGTGCCAGGAAGCCGCTAGTACTGTGATAAATGTATATGTAATATAAAAGTATGTGGCAAGTCTCATCAGGATTGAAAGAGGATGAGATGGGTAGCCAGTGCCCCCAATGTCATGGGGGGTGTCAAAAAATTCCATTTTCGATAGTTTTCGGTCTCCTGCTCCCTAACTAGCTCTTGTGCCAGGAAGCCGCTAGTACTGTGATAAATGTATATGTTATATAAAAGTATGTGGCAAGTCTCATCAGGATTGAAAGAGGATGAGATGGGTAGCCAGGGCCCCCAATATCATGGGGGTGTCAAAAAATTCCATTTTCGATAGTTTTCGGTCTCTTGTAGTACTAGCGGCTTCCTGGCACAAGAGCTAGTTTGGGAGCAGAAAACCGAAAACTATCGAAAATGGAATTTTTTGACACCCCCATGACATTGGGGGCCCTGGCTACCCATCTCATCCTCTTTCAATCCTGATGAGACTTGCCACATACATTCATATATCATCATTTAAAGAACCATAGACACAAACCATAATGTCCGGATGGTTTGGTTTGCCTTATTCTAAAAATCGTGGATGGCCAGCACGTTTCTATGGGGACACGCTCAAAAAATGTCTTACAAAATTTTATTGCTTTAAATAGAAAATCAATAATTAAGATTTTAAACTCGAAAACAAACAAAAATCTTGTACAACACGTTCACAGTATAAGCCGAATGCTGGCAAAAGAGCTGGCTTGGGGGCTGAAGTTAGTTACCCCTCTGATATTTGGCACCCTGCCTACCCTTCTCATCCTCTTTCAATCATAATAAGACTTGCCTCGTCCCTTCATACAACATCTACCTATATGGTGATATAAGCGGTTTAGTGGCACAAGAGCTGGTTTGGGGTCTAGAGATCGAGAAATGTTTAAAACAGCACTTTGGACACTCTACTGACTTTTGGCGCCCTGGCTATTATTCTCATCCTTTTCCAATCCTTAGGAGACTTGTTTAAGGCCTTCTTAGAACATACGCTTATATCGCAGTATATGCGGCTTGGTGGCACAAGAGCTGGTTTGGGGGCTGGAGATCGAGAAATGTTGAAAACAGCATTTTGGACACCCCTCTGATATTTGGCGCCCTGTCTATCCATCTCATCCTCTTTCAATCCTGATGAGACTTGCAACAAAACTTCCTAGAACATATACCTATATTCAAGCATAAGCGGCTTGCTGGCACAAGAGCTGGTTTGGGAGCAGGAGACCGAGGAATATCAAAAGCCGCATTTTAGACACCCCCCCCCCCTCTGACTTTTGGCGACCTGACTACCCTTCGGATCCTCTTTCAATCCTGATGAAATTTGCCACAAACCTCTATAGAACATTTATCTATATCGCAGTATAAGCGGCTTGCTGGCACAAGAGCTGGTTTCGGCGGAACAGAATCTCGAGAAATATTGAAAGAAACATTTTGACCCCCCCCCCTCTGACTTTTGTCGCCCAGACTACTGAGGCTTACCACAAACCTTCATACTACATGTATCTATATTGCAGTATAAGCTGCTTGCCTAAATAAGAGCTAGTACGGGAGTAGGATTTGTTTTGACATGAACCACTTTTACTGGGCAGGTCCAGATGAAATTTTCATCCAACTTTTTTTTTCTTCTGCTAGATGAAATTTTCACCGGATGAAATTTTCATCCAACTTGACGCCGGTATCTTACACTCGTGGTCATTTCATATGAAATTTATTAAACTTGCCAAAGGCTCGTTTAATAAATTTCATATGAAATGACCACGAGTGGCGATCTTTTGCGAAATCGGTTTTCCATCTACCGTGCCTTTTCAGGCATCTATCATTAACATCATTGTTTGCGGCGGTTGAAACGCCGCCCGACCTTAAGGAGTGCAGACCTATCTTAAGATTTTGATCTACTAATTTAAACAGAGATACGACACATTCTTTGACTCTTGTATAGTTTAACTCAGTTTGTATCAGCCGGGGGAATTAGAAGGTGGTAAAAGACGAGCGACGGATCCAATATGGTCTGTTGATGTTCATAAAATTGATTATAATATTGTAACACATGGCATAAGAGTTTATTATTTAAAAGCACCCAGCATCAAAGAGAGGTTTTGTTAAACAAGAACTGCTTATTGTTCCAGCAGATACTGTGAGTAGCCATAAACATATGTCGTGATGCCAATTTATTGTAAAAGTTTGCTATGGTAAAACGTTTTTTATGCTTTTTTAATTTAACAGTTAAAGGTCTGTTCAGTTGAGCGATTAAGGTATAGTGACACTCTTGTTTTATCTTGACAAACTGCTTAACGTTATCATGTTATCTACATTATGTGTGTCACACCATATGACGCTGATAAATTTGTGTTCTAAAGTCAAGTGTAAAAAATATAAAGATTGTTGGTGAAATTTGCAAAGAATTAAACTGGTAAATGTCTGAGTTTTATTGTACAAGCCTTAAACAGGTGAGCTATTTTATTCATTAAGAACTCTTATATCACATTCTTGGAGAATCATAATCTTGTTGACTTATCGACAAACCTGAAAGGTTTATCTCCCTTAAATTTGTTTTTAACACTGTAGCCCTTGAGTTTTTGTTGATTCATAGTCAGAGAAACATTTTATTTTAAAAACATAAATCATAAAGATAAATGGTTCTCATCCACTGAGGCTTAAAAAAGTATATATCCAGAATTTTCGATATATTTGTTGTCCTCAGACTCTGAGGCTTTATTTGTGATATGATTTTTATACATAATTATTTTTATGTAATTTTTTCATGAGCATCTGTCCTCAGCCCATGAGGACAGATGTTTGTAGCTATATTCTAGATATATTTTAGATATATTCCAAAATCATCAGTATATATATATATATATATATATATATATATATATATATATATATATATATATATATATATATATATATATATATATGGAGATTTTATCATCAACAGTGCAAAATCCTATTTGTGCCTGAGCGCGCTTTCGCCTTTCGGCTTCTTCAGAGGCTTACTAAATACTACATAATACGAGTGTAATATCTACATCTGCCTGTCATAGGCAGTCCAAAACTAGGAGACAAAATGTAATCTAAAATTTCTACATACTACTCACAACATTGTAAAACCTTATATAACTACATAATAAATAAACACACCGCTACAAACTAGAAAAATGTAACTACAGCAAAATGGCTACGGAATTTTGAAAATGAAGAAATTTGGAAAATTAGACAGAAATTTAACAAAATTATGATTTTAGTGGGCTAATACATCTTGGAGAGGTTGGAAACAGTGTTTGAACTGTCAAAGTTGGAAATAAAAAGTACTAAATGGCGTAAAATCGTATAACTGAAATTGGGAGAATTTCGTGACCGTTCACCTGTAGGATTATCGGACATCTGAAGCGTCACCTGTAAGATTATCGGATTACTATAGCGTCAGTCGTTAACACACCGCTACAAATGTAAATTATAAGAACAGCTAATAAGTAAGGTACAGATGAAGGCGGAGTCTCTATGTGCAAAATGAAGGAGTAAAGCCTATCAGGATGTGGATAGACAGTGTGTAGAGGGGGATGAAGTCCAAACCGGGACATCAAATCGGATCAAATATTCATGTTAGGCTAACTATACATGCTGGCCTATTGCACTATGCTGTAACACTACTGTGTTTAATCACCTTTATTGATACCATGCGGCTGGAGTGTGTTCAGGCGTCTGATCCAATACGTTTCACGAGCTTTTCTTGCCGAATCAGACCAGTTGATGTCATGGTCAAGACAGCATAGAGCAACGTGGCTGTTAAAGTCATGTCCAGGTAAAGTGAAGTGTTCCGCTACCGGTGCCCTTTGAAACCTCCGGTGTTTCCAATCAGAGCGGTGACCATTGATACGCTTATGGAGTGGTTGTCCAGTCTCACCTATATACTGCTTGTTGCACTTTGTGCAGGTGATCAGATAAACCACATTCTTGGATTTGCAGTTTGTCTGGTGTTTGAGTTTCACTGGCGCGCCGTTGGACGACTTGGCAACCTGAGTAGGTGTCATGACCTTGCAACAAGAACATGCCCTTCCCCCACAAGGCTTCGACTCCCCAGGTGGGGTGTTGTCCATAGGGTCTTGTGGTAGTCTAGCTTTGACTATATATATATATATATATATATATATATATATATATATATATATATATATATATATATATATATATATATATATATATATATATATATATATATATATATATATATATATATATATATATATATATATATTGTAACTAACAACCTTGCAAATCTGTAAACAACAATTGAAAACACAATAATGTCTGTTACACATAATAGTCCAGTAGCCATCAGCATAACCTGGAAGATGGTGCCGCATGAAATTTTATTGTGGATTCCAGTTCACTGGGCCATGCTAGTTCAGAAACTGCATGATGCCACCTTGGCATCATTGAGCGTTTTAAAAAAATCAAGATGGCGTCCAAGATGGTCGCCATAAACAAGAAAACGGCACCCCAGGGTTTAATAAACACATTTCTCTGTGTTTAAAATGCTCAATTTACGATGTAAACAATATTAAAAAGATAATTCTAAGATTTGACCCCCATTTCATTATTATAAGGCAAGATGGCGGACAAGATGGCTGCCACAATCATAATAAAAGCCATATTTTCGTAATAAAACGGCATTCAAGTGTTGCATAAAACATTGTATTGTGCTTCGAAGTCCATTTTTGTTGTAAACATAATAGTAATACGTAAGCGTTTGGTTTACGATTATGACCCCACATCATAACAGCAAAAAAGGTGGCGACCAAAATGGCCGCCATAACTATAATTTCAAAGGTTGTGTTCTCTGATTTAAACACCATTCCTGTGCAAAATATACTAAATGTAACGCGTTTGAAATGCTCATATAATGTTGTTAGCAACATGGTTTATTGGTTATTCCCACATCATAAAGATGAGCCAAGATGGTGGCCAAGACGGCAGCCATAATCATAATATATGAGTACATAATTTCTGATTGCATCAGCATTCCAGTGCTGCATTTGCTCAATGTTTTGTAATTCAAATGTTCAAATTATGTTGACAAATGAATTTTTTTTTATTATTTGACCCAGCTTGATAACAATAAAACAAGATGGTGACCAAGAGTGTCATCATATTCATGCTTTAATGTTCTCTGGCTACAGCAGCATTCCAGTGATGCAAATACTGAATGACGTGTATTTGAAATGATCATTTTGTGGTGTAAACGTCGCGATTTAATGTTTGTGTTTTGTTTTGACACAGCAAAATGATACTGGGGCGTATGTGTCCTACGTAATTTTAATACGACTGAGATCTTCTTCACTGAACAAAACATGAGTTTAATGTGGAGCATATTGATTTAGCAGAATAAAGGGAGGGAAGCAAATCAATCTACACCACTAAATGAAAGTACTCGTAACATTTACAGTTTAAATACAATAAAGAAGAAAAGAGGACTGCATTTTTTAAAGATAATTTAGTGAATCCTTCCGTAGAGCTATAAAACGCCAGGCGCTTGTTCTGAAGCATACTTCGGAAAGGATGTAACAGACAGAGAAACGCAGATAAAGCTGGTTCGCAAAGATGAAAGAAAGAGTCGAACTGACGCTAATGCTAAGAACAGAAAAAGTTTAAAACGTGCATAGAAACTCTGAATATTGGGAAATACAACATCACAACTTTATATATAATGTATTGTTGTCACATTTTAAATAAATACACGTGTAAACCTTGACTCAGTCTTCTTAGCGCATGGATTTAAATTGATAGATGAACTTGAAAAAGTTAGCTGGAAAGTTTCCAAACGATGACCGCTTGATCACTTCTATGGCTATTACAATGGCGGTATGCAAACTCAAGTAAAAACCATCAACGCATTTGAAGCAAATATTATTTATTCAAGACACTTCCAGGTAGATTTAACTTGCCATGGTATACCCTCAGGAGTTGGCTCCCAACATTCTTCAATGTTGGGGGACAGCGGGGACCAGAGGATTACAAACGCATAATATGTTTGGAAGCAAAATGTACAAGTTGAGAAATCCACATACACTGCGCTGCCTGATACAGTCGTCACCGATGGGCTGTGCTATTCTGTGGACCACACATTGTCACTTTGACTGTAGCATCAACCCTAACCCTAACCCCTGTGCTATTCTGTGGACCACACATTGTCACGTTGACTGTAGCATCAAATGCATAACCAAAACTTCTCCAGCAAGACAATAGGTTTGACAAAAAGCACTAGCATTCGAACTTCTCAGCAGATGACATCTTTAAAACCAATCCTGAAAAGATACAATGATTAAGGTATTTCATGATTGTGCATGCAACTGTAACCATCTCACATTGAAGAAGGGCTGTAATATCACAGACTGATCAAAAGCACACTCGCCAATCGTGTTCGGACCTAACGCTAACGCAGTTCAGGTGAGACATAGTATAGATATAGTGTAACAGTGGCAAGAAGTGAGATGGTTGCGAACCATTGAGGAAATACACAAACGTCTATGTACAGTGTATTGCTCAAGATTAAATATTTACAATAAATGTTAACCGAAAAGAATAAAAAGTAAAACCAAGTCCCTTTAAGAGCACAGACAACATTAATGCGAAAAGGAATGGGCCATATAAAAGGGGCATTTGAAGGACCGTAAATATCGGGTTAAGTGGTAAAACATCAGACCGTAGTCTGCTTTCTTCTTGCCATTCAGTTTGAAATCAATGTCAAAGGGTTTCATACCTGACAAGCTTAAACTGAGTAA
Organism: Rugalucina vietnamica; assembly: GCA_964017185.1. Taxonomy (NCBI): domain Eukaryota; kingdom Metazoa; phylum Mollusca; class Bivalvia; order Lucinida; family Lucinidae; genus Rugalucina; species Rugalucina vietnamica. The sequence continues at coordinate 30,581,721 of OZ024885.1, read as the reverse complement.
GCCTTTACCAGATAATATCAGGGGAATTATCGCATTTGGAAGATGTTATGGCAGCAACGTAGAATTATTTCTTTAAGATATATGGTTTAATGTAAAATTGGTAAGCAAAGGCTAATTAACACTCAAAAGCTTAATGCATATAATCACCAAATACGCAAAACAATGAGAAACCAATACATATCCAGACATCCATTTGACAATCCACGCTTGTTCAAGGGTGCATGATCTTATATCCAACTTAAGTCAGGTGGTCGAAATAATGTTAAAGGGTTCTGAGCGCTTATGCCAGTTACAACAGAAGACAGAGTATACAGATAGTATACTTCAAGAAGAATGACAAGAAGAATGATTTGCTTTGGGTATGCTTCTGAACAACCATGCTTAACATCAAAATAGAGGCGTTTAATAAATCAATTAGCCTGTATAACGTTTTGCAAATGCAATGTCATCGAAGAAACAATTGTTGCAATAGTTGAACAATATAGCTGATGACTTTGCTAAGTATTACAATGGTAATGACACAAACGAATACCTAATCTCGGTTTTAGAATAAAGTGCTTATTCTATCTTTTATTATATGACGTAGATTTGCATCCCTCTGTTTATTCTGCTTACTTAAAACTTAACAAATATACGTTTAGACCATCTTTTTGAATCAGAAGCCATTTTCCCTTATACTAAGATTAAGACGGCCATTTTGACCACCATCTTGCATCATTGTTATGATGTTGGGTCAGAACTAAACTCAACCTTGAATGTTAACAAAATAAAGTAAAGTCAAAAACAAGACAGTTAAGGCAGTTTATTAGAGACCAAGTTTTCTATATCATTTTTTTCGGCGGCCATCTTGGTCACCATCTTGCCTTTTTGTTATAATTGGAGCGTCAAAACATACACAAAACTAAATTATTGTGTTTTTGTTAATAAGAACATAAATTGAGCATTTTAAACACAAAACATTGAGTATATGCAACTCTGGGTGCTGTTTTCTTGTTTGTGTCAACCATCTTGGACGCCATCTTGATTTTTGAATTTTTCAAACATTTCATGATGCCGTTTTTGAACTGGCATGGTCTGATGAACCAGAAGAAGACAGTAAGGACAACAAGATAAGTGAACTTTTTGCTTCACATACATGTATTATGTTGATTTTTGCAATATTTTCCGCCATTTGTCGGCCATTTTGAATTTTTGAATATTTTAAAATGCTCAATGATGCCAAGGTGGCATCACTCGGATTCTTCATCTGAAAGGTATCAAGAAGTGATATCCATAAAAACATTTTATGCGGCACACATTTCCAGGTCACAGGCCAAATCCATGTTTGGCAACGAAAACTTGCCCATGCAATAAAACAGAGATGTCTTCAGCTGTAAAAATTAAAAATTTCATCAGAAAAAATGATATTTTAATACTATTGTTCAAAACATTGATTGTGGGTACACATTAGAAGGAGGCGGTTCTACAATCTATGTTTCTGATCAAAAATAAGAAAAATGGTATACCCCTATATTCCCCAGTTTTACTAGATAAAAGTGGGGTTTAAGGGCGTGTACATTTTACGGACATGTTTTCCTGACGATTTTGAATCCATACTAAGATAATGCAACTCATTTTTTTTCGAAACTGAAAAACAGATATTGGATTGCAAAACACCCCGGTATCAGCTAAGAAACCTCACAGCGCTCTCACATATACCGAATATCCCTACCGAGTGTGCTCGGCGCAAATTCGCATTAGTCATAGAAATTCGATAGCATTTGGAAGTGCTCGCTATAAGCATTCGTAAGCATTGGCTCAAATTTTCAAAGTTTCTTAAGTTGTTCCGCTAATTAAGATCGGAAGGAAATCTGCATAATTGTAAAACGATCGTTAAAATTGCGTGAGAATAAGTGGTGATTTCGATTCAAAATGATGATATTAATTTTGTTTGCTATTACTGCTGCTGGTGTTGTGCCGTGTGGCGGCACTAAAAACTCTCCCCGTACTTCATCGATAGTGCAGATTATATTTTACTTTTGGTCCGTTGGGATCAGCGAGGGTATTCTGAGAAATCCGGAAAACATTTTTATCCGTTTAGATTCCTTTTCTTACCAAAGTTTAATATACTTGGCCCCATTTGGATTACAATTGCCTTTGCATCGAATGTCCCAGGCTGTTGAAAGTTGCAACATTGCAACATTGCAATAATTCTCATTGGCTCCATGTTGCCAAATCTATGTTGCCAAATCTATAGGGTCACTGAAGAGGCTTAAGTACCTGAAACCGCTGTATGGCCCATTCCCTTCCTCATTAAAACGGTCGTTGCACTTTAAGGATCTTAGTGTTTTTAGCTCACCTGAGCCGTCAGGCTCACAAGGTGAGCTTATAGTATACCCACGCTCCGTCGTCCGTCCGTCCGTCCGTCCGTCGTCTGTCCGTCGTCCGTCCGTCCGTCGTCCACAATTTTCAAAGATCTTCTCCTCTGAAACCGCTTGGCCAATCAAAGCCAAATTTTACATGAAGCATCTATGGGAAGGGGGAACCAATGTATATATAAATAATCCAGGTCACATGACCAAGATGGCCGCCATGCCCATATATGGTAAAAACCCTTCAAAAATCTTCTTCTCCGGAACCACTGGACCGATTTCAACCAAACTTGGCATGAAGCATTAATGGCTCAAGCACTACAACGTGTATATAAATCATGACCCTATGATGACCTTGACCTATTTTACGGCAAGGTCAACATAGGTCGCGAATGCATTTGAATGGGAAAAATTGTTAAATTGTCATTTAAAGGAAAAATCTTGCAGAAAATGAGCAGTAGGACTGAATATTAATGATTCTGAAAAAAAATTGGGCACCAGGGGCTCATCCGCCCCCACCCCGGGGCAATATACATGTATATCTCCATAATATTCAAACATCTTCTCCTCTGAAACCGCTTGGCCAATCAAAGCGAAATTTTATGTGAAGCATCAATAGGAAGAGGTAACAAATATGTTTATAAAAAAATCCAGGTCACATGACCAAGATGGCCGCCATGCCCATATATGGTAAAAACCGTTCATAAATCTTCTTCTCCAGAACCGGTTGACCGATTTCAACGAAACTTGGCACGAAGCATCGATGGCTCAAGCACTACAATGTGTATATAATTCATGACCCTGTGATGACCTTGACCTATTTTACGGGAAGGTCAACATAGGTCACCAATGCATTTGAATGGGGAAAACTTTTAAAATGTCATTTAAAGTGAAAGTCTTGCAGGAAATGGGCAGTAGGACTGGATATTAATGATTCTGAAAAAAATTGGACCCCAGGGGCTCATGTGCCCCCACCCCGGGGCAATATACATGTATATTTCCATAATATTCAAACGTCTTCTCCTCTGAAACCGCTTGGCCAAACAAAGCCAAATTTTAAGTGAAGCATCTATAGAATGGGGGAATCAATGTGTATATAAATAATCTAGGTCACATGACCAAGATGGCCGCCATGCCCATATATGGTAAAAACCCATCAAAAATCATCTTCTCTGAAACCAATAGACTGATTTCAAGGAAACTTGGCGTGAGGCATCGATGGCTAAAGTACTCCAATGTATATATAAATCATGACCCTGTGATGACCTTGACCAAGTTTATGGCAAGGTCAACATGGGTTGCCTGTGCATCTGAATTGGGAAAACTGTTAAAATGTCATTTGAAGGAAAAAGCCAACAGGAAATTGGCAAATGGACAGAATATTGAAGATTCTGAAAAAATAAAATGGCCCAAGGGCTTATCTGCCCCTGCACTGGAGTTAAATACCATAATATTCAAACATGTTTATTGGTATATGCAGCTGATCTCAGGTGAGCGTTTACAGGACCATTGGTCCTCTGGTTTTATTTTGTACAAGCCCCGCATTATGTTCGGTGATTACACAACAAATGTCAAACTGTAGGATTCGCAAGGGATAGTCGGTATACGTGAGGGCACTGTTAGGTCACATAGGTAGAGGCCAATTGAGGGGTTATCAAAATCATGGTTAGTACAATCAGTTCAGCGCATAATTCTCCCATACTCTCAAATATAAGAGAAGCCTTTGATATGCGGTACTGTGCCGTGAATGTTTATTCAGGGTGATCATGACAGACAACCTTAAGTATAGAAACTGAAAAGTGTGTTTTTGTAAAAAGCAAGTGAATGTTCAATCGTGAATTTGTGTAATTTAAGAAACAGATCAGCTGTAGCAGTTAATTGTTGAGTAATAATTCACTGTTTGGAGGTCAGTTGTATAGCAGATCAAATCACGAGCGCGAAGCGCGAGTTATTTATCTGTGTACAACTGACCGACAAACAGTGAATTATTACTCAACAATTCACGCACTAGAGCTGATCTATTTCGATTCTTTCTTTCTTTCTATATATACTGCAGCACCCTCTCGCGAACACAGAATAAACGAAATAAAATCATTTTGACCTTCAGTTTATTTTATACTTAGCAGTAAAATTAACGTATATCAAAAATGGATAAAAGTGATATTGTCACTGCAGAATTGATATTGATATTTTCACTAGTGATTGATATCAGTCGATATTTTCACAGTAGAGTAAATGGTGTCTTTTCTTTGTCCTGTGCGCCTGTTTGAACCTGTCAAATACGGTATTTAGATCAATGCACGATAACCACGTTGATCCGGCTAGTTGGTCAAAGGACCCATCAATGCCTGGAAGCGGATATATGATCATTACGTCGTTCAACTTCCTGTAGTCCTTGCAACATGGATTGATCCATCATTTTTCTTCACCATCACAAGTTGCCAAAGGAGTTCTTTTCCACCATGTTATCAATTCCCTATCAGCCTCCTCATACATGTGAACTCGCCTACGATTTATTGGCTGAGTTGGTCCTGTCATAATCTTATGGTCAGTTATTGCAGTCCGTTCAATATCAGCATCTGATTCTGAAACGACACTTAAGTAGTTGCACAATAGCTGAGAAACAGCTCTCTGCTGATCCGTAGCCATACCTGCCACAGTCCTGTCGTACAAATTTTACAAGTGATTTGGTACTCTCATATTTACATTGCTTGCTGGCATTCTTAGCTTTGAACAACAGGTACCGCCTTTAAAACTGCAATGTTTGTACCACGGTTAGCAATCTTTTGCTCAAGAGAGAAGTTCAAGAAGTTTAATTTAGCATAGGCCAATATTCTAGCAACCAGAGTCTTCTGATCACCAGAGAGTTGATCCATTGGTTCAACAGTAAACAGATCATATATGTCTGGTTTCATTCCTATGACATTGCTTTCCACGATCACTGACATTAGCGGTACTTCAATCTTACCAAGTACAGTGATAGCAGCCAACTGATCCACTAGATATGAGTTTACAAGGCTTGCCTAGTATCGTGAGATCATTCTTTGTAGCATCTAACATACAATTATGTGCCTTTATGAAGTCTAGCCCTTCAATCAAGTCCAAGTTTATATTGGCAACCACAACTTTGCATGGGAAACACATGCCGCCTATTTCAATAAAGACTGCCGTCTTTCCTTAAATTTGAGTTCGCGCTCCTGAAGCTATGAACACATGTATAACCATGATATTCGACGAAACCTTGGGCACTCGAATCTCTTATTGATTTCCAGAATTCTGTTGACAAAATTGTCAACGTGGCACCTATCTACCAAGCATTGCGTGTGCATGTTATTAACCTTGCGTTTGGCATATAACACAGCACCAGAAGTTGAATCATTCATTTGCGGTTCAGTCTCTCTAGCTGCAGTATTTGTTCGGACAATCACGTTTTAAATAATTTTCTGATCCACATTCGTAACACGTTTGTTTCAGCCTTGTCCGTGCTTGATACGGTACAATTCGACTTGTTTCTCTCTGTTTCGGAGTTGTTGGGTATGAACCTGTCCTTGGCTGATTCGTCTGTTTAGCCATTGCTTCCAACAACTTTTGTAAGCCTACTAATTGATCCTGGAGAGATCTTCAATCGGTCTTATCTGATGAGCTTGTATCAGTTTCTTGATTTGTGGATCTCATTAATCCAGAACCTTCATGTTTCGTCCCAGTTTTCACGAATACGTCTTACTCAACTGCATGTCGAACTGCATCATTCAAGCTTTTAGGTCTAGCCTGCTTTATTCAGAGCTGTGAAGGCACTCAATGTGTTGCTCTTTGGTCAGTGTTCCTTGGACATACATGTCTCGATAAAATGTAAACTAGGCATGCGAACTGCGCCAAGCTTAGTCCTGTAGAAGGATTGTGTTAAGACAATGTTTTGCCTAAGTTTAAACAAATATATATGGTTATGCGTCTTTGAAACACTAATATAAAAGTGCGCTTTCTATGTATAAATTAGTTGTGTAAAAATACTCATGATCCTGACGATCTAACATCATAACAGAGATAAAAAAAGAAACACTGGTAACATAAATGCGTAATGTGCTAACTGCATGCAGACAGCTCACGATGAAACAATTTGTGTAACAATTTAAAGGGTGAATTTGATTCGAGTTTTGGTTACTGACGGAAAATTTGCGACGCTCGAAGCATAAATAAGTAAAATTCTGTTATCTATGGTACATGTTAAGCAGATGACCTTGAGCGCTGCGAGGGTGTATACTTCGAAATGAATAGTTTATTCGTCAATGACGTTACGTAATCAAGGATGACGTGTAGACCATTGTGACCTTTTTGGTTTGACTGTTGATTTTAACGGGTTGTATTTTTTGTTTTGACTGTTGATTTTTAACGGGTTGTATTTTTTCTTGATAATTTTTCAGGATGTTCTAGACAAATTCCAATTTCTGTTTTTGTTATTCTATAAGCCTTTGATAAATCTGTATAGATATACAGCAAAAGTCCACGTTATTTTGTATCATACCCGGAGATAGCCCAAATCACAATTAAATGGCGTTGACGCATCTGCGTAAATTATTCGCAATACATGTGCATTATACGACGTTTCAAAGGGATGCTACTATGAAAGTTCTATTTTACACCAGATAACGAGGAAAGTATTAATATCGTTCACTAGTTTGTCCGTAGGTTGGTTTGGCCAATAGTCATGTCGCGAGAAAAGACACTAAAATAGAACATAATTGGTGAAAGTACAAGTATAATGTGCAAGTTTGCTGTTTTTAATAGCATATTTTATGACGAAAAAAAGAGACCCGGCAAATGAACTTAAAGCCTGTAAAGCTGCGCTTCGTCACACACCGGGTCTGAGCTACGATCGGTCGGCTTTTAAAAGGTATAAGCAGGCAAAGATCAGGAAAAGGCGCAATCAGAAAAAGATTCCCACTCCAAAAACCGAGGTGGGAAAAATTAAACTACCAATCAGGTACTTATACCATGAACACATATTGCAAGCCGAATGAGCAGCTATTTTCCAAATAGATGGCCACTCAGTTACCTAAACTTAACCAAAAATATGAAAATATACATAAGGCGCCAACAGCACAAAGATTTTAAACACCAAGACATAAAACAAAAAGAACCACTGCAGAAATATCGCCTTGGAACGATCAGTAACACAAAGTTACTCGTGGGCTTAAACCGGTTAACCTCACCCTCAGCTTCTGCAGTGGTTCATAACATTTAGTTAGTTCTTCGGTCCTCGTGGTGAATCTCTAACTAGTCAATGAATCATCAAGAACAACCAAATAAATCACGATGAAGATCCTGATGAATCAAAAACCAGGACTCACAGATTGAGTAAGCTGCCCGACGATGGGCGCCGAGTAACTTAATAACTCCGGAGCAAAAGAAAAATATCAGTTGGCCCCGGTGGCCAAGCAACAGACTCCGGCCCCAACCAACTAAAATGAATAGCTTTAAGTCGGGGCCATCATAGAGTCTGACGCCCGACCCACCGGCGTGCAATTAAAGAGGGCAGCATAGCCATCAACCATGATTGGGTTAAATACTAAGCATGCAGACTGTCGCATAACATTCAAGTTAAAACCTATACGTCTGTAACGTGTTATGATTTTTCTGAACAGCAAAGAAAAATCGTTACTTCCTATAAGTTTCTTTAATTTGTAAACCAAGTCACCATAAAATCCAGGTTCCGAAAGGCACTCACTTAAAAGCGTCTTTAATCCAACATTATATTTGGAAATTAATTCATAGTGTCTACGATAAAATTTAGAAAAGGTTTTTCGAAGTTTATGATACCGATAGAAGTTTTGCCGTTAAACATTTATTTCGAGCGTTGAAGTCTGTAACATGATGGCAGACTCTAGCAAACCTAATAAGTTGCGAAATGTATACACCATAAGAAGCACGACGAGGAACGTCACCATCCAAAAACGGAAAATTTACTATATCAAAAGTCATCGCGCTTATCATAAATTTTTGAACAAAAAATCCATTTGGAACAGAAAGATGTAGATCTAAAAAGGGGGCTTCGGTATCTGAGATATTGGCTTTGTTCAACTGTTATTGAGGTGGATAAATTTGATTGACCATACCTTCAAAATTAGTGTTGTCAATCTTCAAAAGGTCATCGAGGTACCTAGAAGTGGAATTAAAAGCCTCAATAACATCAGCTTGATTATCACGGTTAAGAGAATCCATGAAATCTCTTTCGTAGCAGTATTAAAATAAATCAGCTACGAGAGGTGCGCAATTTGTACCCATCGGAATTCAAACAATTTGTCTGTATAACTTGGTCCCAAATCTAATATAAATATTATCTAGGAGATTGGATAAGGCGTCGCACACATTCTGACATGACCAAAGTGTATACCGACTTTGGTCAGAGGAAGTGAAAAACGCCTTTCTGTCATTAAATGCCAAATAAAGAGAACCATAGTTTTTGATGCCCTTTTGAAGGCCCACTCTATCAAAACCAGAAGTTTTTTTTTTCTTTAATTAGATTATGTGGTAATGTTGTATACAGAGTAGAAAAATCATATGCGGACAAGCTCGTCGCACGGAATCCTCTACACTTTAATTTACTGAGCACCTCGCCAGAATTTTTTATTGACCAAAACCAATTTTCATTTGAAGTTTCATACACTGTCTCATAGTATCTTATAACATGAGATTTGATAGCAGTAAGACAGGGAGTTAATAATTTAGAAAGTTCAGTAGTAGTACAAGAGCTAGAATTTGCAATAAATCTAGCTTTGTATGGTCTTTTGTGAAGCTTAGGTGACCAATACATCGTAGGAAGTTTGTCTTGGCCTTCATTGACACAAACGGAAAACTAAACAGGTAAATCGTTTAAGTGAGCATTAACTACAGATATTTCATCAGTATCTGTCTCCAGATAAGCCCTGGTACCATCAAGCTCCTGTTTTAAGGTGTTAACGTAGTGAAGCCTACAAACGACAACAAAATTGTTTGCGGCTTTGTTTGGGATTATGAGCCTTTGATTTAGACTACACAGATGTAAATTATTGAAATTGCAGCAAAAATGTCTGGCTTTCACTGCCAGTTTTGTAAAGGACCACTGATGAAGGTTCATTACCCGAAATTCTTCAATATGGCCCATCTTCTCGCTTTGAATGTTTTACTGCTTCCAAAGGATCTAACAATTATTTTTATTTACGAGCATTATCCTCAACACCCTCTCGTTTACACCATCGATTACCGAAATCATTCAATGCAGAAGCGATCTCCTCTCTACATTTGTCGAAATTAATGTAGGAAGGGAATCTATATTTCGGACCTTTAGAAACAATTTTGCGAATTCTAGAATCCGAAATTATTTTTAAATTTCCAGTAACTATATTAAAATATATCAGGATTGAAATTCAGATTTAAGCTTTCGCCGGATGATGAAAAACATTAGGCTGTTTTAATGTATGTGAAGCCCGAAGGGCTTCTCGGAGACATTAAAACAACTAATGTTTTTCATCATCCAGTGAAAGCTAAAATCTGAATTTCAATTCCTATATTCACATTTTAAATTATCAATCAAGTATCAGATTTTTATATGCACATATCATCGCTCATTTTCATGTTATTTGACATTAAATCTGACTTAAGTAATTTTGGAACAGCCAAAACGTCTAATTTTCGCGCTCAACGTCATGGCGATACGCGACCGACGTCACGCCAACAAGAGTAAACAAACAACGTCACTGGCGTGGCCAATAGATCACATGACTTAATTGTTTTTCATTGGAAAATGAAGAACATCAAGAAAGATACTTTCATTTAGGGCGATTGCAATAAAAATGTAAATATGGCTGGTTGATAAACATATTTTGAATCTTTACAATCTCAAGACTTAGGTGTATTAGCATGAATATCAAGATCAGAAACAAGTTTATTGAAATTAAAAATAGTATTTCTGATTGGTTTATTATATTTGTAACAAATAAAAGGAGGTTCTGAATTGTGGATGTATGTAGGTATATATTGCATCGCTTATTTATCCTGAATATGCTTGGTAAATCAATAAAGTCAATTCCTTTATTAATGAAAGGAATTTTAATAAACTTCTAATGTGATTAGTTTCGGAATCGGTAAATGGACGAAGAGCATGCTGAGTATAACATCTTGTTAACAGTGCAGCGTCATACAATTGATGATTTCTATCGTACAATCTATTAGCCTCTATGTCGAAGGAACGTAATACAGCAATAGGTAGAGAACTAAGATAAGACAGCATTGGATGTCGACCGTGAATCCTTAGTTCAACAGCTAAATCATAAAGGGAAGTGTTCAGTTTCACTGCAGCGCACCGTTTACGTTTGTCATTACCCTTTTTCCTTATAACATGAGATCTAGATTTACGTTTACGAGACTCTGAAAGTGTAAGTACTTCAAAATTTGGCATTTTGGAAATATTACCCTCATGGTAAATGGTGTCGTTAAATCCCAGTGGAAAGGGTGTTTGCAATAATTTTATCTATTTAAGTTCAGTTTCAAATCGTTTGATGTTTTTGAATCTAACGTAACAATTTGCATCATATGAGATTTTCTCCACTGGTTGAACTATAACATTATTGGGAGAATGACCAGTGTGCTTAAAATGCTGGTACAGAAAGGTATCATTATTTTTTGGGCTTTCTGATTCTACGATAGTGCTCACCAAATCTTTTCTGCAAAGTTCGACAAGTTTGTCCAACATATTGCATCTTACAATTGTTTGTATTTCAAGTAAGAACACATACAAGATCCGTTGATTTTCAGTCTAAATCAGAATCTTTAACCATTGAAAAAGTCCTACCATTCACAGATGAAGTGATATTAGTCTTAGAGCGTAAATGATTGCAACAGTTGCACGTCTTGGCATTGCACTTTAAAATACTAGGGTACAGTCCAGGTCTCTTGAACGGATTAATATATATATGACGTAAAATTGGTGATTTTAGTGGAGATAACCTTATTTGAAGATTATTACGAAACATATTAGAATTAGAAGCTCTGTGTAGATTAACAGTAGATGCCGAAAATAAATCAAGAGGTGTCACCCTAGCAGTAGGTAATAAATTTTGAAAATTGTTAGTTGAATGAGGAATTCGTGCCGGGTTCACGTTCCGGGTTTCTTACTTTTGTATTGACCTCTCCTCCATTCTCTAACATACTTATCACATATTGATACACTGAAAGATAACATGATAATGTCGGTTGGACATTATGTGGTATAGCTAAACATATGGATTACCCTGTGGGCGTTACCTCATGAATAAGAATTAAAACTGAAATCCTTTAAGAGCAGTAAATATACCAATGCGAAAGGGGATTGGCCATACCATGGTTTCGGCTACGTAGGACTCGTCAGTGACCTTTTAGATTTGATAACATGGAGCCAAAGAGAAATACTGTAATTGTCCGTCTTTCAATGGGGTAGTCTATACATAGACTAGTATTATCTAAATCGGACCATATTACATAAATGTTTGTTAGAAACTGTATATAAAGCGATAATCACACCTCTGTTGAATTCATAATTAGACCAAACAACTTTAGACAGGTACAAACTAAATATATTTAGTTACAATATCTAACACAACTACATGTATGAATGAAATACAAAACTCCGAAATTCATTGCGTTGGATAAAATGCATCTAGTTGACTTTAAACGTTAAACTAGTGACGATGGTCTTCGTATAGTGAGTTCAACATTTCATTTACCCCCGCCCCCTTCTCGAATAGATTGCTAAAAAAAGGTAAAATGATCGGAAAATCAGAAAGAAAGGTTATGAGGTTATGGTCATGTAAAATCGATTTAAACCCGCCAGTAACTTTGTGTTACTGATCGTTCCAATTCGATACTTCTGTGGTGGTTCTTTTTGTTTTATGTCTTGGTGTTTAAAATATTTTTATGCTGTTGGCGCCTTATGTATGTTTTCATATTTTTAGTTAAGTTAAGGTAACTGAGTGGCCACCTATTGGGAAAATAGCTGCTCATTCGGCTTACGAAATGTTTTCATGGTATAAGTACCTGATTGTTGGTTTGGTTTTTTCCCGCCTCGGTTTTTGGAGTGGGAATCTTTTTCTGATTGCGCCTTTTCCTGATCTTTGCCTACTTGTACCTTTTCATACTCCAAAAACAGAGGTGAGAAAAACTGAATTAACAAACAGGCAGTAACCAAATCATAAAAAACAATTAGAACCGCAACAGGAGACTCCCGTTTGAACGAACAGTAATATAAAATACCTCGAAAAGATACAAGTAGGCAACGATAAAATACGAAATAGTCAAAAAGAAATTCCCACTCCAAATACCGGGGTGGCAATCTGGGCCCAGAAAAATAATCCTCCTTAAAGTAAATGATGACCTTAGTTTAGGTGACGAATTTGCATCTTAAACGTACTGAAATCAAACTTATCGGTTTTATTATGTTACTACATCTTATTTTACACACCTGAATATTTTTGTTAAAAAATAAATTAACGGTAAAATATCGAGTCACAAATTGTCATCTTAACTAAGTTTCCCTTAACTTTAACGGGATGCTGAGCCCAGGTACTTATACTAAGAGTTCATCGCAAGCCGAGTGAGTAGCTATTTCCCCATGGATGGTCACTCAGTTACCCGAACTTAACTAAATCATGAAAATGTACATAAGGTGCAAACACCACAAACATTCAGTACCAAAGCATAAACAATTAGAACACAAACAGAAGTATCGACTTGGAACGAGCGGTGATATAAATTACTGATGGGTGGGTGGGTGCGAGGGTTAACCTGTTTTTTTTTTTCATGGCCATAATCTCACCATCAACTTCTGAGTTGGTTCACAACATTTACCGGTAGTTAGTTGTACGGTCCTCGTAGTGAATCTTTAAGTACAATAAACTATCACGGAATAATCAAATAAATCATGATAAACACTATGATGAATCAAAAACGAGGACTCACGGATACAATAAGCTGGCCGGCGATTGGGGATCCCTGAGAGCCAAACAACATCACTGAAAATCTGGAGACAAAGAAAAACATCAGTTGTTGCCTACACAGTTTACTACTTAATTTCATGCAAGTTCAAAATTTGAAAGATACAAAGGCTGCAGTGTTTGGCGATTTTGTTATGTATCTGGTTTATTTCATATCAGAATGTGTTGCTTTTCTATGTTTTGCTGGATAAAATTTATAAGGAAAGACTCCTAATCTGCTGAAATTCTGCATTTTGTAAGCTTTATTGAACATCAGGTACTTTTTTGCATTCATCCAATAAAGGTGTAACGTTTTACTCATTTTAAACGTTATTATGAGATTTTTCAAAGAAAGAAATAATGCAACATTTCATGCAAAGTTCGTTGCATTTTGTCCTTTTCAAAGGAACCGTATTTAAGCTTGTATACAAACGTTTCATCAACAAGAAAAAGCAACCAATACATATAAACGGTTCGGTGAAGCAATCGAGTCCTCCGAAAGAATAAATAAAGAACGATTAATGAGAAGTATAGCGCGGCTATAACCATTTTATATTTTCCGCAAACCAAAACAAATTCTTAATTTTATTATGACATATTGCAATAAACATTGCACAATTACATGTTGTAAATGCTAGTGTAAACAAGAATTTTCCGATGTGATAGAAAATGTGAATTCTTTCAAAAATAAGGAATGAAGAATAGCCTTAAGCACATGTGAGTGACAATAAACACACCGTATATACGGCTCGTCAAATTCCAACTGGAACGTCGAATTCCAGATGTTTATGTCAGCGCGTGCGTTTTGGCGGGTAAGTTATTTTGCTGTATTTTTTTTTTACAGAATACCTAAACTTTTCATGGCATAATCTTATGGAGGCTAATATTTTCTCAATATCCATCTAAGGATCATTGATAATCAACTGTTACAGTGTATTTATCGTTTTATTCCGTAGCTTGGCGACAAAAACAATACAGCAAAGTACAGATGGGCGAATGTCATTTGATAAGGTAAATTACGGACGGCTGATACGGAACGACCCAGACGGTAGATCAAAATTTTATGACACGTGTCTGTTACACACGTATTAAAACACTACTTTGTAGTGCAATAGTCAGTATATGGTTTAATTTGCATTGCTAGTAACATAAATGGCATAAAGAAAACATTAATTGGAAAGGAAATAAAGTGAAACGACTGTCTTTTAACGATTTTTATATGCCGTATTTTGACTCAAGATGGCAAGTCGATAAACAAAGGTGATTGTACTTTTGCCTATATAGAAATTTGGAAAAAATGAAAGCAGATAGTGTGAACATTTGATAATATTCCACATAACGTAACTGATTTGTTTTCGTCATATGGCTACTGCAAAGCAGTTTAAAATATTCAAATAGACCACTACGCGACTAAACGTGCATGTATAATCGCCATGAGACTGGGTAGGGGAATTATCTACGAATAATGCATTGTCTCTAGCTTTAATAATCAAATTTATCCACCTGAACTACAGTTGAACAAAGCCAGTATCTCAGATACCAAAGCCCCCTTTTTAGATCTACATCTTTCTGTTTCAAATGGATTTGTTTCTTGTAAAATTTATGATAAGCGCGATGACTTTGATTTTGATATAGTAAACTTTCCGTTTTTGGATGGTGACGTTCCCCGTCGTGCTTCTTATGGTGTATACATTTCTCAACTTATTAGGTTTGCTAGAGTCTGCAATCATGTTACAGACATTTTGATTATAAATTCAGTAAGGCAAGAGCCGGAACTAAACTTTGCGGTCTGTGCCCGGGCAAACCAAGATTCAAGCTGATTGTTGGTTTCCTTATGCTCCAATATCCAGTGGCGTTGTTAGGCATCAGTGTCTTCGCGCATTCGCTCTGTTGAATGTTCGCCCTAGGAACACCATGGCGTTAGCTGTGCTTTATTTGTTTGCCGAACGGATGTGCATCTTTGATGGAATATAATTGTAACCGGTCGATCGAGTGGCTCGGTAGCTCAGTGGTAGAGTGCTCGCACGGTAAGCGAGAGACCCTGGGTTCGAGTCCAGGTCGGGCCACGTTCTTTTTCCGCCCCTGTGACATTTGGTGGCTCAGTGTGGGTCCGTGCTCGGGCTGCGAGCAGCAACATGAAAGAGGCTGTCTCGTCGGTTCTGGCATGGTTCGGAGCAGATTCGGGGGCGAATCTAATTAAGCAGAGGGAAAAATAACCGATCGAGTGGCTTGGTAGCTCAGTGGTAGAGTGCTCGCACGGTAAGCGAGAGACCGGTCTGGCAACGTTCTTTTTCCGCCCCTGTGACATAATAGTATACCAACCGAACAGATACATGTTTATTGTGTGTTTGAATTGATGCTTTACGTCTTATATGGGACTTGAAAAGTATGCTTCCAAGCTGACTACTTCAGGAGACCAAACAATGCCAGGGTGTCATGGATATTTAAAATTATCGCACTCAATCCAAAGTCGCGTCTAGGTCTGTTATTTGACGTATCAACAGCTATTGTCCAGCTTTTTTCCCCGTATAAATATACCGACGTGATTCGCATCATGTAAAATCACACATGGTTCAAAAGAATGAGCTGTACGATCAGTAGTAGTGAATAATTTGAATAAAAGCTTAAATCAGGCTTTTAAATAGATACTAAGCTATGTATATTCGAGCATGCGACTTTCAAATATTTCTAGTTATGGAGATATTTGGCAGAAAATATGGATGTTTTCTGAAAACGTGCCATTTTAAGACTTTCGTGCAATGTTTTAGCAAATTCACGGATAAGCTGACCAAGACTCTTGTATGTACAGATTCGTGGGTGGCCACACAAGACCGCCGATTATTATTTTCTTCTGAAACCGTTAGCTAAAGTATAATAAAACAAGAAAAAACAACAAAATTGACTTACCCACCAAAACGCACGCACTGACATAAACAACTGGAATTTGACGTACCAGTTGGAATTTGACCAGCCGTATGTACGGTGTAATATACTATACTCTGCTTCATAAACATGGAATTTTGAACATTACGCTCGTATAAGTTGTAAAAGGGAAGATTCTGACATTTTTGGCGGTGATCGACAGGGCTGAACAAAATTACCGTAGTTTCTGCATTTTGTTTTACATTTGGACTTGGGGAAAATGTATAATGACGAATAATCGCAGTGGTCGCCGTAAGCATTACAAGTCGTCGCCTTTGGTAGAATCTTCGCTCAATAAAGCTAGAAACCTTCCAAAATCCACTGATACACAGACTTTATGTGAGGCTGAGTCAGGTGCTGAACCCCAGTCACAATCGTTGTTACAAACACCGGACAATAGAAAGACTATTGACCCAGCGACAGTTCAACTACCACCCAGTTCTCAAAGTTCTGCTGACAGCCAGTCTATTATATCAAGAAATGCAGGAATCTGAACTCCTTACTCAGAGCCCGGCCCATCATGGCCAGGGTCCGGTCATGGACCAAGACTCATACAGTCCACATACATGTACATTCGTGATGAATCCAATGTTTGGGATACCGTCTCAGCTACAACCATAGATGATGGGTTTCCAACCTGCTGCAACACCGGGGTTGTCGAAGCAGGATCTGCTCTAGATAGCGCAGATGGTTAAATCGATGCTGTAGTACGAAATAAGTGAACAAGTGAAAATGAAAGTTGATGCTGCGACTAAGTCTAACTTAATACCATTAAACTGAACTGAACAACACAAAGGATGTTCTTGTTAACATGAAAACGCAAGTTGATGATCTTCGGAGTAAAGTGTCGAATCTTGAACTGAAGAAGGATGGGGCGGAGCAATACTCCCGCAGGATGTGCCTACGAAATCGGCATTGCTGAGTCCAACAACGAACACGTGACCAAAAAAGTTCTCGATTTCACCGCAACTGTCAACTCTTACCATCACAGCGAGGAATATAAATCGGGCTCATCGTGTTGGGGCGACAAACACCACTCCCGCTCCTGCCGGCGGTGCGAGTGCTGCACCTGGAACACAACAAAATACGTGAAATCATTATAAAATTTACGAACAGTAGTGCAAAGCTAAATCTTCTACAGGGCAGGTCTGTGCTGCGTACTAATAATGTAAAAGGCATATTCATTACAATACAGCAATATGGTGAAAAATTGCCCACTTAATGATAAAAGCATGGGGGTTGGCATAATGACAGTATATGGCGTTCCAAATAATTTAAGATAAGGACCCACCAAAAATCACCCAAGATGGCTGCCAAATCCAAGATGGCCGCCGAGTCCCAGTAATATACACTGTACATGGGTACTATCCTATATGTGTCTAAATCTTTGATATTTATATCAGATATATCATTATTTGGTATATTCCATGACACATAATGCCAGTAAATTTCATTTTCAATATAAAGTGTCAATAATACACTTTAATACACTTTAAATAGTTATAAATAATGATTTTGTCTCTTTTTGCAGTTGTAGTTATACTTAAATTTTATCAGAGTTTTTGCCCTTTATATTTGGCAATGCATTTGTAAACAATAAAATATAAAAGTTTGATCCTTTGGAAGCAGTAAAAACATTCAAAGGGAGAAAGTATGGACTATATTGCGCAATTTCGGGTAATGAACCCTCATCAGTAGCCCTTTTAAATCCGGCAACGAAAGCCAGACTTTTGTACTGTAATTACGAAAAATTTACACGAAAAATCTAAATCAAAGACACATTCCAAAAAGGGGTCAAATATTTTAAACATTGCTTAGAAGTATGTTTCTAAACGTGAGTGTTTTGAACACTCTAAATATCTTTACTGATCTCAAAGGACCTAAATGAAAATATAATCTGCACTATGGATGATGTACGGGGAGACTTTTTAGGGCCGCCACACGGCACAACACCAGCTGCAGTAATAGCAAATAAAATATAAAAGTTTGATCCTTTGGAAGCAGTAAAAACATTCAAAGGGAGAAAGTATGGACTATATTGCGCAATTTCGGGTAATGAACCCTCATCAGTAGCCCTTTTAAATCCGGCAACGACAGCCAGACTTTTGTACTCAGTGTGTAATTTCGAAAAATTTACACGAGAAATCTAAATCAAAGACACATTCCAAAAAGAGGTCAAATATTTTAAACATTGCTTAGAAGTATGTTTCTAAACGTGAGTGTTTTGAACACTCTAAATATCTTTACTGATCTCAAAGGACCTAAATGAAAATATAATCTGCACTATGGATGATGTACGGGGAGACCTTTTAGGGCCGCCACACGGCACAACACCAGCTGCAGTAATAGCAAATAAAATATAAAAGTTTGATCCTTTGGAAGCAGTAAAAACATTCAAAGGGAGAAAGTATGGACTATATTGCGCAATTTCGGGTAATGAACCCTCATCAGTAGCCCTTTTAAATCCGGCAACGAAAGCCAGACTTTTGTACTGTAATTCGACGAAAAATTTACACGAGAATTCTAAATCAAAGACACATTCCTAAAAGGGGTCAAATATTTTAAACATTGCTTAGAAGTATGTTTCTAAACGTGAGTGTTTTGAACACTCTAAATATCTTTACAATTCTGATTTATCTAAACATTGAAATGTGTTTACTGCGGAAAACACTGTAAGTTTACTGATATTAAACATTATGCAGTCAGAGCATGTAAACATGTAATCAGTTTTATCTCTACTTTGGTATGGCCCATCCACTTTCTCGTTTATGTTATCACTGCTCTAAAAAGACCCATACCGAATAGTCGCATTTGACGATTCTCTTGTCGTTAATATATCAACAACATGTTTCTTATTAGGCTAGAAAGTCAAATTTTATAATGTTTTACATTTTGAACACCTTTTTATCGAAAACAAAAATGCGCTTTACGCGCTGTGGGAAAAGGGCCGAAAAATCAAAGGGGAAAAACTCTAGCGAGACCAAACCGGAAGTGACGTTTAGTCGTACAAAATATCAGCCATTTAAATGAAAGACACACAAAGTAAATGCTTACAGAAAACATTTATCACAAATTTTACAACATGCAACGCCGACGTTTTACTTTTTCATGTTCTTTGATAATTATCAACATTATCGGAAACATTTTATAAACAAAACATAATAAGAAAATAAAGTATGGTACATTACTTGCATGTGAAAATAGCATTTCGCATAAAGTCCCGCATTTGAACCAGTTTTTATCACTGACAACTTCTCGTAGTTCATAATCTGTCTTTTGTTACGGCCGCTAAAACAAATTTGAATACCCGACACTTTTATTACCTTACCTTGCGCGGTGTGTATGTCGGTGATCTATGATGTTTTTTATGTGACACACGCCGACACACGCCGCTAGATTGCGGCATATATCACTGGGCGGCACGTGGCAGATACTCAAAGACATGAGTAAACGAGTCTACCGACATTGGCTTTTGTTCTAGATATCCTAATGCTTGAATTAAGAATAGACTAATATTGTTTTGATCATCTTTCTTTCTACATTTAATCAAACACACGCATTTATTATGATATGATTTTTAAGTAAGCGACGTCATGAGAAGAATTGCATAAACCTAGGCGGAATTCCTATGATTTTATGTGACGAATGTATAAGTTGTATTTAAAATGGTAGTAACCCCATACAGTCACGACGCATATGCGCATGAGACGTTAAGCGCAGTAGGACCGGGACTTTACTCGGCTGCATTAAAATATAAACACACACACACACACACACACACACACACACACACAGAGAGAGAGAGAGAGAGAGAGAGAGAGAGAGAGAGAGAGAGAGAGAGAGAGAGAGAGAGAGAGATGTGGTTCGGAAAACACGGCATTTGACTTACATGAACAAGTATATCGTAATGTTTTCTTATGAAAACATGATGAGCGCTCATATACCCATATTTGCGGTTTTGCTTCTAGATCAAACAGGGGCGGATCCAGGATTTCTGAAGAGGGGGAGGGGGGTTCGTTTGCCTTATTTAAACCAAAATGTTTTGAAATTCCCCATGAAAATGGAAGAATTCGACTCCAGAGGGGGTTCGAGTGAACCCCTTGAGCCCCCACTAGATCCGCCACTGTCAAAACATTGTTGTCGATACGTGTAATTGTTAACTGAACTTCTGTATATAATGATGATTGTTTTAACAACTACATGTAATTTATCATTGTGCGTAACCCCCAAAATAAAGTACGGATTAAATCAGGTCCCTCGGGGCTTATGTTTTATTGGTTAACCGTGTTGACTGCACATGATTTGTATTTGTTGATTAACATAAATATTCGCAAATGAATGTACTTGAAAATCTTTTTATTCGCCGGAATGGGAAATGATGTAAGTGATTTGTACACTAGAGAGAGAGAGAGAGAGAGAGAGAGAGAGAGAGAGAGATAGTTTATTTTCGATTTGCAAAACTTAGTCGTCACATTGGCAAATGCATGTCATGAGATAATTTCTAATTTGCGAGTAACGGCGCTCACGCTGAATACTTTCGTTCAGACGTTGATCTTTCTCGCACACGTGCATGCCGGCAATAAGAATATTATTTCGTGTATTCTTACGCGACATAATCAGCATAACACGGACAATGGCATCAAAACAAGTTTTTGATCGCGTAAGTAATGAAAAAATATGATAAAAAAACGGATGTTTTATCCTTCATGTCACATGTGAAACAATGAAAATTAAATTATTATTTTCCCGAGATTTTAATTTTATAAGAACGGGTAAAAACAGCTTATTACTTTGATACTCGGATCTGAAATAACTGCCATTGGATTCAAACTTTGGTAAAGTGCTAAAGGCCTCGTGTGTGAGTGTAGAAAGTGTGTTATTTTTTTTTTTGTCTAGATTTTTAAAACAGCATATAAAATCATTTCGTAATAAAACAAAACTACATAATTTATGGTCAAAATGAACATTATCATGACACGAATGGCCTTGTTATTACGTTATCCAATGGTCTGACTTTATCGGACTTGTACGAGATGACGTCACAGATACTAAGCCACGCCCACACAGGTAAGACAGCGGAAAAAACCGGAAACAACCGATAATTTGGTTCCGTACTGCAATATTTAAAAAGTCATTAATTTGTATACCCGCATATGAAATTCTGTTTTTTTGGACATGGATCGATATATTAATATGATTTATTTTTTTAATCGAAATAGTACGTGGAATATCGTCTTTAAAGGAACTAAGTTTTACTCTTTATTTGTACATTTCTTCTTACACGGCTGGAATGATTTCAGGTATTTTTCTATGCATGTGATTTGTTTTGAAGTTTTCAAAAGAAAATGCCAATTGAGGCTACCATGGTGATAGGGAAAGAATAATATTCTAAGCTTTTGTATACCCCCACATACACACACACACACCTGACCACAACCACAACCAAAAATGATATGTGAATTCAAGGCATCATATAAATGGTAGATTAGCTTGGTAACTGTTATACTAAACGGTGGCGGAAATGCTTTCTTGATGCTAAAACATAATTATTTTATATACTAGATCTATCTTTGTCTTTTCAGTTTGATGATAATTTGTGGAAAATATGCAATTCTGATTAGTTAAACATCCATACAAGTTCTTTGGGGTATGGCAGAACATACAAATGAACACACATCTTTAGTCTGGGATAAATGTATAGTATGTCAGAAGAGATCTATAGACGCTATATGAAGACTCTCTAAATGTGCTTTGTTCATATATGTACTATGCAGTTAATTTCTAATGAATTTTAATCGTTATATCGTTAATCTAACTTTTCTCGTGAAATGGTTCTTTGCTCTTGATCACCCAAATTATGCACGATGGTAACCAGTTCAAAGTCACGACATTATGAAGTTGAGCGATACAAATCCAGATGTATCTGCTGTGTTTGAGAAAGGGAATAAAGTTGTCAACAAAACCCATCACACTTTTTATCTTTACCTTTGGACCACGCCCATGAACTAAACAACATACTGGTGAAAGGTGATGGTGGTGCTGTTGAATTAATAGAAAACTCTTCCCAGCTCCTGTGGTGGATGTTGTCAGTACCAGAAGTGGCAAGAGTGATAAACGAGTTCCCAACAACTCATTCAGCTTGGCCAGAGCAAAAGGACCAGATATTCATCATCATGAGATAGTCAAAGGCATGCAAGAGAGATTTAAAGGGAATGTGACAGATCTATGGAACACAACAGATGAAATGGACAATTCTTTCAGTGACACTAGCGGGGATCTTCTGGTAGTAGATTTTTTGGATATTGTTGACGAACTAGTGATTGAGACTATGAGAAATGTAGAAAAGGTCGTACAGAAGCAGTATTCACTTTTTGCAGCTGAAAGACTAGAGAAAAGGAGTAATCCTATAACAGATCCATTTAAACAGAGCAAGGCCCCCCTTATTGGCCAGCCTCCTGTAAGAGTTGACGCTATCGAAAAACTGAAAATAGTTTCTTTGAAACATAAGTTTCGATTTTGCTCAGCTTTATGTCTTGTTTCAGAGTCGAAAAGGAGACCTTGATATGATTTTATTTTGCACATGAGAACAGCAGTTGTCCAACGTTCTTATCTCAGTTTTGGGAACTACGGCCAGAAACCAAGTCAGACTTGCTCAGTTGCTTTGAAAAGTTATGTCCATCACAGTACGCGCCTCCAGAAATTCATGCTCTCATAGTAGATGGTCCAGCGGTGCAGCAGGCTGAAGCCAAAGCCTGCAAGGTGTTTCTAGAATTTGCTCCGACAATCTTTCTGCCATATCTAGAACAACATCTCACGAAAGTGACTTATGGTGACTTAAGCGGCTTACGATATGTTTTCATGGTATAAGTACCTGATTGTTAGTTTGGTTTTTTGCCCACCTTGGTTTTTGGAGTGGGAATCTTTTTCTGATTGCGCCTTTTCCTGATCTTTGCCTACTTGTACCTTTTTGTTTGACCTAGATGGAACCGTTATTTGCCAAACAGCCCCAAAATCCAGGCATGTTCAAAGACAGGAAGGGATTGGATGGAGAGTTCAACCCGATTCCAGAATTCCTTTATGTAAATGAATGAAAGCAAAATTGAGCTGTTTTCCTTTCTAGCGGACCAAGCTATGCTAGTACGGTGTAAAGCAGACAAGCAAGTTGGTTCAACAAAAGATAAACCAACTCTAGTTAAGATCCATAAGAATGCCACAACTTCGCTGTGCCCATGTTCACATGAGGAATCTCACACAAGGCTATTTCCCCATGCTTTAGATGCATCAGCTAAAGGATTTAAGAGTGTGATGCTAAGAACTGTAAATACAGATGTGGTAGTGCTAAGCATAGCCATGGATTTAGAAAGTAATGCTGAGAGCAGCTGAAGTTTCTGATAGCTTTTGGAGTTGGCAAGATTTTCCTCTATTTTTCGGCAAAGGACATAGCTGCAAATCTTAAAATGAACAAAACCATGGATTTATTGGCGTTTCATACCTCATCATTCAGCGGTAAAGGTGAGAAGACAGCCTGGGACACATAGAACTTGTTTCAAGATGTGTCACCAGCATTTGAAACCTTATGAAGAGTTCCAACAGAGGAAACTTTGAATGGTGTTATGCCTGATTTGGAGCGATTTGTGGTCCTGATGTCTGATAGAGTCAGTGGCTTACATAGAGTGAATGAACAAGAAAGATGTTAACACGTAAATCAAGAGCCATTGATAACACCCCACCAACATCACCAGCTTTGTATCAGCACACAAAACGTGTAGCTTACCAGGCGAGTTTTTGCTGGGGACAAGCTCTCGTTGCATCGCCAGATACTTGTATACCAAGTCCATTCATCTGCTGTGAAAAAAGGACCATCAGATGACAGGGAACCTGTATGGTATGTATTATCTCAGGCTTCAGAAACTTGTCAGGAGTTGATAAGATGTAGTTGTCCAGTGGATAAGGGCTGTCAGGAAGATGCAAATGTGTGATGGCAGAAATGTTGTCTACTGCATTATGTAAATGTGGCAGATATTGTGATCGTGAATACAATCCAAATGCAACTGAAAAAAGGTTCATTTCCGTTGTAATCTCATGTTGTTTTAGGTGCCCTAGTTGACATTTAAACTTAAACAGACAGCTTCTGGCATGACAAGACTTTTATTTGTATCCTTATTTCAATGTTTGATAAACACTTTCCTATTTTATTTGGATAATAATTCTTAAAGCATAAATTATTGGCCAAAAATGTTATTTTACATTTTCAACTTTTTCAGTCGCGGAATGTAAAACACACTGCAGAAGCTGAGGGTGAGGTTAGGCGCCTGTAAAACCGGTTTAAGCCCGCCAGTAACTTTGTGTTACTGATCGTTCCAAGGCGATACTTCTGTGGTGGTTCTTTTTGTTTTATGTCTTGGTGTTTAAATTTTTTTTGTGCTGTTGGCGCCTTATGTGTGTTTTCAGAGTTTTAGTTAAGTTAAGGTAACTGAGTGGCCACCTATTGGGAAAATAGCTGCTCATTCGGCTTACGATATGTTTCATGGTATAAGTACCTGATTATTAGTTTGTTTTTTTCCCAACCTCGGTTTTTGGAGTGGGAATCTTTTTCTGATTGCGCCTTTTCCTGATCTTTGCCTACTTGTACCTTTTCTATTATCTTGCACCTCAAAAACGAGCATTTATTAGAATAAATGTGATAATTATCACAATGATAACTGATTAGTAGCAAGAAACAACTCAACTCCAACTCAGTACTTACATCCAAAATTATTTCGGAGAAATATTTTTGACGATTTAAGGCATTTTGTCGATATAACCGCCCCTAAATAGGTATTTGAATGTATTCCTATTTTTTTCTCATTGTAGCATGTAAGTTAAAAGACAAATAAATGTAAAAAGTGCAAAATAAAGCTATTTCTATGGAGTTTGTACATTGTATTGAGCCCAGTAAGATGATTACAGTATTTTCAAAGGATTTTGGCTGTCATCTTGGAAAATGGCGGCCATCTTGGATGATATCAATCAGGTGGGTCCCTATCCAAAAATAAGTGTTATCATTAATACATTGCTCATACAAAGTGTCTTGTTTTAATCATTTAGTGAGCTATTCTGTCAAATTTTGTCACCATATTGCTGCACTATTACAGAAGATCTGACCCCAGTCCGTAAAAATCTCGCGTTTGAGTGTAGGCGTATAAAACGAAAGCCTAATTCCGAAATCAAGAAAATTTGGATGTATGCTGGATACCCCCATATCAAGGACGCGTCTGGACAGAAAGTGAAAACGACTTGTATGGATGATCTGAAAGACTACGATGGCGCGAATGAGCCCATTCAGCAGCCAGCCAGCTTAAAAATGAACCAAATCGTTCTGACTAATATCCCGTGTTATCATATATACATTCTTTTAGGTGAATTACATTTATAATATACATAGAACAATACCTGAATACTTACCGTTACCAGTGCATGTACATTGTTACCCAATCAATAACGTCGACACGCCCGTGAAGTATAGACTTGCCTCAAAGCAACCTGAAATGAATCACTAAAGAACATTTATCATTCTGAGTTTATACTACTCAGCAAATACAAACTACGTGTTTTTTGTGCAAATGTGATTAAGTGATTACATTCATCACAGAATTTTGGCGCGCGTATTCCATATATTGGCTTGTCTTAGAAATGTTTATAGGTGCTAGTAGTCTCCTGAATTTCGGTCAGAACCGAAGAAACTAGAGTTCGCATCAAATGACGATTCCTTAATGTCGACTAATAGAACGAGCAAGTCATCTGAATGCAACACAATCCTGCTCTTGTTGCATTTTCTCTAAACATGACCAGTTTTATATATTATAATACATATTACACCAGTCCATATTGAACCGTAAATGACCTGGATTTAACTACGCGAGTTATACTACTAGCCCAGTGTTCTCTGCCGACAGAACCAGTCAGTTATCAAACACGTACATGATTCACTTTTCTGCCGTCTGTCGGACGACGAATCTTTTAACCACTTTTAGCTTATACCGCTTAATATCAAAATATTTCATATGACGAAACAGCATGTTGGGATTCTGGTATTCTCGCTTCAACCGGCACATGAGTGTACTTAATACTCGAGGCGACTGTGTCGATGAGCAGAGCTGTACGAGTCTAGCCGTGGAGGCTAGGTGCTCGATTTTTTGTTATACTATATGACTTATGATCACCATAATAATGCATAAAGCAAACAGTGTGACTGGCCTACCTTCAACTAATTTTGCTTCTTGTTTAAGTAGTTATCAGTCTACTTGAATAAACAACAATTAGAGGATGTGCATTTTTTCATTTTTTGTTTTACTCTTTTTCCAGAAATTTGTCTTAGATGTTTAAAAGTGTAATGCTTACCTTTCAATAATTGCTCAACATGTGCAGTTATCGACATATTCCCACTTGCATACTGACACTCTGACCTAGACGGCATGAATATCTCGTGCGCCATAGCCCTGCCAACGCTTTACGTAATGTCAAGAGATAGCGTGTCTTTAGCAACTCGAAAAAAAACGACAGCGAGGTTCAGAAAAAGCCGTGTCCCTGTACAGTCTGGTCTTTACGTTTTCGTTCCTCCAGTGTGTCAATGCTTTTTGCAATGACAGCCAACAGATCAGCGTGTCACGATGCATGTGTACTTGGGTAATTTCTATGCCCTTTGACACAGTTCGTATACATTGCAAAGACCATATGCACTGTATAAATGGTGCACCTAAAGTAAACACGGACTGACAGAACCCAATCAACAATTTCATTCATGAATAACCGTTGTCTAAAACTAGGGCATAGGAAGCTAATTCCTGACGTTGATCATAGTGTTAAGTAAGCAAGTAAAAGTGTAAGTAAGCAAGTAATTACATTTAAATCGATTCATTTGACGGCATCCGGAACCAAACGACTCTTGGACGTGTGTAAAGGCGTGTGCATATAGTGTAAGCCTGCCTTAGCCATCAAACGTCTCTCGCATTGTCAGATCCTTTACACGGTGGCAGAGACAGGACTCTATGATTCTAAACCTTAACATGGGGAATGACTCTGTTCCTTTTCACTTTCGTTTTTTTCTGAAGAGGGACAGTCCCATGTTGTATCTTATACATCAATGTAGTAATGATCAAACTGGTGCATGTTATTGATCATGCTTAATTTTCATCAATCTATCAAGTATTCTATGCTGCTAGTTTCTGACTTACAGTATAAAGTTAGATTAAATGTCCCTGTGTGCAATTGAATGTATGAAGGTTAGCATGTACGTGCCTAACGCGCACGCTCGTTGGCAAAACCAGTTTGTTAATTGTGGAATTTGATGAGGCAAAAAATTCATATGATTTATACAGATGTAACATAGTGTGCATTGTATTCTGGCGTCCTTTCTAATGTCGCTATGTTCATACCCTCTCATACTTATTCATTAATTTATGTATTATATTCACCATATTTCATTTTTGAAGTATTCACCGCATACAGATTTGTTCAGAAACAATTTGTTTTATGTACGAATTACTAATTTATGCTTCTCTACACTTTTTACCCACGTTCTACCTCACCCTTCTCCTTCTTGCATCCTGCATAGGTCAGTACCTATCTATCCAACTGTTGGATAAGAACGGATCAAGTATACAGCACATGGTGTTATATTTTTCCTTGTTCACTACAATGTTCATAGCCTAATTGACAAAAAATGTTTTCAGAACTCTCTGACTTTTCAGTCATAAGTATTGCTGAGACGTGGTTGGACCAGAGTAGCTCGGATAATGGCATTGTACTCGAAGGGTACGTAACGTACCGACGCGATAGTGGAGGTGAATCCCCCGGCGAAGGAGTGTGTGTTACGGATACCATTTTCTCAAAACGCAGACAGGATCTTGAACTCATGAATAACAAACAAAAGTGAAACAATTTTAACAAGTGGTGTAAGTGAACCATTTTTAGATCAGAACATACACTACCACTGCCCCATATTCTGCGTCCTTGACTTTAACAAACAGACAACAAAATCATTTAAAAGACATATCTGGTAATTTGAAAAAGGCAATTGTCAGGCACTGTCAACCGAACGAACGAATACGAACTGGAATAACATGAAAGGCACGGACGTCAACAAATACGCAAACAACGTTACTGAATACATAAATAAATGTACGGCAAAACATATTAACAACAAAGTTATCAATGTAAGACCAACGGTCCCTAGCTGGTTAACTACGAATATCAGGAAATTAATAAGGAAACGTACACGATTTTATCTCAAATACAAGAAAACTAAGACTAACTAAGACTATGACGTCTACAAAAAATTAGGAACCATGTAAATAAAGAAATTAAAAAATCTAAACAAGAAGAAAATGGCAAACTAGCTGACAAATAAATAAGTAACAACTTAGGGCCTAAAGACTGGTGGAAAAGTTTAAAAAGCTTCATAAAACCGTCACAGTCTAGTTATGCCACCACTTATTAACCAAGGCGAAGTTACATCTGATAATAAAGGTAAAGCAAAAATTCTAAATAACTTTTTCTCATCACAAAATAACATAAATGAAGGGAAAGCACCTGTTTTAGATGACAATTTTGAAAATAGAGAGGACAATACTATTGATAGCATACAATTAACCCCACTAGAAGTAGAAACTTGTTCAAAATCACTGAAAACTGGCAATGCTGCTGGCCCGGATACCATTAATAACGGAAGTCTGAAAGAAGTCTCTGGTCCTTTATCTTCTCCTCTCTGTGATCTATTCAACTACTCTCTGACCTCGGGTTATTTCCCCAAAGAATGGAAGAAAGTCAACATTAGTCCTATTGACAAAAAACGAAAAGACGACCGCTCAGACCTTTCAAATTATCGCCATGTTTCTCTTCTGAGCGCAGTCGGCAAAGTCCTTAAAAAGCTTGTCCATGAACGTGTCTTCAAGTTTTGTTGCGACAATTCAGTAATTACGGACGGACGCACGGACGCCGGCACGAGTACCATACTATAAGCTCCCCATGAGCCTTCGGCTCAGGTGAGATAAAAATGGCCCTCGTGGAGCACCCCTCCCCCAATTCATCTCCTTTTTTCAAGTTTACAATTAGTTCCAATTTCTCTTGTAAGAAGAAATTTACACCGTACCTATCTTTACCTAACAATCACAAATTGATTACGGCGTTAATTATTTAAGGGACACGGATTAAAATAAGTCCTCGACTTTCTTCCGAATACCTTTCGATCAATTAGTTTATGTTTTTTTTTTTTGTTTTTTTTTGTTAATTGTGCATATATGTATGTGCTTTGAAATCGAATAACAATGTTTAAGTACAAGTACAAGTACAATAACTTTATTCTAGAATAAAGACCTCCGGCCCAAAACATATAATAATACAATGGCAAAATACATGCGACGTCCACACCAAAATTGATATATCTTGCCAGACTTGAAAACAAATGTGATCCGAAATAAGGATACCCAGCTGTTTCCCGTACCACGGATCTCTGGATTCGTAATTATGGTTATTGAAGAATAATATGGCGATTTTCTCCAAAGATTTCTATTAGCCACATGACAAAATTTTGCTTCCATAAATCCGAAATAAAATCGGATTTCCCTAAAGTTGGATATCACGCTTTTCATGATTTTTGAAAAACAAAAAAATTATAACATTCGAAAGTATAGAAATATTGGATTATATATCAATTCTTGTGTTGGAATAAAACAGTGGATTCAGAAATATCATATGATAAACATGTACATCATAAATGGATTTCAATTGTAAGTAGAGTACAAATTGAAAAGGTTTTAGATAGTATCAATGATTATTGATTTTGGATATTTTCAGCGTGGTCAATATTAAAATCGACTACTGGTGTAAACGAGAGAGATATATAAATTCTGTTGTACCTAAACTGTGTATTTCGTTAATTGTAATATTTATATACTAAGTACTATATATTCACTATCAAAAACAAAATGGATTAATTTCCATAAACTGATGCTCTCAATTCAAATGCACTGACCAAGAATTTTGCAATACAAAACAGGCTCTGATTATCTGTCGTTTTCATGATTGAATAAAATTTTTGCGTTTTCCATGAAGGCTTAAAGTATTGATTTCTAAGGTCCTCGTACATCGGACATAGTATAAAGAAATGCAGCTCATCTTCAATCGTATATACGCTTCTTTCCAGACAAAAGGGACAGAATCTATATTCACGATCAATGTCTTGGTGTCTACCTTTTTCGATATGTAAGGTGTGACTGGCACATCGAAAATTCGCCAAGGTTTTTCTAGCCTTAAAATTCAATTCTATTAGAAGATATTTTTCCACATACAATTGTGACTTAAAATGCTTATAATGGTCTGCTTTTGATGATTCGTTAACACTATTGCGCCAATTTTGAAGTGAAATATCTTTAATACGCCTAATATACATATAAATAAGTGCATTTGCATCCCCAACACTAACCGCCATCCAAGCATGTCCAAACCCATTTTCAAACAGCAGTAATTTAATGTGTGAAGCCCAAGTTGTTTTACCAGCTTCAGTCAAGGATTTTAGCATAAGATAACACTGTCTCGGATATCGGTGGTTTGCCATTGGAGTTAACTTTATCCAATATTTAATTGCCTTGGTCGTATTACAAACGACCAGAGGTAATCGCCCGCATTCGCCTATAGCAAAACTGTCATTAGTTTGCTGTTTCAGACCAATGAAATATTTACAAAATCTAGACTGCACTTTCTCTATTTCCTCGCAAAACTCGTAACCCCAAATCTCGGCCCCGTAGCATGCCACAGGCTTAACCATCGCGTCAAAAAGTTTAAACGCGTCGTTTGGTTGGAAACGTCCAAAATGTTTTTGGAATCTAGATATGCTGCTTGATGCTTTTTTAGCTTGCAAAGATAACATCTCCTTTGATTTAGTCCAAATTAGTCTTGGAGTGAAATATAACCCGAGGTATTTATACAACGAAACAATCTCAATCTCTGTACCTTGAAAGAACCATTTTTCAATATTTTTTACTATTCCACCATTCCAAAAAACCATGATTTTTGTTTTTCCGAGATTAAGTTTCATACCAACTGCGTCACAGAACTTTTCTATCAAATTGATAAGTCTCTGTAAACGAACAATAGTATCTGAAAACCAATAAGTAAATTGGCATTTTCGATTTTGAAGAAGGAAATTTCTGACGCGTCAGACACTGGCACGACCGCCAAGGAACGATGAAAGCTTTCATTCCTGACCAAAATGAAGTCACTTGAACACAAACATCAATGCTAAGATAGCATGTAGAATAATTAATGCTACGTAGCAAAATTGAAAACCCTCATAAGAAGTACTAAACCAGTCTTAAAACGGCATTCTATCTGAACAAAACTTTTGGGAACTTCATTCTTTTATCGATTTTAGTAATTCTTGGCTATCATAGTTGATTTTTTAGGGAATACAGGAATTCTTAATTTTAACAAAGGAGTAGAACGTACCACCTTAAAGTATTATCTCTGGTATTAATTGTTATCAATAAGACATAAAATGCAACCATGATTCTTTTTTTTTTTTTTGGGGGGGGGGGTTGGCAGTCTGGATGATTCACCTCATCTCGCTTTCAGTTTTTTAGAGTCGCTTAAATAAGTTTGAATCTTCCCTGACAAAGTTACATGCAATAATGAAGGTCTCCTGATTACAGTATTGGCGTTTCTAAATCTTGGACCAGAATAAGAAATAATTTGACCATTTTTCTTAAGTATGTTCAAAATGGAAAAAAATGACTTGCCAAGGAAGTTTAACGCTATGTTTTCTTAAGCATTCTGAATGTATAAAGAATATTTAGAGGGGTCCATATTGCAGCCCTTGCATCTTTAGCTTTACGTACAAGGACTTAATTTTATAAGATATCGTGTGCAGATTGCTTTTCGTTTTGTACAGATTGTATTTCGACATGCACAGGCCGTGAAAGATGAAACATGTCCGTAACTTAGTTCCAAAGAAGACACTACTAGCAGAAGAGTATCAAGTCAGATAGCTACTGATTGTGAAGAAACAGGATGAAGTGGCACTTAACTCACCTACCTCTTCTCAACATGGTAAGCAGATATTAAGTACACTTTATAGTCATTTTACAATGACAAAATTGTCAAATGTCATAGGACTCCTCATGAAGAGCAAATGTGGCAAGGATATTGTACTGACTGCACGCCATATGATTTTTAAAATGTGTTGAATGACAAGTATAGTTATGACGGTTTTAGAAACTACGTATGTCTTCAATTAACAATATATATATACATGATATAGCATTGTTAATATTCCAAATATAATAGATTTTTTCAACTGATACTGATTTGAAACAAAATATTTATGGGCATATTTAGTTTGTTTTCGTATGGCAAGTTAAGTTTTGAATTTGCAAGTTTGCGAATATTAGAATGACAGACCCAGAATTCGATTTGCACATATGCAAAATGTGCTCTTGTTTGTATCTGCGTTCGCAATTTGCTTACCTCGAGTACTATTTGCACTTATGTAAAACTATATGACTAAATGTTTTAAAGAAAGCGTTGATACATGTATGTGGCCGGATAAGAACTTTTGCCTAGCGAATTTAACATCAAGGCCAAAATATCTTATCGAAGAATGAGGTTTTATGTTTTTTTTTTTTTTTTTTTTTTTTTTTTTTTTTTTTTTTTTTTTTTTCATCAACGGCGAGGCAAAGAGAGGGCTTATCCGAATAGAGAAAATGTTCTATCTCTTTTCTCAGGTATGTTGAAACGCCAGAGTTGAGAATACTAACGGAATAATGGCAAGTGTTGTTGAACGCTTTAAAACTGACCCAATCCTGGTTGTTGGCGATAACTCCAAACTAAAAGAAACCTTAATGGAGACATTGACAGGGGGGAAAGGTGAGTTACCAATGAAAACAGAATAAACCTCTTATAAAATAGCTTAATAAATTTGCCAGAACGAAATGTGTAAAATGTAATGCCTTATCTAAATAGAAATTGCTAACGCCATGCTTTGCTCATCAATTTTTGAGACTGTGTGACACAGTGTCTAAATCATAATAACTGTTAGACTTGTTTGACGACTCTTTAATGAACCATTGCTTCAAATCTCGGAACATTATCTCACTAAAATATTTGAAAAATAATCATTCTGATATAAGCACGTTAATTTTGTCGGAGTACTTTGACTTCCAGGTTATTTCATTACTCATTTGTTTCTAACATTTTGCTGTCGATCCTACGCATTTTCAAATACACTTGTCAATCGTTCAAATTAAGAAGAAAACCGCTATATGAATAAAAGGAAAACTCGTGGAACACCGACGTGAGAAACCTGTCAAGCATCACATTATTCCAGACGCTGGAGTACATAGTATATAGTAGATTAAAGATTGCTTGGCAATGATGCTATACCATTTTTTTCACATGAATATGCATTACAGTAAGTAACTACATCGGTACATTGTGCTCTTAGCTAGCACTTGCGATAACCTTTATCATACGATCTTAAATTTACAGAAGATACTTCATACTGTAAACACTTAATAATACTCGGATGACACGATTTGCAAAAGAATCTTTAGTATTGCTTTAATTTGACTTTGGTTAAGGATTCTCTTGTGTAAAGTTTCGAAATTGCGGCACAATAGACTTGCTTTCTGGGTCCGAAATATCGCAGTACAGCCCATAATATCTCCTGAATTGCTTATAAAGGTTCACCATGAGGAACGTACAACTAACTAAATGTTGTGAACCCCTGCTAAAGATAAGGGTTAGGTTAGGCACTTGTAAAATTGATATGAGGCCCCGGTGATTTTATATTACTGAGCGTTCCAGTGCGATACTGC
This sequence comes from Rugalucina vietnamica, assembly GCA_964017185.1. Classification (NCBI taxonomy): domain Eukaryota; kingdom Metazoa; phylum Mollusca; class Bivalvia; order Lucinida; family Lucinidae; genus Rugalucina; species Rugalucina vietnamica. Next base: position 30,547,620 of record OZ024885.1, on the reverse strand, counting down.
TGCTGTGGTTCCATACGTTTTATGTTTTGGAGTCGATTTTTTTTGTGCTGTTTGGGTCTTATGTACGTTTTCGTGTTTTTGGTTAGGTTCGGTTGGCTGGGAAGCCGCCTGTTGGGAGGTGGCTGCTCGCTCGGCTTGCGGTATGTTTTCTGAGTATAGGTACCTAATTGTCAATTTGGTTTTTCCCACCTCGGTTTTAAGAATGGGATTTTTTTCTGATTGTTCATTGTTCTGATTATTGCCTACTTGTACCTTCTCATAGTATTTTAAATCATATACTGTGGTGTTGTTTTGTAAATATACGTGGCCTGTCTCAAAAGTCTCGTAACACGTCCATTTTCTTCTGAACGTATAGCAGGAACCAATCAAAGTTTCTCATGCAGAATAATTAGCTATATTGGAAGTTATTTCACTGTTCAACATGACATTCATTTCAATGACCTCACTGCTACACTTACCTTGGTAACCACGAGTAGGCATGAACGGAGCAGGTCAAAACATGGAAAATGTTTACGGTTCCATTTCTCGCAATCTTTTTAAATATACATAGGTATAATGTGATCATTTAGAAGAATATACCAGAAATATAAAAATTATATGAGCATCACTTACTGGTAATGATATGAAATTTGAGGACAATTTGATATTTTTGGAGAAAACTGAAGAAGCTTACCTTTAAAAAAGTTTCCATCGCGAAAACGTACATAATAGTGTTCAAACAGTAAACAAATTCGGGTAACTGAGTTCGGGTACACTCTAGTAACTTCCTATTGGGAAATCGGGTAAACTCGAGTAATTTCCTATTGGGAAATAGCTGTTCACTCGGCTTACGATATGTTCTCTGAGTATAAGTACCTATTTTTCATTAAGGTTTTTTCCCGCTTCGGTTTATGGAGTCGGAATTTCTTTCTGATTGCGCCTTTTCCTGATCATTGCTTTAGTTTAGTATAATGTTTGGCTAAAGTATCAATGTTACGTTTGTCGAAAAAGAATGCAACAAACACCACAGAATGTTAACTTATTACGTAATCAATAACCTTCAATCGGATGTGGATCGTGTGTAAACAATGATTACACATATTCGTTTGTCACATGGTTTATGGAAATCTTTATAACTTGAGGTTTCATCTCGGAAAAACTGTGTGACATAATATGGTTTAGATACGCGCCTGAATAGGGTAAGTTAGAAGTATTTTCGTATGTTTTTGTGTTGTAATTCTTTTGTTCAAAGATAAACTCACTGTCCAGGCAAACGTCTCGTGGCCGACTGATCGCTTACATGTCGAGTTTTTAAGGATAATCTATCGGACATCTTGGTCTTCAATTTGGGAAATGTACCAGGATTTCATTTAATTAGAGCAAAAGTGGGTGGCATTTTTAAATTGAAATTTCACACAACATACCGTAATATGATTATCTATTCCTCGAGACTTGATACACAAAATCCAGATGTCACAGTGCAACGCATTTTAACATTTAAGCATGTCCAAGCACATGTTTTAATTTATTTGTGGTTCCGAACACACCCTGGGATACCATGACACAACAATTTACCTTATATACTCACCAACAAACACAGACTGAAGGCAAATGCATAAGATATACTTTGTTTTTCAAAATCCTTACTATAGTTTTTGTTTGAAATGATGCTTAACATCCCAGTCAATAGCAAAGGTCATGTCGGGACGTGGCCCCCATTTTATTAGACTTTTACCAAAAAATGAGGATGTCATGACATACAACTTGTGCTTCAAATATAACCATCCAACTAAGCCACAAAGGCTTATACGTATGAATGGTTCGACTTGAACCACTTTTCCTTGGCAGGCTCAAAGGCAGTAATCAGCTGGTCAGTGAGTAGCGTATAAGCTTTATCTGGAGGCACAAGCAGCCCATCCATTTCTTAAGGCCACAATCATTGTGGTTAAATGTTGCTTTAAGTCCCTGTACTCTTGGGAATTCTCGCGGCGTTTGCACGGCGTTCTTAAATTTTCCAGAACGCCGCGAGAATTCCCAAGAACAAAAAATTATTTGTGAAAAGAGGAAGCCATGAAGTCCTCACCCCGTCCTCACGGCGTCCTCGTCTAGTCCAATGCATTGCTACGGAGTTCGCACCGTGTTCTACCGCGTTCCTGTGGCGTTCTGGGTGGCATGGCGTTTGCACGGCGATTTCAGTGCGCTTGCGCGACGCTTTTGGTGTATGCACTGCGTTTCCATGGCGTTCGCATCGCGTTTCCACGGCGTTCTGGCACTGCGTTGACGGCTTGTAGGCAAAGCAGATATGATGTTTCGATCATTTGTTCGTTTGCTTTGTCTGCTGTGCCTGCATATACAAGTACACAAATAGAAAACCAGTTCGTTGTATGGTATTTTTATGGTCAGGAATCATTTTTACGGTTCCGCTGACATGTCACAATTCAACACAATTTACGACCTTAGCCTAACCCTATATTGGCTGCTCTACCTTAAATGTCAGAATTCGTATCACTTGTGAGAGTCAAGTACTTATTTTCCTCCCGACGCAACCCATCCTGATCACGGATTGTCAATTTGGTGTGTCACCAGTAAACCATTTAGATTCAGATGCCTCCATAAATACATTTATCCTCTAATGCAGTACAGTAACACCCAAGAAAAAGCGGATCTTCTAGCATAAGGCGGCATTCGCGGATCCAGAGGGGAGGACCGGGGGTCCGGACCCCCCTAGAATTTGAAAATTTTACCTAAAAAGGTAATTTCTCAGGGGGGTGGGGTGGACGTCCACCCCACCCCCCTCGTCCGTGACCAAAAATTACCATTTTCGTTGGACCCCACCTCATGAAAATTTCTGGATCCGCGCATGGACGGGGAGCCTGGTTTGCTAGCGCACAACTGATAGGCCATGGGTTCGGTCCGATTCCCGCCTCCACGGGTAAATAAATAAGTGACTTGACACAACCATCCTATGAGTTAGTATTTATATTGTATACATGCTTTAGGCCCAAGGTTTCAACCGACATGTTTACAAATTAACATCTTGCGTGGGTTGCTTGTTTGGTCTTAATTTCGTACGTCCCGCTTAATAATATAGCTATGGTCACATACGGATAAGCAAGCTCGGTTTGAAGTCTCATCAGAGAGGCTGAAGAATTCTTGGATCAATGACACCCTGGATATATCCCATTAGGCCAAAATATATAATTATTAGATTCCCATCCAATTTTTTGAAAATTCTTTGGTGGGTGCATGGGTGAATTCTATTGTTCATTTTAGGACACCCACTTTGACTCTCTACAAAGCCTAGTGTCTTAAATTTTTTTTTCATTTATCCATTAAAAGACACACTCTCAGACCGCTACACTGGCGTCAAGCGTTCTGGATTTTTTTTTGACCGTGTGATGGTCTCGGGGTGTATGTGTCCATTGTGCAGCAAATTCACCTCTTGCTCGGTTGCACCATGGGGTTGAGTCTATCAAGGTTGGATACCAAATACAACAACAACAACAGACTATTAAGCGAATTGAATTTATGCACAATTATCTTTAATTTCTATTTAACACATGTTTTTAGTTCTTTTACGACCAAATTAAAACTATGATTTTGTGCAGGTTTTGAACAGGGGCGGGTGGGAATGAGAATCCCAAAATTAATTTTCTCTGGCCTTAGACTTATTATACCAGGTTGACCAATGTTTTGCTTGACCGACTTTGCCCAAGGACTATCCTATAAGGGGACACAATATAGGCAAGTTTCAGAGGTCATTTTTCGTTGTCTATTTTTTTTTTTTTTTTTTTTTTTGCTTTGCTGTTGGTTTGAGTAACCTAAAGCAACAAGTTCTATAATAATAATAATAATAATAATAATAATAAAAATAATAATAAATAAATAAAAAAATGAACTTTATATATTTTAGGAAGACAACACATTTAGCCCAATTGCCAATCTTCCATACGGTCTTCCAGTGAATACAGTCAGGCCTTTTTTATTATTCATTCATTTTCATATATTTTTGTGATGTAAGTAATACTATTTTTTGATAGAAGAGAATCCAGTGCTTGCCTTATAATGCTGAGCGCCTTGTAGCAAAGTAACCACTGGTACCATTTCAACCGTCTTATTTATAACGTGACCCAGGATCCAACCTACGACCTCCCGCTCCCGAAACGCACACTCTAACCATTACACTATTGGGACCGGTGTGACGGTGTTACATGGCTTTAATTAACTGATAATGCTAAACATACGTTTGTCCAGGGAGCTACCATACAATCTGCGATTTCCATAATAATATTCAGACATTATACATGTAGGTAACCACGGACCAACATGTGTTGGCGTATGGTATAGTCTGATTTTTTTCAATGTGCAGGGCGGAGCCTGTCAATTTTTGATTGACAATGACAAAGTTGATCATTACAGTTAAAAATAGTTAGTTCTCACTTGGACTGTTACTTTGACCCAGTTGTTATTGTTGAACCAATCAGTGTCAGAATTAAACCTCATGCACTGAAAATGATGGGTAAACACATACTGTCATAGAAAAAAATATTCTGTACTACATGACTGTATTTATGTATGACCATATTGAAAATTCCCTTAGTAAATGCCTGGTAAACATTCTTGTTGTATGACTCTCTGTTTTTCGTTTCAAGTTTAAAACTTTAATTTTGATACAATTAAATATCAAAATAATGATGCAGGCTTACTTTAAATTACTAATTTACTAATGAAGGCGGCAGAAAAAAGTGCAATAACTACAGTACGGATCTGTAAAGTGCTACTGACAGCTCAGTAAAGTTAGCAGTGAATCTGTTGCAGCAGCAGCAGCAGCAAAAAAAAAAAAAAAAAAAAAAAAAAAAAAAAAAAAATAATAGTAATAATAATAATAATAATAGTAATAATAATAATGAAAAAAAAAAAAAAAAAAAAAAAAAAAAAACGGTCAAGTTAGCTGTAGCGAAACTTTTTGCCACCTATTGAATATGGTTCATACAGACAAGGCTCCAGAGTAGCATCGTCTATCTTGAAGCTTACACTGATGAGCAAATGACTAAGGTGAGCTACGGCACAATTCGGTCTCTCGTTTTCATTTAAGTCTGTCTATGAGCACCATAAGATGATGAATGTCATCACAAACAGACGTTTTTTATCCCACCTATTACCCAGTCTATGGACACTTTTACTGTTGGCAGGAAACTTTTGTCTTTAAGCTATGCTATGGGTGGGATAGAAAATTCTTGTTTGCAGCATAAGTATTCGCATCCTATAGCACTCACAGCCAGACGAAACTGTAAAAAATCAGCAACATTTTCCGTAAAGTTGGTAATATGAGGAATAGAAAAGTTATGTTGCAGCATTCATCATCATTTTCTACATAACGATCACAGCCAGACGAAAAAGAAAAAAAAATAATAAGAATAAAATAATAAAAAAATGGTGACAAACATTTCAACTTACATGGAACTTTTTTCGTAGGTGACGTCGAAAAGCTATGATTGTGGCAAAAAAATGTCATTTTCTTACGTGTTATCACCTAGATTAAAGCCAAAACATTCTGTGACAAAAATGTTTGCTGCAAGCGAAATTGCTGCTTACTTGACTGTTTTTTCGCTGTAGCAAAATAGCTGCTTACTTGACCAATTTCGCTGCAGCAAAATTTCCGCTAACTTGACTGTATTTTGCTGCTGCAAATTTAATTCTAACGCTGCAAGCAAAATTGCTGTTAACTTGACTGCTTTTGCTGTGGCAAAATTGCTGCTACGTGTAACATGGCCGATTTTGCTGCAGTAAAATTGCTGCTAACTTGACCGTTTTTGATGCAGCAAATTTGTTGTTAATTTGACCGAGCTGACCTTGTAGGAAAAATAAGTCAAATCAGCTGGTTCTACGAATCGTTTCATTTTTTCGAATGGCACTTTATTGACCTTCTACTGCGGTCGTGTACCATCAGTAAAGCAAAGAGTTGTTTACAAAAATAGAGACATTGGCTAACTTGATAGAAATACATGTATTTGAGTGTAGCAGTATGGTTATATTTTAGAAACAAAATGTTTATGTTCTTGTGTGTCTACCATACACTTCACCTATTTTGAAATCATTCAGGTGAAACACAGGTATAGCACAAAGACAACAAGCATAGTCATCTTTACCTCAATTATACATTGTCAGCTCTGGGACCCTATCTCAACAATGAAATCATCCAAGGCTGGGCTTAGCTAAGCACTGCCTGCACATTGAAAAAAATCCAAGTATATATACCAGCATCTTGCGATATCTTCCTATGGCTTTAGTCGATGGTCTGGGACAATGCCACATACGGAAATCACTGCAAACTTAGACTGGAAACATGTGGCTTACGTACGGAACATGTATGATGTTCGAACGAACGGAGACCGTGCGATTTTCGATTGCGACCTTGTTTGCTATGGTTTGCTTCTTTTCCAAGGCTGACAAGGCTTGAATTATATGATCTGCTCTTTCTCAAACCATGCCTTTATTGTACAATATTTGTTTGAAAGGTAGTATCACTGCCATATTATCACTCGCATACATATTGTAGATACATAGTATGATGCATCTCAGTTTGATCTGACAAATACTCATCTATAATATTCACATATCGTACTTGGCGATGGCACGATAGAAGTTGCGGCGGCATGCAATTTCTCATTTTTTTCCGATCTTGCATCAAGTGAAATTTCATGAAAAATAAATGTGAAAATCGCTGTTTCCCTTTCTCAAAAACGTATAAATTTATATGCTATAGAGTCCTTGTAGAATCGTATGAAATGTGTGCAGAAGGTCGCCATATGGACGCCACACGGAAATGGTTCGAACGCCGTGAGTCAATTGCAAGCCAAAAGCTAGTAAAGCATCCATTATTTAAACCCCGCTGCAAACAACCCTGAGTCGGCAGACTCGCTTGTTACTGGTTTCATATTGTTTCGATCGCCAAGCGTACAAAGGTTACAAAATGAATAACCTTGATGATAGATATATTTCATTTTACTAGCAGGTCGCAATCTGGGTAAATATTTGATCCCTAACTTTATTTGTCCAGTATATATACTATCTCAGCCGGGGGTCCTCGGTTCTCTAGAGAAATGTTACTCTTTTCAGATTACGGTGTGATCGATCTACGGCACCCTGAATACGGAACTATGATAACTACAGAAGTTTGGTAAGATACAAGCACAAGACAAAAATAACCGTAAACATATATTTGTGTTTGTTTCATTTTTGATAGTTTGCGTAAAACATGCAATATAATATCTCTTAAAAGTTTCCGAAATGCATTCTGGTGTTTCATCATCTTTTTATCTTTGTCTGAACGCGACAATTTAAAAATTAAGAACAGCCAGAGCACCATTGGTTCTGTAAAAGATCTCATGAAATAAAGAGCAGCCGAGTTTTTCCAGTGCCTGAATTTTAAGCGGGCTAAGGATATGAATGAGTTACTCTGATAGCAATAGCACATTAAGTATTAATCTTTAATCACTTTTAACTCTCTTGTAGGTTTTTAAAATGTAATACTTTGCTTACTCTAAAACATTGACAACAGTACTTTATCAAAATTGTGATAAACACAAGGTACTGTATATTTTTCTCTTGCTACATTGCGAAAGCTTATCAAAATTCGATAGAATAGTATCCTTTTTTTAGGAAAACAAATCCACATTCAAAGTCTTATCGAAATTCTGATAACAACAGGAAACATATCAGCTCTAAAGCATTACAAAACCTTATCAGAATTTCGATAGCCTTATATCCTGGTTTAGGGAAACGAAGTAACAGTCAAAGTCTTATCGAAATTTTGATTCCGTTGTCCTACCAGCCCCTATCACCCTTAATGAACAACAAACATAAATTCTTATTTTTTTGGTTTAAGCCAGTGAGAACCATGGCCGACCGATATGCTTCATATACATTTACATTAAATGTATTATTATTCTTTATCGCTTACGATAAATACGAGTAGCATTAAGTTTCAACTTTCATCTGTAACGTCATAGACCAAAACGTCAAAATACAATACGTCCGTCGGTCTATCGTTCTCAAAGCTAAATGACTACTTTCGTCACGCTTAACTGAAACATGCCTCGCAATTACTGTAGCGACGCCTATCGGAGATGACCAGACAAGTGAAATCAATTTTCGCCTCATTCGCTTCTTTCAAACGTCGAAAATTATTGCCAATTGCAGTATTCGAGCACCATTCGCCATTTTCTGACGTGATAGAATGGTGATGTTCGGCCAAGAGATCAAAGAACCGGTGTCACATAACTCCCATAACAGAATACTAAGCTGTCATTTTATGTATAAAGATGTTGCGATAAACCAGTCATAGGTATCTGATGATTTTAGCTTCGCCGTCGTGCAACCTTCTCCCGCTCTGTTAAATCCGACCAAGACACACAATGGGAAACCTTGGGTTTAACGTAATTATAATAATGACACTAACATGAGAAAACATTTATTTGTCAGTGCCTTTCTTTCCGCTACATTGATGATTAAATCAACTACTTTCTAAGTGAAATACGAGTTTCTAGTATTCATTACGAAAAAATGTCCATGCATTTTCCAGCAGTAAAAATTGAAAATTTCACTGAGAAAATGATATTTGCACTAATTTTGCTCCAAACATAGATTTTGGGTACATATTAGGCGGTTGTAATGATTACACACAATCTTATGTTTTGGATCAAAAATAAGAAAAAATATGTATACCCGTGTGAACCCCAGATATTCTTTATATTAAATTGTGGCGTTGAAAGGGGTATTTATTTTACGGACAAGTTTTCCTAATGTGTCTGAGTGACAAAGAAGCCCCTGGGTTTATCAGCACAACACCGCCACGCTCAACAATTTTTAATGTCTGGACAAAATGGCCTACCATGCTATACCAGAATACGAACTGATTGGGAGAATTTTGTGTACGAGCAAATGTTTTGCCACAATGGCACATTAATATGTCGTGAAAAGAAAATTTGCATGATCATTCCTTATAGTTCAACCCTACACGCAAGGTGATGATCAGAAAATGATCGACTCGGTACATGAAGGTAAACAGTGGAAGGGCGTCGAACGCTGGTTCCAAAGTTACCGCTAACCCAGTCTTGAAACTGCTGAATATTTGTTGACCACCAGAAGACAATTTTCCGTTTGACAACATTTCTTACAGTGAAGTGAATTTATTTCGTTACTTTGTTGGCTTACATCCTACTCAACATCTAAGATTATCGGGAGACATAATCTCGGATTTTACAAGGAGTTTCTAACTTACAGGTTGAAACTTCTTAGTCTTTTTCAAAGGATTCGAGAAGCCTAAGCCCGGGATAGATCCGATGACACGTGTTTCCCCAAAAACCACTCGGCAACGGAAGCGTCTGTCACGAAATATAGCGGACGATAAGAATATTGATATCGTTTCAAAAGGTGTAGCCCAGTATTTGAGTGTTTGTATTGATGTTTAACATCCCAGTCAACAGTTTGCATTAATGTCGGTATTAAGCACCTCAGCTGAACTATATCTTGATAAATAGTTGCTGTAACAAGAGCATGTCTACCAACTAAAGGGTATGGGGAACCAGTACACGAATCTTGGGACTTTAAAGGTTTAATGATAACAACCGATATCATTTATGCATGAAAACTGTTCTTGCTATTCGACCAGACAAAGGTCCATTGTCAACATAACCTGGTGTTCTTTAATGCGGTATTGCCAGGCTTAACAGTGGCTGTCTGACTGTGTATATATACCCATTGTTTAGTCATGTCAATGCTTCAGTATCAGCAATTAAAATAAAAATTAAACTGAGATCCTTTAAGATCAGTGAACATATTAATGAGAAAGGGGATGGGCCATACCATGGTTTCAGCTAATTAATCCTCATCAGTGACCCTATAGATTTGGCAACATGGAGCCAAAGATTATGACTGTAATTTACATCGTTCAAAAGGGTAGTCGATACAAAGACTAGTAAAATCCAAATGGGGTCAAATATTTAAACGTTGGTTAGAAAATGACTCTAAACCGATAATTATTCTCTGATTTCTCAGAACACGATGTGTAGAAGTTGAAAATATACTAAAACAAGCAATCTAACATTAAACATGATAATTGGAATGGATGGTGTTAAATATGCCAACACTTTAAAAGTCGCTGGAAAAATACCTTGCATCGGCAGCTGTTATAGCTCTGTAAATAGCCACTTCAAGGTTAGAATGCACAAAATTTATGAAATTGGATCCCCTCAGTAACGTTTTGTTATAGCCAAACAAGAATTCTGCTGGATTGAATTCTAGCGAATACATCGGATTATAAACCAATTGGATTCCGATATTTTGCAAAAACAAACTTAGAAACTGTCGGGCTCTGTGGTGGTGTATTGGTGCATTGTCTACAACTACAATGTCGCCAGCCGCAAGCGCGGGTCCAGAATCCGAATCCGCGTCCGCTCCCTCGGCGAAAAACTGAAGGAAAGTGTGTGTCTGAAGCTCCGTGTAAAGTGTTAGCATATTCAACACCATCCATTTCAATTATCATGTTTAATGTTAGATTGCTTGTTTTTTGTATATTTCCAACTGATACACATCGTGTTCCTCGTTCAGAATCTCCATAACGATAAGTACAATCCCGACCATTAAACGTACAGGGTCCGAGCTTACAATAACTTGAATGAAGTTTTCAGTATATTTCAGGGGCCAGTTGCTCAAAATTCACTATGTTGTTAGTTAACAATTCATTAAAATTTCACATGGCAATATTACAAATACACTGTTATTTTTTTGTTGATAAAAATTGAGAATCACATTTTATCAACAAAAAATAACAGTGTATTTGCTAATGTAGATGGCATTTGCATAACGAGTTGAGGTCTTAATAATGATGTTAAGCTAACAAAGGTTTGAACAACTGGCCCCAGATTGTTTATAATGAGTAAAGCGCTCCTTTGGAATTTTTGAAGACGTTTCCAAATCCAGGGCTGTTCTTGATAGTACGACAAACAGTACTTTTAGAAACCGTTACATAAGCATTTTCCTCGAGCTTTTCTTGGATTTCCAACAGTGAAGTGGATGTTTTCTCAAGCTTCAACGTTTTGTTGATCATCAAGTTTCTGTGGCCGTCCAGCGTTTGACTTGTGAGACTTTACACTGCTGTGTTCAAGAAAATTACTCCATAAACACATTACACATTTTTTGTCAATTTTGAATTTGTCAACCGTTGCCGACTTAACTCCCCTTGGAATCGTCCCAAGCGTTATATATGCCCCTACACTAATAAGTTCATCTAAAATAAGCTGCCGCAAATCTTCAGAAAGTGCCTGTCTTTTCACGTAAGATCTCCCTTTTTACTAGTGTGCATTTTAAGTGATCCGTCAATCAAAGCAACGCAGCTTGGCTATGAAAACTGACAATTAAAATGTTTTTCACAATAATGTTAAATGCAATCATATGACTTCCGATAGGTCTACACCATTTATTATTCAAATACCAGCACCCAAATGGCAATCAATCAAACTCAACTGACAGCTGTGGTATATTTAGCCAGTCTCTATTAATTTGTTTGTCCATAATGATTCATTGACTAGCTAGAGATTCACCACGAGGACCGAGAAACAAACTAAATGTTGTGAACCACTGCAGAAGCTGAGGGTGAGGTTAGGTACCTGTAAAATCGATTTTAGCCCGCCAGTAACTTAATATTACTGATCGTCCCAATGCGACACTTCTGCGGTGGTTCTTATTGTTTTATTTAGGTCTTGGTGTTTAAAACGTGTTGTGCTGTTGGCGCCTTATGTATATTATCATATTTTAACTGAGTGGCCACCTATTGGGAAGATAGCTGCTTATTCGGCTCACGATATGTTTTCATGGTATAAGTACCTGATTTTAATTTATTTTTCCCCACCTCAGTTTTTGGAGTGGGAATCTTTTTCTGATTGCGCCTTTTCCTGATCGTTGCCTGCTTGTACCTTTCTACTTTCCCGCCATAATAATTCTAACATGGGAACATCATCATTACAAATAGTCGAAGCTCTGAAAACGGGTAAGATATTTTCCACATTTTTACGAGCTATCGTATGGTTTGAGGCAAACTGCTAGTATTCAAATTGCTTGCCCCGCCCCTTCGAAGCTTGGCATATTTAACGGAAAGCACCTCTTCGCAAATGATATACTATATTGACAATAGCTCAGTCCACGTTAATGCCAACTGCGGATGTTGAAATAAAGTTCAGATATAAACGACATGGAACTGAACGTGTGTGCATTTTCTATGAGCATCTCACGACATTGGCCTCTCACTCAGTGGGGACATTTTTAAATCTCATAAAGGGGAACATGCTCCACTTTCGCAGTATACCAGTGTTAAGAATCTCATTCCTAGACAAAGACAATGATTGGGTGGATTTAACTGACAGAAGCTTTCCAAAATTTGTAAAGTGTGTTCGGTGTGATTTGGGCAATGATGTGCGGCTTCAAATAAAAGTAGCAGATGGAACTTCACCAGCGGTGTTCAAGCCGACTTCCTAATCAGCTGTAGGCCCTCCACAGAGTAAACGTTCTCTGGACACTGATTTCACCGCGAGTAAACAAAGTTCCAAATATCAGAGTCCGATCGAGTTGGACATCAGCTTAAAGGAACAGAAACTTTCTCAAAAGAAGTTTGAATATAATGATTAGAATGCAAGATACTTATCTTTGGAGGAGGCGTACAGTTTGAAAGTTGTCCAAAATGAGTCTTTACCGGTTTGTGGTAGGTGCCATTTGATGATTTTGAAAAGACATAACAAACGTACTTGTCAGAATTGTCCATGCGACGATATAGGAACAATGTGGGAATCTGGATTATCACGGGGAGAGGAAGAGCTTGCCACCAAATGTGCATGTGCATGAATCACTGAATTCAACGTTTGAAGCAAAGATACATTCAACATATCAATTCTGACCCTGACAAGTATATCATCGATGGCTGTCGCATTCGCAATATCGCAGTGAACACTGACAAAGCTGTTCTACGCAAATATTTTACAGGAAAAGTTCCTGAAATTTTGGAAACATTCAAGCCAATAATTGATGCCCATGGAAGTCGATACGAAATTCCTGCTCAAAAGGCGAAATGTGACACCTATTGCTGTTTTTTACAAAATAATGCGGAATATAACGTCAGAATATCGCCCTCAATGCAGACGCAACAAACGTCATCAAACGAAGGAATTCCAGCAAAGCAGCCATCTACACCAACGCAGGCAGTTTTTTTTATCCACCCCCGTTTTATTGGTACAAATGTGTCGCCAGAAGAACAGCTGCCCCACTCCCTACAACAGAGCCCGACGAGGAGGAAGAAGACTAAGATGAAGTTTTGTGTTGTTGTTTTCTATCGTAATCTACAAAATCATTTAAGATAATTAACGTTTTTTTTTGCTTATACATGTGCTTTACTGGAGTTACCAGTTTTAATTCGTTTCTTACGGATGAAATGCAAAATAATTTCAGTTATAACGCAACAACCCTACATATCGGCCTAATAAAGGTGGGTTCATAAATAGAAGCTTTATTTAGCTACTGACCGAATAAAGGCCATCTCTACTGACCAAATAAAGACCGCGTTGCAATTTTGTTTAACGCAACAAAAAGGAGCGCGCCAGTGACGTCAAATTTAGCCACGTTTTGTGACGTCAGTCTCCGCCATTGTTATGCAACGTTACGTAGATGAAACAATTGACAAGAAAAAATAATTTATCAACAAAATGCACTGCTATGGTGGCGAATTTTGAGGATTCGTTCTGCGGAGTGATTGCTGAGCTGTTGACTAAATAAACAAAATGGCGGAAAGCAAATCTCCTCACATCGGGTGAGTTTTTTCGCGAAATTTGTCTGTTTTCGTTGCATTATAAAGTGAATAACTACCCCGTGACCAAAAATAAACCGATTTATCATGCTCGGACCGTAAGCAGATAGAAGGGCTCGCTGAAAGCTCGCCCTTTCATCTGCTTACTAATCCTCACATGATAAATCGGTTTATTTTTGGTCACGGGGTAGTTATTTACTATTTAATTTACGATATTTTTGCTGCATATGTTTCACCGGAGTGATCCCTTTTAATTCGTTACTTACGGATAACTTTTATCGTGGGCATATAATAATTAACCTTAGTTTAAGTGAACAGCATTCTATATTTCTATTAAAAATCAGTAGCTTTTGATACGGAAAAGTTCCTTTATGCTAACACACCCATGCATGTGAGTTGCATTTCCTTAATAGCTTGTAAAACATCAGTTTTCCAGAAAAACACTTCGATCCAATTTTTATAATGCATTTCCTTAATAGCTTGTAAAACATCAGTTTTCCAGAAAAAAAACCCACTTCGATCCAATTTTTATAATGCAGATTTATGGTACTAGTCTGGTACCCACCACCTTTTCTTTCTTCTGGGTCTGGCAAAAACGCGCATTGTATTTGTTTCTAGGCAAAAATACAAATAAAATAGTATATACTAGTACCCTAAATTTGAATGAATGAACCGTCAGTTTAAATCAGACCGTGAGGATTTAAGTATCAATAATAATGGGTGTGAGCATGATGGACACTTACTGATATACATTGTACCAATGTTTTACAGTACTTTAATTATGCATTGAGATCGGATATGGGTAGAAACATAACATTATGCAAATTAAAAGAAGCATGTTTCAATGATAAGTTTATTGCCATTTGATCTTCGACTCAAGTTCTGCATTACATATGCACGAGAAACAAATATGTAGAACATCATCTTGCTCATCTCGATTCTTACTGAGTAGTTCGTGAAATTTGGTCATGGGTATGATTGATTCAAACCATATCATGGTAGTTTGCTATGGCCTAAATGATACTTCTGCATTAAAAAACTATGGTTCATTTTATTTGGCATGTAATGACAGAAAGGCTTTTTTCACTTCCTCTGACCAAAGTCGGTATACACTTTGGTCATGTCAGAATGTGTGCGACGCCTTATCCTATCTCCTGGATAATATTTATATTAGATTTGGGACCAAGTTATACAGACAAATTGTTGGAATTCCGATGGGTACAAATTGCGCACCTCTCGTAGCTGATTTATTTTTATACTGCCACGAAAGAGATTTCATGGATTCTCTTAACCATGATAATCAAGCTGATGTTATCGAGGCTTTTAATTCCACTTCTGTGTACCTTGATGACCTTTTGAACATTGACAACCCTTATTTTGAAGGTATGGTCAATCAAATTTATCCATCTGAACTACAGTTGAACAAAGCAAATATCTCGGATACCGAAGCCCCCTTTTTAGATCTACATCTTTCTGTTGCAAATGGATTTGTTTCTTCTAAAATTTATGATAAGCGCGATGACTTTGATTTTGATATAGTAAATTTTCCGTTTTTGGATGGTGACGTTCCTCGTCGTGCTTCTTATGGTGTATACATTTCGCAACTTATTAGGTTTGCTAGAGTCTGCAATCATGTTACAGACTTCAACGCTCGAAATAAATGTTTAACGGCCAAACTTCTCCAACAGGGCTATCGGTATCATAAACTTCGAAAAACCTTTTCTAAATTTTATCGTAGACACTATGAATCGATTTCCAAATATAATGTTGGGTTAAAGACGCTTTTAAGTGAGGGCCTTTCGGAACCAGAATTTTATGGTGACTTGGTTTACAAATTTAAGAAACTTATAGGAAGTAATGATTTTTCTTTTCAGTTTAGAAAAATCATAACACGTTACAGACGTATAGGTTATAACTTGAATGTTATGCGACAGTCTGCATGCTTAGTTTTTAACCCAATCACGGTTGATAACTATGCTGCCTTCTTTAATTGCACGCCGGTGGGTCGGGCGTCAGACTCTATGATGGCCCCGACTTAAAGCTATTCATTTTAGTTGGTTGGGGCCGGAGCTTCTTGTCTGTTGCTTGGCCCACCGGGGTCCAACTGATGTTTTGCTTTTGCTCCGGAGTTAGTAAGTCATTCGGCGCCCAGGGATCTCCATCGTCGGGTAGCTTACTCAATCTGTGAGTCCTAGTTTTTTATTTATCAGGATGTTTATCATGATTTATTTGTTTGTTCTTGATAATTCATTGACTAGTTAGAGATTCATCATGAGGAACGAAGAAATAACTAAATGTTATGAACCACTGCAGAAGCTGAGGGTGAGGTTATGGCCATGTAAAATCGATTTAAACCCGCCAGTTACTTTGTGTTACTGATCATTCCAAGTCGATACTTCTGTGGTGGTTCTTTTTGTTTTATGTCTTGATGTTTAAAATATTTTGTGCTGTTGGCGCCTTATGTATGTTTTCATATGTTTAGTTAAGTTAAGGTAACTGAGTGGCCACCTATTGGGAAAATAGCTGCTCATTCGGCTTACGAAATGTTTTCTTGGTATAAGTACCTGATTGTTAGTTTGGTTTTTTCCCACCTCGGTTTTTGGAGTGGGAATCTTTTTCTGATTGCGCCTTTTCCTGATCTTTGCCTACTTGTACCTTTTTCTGAACATGTCAGTAAATTCAATTACCATGAAAGAAAAGTTTCGCATTTCGTTATTCATGAATATTAACAAAAAAAAAAAAGAAAAATAAGAGACTAAACTCATATCCATAAACGAGTGATATTTATATCTTCAATACATACATTCAAAATTACATCACTGAAGCATTATGGTAAGAGGGACCTCCATAATGCAAATAAAGAGTGAAAAAGAACAACACAAACTCTGCAAAAAGTGTATGTGGATAATGCATATGTTCATGGTTTCCATGGCCACCCAGTACTGCAGTTCCAAAGAATCAAAAGAATAAGTAATTTCTCATATATATTAAATTACTAACATTGCCAAAATACTGTTGTGAGCTGGTATTCAGGCCTTAATTTTTCTGCAGAACGAGCCAGTGTTGCGCACTTGAAACGTACCTTATGTCTGGTAGCAAGCATAGTAATTTTGCACCGTAACAGGCTGGTTAGGTGCTCTGGTTGCAAGAGCACATTTGCACTTCAAAGATCTACACTGTTTGTTTACTCGTAGAAATGTGTACTATGCGAGTTACCGATCTTTGGGTTTTCCAATAATCGAGCTATTTTTAGATAAGGAAGCTGACGTTGCTAAGCACAATGTAAATAATGTACAATTCGTCGATACGTCAAATTGTATTTGTTAATTTCTCAAGACTTTTTCTCAGTATTTCAACCATGCATTTTTGTACAATGATAATGGTCATTTAGGCCAGTCACTTACCTTTCATCTCGTAGTCCATTTATTGTACATTTTATTCATGGTTGTCGAGTAATTACCGATTTTCTGCGACGACCTGTGATTTTCCATTGAAAGATGGCGGCGTGTTTGCAGTTTTTTTCATCATCCTACAGCATCTTACATAACGTTACGTTGTAAGGTCTCGTGAAGTATCGCACCCGACGTCGCTTTACACTGTAGTGCGCGTGAACTTATACGGCGTAGGCCTTCACGGGTATATAAGGAAGCTCGTATGATGCTGTAGGGACTCCATCTTTCGATCTCGTTGAAAGCAGCTGCGTTTCTCGGTCTGTGCTGCCTGAATTTTTTTTTTTTTTTTGGCTTTATTTATTAAACGTTTTCTTCGGTTGAAAAGGGCAAAAATAGATAGGAAATAAATAAATTAATACAGTTTCGGCTTTTGAAACATTTTATTTATTGATTTTGACACTTAATCGGAATTTGATAAAAAAAAACAAGACAATACTAATACAAGTTGCATTTTTATCAAGAGTTAACATTTTTAAAAATTGTTAAAGCTGACATAGCTTG
Organism: Rugalucina vietnamica; assembly: GCA_964017185.1. Lineage (NCBI taxonomy): Eukaryota > Metazoa > Mollusca > Bivalvia > Lucinida > Lucinidae > Rugalucina > Rugalucina vietnamica. The sequence continues at coordinate 30,529,836 of OZ024885.1, read as the reverse complement.
GTGTGCAAGTTATTGTTCATTGTTTTTGCAATAAATCAGCTCATTAAACCCCATGCTACCAATTTTCATCTCGTATTTTATGTTCTAGTCATATTTATTACTCATAGCCATTTGTTTTAATTGTTGAAAGAAGTTGACATGATCTAAGGATTATTATTTATAAAAATTGTTGAACATTTAATCATCTTTCTTCTCATTCCATACCCATTAAGTTTAGAAATAAGTCATGCATTTTCATATCCAAATCATCCTTTTGTTGGAGTCCACGCCTTTGTTAAGCATATTATTTCATTGAACACCCAGCAAGATAACAATAGCTATACTGCTCTAGGCATCTACATGTATAGGCAGTTACTGGGGCAGCGGTCAGCGCGAGCCGGCGCGCAACATCATTGGTGGCTCAGCGGTGGAATCCCAGCTAACAAACAAACGTTTCTAAAACGTTACTGGAACGTTTTAGTTTGGTTTTGAAAACGTTTGGTAGTTTGGGTTTTTTTAGGGATTTTGTGGAATTTCCAAAAAGTATTTCTAAACGTTTTGGTAAAACGTTTTTTGTAAACTTTCCCACGACCTAAAGGTAACGTATAGTAGCCGGTTAGAATAGTTTTTGAACCTCTGCGCCACCCCTTCAACTCTAGTTCGTCATGAGGATCGGTCCCCCTAATTCTAGGGAAAACACCACCTCTCCCAAACTGAGCTGCATGAGGATCGGAAATCCAAAACTGTTCTATCCGGCTACAATTCAAATTTTATATTGCAAAGAAAGCTGTGCATCTCTATCGTTAACGATTTAACCTGTTTGAAGGTTAAACGTTATACCAAAACATCATTTAACAATACAAACAATGACACTTTGTTTGTTTATTATTATTATTATTATTATTATTTAGGGTCCAAATGACCAAATGATATTCTCTAGAGCCTTGTGTCGTAGTTTCTGCTCATAACCTTTTTTCTATCACACCTGTAGGGATCCTGAAACATATAATTTGAGAAACGTTATTTCAGAACGTTTCTAAAACATTTCAATAACGTATCTTGTACAAATGAATTCGAAACTCTTCGAGGCGCTTAATGTTAATGAAAATTGCAATGCCTTAATTATACACTATATAGAGATTAGTATAATATTTTCTGGACCAGGCGATGGCTTTTTATGGCTAATATCCGCCTCATAAAGCACAAAATATCGATAGCTGCGAAAACACATGACGTTTCAAAAATATCACTACAGCCAAAGTTTCATTTTGTTGATTTATTTTCCTTAACATCTAGGTAATTTAGATACAACATAAATGGCAAACAAAAAGCTTAAACCCACATTAATTCGGAGCAACATTGAATAAAAAGTTGTATTTACCTTATCGCAGTTTCCTTTGTTCTCGCGTTTTGAAAATACCGGAAGCTTCCGCCACGTGGCACGCCATGTGCTTCGAAAGTTTCGAAAATGTTTTTTAACGTTGTAATGGAACCAATTGAAAATCATACAAAAAATGAAATTTGCGCATGTCGTTATGTCGCGGTCTTGTATCTTTATTTTAGTAACTCATTTAGTATTTCTATTTGATTTTCAGATTTCGGCATGTATATTTGTAAAACGTCCTTCAAACGTTAGGCTCAGCCAAACGTTCATATAACCAAAGTCGAACGTTGGTATAACATTCTAAGAACGTTAAGTTCACCCAAACCTTCATACAACCAAAGGCGAACGTTCCAAAAACGTTTCTTGTTAGCTGGGATCCGATCCTCCTAGTCGAATTCAGTGATACGAGCCCAGGGTCTAACATGGCTAGTAATGTAACAGAACGGAATGCGGAAAGCCCCTCCGGAGACGGTAGAGTCTACCAGCATATGGAAGGTCACCAAGATCAAGACCATCTTTCGCAACAACAAGCTACACCCGCACCTCACACAGTAGGGTATAGGTGCACATACTTTGGGACGGGTATAACCGAAGAAGCCGAGTTGACAGACGACGCCTAGGCAGCGACCGCCCTAATGCAGTTGCAGGCATCAGAAAGAAATAAACCAAATGCACATGTTACAGACAGATCAGAAGAAGGCCCATATACACAAAGGTCTGCACCAGACATGACCCACTTTGACACACATACACGTCTTTACCAGAGTAGATCTGATACTGGCCCAGTTAGGCATGATCAAACAAGAAATTATGAACAGTACCCTTCATACACCTCACAAAGTAACAAGAATAGCCAAGATAGCACGGTACATGCCACTATCTCAAATTTAAGTAATGTGGTTTCAGCAATACAGCAACAGCAAGCGAATGTAATTTCGGCAATGCAGCAACAGCATTTGGTAATACGACAAGAGCAAGCGCGTATTACTGACACACTAAGCAGCCTCGCAACTATGATGCAACAATCTGAAAATGGCCGCATGCAATATTATAGCACACAGCAGCGCCCTACTACTAACACGTACAGTGGACAAAGTAACCAGAATATGGAACAGCATGATAATAGCGAGAATGACATGTATACTGCAAGAGAATACCAAGAAAGGGATAACAGGGGTGTTAGCCGTCTAACCGAATCTGATTCGCGCGGTTTTCAAGAATCGCGTCGCATAGAAGAAGAACCAGAACAGTGGTGGCCAGAGAATCGCCCCTTGCCGAACACCTTCAGAGACGGTCAGTACCGCAGGCGACGGCAGTTAAGCCGACCCTATGGTTATGCACCTTCGGAGGTAAAGTTGCCTCCATTTAATGGTAAAGAAGAATGGAAGGTGTGGATAAGAAGATTCGAATCAGTAGCAAATAGGTACAATTGGGACGATGAGACAAAACTGGACAACATTTTACCAAAGTTACAAGGTAGGGCAGGTGATTTCGTATTCGACCAGCTGACAGAGGAGACTATTCTCTGCTACCCTATGTTGATCAAAGAGCTCAACAGTAGGTTTCAGTCGATTGAGACAGAAAAGACGTTTGCCGCAAAGTTCAGTCAGCGTGTACAGAAGAATGATGAGACGGCTGAGGATTATGCTGCAGACTTTAAGAGACTATACGCTAAAGCATACAAAGGTAGAGACAGTAAAACTAGACAGGAGGATCTGGTACGAAGATTCCTTGATGGTCTAAAAGACAATGAAGCCAGGTTTGAAGTGGAAAACCACAAGGAGCCAACAGACATTGATACAGCAATCTACCACGTGGTAAATTTTATTCAGACAAGGCGAAGAAGTAATTCTAACACACATTCAGAGAGAAAGTTTAAGCATCCAGTAAGAAGAACAAGTCATAGAAGTGACACAGAAGATAGTGACATGGAACATTTTGAAGACGAAGGTACCTGTGAGCGTCTAATGAGCGTGTCTTCCAAGGAAGAACCTTTCAAACGTAACCAGAAAGCTGATTCTAGTCCATCACAGCCAGACACTAAATCCATTACAGAACTTATAATAAAAGGCGTGGTAGAGGCGTTAACAAGGAACATCGATGCATTGCAGAGAGGAAGAGAAGACACAGAATTTCCTGAGAAAAGGTACAGTACAAGTCATGGTAGAAGTGTGGTATGTTACGCATGTGCCGCCAGGGGACATATTGCTAGAGAATGCCCTGGTGATGAGAGGGAACAACAAACTAGAAGCAATGAAAATTATAAGCCATCTGACCAAGGCAGGACAGATGGAAAAATTGAAAGAAAAGGAGGTTCTTTAAACTAGAAGAGGCAGTCTCTGATGGCCGCAGGGGCGCCTCAACTAGTTATAATGGCCAGTGCGGAAAACAATCGCAGCAAACAGAATTTATTAAATCGGTTAGGCATGTTAGAAAATTGCCTGATGGGATCTATGTAAGTGGATCGGTGCAAGGCTACCCTGTCCTTTTCACAGCGGACACGGGGGCTTCTAAAACAGTAATTTCCAAGAGAGTGTACGTGTCAATGAGACTAGACGAAAAACAACCTTTGAGTAAGGCATGCAAGCTAATAGGTGCAGATGGTACCAACATTAACGAACTGGGTAATGGTGAGTTCACGATACAGCTACGTACGCTAAGCATGCAAGTGGAGGCTGTAGTTGCTGAGATCGACGATCATGCCCTTCTAGGAATAGATGTCTTACAGAACAGTTGTCATGGACCTGTAGACTTTATAATAAGCAAGGGCGTACTTGTGGTAGCCAAGCAGGAAAAACCTATTATACAGGTAGGCCACAATACCCCAGTAAGGAGTGTAAATGCAGCCGACGACTCTGAGATACCTGAAGAGGGAGAAGATGTCACTTATGTCTTGAAACAGAAACAGGAAGACGAAGAAGAAGTTAGCTTCGACAGAGTAAGAAGAGTGACAGAGGTATTAAGGGACACAACTCAGGATGGTCAACACAGGCGACCGGAGATGATGAAGTGTGCAAAGAAAACCAAGCGAGTTGAAGAGCCAGTCCAATTCTGTGACTTGAGTCGAGAAGCCACACGTGGACTGAATTTCAAGAGAGTATGGGGAAATGGTGTCTCACCGTTGGAGAGCCGCACTGTCTTGATGACAGAGCATGAGTGTATGAGAGTTCGCTTGGGCATGAACCATAGAAAGATAGGCCAGCAGTTGGTACAAGAGCCGGAGCACCGCAAGGTGGCACTGAAAGCTAGAGGACAGCCTTCAAAACGTGTTTAGAAAGAGAATACGGACTGCATGTTGTATCGGAAAAAGGTAGCGATGCAACATAGATAAAACACTACCAAGCTTAATCTCATGGGTGGGGATTTTAAAGATATTTGATTGTAATTCCAGATAAGTGTAGGAAGCATACTAGTAGATGTGTTCTCAAAGACGAGTTGACGGGTTGGAGCTTCCAAGTGTGTACAGGAAGGCGACTCAACTGTTTATAGCTTCACGGTAGAGCGGATGGTTTGCAGTTTATTGGTGTGTCCAGGAAAGAGTTGACGGTTTGCAGTTTCCCGGTGTGTCCAGGAAGTTGACGATGTGCAGCTTCCAGGTGTGTCCAGGAAGGAGTCGACAATGTGCAGCTTCCAGGTGTGTCCAGGAAGGAGTCGATGATGTGCCGCTTCCAGGTGTGTCCAGGAAGGAGGGTCGACGGTTCGCAGTTTCCAGGTGTGTCCAGAAAGCCGAGCCGGTGTTTACAGCGTATCATGGTGTGTCTAGGAAGGCGAGTCGGCTATTTGCAGCTTACCGGTGTGTCCAGGAAGGACAGTCGACAGTGCACAGCGTCCAGCTATGTCCAGTAAGGAGATTCCACAGTTTACAGCTTCCATAAGAGGAATAGGGAGAGAGAGAGAGACTTCATTGCTGCAGTCAGACAACTATGATTGCTATTGGCGAAGATAGGGAATCTAATGCAGACTGGTGAGTCAGAAAAAACAGTATGTGAAGGAAAAGAGGTGTGCCTATTTTGAAAAGATAATGGGATGGTATGACAGTTAAACGAAGTATGGTACGGTAGTATTAAAAGAGAAGGGTTTAGGAACGGGCAGTTAAACAGAAAGATATGGAACAGAAACGGGAAATGTGTTTCACGAGATGAAGAGGAGCATTAGATACAGCGAGGATAGCGCCAGTTGCAATTTGACGGAGAAAAGACGTTGAAGATGTGTACATGAAGGAGTAACGAGGATCCGATGTACATGTACAGACAAGAGGTTGATTAAGAAGGGGAAAGAACTCACTGATGCTACAATGAAATGGGTGGACTTACAATCTACTACATTATTATCAACGCTAAGATGGAAAAGCAACCAATTCGTTGGTGGGAACTACACGCGTGATAAATTTAGGACATTTGATGCAAATAAGAACATTTAATTTAGATGACAGTGGTAATGTAGCTAAATGTGCATTTCAGTTAAGGTTTTATTGATCATATTATCTGAATTATGGGCTGAATGTGTTTCAGTTGGGAAATTGTAAAGTAATGCTTTATAATCATTTAAGAATAATTGTGTTGAAGTGAAAAACAAAAACGCATGTTTGTGGCACACGTGTTTTATTGGTGCCGTTGGCAGGATATTTATGGTGTCTTTTGATTATGAAAGTTTGGTAGTGTGAAACATTGGTCGTTCTGATTATCTTTTTGTTTGATGCTTTTGCCTTTCTGTTAGGTCGTAAGTCGGAGCTTTATCGACCTAAGAGGGGGGTAGTGTTGTGAGCTGGTATTAGGCCTTAATTTTTCTGCAGAACGAGCCAATGTTGCGCACTTGAAACGTACCTTATGTCTGGTAGCAAGCATAGTAATTTGCACCGTAACAGGCTGGTTAGGTGCTCTGGTTGCAAGAGCACATTTGCACTTCAAAGATCTACACTGCTTGTTTACTCGTAGAAATGTGTACTATGCGAGTTACCGATCTTTGGGTTTTCCAATAATCGAGCTATTTTTAGATAAGGAAGCTGACGTTGCTAAGCACAATGTAAATAATGTACAATTCGTCGATACGTTAAATTGTATTTGTTAATTTCTCAAGACTTTTTCTCAGTATTTCAACCATGCATTTTTGTACAATGATAAATGGTCATTTAGGCCATTCATTTACCTTTCATCTCGTAGTCCATTTATTGTACATTTTATTCATGGTTGTCGAGTAATTCCCGATTTTCTACGACGACCTGTGATTTTCCATTTAAAGATGGCGGCGTGTTTACATTTTTTTTCGTCATCCTACAGCATCTTACATAACGTTACGTTGTAAGGTCTCGTGAAGTATCGCACCCGACGTCGCTTTACACTGTAGTGCACGTGAACTTACACTGTAGATCCCTGTAAACTACAGAGATATACGGCGTAGGCCTTTACGGGTATATAAGGAAGCGCGTATGATGCTGTAGGGACTCCATCTTTCGATCTCGTTGAAAGCAGCTGCGTTTCTCAGTCTTTGCTGCTTGAATTGTGGTTTTTTGGCTTTATTTATTTAACGTTTTCGTCGGTTGAAAAGGGCAAAAAGAGATAGGAAATAAATAAATTAATACAGTTTTGGCCTTTGAAACATTTTATCTATTGATTCTGACACTTAATCGGAATTTAATAAAAAAACAAGACAATACTAATACAAGTCACAACTTTTATCAAGAGTTAACATTTTTAAACATTGTTAAAGCTGACATAGCCTAGTGTGAAAGTGATTGTTCATTATTTATGCAATAAATCAGCTCATTAAACCCCATGCTACCAATTTTCATCTCGTATTTTATGTTCTTGTCATATTTATTGCTCATAGCCATTTGTTTTAATTGTTGAAAGAAGTTGACATGATCTAAGGATTATTATTCATAAAAATTGTTGAACATTTAATCATCTTTATTCTCAATCCATACCCATTAAGTTTAGAAATAAGTCATGCATTTTCATATCCAAATCATCCTTTTGTTGGAGTCCACGCCTTTGTTAAGCATATTATTTCATTAAACACCCAGCAAGATAACAAAAGCTATACCGGTCTAGGCCTCTACATGTATAGGCAGTTACTGGGGCAGCGGTCAGCACGAGCCGGCGCGCAACAATACTATTATTAAGTAATGCTTTGGCACAGCTTTTTCACCTAATCTGCATTCAATATGCAAAATATGAGATTTGCATATTTATGAATATTGATGAAAACACAAGCACTTCATCAGAAATTGACGAATATAATAAAAAAGTATAGTGCCTTATATCGGTAAATGTACCTATGTCACACTTGTCCAATTCCATCAATACCATACACTGTCAACTTTATGATAAGCCATTGTTGGTTATGCAAGATTTCTAATTTGCATATCCAAAAATATTATGAAAACTTTAGAAACTACAGAAAAAATCCCCAAATTAATACTGTTTACCGCAACACTCCCTTAACTCCTGTCTGCCACAGAATATTAAATAAGCATTCACAAAGAAATGTTTATAAACAGAACTTTTCACACTTATCAGATGCGCAAATTATCTAATTTGAATACCATGAATATGCAAACTATCTAATTTTGCATATTAATGATTATTTATTATTATTCACCAAAGTAATCAAACTTATCACAATTACAAACCTTAACGAAGCAAAGTCTAGGATTCGACAGATATTACATGGGGTAGATCATTTAGCTCTGACAGTATGGATAGACAGATAGAGTGATTGATGCCCTTGATTGAATAGCTTCGCAAATATGCAAATTTTCACATATATCCATTACATGTAAGGGCATGCGAATCGCATTTCTGATTGACTTCAACTTCCCATATGCTGGTGTTTGGCTGAAATAAGTCTGTTTACGGTTTTAATTGAGTTTTTTTTTAATATCTTATTTTCAGATCAATATACATGAATATGCAAATATGGTACAGTTCATACAGGTCCCATGTATGTAAGAATAGTCAAATTATATTACTGATCAAAACAACATGCCACAAAGATTGTTTTAAATTGAATAAGTATGTTGACATATTTAGTCTGAAGGCTTGTATCAAATTTTATCTCAATTTCTTGTTTCTATTGTCATTATTGTTTCATGAAAATTGATACCGTGAATATCCAAAGTTAGCAAACTAGATTCTTGTCATATAGTATTTTGCATGATTGGACAGTCAAATTGTATTAATGGTCACTGACAACATGCCACAGTGATGGTGCGTTGAATATTTACGGATTTTATTGAATTACCCTCCCCCCTAAATTTCCAATGTAATTTCAATTGATATTCATGAATATGCAAATTAGATGATTTTCATACTGTGCCATTGCAGGTTAGGAAAGGTAAAATTGTATAACCAATGAACAACAACAAGCCACAGTGATAATTTGTGAGTGAAAGTAGTATATCCAAGAAGTCCAGTGACGTTTAGTTAATTTCTTATGTTTCTATAAATATTCATTAATATGCAAATGAGCTAATATTTATGTAGGGATATATAGCATGTTATGGCATGGCAAGCTGTATTGCTTATCGACATGATGCAAAAATGGCTGTTTGTAATTGAAGTCAGTGTGTTTAATGTTTTTTATTTATATATTTTCTATTATGATTCTATCTGTATTCATGAATATGCAAATTAGATAATTAGATAATTTACATAAGTTGCCATTGAGTGAAGGGCCTGGACATAAGATTTAACAAGACACCATGTTTACTGAGCTAGGATAATTAGTAACTAAGTTGTGTTTGAATTTGTAGGTATACCCCCATATTCAAAACTCATATTTCTTGTAGCAGATCTGGCTAAACGGCATGTCGATACTGGGTTGTAGATTGGAATCTACATGATCAAACCCCATATTTATGTGATATTTTGCTGAGGCGATAGTTTAGTCATTGGTTGTGAAGTATCCTGAACTTGTACTTTACCTGGTGCCTGATAGCAAAGTGGGGTGAACCTAAATGGGCTGGAAATACAATATACAATACAATACAAGTTGCTATGGAAACCATGTATTTTTCATAACACAAATAAATGTGTCTTTGATAAAAATCCCATTGTATTTTGGGGGTCCGATTCAATAACTTATGACCAATCAGAAAATGTCTTCGGGCACAGAGTGGAATTAATTGTCACCAGGTCTTATGACAATGGCTTCTTACTTTTAGTGAAAAGCAAGTATTCTATAGAGCATTTTTTTAAGAATTAGGTATGAGCCCAGCTAAATACCAAAAAGATATTTTCATATTTTGTGCATCTTATTGATACTTATCTTCTAAGAAAATATGTTTTGGTATTTAGCTGGGCTCGATGTAAACTTCTCTGTTAAACCTCTAAATTTTGGTCAAAAATTGTGATTTCCCTTCTTTATCCCATATTGGCGGCCATTTTGTGTAACCATAGCAACCATAAAAGTCAAATCAATATTAGATTAAAATATTTGGACCATTCATCTATTTAAAGATGTAGGATAAAATAATGAACAGGTACTTTTATTTTTTGGCATTTTGGTGGGCCAGAAAACCCCGTTAATGCATGTCCCTCTTTTAGAATTACTGATCATTCCAAGGCGATACTGCTGTGGCGGTTCTTTTTGTTTAACGCATTGGTGTTTAAATTTTTTGTGCTGTTGGCGCCTTATGCATGTTTTCATATTTTTAGTTAAGTTTAGGTAACTGAGTGGCTACCTATTGGGAAAATAGTTGCTCATTCGGCTTACGAGATGTTTTCATGGTATAAGTACCTGATTGTTAATTTAGGTTTTTTCCCATCTCGGTTTTTGTAGTGGGAATCTTTTTCTGGTTGCGCCTTTTCCTGATCTTTGCCTGCTTAAACCTTATTTTCTTGATTTCGGCTGTGAAATTGAGACAAAATATTGGGGAGGGTAATATATATCAAACATAAACTTTTATCGGAAAAAGCTGAGATGAACCAATTTAAATTTACAAACATAACTGTGAACTTAACTTTAAAGACAAAATAAATATGGATTGCAAGTATTTGTTTTCTGTCCAGGATGAAAACTTTTCAAAATTTGAATGCATGAGCTTTGTAAGCGCTACTAACATGGAGAAATGCATTACGCAACTTTGACATCATTTTTCAGGACAAATGACGTCTGTAGGGTTCATATGGTAAATTGGTTATAACTCACAAAATGAATGAAATAATCTGGTCAAATAAAGAGTAATAGACCCTAGAAACATCCTACATTCAGGTATTTTTGTTTTTCTAATACTCAAATAATTGTCTGAAGGTACATTTTCTCACGTTTAGGCCCAAATGTCATTTAAAGTGTATGTCTTGTAGGAAATGGGCAGTAGGACTGAATATTAATGATTCTGAAAAAAGGTCCCCACGAGCTCATATGCCCCCACCCCAGGGCAGTATACATAGTTCTATCATATTCAAACATCTTCTCCTCTGAAACCACCTGGTCAATCAAAGCCAAATTTTATGTGAAGCATCTATAGGAAAGGGTAACCAATGTGTATATAAATAATCCAGGTCACATGACCAAGATGGTCGCTATGCCCATATATGGTAGAAACCCTTCAAAACTCTTCTTCTCCGGAACCGGTGGACCGATGTCAAAGACACTCGGCATGAAGCATTGATGGCTAAAGTACTACAATGTGTATATAAATCTTAATCATGACCCTGTGGTGACCTTGACCTTTTTACGACAAGGTCAACATAGGTCGCCAATGCCTTTGAATGGGTTAAACTGTTAAATTGTCAGTTGAAGCAGGAAATTGGCAAATGGAGAGGATATAATTATGAAAAAAATGGCCCCAGGGCTTCATCTGACTCTTTACAGGGGCTATTTTCCAAAAAATTAAAATATGTTTATTGGTATATACATGTACAACAGATCTCAGGTGAGCGTTTACATGACCATTGGTCCTCTGGATTTATTAGCTCACCTGGTAATCGAGCCGTCGTCCGTGGATGTGTTTGTACTTTCAAATACAAATATCTCCGCAATTAGTCAGCCAATTACAATCAAATTTTATATGAAGCATTATTGGGGTAGGGAACAGGTTGCATTAGGTTTTGTTCTAGGTCGGAAAAGAACTCTGGTTTCCATGGCAACAGATGGCTCTCATAGACTAACAATGGGAAAACATAAATAAAATCTTCTTCGAAACTTTAAGGCCCAGAGCTTTCATATTTTGTGTGTAGCAATGTATAGTGGTCCTCTTTATAAATCTTGCCAACCGTGCCCCTGGGGTTCATACAGACCCCGCCCCGGGGGCATCACGGGAAAAACAAAAAAAATATTGTTCTCCGAAACCACAAGGCCCAGAGTTTTCATTTTTTGTATGTAGCAATCTATAGCGGTCCTCTTTATAAATCCTGCCAACCATGCCCCTGGGATCAAAAATGCCTCCGCCCCAGGGGTCATTAGCTCCCAATGACTTACAATTTTCATCCTGAAAATGGGAAAATCATAAAAACAGCTTCTTCTCCAAAACCACAAGGCCCTGAGCTTTTCTATTTTCTTTGTAGCTACGTATGAAGGTCCTCTTAGTAAATCCTTCCAACAGTGCCCCTGGGGTCCATACAGGCCCCGCCCCGGGGGTGTCATGGGAAAAATATAAAAAATACATTTTCGTATCTGAAACCACGAGGCGCAGAACTTTCGTATTTTGTGTGTAGCAATGTGTAGTGAAAAGGTACAAGTAGGCAAAGATCAGGAAAAGGCACAATCAGAAAAAGATTCCCACTCCAAAAACCGAGGTGGGAAAAAACCAAACTAACAACCAGGTACTTATACCATGAAACATATCATAAGACGAATGAGCAGCTATTTTCCCAATAGGTGGCCACTCAGTTACCTTAACTTAACTAAAAATATGAAAACATACAAAAGGCGCCAACAGCACAAAAGAATTTTAAACACCAAGACATAAAACAAAAATAACCACCACAGAAGTATCGACTTGGAACGATCAGTAACACAAAGTTACTGGCGGGCTTAAACCGGTTTTACAGGTACCTAACCTCACCCTCAGCTTCTGCAGTGGTTCATAACATTTAGTTAGTTCTTCGGTCCTCGTGGTGAATCTCTAACTAGTCAAAGAATCATCAAGAACAAACAAATAAATCATGATAAACATCCTGATGAATCAAAAACCAGGACTCACAGATTGAGTAAGCTGCCCGACGATGGAGATCCCTGGGCGCCGAATAACTTACTAACTCCGGAGCAAAAGAAAAACACCAGTTGGACCCCGGTGGGCCAAGCAACAGACAAGAAGCTCCGGCCCCAACCAACTAAAATGAATAGCTTTAAGTCGGGGCCATCATAGAGTCTGACGCCCGACCCACCGGCGTGCAATTAATAAATGTTTAACGGCAAAACGTCTCCAACAGGGCTATCGGTAACATTAACTTCGAAATACCTTTTCTAAATTTTATCGTAGACACTATGAATTGATTTCCAAATGTAATGTTGGGTTAAAGACGCATTTAAGTGAGGGCCTTGTGGAACCTGAATTTTATGGTGACTTGGTTTACCAATTTAAGAAACTTATTGGAATAATGATTTTTCTTTTCAGTTCAGAAAAATCCTAACACGTTACAGACGTATAGGTTATAACTTGAATGTTATGCGACAGTCTACATGCTTAGTTTTTAACCCAGTCATGGTTGATAACTATGCTGCCTTCTTTAATTGCACGCCGGTGGGTCGGGCGTCAGACTCTATGATGGCCCCGACTTAAGGCTATTCATTTTAGTTAGTTGGGGCCGGAGCTTCTTGTCTGTTGCTTGGCCCACCGGGGTCCAACTGGTGTTTATCTTTTGCTCCGGAGTTAGAAGGTTATTCGGCGCCCAGGGATCTCCATCGTCGGGCAGCTTACTCAATCTGTGAGTCCTGGGTTTTGATTCATCAGGATGTTTATCATGATTTGTTTGTTTAGTTCTAACGGTACTACATGCAAACGTTTAACAGGCTTCGTAAACACGAACCATGCTATTGGCATCTAAATTTTAGCTGCACATGCCACTGATTTGGTTTATTCGCAGCTTCACCAGTCAAATTAAATGACTGTAAAAGATGCACTTTTCGCCAAAGCAATTGTCAAACGACCGTCTTGGTACATAAACAGACATATCGTGTTTCATTCAAAGAAAAGGTCGTATTCTTTGTCTTTATTTGCAACTGATGAAGGGAAGATTACTTCCCGAAATCGCGATTTTGCTTGATCTGGATATTGTCTTCCAGAGTAAAGACATGCGACTACAGAAATCGCATAAACTGAAATACAAGTACTCCCCATAATGAGAAGGGAGCGAACGATAAAACAATGCTACATGTATAGCCAAATGACTTGATTACGATAAGTTAACGCAAATTGCATTTAAAACATGAAAATGTGTCAGGCTTTTACAAAAGGCCAATATATATTTATTGTTTCGTCTAGATATTAGCTTCCAGAGTAAAGATATGCGACAACATAATCGCATAAACTTCCATAGATACACTCCCTAGAATGGAAGAAAAATGATACATGTATAAAGAAATGACCTGACTACACGAATGCAAAATGCATTTCAAACACGAAAATTGCATGAAACACTTTTACATGGCCAATTTATATTTTTCTTTATCCGGATATCTTTCAGAGTAAAGTCATGCGAGAACAAAAATCGCATAAACTGACAAACATGCACTCCCCAGAACTGAATGGGAGCAAAATGAAAATCATACATGTATAGAGAAGTACGCAGAATACGAGAATGCAAAAAGTATTTAAAACACGACAATTGTTTGAAACGTTTACAAAAGGCCAATATATATTGTACGCACAAACACAGAAATGTGAGTTGAGATTTCCGCGCGGTTGGCTGCTAAATGGGCGTGTGGCCCTCTGTGAGGCATAGTGAGACTTCTTCTCCGGTCAGACACCTACACCCCACTTATAATCAAGAACAAACCAGTATAATTATAGCGCCACACACTTCAGCTTTGACTTCTAACAGAACATACTTGGTATATTACAGAAAAGCATGTTCAAAAGACGAAAACAAATAATATTGCTCAGAATACGAAAGCAAACACATGCAAATACTTAATATTCTATCACCAAGAATGACCAAACACGCAAAACTCAACTTAACACTAGCCCATGCTACACCTTAAATAAATACATACATAAATAAATAAAAAGATAAAAAAGTAAATCAATAAATAAATAAAATAAATAAATAAAACAAATGATTAATTAAAAAAAGAATACGGCGATTATATCAAAACGATAAAGATGCAGTGTATGATAAGACATCGGTAATCTTACATCATGAAACAATAAAACATGAGTGTTTATGATATCATTGATTCGACCAGGCTAATCAATAAACGATTTCATTAATGAGGACAGCATTTGGTTGCTCGGTCGTCTCCTTGATCAAAGTAGCGACTGGAATTGCTGAAATACCAGAACTATCGGCCAGCTGAGGTGTTAATTAGAACAACGGCATAGGAATGAACTTGTCTCTCTACAGTTAGTCAGAGTTCCATCTTTGACTAATACACATGTACATGTACGTTTCTTCGGAAACTATCGTGTGAAATTATTACGAGCTTTTTACAAAAAAAAAAAAAAAAAAAAAAAAAAAAAAAAAAAAAAAAAAAAAAACACTTAAAAGGGTATCAACCCCTTATAAACAGGATACCAACCCCTTGCTAGCTATCTGTAGCAGATATCGTCAGTACCAACCTGACAACTGCAAAACAGCGTGAATTAACCTAATACGACAACAGTATTTGGTTTTCTAAAAACTAATGCTGTGGTACGAGCAAGATAGCTAGCGCGGACAAGTGCCCACTGTGTGTATTGTCTCACTGCGTGTGAGTGCGTCTGTCAACGAAAACCAACAATACACATTTATCTTTATTAGTATAGAGACTACAGTTACAAACATAGTCGTTGTTCACAACCTCAGCGACAAACACCAATATTACCACTGTACGACATATACATATACCTTTGTGTTTTTATAAGCAGACGACCACCCAAAATCGCGATTTTGCTGTATCCGGTTATTGTCTACAGGAGTAAAGACATATTTGGTACACCTTTAGTTATCTGTAAAACACAGGAAAAACACATTTATAGCACATCAGTGTCAAAGTGACACTTTATACCACACTCAGTGCCACATCATCTTAGCAAAATATACGCGCCAAAAACATGGTGTGGCATCAGTTGATTTTAAATTACGGACAACACAAGGCCGTAATCATCACCACCACTATGCAACGTAACAAGCAGATGAATAGTGGTAAAAGGCGCTACAAAAATACACTAGGGTAGAGACTATCCGGGTCTACTTCACTAACTGGGCATGTGAGTAGTCCGAGGCGGAATGGGACCTCTTCTCTGGTCAGACACCTACACCCCCCACTTTATAATAAATTTGTTTAGATTGTTCTGTTTTGACCATAGACGGGTCACAATGTTAGGTTAAAGTCCCATAAAATGGAGGCATTTTCCTGATCATTGCTTGACCTTTTTATACGCACACAGACGAGATTCGGATTTTATGCGGACATAGCACATAATTCTCGGGTGTGTTTATGCTCGTCCATTTATTGGTATGGAGTTTCCACGTAGGTACGCAGGAATACTCCGCGTCTCTATTGCGTATATATGCGCACTTTCACAAGTCTGGAGTTTCTGCGTACAGATACCTGAAATTTAGATTACACACGCAGAAAATCCAGCATTGGAGTCACATGCCCAGAAAATCCAGTGACGGAATGTCTGGCATAACTGTACATGCGCACATTGCAAGGTCTGGAGTTTCTGCGTACGTATACCTGAAACATTATTTACATGCGCAGAAAATCCAGTAATGGATCGAGTTTCTGCGACCATACGCAGATATACTCCGCGTCTCTATAAGGATTGTGCGTACATGCGCACATCACGAGGTCTGAAGTTTCTGCGTACAGATACCTGAAACATTACTTACATGCGCAGAAAATCCAGTAGTGGAGTCCCATGCGCAGAAAATCCAGTAGTGGAGTGTGTGCGAATTGGGATGATATATTACCTCGGTATCGTGGTTTATTCAGAAAAATATGTCAGTATAAAAGAAAAATCTGATTTTCTCACATTTCCTTCATTTTTTCAAAAAATAACAAATTTCAAAGAGTTATCGCCATTGACGGCATACACATACTTATAATCCATATTTTTTTTGTCTTCAAAGTAAGGTTTAGTTGATAGTTATGTTTGTAAATTAAGTTTGGCTAATATCAGCATTATATGTAAAGTATATGTTTGATATGTTACCCCTACCCCCTATTTTGTCACAATTTCACAGCTAAAATCAAGAAAAGTAGGTTGTATTTTGTAAGAACAACGTCGGATTCTAATCAATTGCACTTTGGTAGGTTCCGTCTATTGGCAAATGCAAATGGATTGCTTGTCAATGTGTTTCAAATAGAAAAATATGTCAGTTAACACAAAAATCCGATTTTCTCAAATTTTCCTTGTAAGCACATGATCAGATTCCATTTATTTACATTCAAATGGTTTCCTACTATTGGAAATTGCAGTTTTATTAGCCACCAATGAGGTTTATTAAAAATATGTCAGTTAAACAGAAATATATGCTTTTCTCACATTTTCCTCCATTCTTCATCAAATTTCCAAGAGTAATCGCCCTCATTACGAAAACATGCCCGTATAATATACAGTAATTTTTTCAGCTCAAAAATTGAAAATTTTCAGCAGAAAAATTTTGATATTTATCTTATTTTTGCTCAAAACATAGATTGTGGGTACACGTTAGAACTGCCTCAGTGAGACGGTTCTAACGAGTACCCACAATCTATGTTTTGGAGCAAAAATAAGAAAAATAGGTCTACCCCTGCATACCCCAGTTTTACTATATAAAAGTGGGGTTTAAGGGGGTAACAATTGCATGGACATGTTTTCCTGATGCTTGACAGCAAACACATAGTTACAATTCATATCCGTTTCATCTTTAAAGTAAAGTTTAGTTCATAGTTATGTTTGTAAATGAAGTTTGGTTGATCACAGCTTTTACAATAAAAATATATTTTTGATAAGTTACCCCTACCCCCTATTTTGTCTCATTTTCAAAGCTAAGATCAAGAAAATAAGGTTGTATTTTGTAAGAACAACGTCGGATTCTAATCAATTGCACTTTGGTAGATTCCGTCTATTGGCATATGCAAATGGATTGCTTGTCAATGTGTTTCAAATAGAAAAATATGTCAGTTAACATAACAATCCGATTTTTGCAAATTTTCCTTCCATTTTCATCAAATTTTGAAGAGTTATCGCCCTGGACAGCATGCAAGTACTTACGATCCATATCTTTTTTGCCTTTAAAATAAAGTTGGGTAGATACAAGCTCATTTAAGATAATCGTTATTATTTATATCATTGTCAATAAAAATATACAGCTGATATGCTTCCCCTACCCCATATTTTCTTCCATTTCAATGCTAAAAACATGTAAATCAGGTGACATTTTCTTCAAACAAAGAAATTAATCAGCAAAATACATTATAAGTTTTATCTGCTATTGGGAATTATTGATTCTACGCTTTAAACAGTTTAACTACAAAACTATTCACGGACAACCACCACTGTCTTAAAAACTTAAATTTCCATTTTGCTTTAACATGCAATAAAATATGCATTTATATATATTTATTTTCTGAAAACGGTCTTGCCCCAATCAATTTTTTTTCACAGATACAACTGCCATACATGAAAGTTCCTTATCAGTCTCAAGAGAATGTTCAACTCCCGAGTCTATTTAAGATATCTATTACAGAATGTGCCTATTCTTCTGATTTTCACATTTTCTGCAAAAGTGCTAAACGCCCATACTTTAAGATACTGCTGCTGCAAAATGCACATACATATTGATAAAAGAACTATACCGAAGGTAAGTGGACAAATAGATGACATAAGTAAAGCATTGGCTTAGCTGGGCTCTTTTTGGAACTATAAAAACTTTGACCGTAAAAAGTGTAATTTTCAAGAAAATTATCTGCATTTTTTTACCGAAATTTGGACAGAATGGTTTTGGCGGTTGCCATGGCAACGGAAGAAGCAAAATATATATAGACAACATTTTTCTTGGTACTGATCATTGTGTGAAAGTTTCATCCAATTCTGAGACTATGCGTGCCGGACCCCCATGTTAAAATTTTGGTGGTTACAGAGAATTGATATTAAGAATGCTGCGATTGATTGCCATCCTCACTGCCAAATTCACACACATCGTTTTATACAAGCCCCGCCCCTTCCATTCGCATCATATTCGGTTTGATAATAGATATATCAGAACATCATATAAGACAGCACATATTTTAATAATAACAAACAAAATTACATGTACATGCAATAATATAAAATGAGGCATACATGAGACACACATCATGAAATCTTATTGTATATGTAATAAGATTTTGTTCTTATGTGTAACAAGAACAGGCATACTGCAGTGTTTATCATGAGATCCTGAGGCTACTGCTCCGATTAGATTCACCAAGTTTAAAATGTGTACCCAGCTGGACGGTGGCCATGTGGCGGAAACCAATGTCCAGACATCATGGCCCCCGCCCAGACAGTTGTACACCCAAGACGAAACCCCGGCGCATTCCAAGTCAAGGCTTTCATACTGAAATATCTTGTCATTATTTGTGACCCGTGGCGCTAAAAGGTACAAGTTGGGTGGGCGACGTCGTAACGAGAAATGACTTTCTGAAGTTGACGTTACCGTTTCCAAAATAATAAACTCACGACAAAATAAGGGGTTGGCGTGTTTATTTGAGTTTTGGGTTAAACACAAATCATTTTTTCGGACTTTTTCCCACCGATTTATCATTTGTTTTCTCACTGATTTAAAGTTGTTTCCCTTTAAAGAATATTTAGTTAGATATGTACAGTCAATGGACATAATTGTAATTTCATGTTTACAAGAAAAAATACCCTGCCTCTTGTAGTCAACATATATTCATGATCTTTGTTTCATTTGAAAGTTAAATAAATAAAGCAATAAACAAAGGTTATTTGGTGAAGTTTCAAAATTGCGTTTTTCATCTACAATAGTTTAAAGTAAAAGGAATTTTTGTAATTGGTGACGTTGCCTATTAACCAGTGTCCGAAAAGTTTTTTTGAAAGGTTTTAGCCTCAAAATGCATGCATGAAATTGAATTTAAAAAAGTCTTGTTTATTGCTTTATTCATTTACCTTTCAAATAACACCCAAAACATAAAACTATGTTGACCAAGCAGCATATTTTTTTCTTGCAAATGAACATTCAGGGGTAAACGAGAAAAAAACACAGCGTCAGAAACTCCGTAATCTTTCTTAAGCAGTATTTTCATATGTACAAGAAAAACCCTCATGTCTCCTATGGTCAACATATTTTCAAGCGTCTGGTGTCATTTGAAACTTAAATGATTAGAGCAATAAACAAAATATTTTGATGAAGTTTCGACATTGTATTTTTCATAGAGAACAGTCTTAACTTAAAGAAACATTTAGGAAAATATTATTTTCCTTTTGACTGACGTCAACGGTGACGGTGCCTAAAATTGCTATGTGGGAAATTATGCATGTTTTCAACATTTGCAGTACTAAAACGCCTTTTGTTGTTTGCATATTTTTAGTTAAGTTAAGGTAACTGAGTGGCCACCTATTGGGAAAATAGCTGCTCATCCGGCTTACGAAATGTTTTCATGGTATAAGTACCTGATTGTTAGTTTGGTTTTTTCCCACCTTTGTTTTTAGAGTGGGAGTCTTTTTCTGATTGCGCCTTTTCCTGATCTTTGCCTACATGTACTTTTTTTTATAGAATTGAATGAAACAAACATTGTTTATTTCTTTTTTATTTAACTTTCAAATGACACCAAACACGTGAAAATATGTTGACCATGAGCAAGATGAGAATTTCTTGTAAACATGAAATACGAAGTCCGCTATGGAGTTCCCGGCGATGTTGGAATACTTTTGACCCTTAGACGTCTATCTAATAATTGCTTTCTCATTTTACGAAACAGACAGGTACCGGGTATTTGCTCTTCCAAAAGAAACAAACAAGAGAATGGCTTTAATAATAAAATGCCGGCGATTATTACAGTGATTCAGCAGTTTCTAATGATGATCAACAAACTTTACATATTTTGAGAAGTCATTTGTAAGTTGACAGAAAATGATGCATAAGAAAATATTACCAAATATCTTAATGAATATATGAAACCGTAGATATATTTTGTGCATATTTTTAAGCCCCGTTCTTACTGCCCCGCATCAACTCGGTGTGTCCCAGTGAAGCGAGTCGGTAAACCCGATGAACCAAGGAACTTTTCCCACAAACATTAATTGGTTTCACAACTGTCGGCGTAGCCCAATTGTTTTCCTAGTTCTACCACGGTGTCGTTACGGTGCATGCAGGCCGGTGTGCCCTGGTTTTACTACGGTTGTCGACGGCGGTTTCCCGATGACTGCCGGACACGCCTCGGTTATGTCCCGGTGTTTCGCGGTATTGAAAATAATAGCGAGCGGCGAGAACCACGGCAATACCAGAATGAACCGGGACACCGCCGGGTCAAACCGGGGTTTACCGTGGATATTTTCAGTGTTTGCTTTGAGGCTAGAAAGTTCTAACTGAAATTTCAAACTTAGTTCCAAAATAATCCCATATCAATCCGGGGCAAAATCATCGGGTGTTTCATTGAAAAATAAAATAAAATAAAACACCGTGAAACAATACTAATTTTATCAATTTTCTTTCCTTTCTGACTATAAAACGAGTTTGGCGCAATTTTCCTGATGGTACAACATCACTCAGCCTATCTATCAGTTCAATCGCATGAATTTTCCAAATTGACCAAGTTGTTCCAAAATAAATAACAGAAGCACGTGCATACGCATTAATATTTGAACTTTCAGGTCGAAATGCGCGTCATCGTTTGATACGACAACTGGAGACGACACGGTCGCACGCCTACCATATATACGACTAGCCTACATGCATGTAGACATAGGCTAGTGACATGGGGCCACAAACAGTATCTGTCATTGTTTTCATTTAGACATAAAATGTTACATGTCCTCATCGACAGAAAAGATACATGTGCTTATACCTTCCTTTTCATTCTCAGCAAACTTTTCAAGTCATCTGAATTAAGATAACTGCTACATGTATTGTAACAGGGATTCGAGACATAACGGTTCTACATCTATGTCACAAACAAAAACGGAATCACAGATTTGCAAATGTTATTTCGACTATTATCTCGCATTTTTGTGTTTCTTGTACCGTGATGGTTCCAAATGATTTTACATTAAAAGGTACAAGTAGGCAAATATCAGGAAAAGGCGCAATCAGAAAAAGATTCCCACTCCAAAAACCGAGGTGGGAAAAAAAACCAAACTAACAATCAGGTACTTATACCATGAAAACATTTCGTAAGCCGAGTGAGCAGCTATTTTCCCAATAGGTGGCCACTCAGTTACCTTAACTTAACTAAAATATGAAAACATACATAAGGCGCCAACAGCACAAAAATATTTTAAACACCAAGACATAAAACAAAAAGAACCACCACAGAAGTATCGACTTGGAACGATCAGTAACACAACGTTACTGGCTGGTTTAAATCGATTTTACATGGCCATAACCTCACCCTCAGCTTCTGCAGTGGTTCATAACATTTAGTTAGTTCTTCAGTCCTCGTGGTGAATCTCTAACTAGTCAATGAATCATCAAGAACAAACAAATAAATCATGATAAACATCCTGATGAATCAAAAACCAGGACTCACAGATTGAGTAAGCTGCCCGACGATGGAGATCCCTGGGCGCCGAATAACTTACTAACTCCGGAGCACAAGAAAAACATCAGTTGGACCCCGGTGGGCCAAGCAACAGACAAGAAACTCCGGCCCCAACCAACTAAAATGAATAGCTTTAAGTCGGGGCCATCATAGAGTCTGACGCCCGACCCACCGGCGTGCAATTAAAGAAGGCAGCATAGTTATCAACCGTGATTGGGTTAAAAACTAAGCATGCAGACTGTCGCATAACATTCAAGTTATAACCTATACGTCTGTAACGTGTTATGATTTTTCTAAACTGAAAAGAAAAATCATTACTTCCTATAAGTTTCTTAAATTTGTAAACCAAGTCACCATAAAATTCTGTTTCCGAAAGGCCCTCACTTAAAAGCGTCTTTAACCCAACATTATATTTGGAAATCAATTCATAGTGTCTACGATAAAATTTAGAAAAGGTTTTTCGAAGTTTATGATACCGATAGCCCTGTTGGAGAAGTTTGGCCGTTAAACATTTATTTCGAGCGTTGAAGTCTGTAACATGATTGCAGACTCTAGCAAACCTAATAAGTTGCGAAATGTATACACCATAAGAAGCACGACGAGGAACGTCACCATCCAAAAACGGAAAATTTACTATATCAAAATCAAAGTCATCGCGCTTATCATAAATTTTAGAAGAAACAAATCCATTTGCAACAGAAAGATGTAGATCTAAAAAGGGGGCTTCGGTATCCGAGATATTGGCTTTGTTCAACTGTAGTTCAGATGGATAAATTTGATTGACCATACCTTCAAAATAAGGGTTGTCAATGTTCAAAAGGTCATCAAGGTACCTAGAAGTGGAATTAAAAGCCTCGATAACATCAGCTTGATTATCATGGTTAAGAGAATCCATGAAATCTCTTTCGTAGCAGTATAAAAATAAATCAGCTACGAGAGGTGCGCAATTTGTAATCATCGGAATTCCAACAATTTGTCTGTATAACTTGGTCCCAAATCTAATATAAATATTATCCAGGAGATAGGATAAGGCGTCGCACACATTCTGACATGACCAAAGCGTATACCGACTTTGGTCAGAGGAAGTGAAAAAAGCCTTTCTGTCATTACATGCCAAATAAAGTGAACCATAGTTTTTTAATGCCCTTTTGAAGGTCCACTCTATCAAAAGGTACAAGTAGGCAAAGATCAGGAAAAGGCGCAATCAGAAAAAGATTCCCACTCCAAAAACCGAGGTGGGAAAAAACCAAACTAACAATCAGGTACTTATACCATGAAACATATCGTAAGCCGAATGAGCAGCTATTTTCCCAATAGGTGGCCACTCAGTTACCTTAACTTAACTAAAAATATGAAAACATACATAAGGCGCCAACAGCACAAAAAATTTTTAAACACCAAAACATAAAACAAAAAGAACCACTACAGAAGTATCGACTTGGAACGATCAGTAACACAAAGTTACTGGCGGGCTTAAACCGGTTTTACAGGTACCTAACCTCACCCTCAGCTTCTGCAGTGGTTCACAACATTTAGTTAGTTCTTCGGTCCTCGTGGTGAATCTCTAACTAGTCAATGAATCATCAAGAACAAACAAATAAATCATGATAAACATCCTGATGAATCAAAAACCAGGACTCACAGATTGAGTAAGCTGCCCGACGATTCTATCAAATCCAGAAGTTTTTCTTTAATTAGATTATGTGGTAAAGTTGTATACAGAGTAGAAAAATCATATGTGGACAAGCTCGTCGCACGGAACCCTCTACACTTCAATTTATTGAACACCTCACCAGAATTTTTTATTGACCAAAACCAATTTTTATTTGAAGTTTCATACACTGTCTCACAGTATCTTATAACATGAGATTTGATAGCAGTAAGACAGGAAGTTAATAATTTAGAAAGTTCAGTAGTAGTACAAGAGCTAGAATTTGCAATAAATCTAGCTTTGTATGGTCTTTTGTGAAGCTTAGGTAAAGTCGCAAGAAAATTGTATTTTCTCGGCCATGTCAGACACAAACTAGTCCATCTAGCAAAGGAAGATGGTCCGAGGCTCGGAATTTTTGTTTTCTGTAAATGAGAAATTATGCCAGCAAATATTGAAGTCAGTCGTAGAAAACTTTTTTTTTTTTTTCTTTTTCAATTTGCGCAACATTTCATTGATTCTTTAGTTATGCGACACTTCTAATATCGTCAAATTTATGCACTCATGGTGGGTTCTCAAAATGATTTCGCTCAGCAGCTGAGAAAGAAAAAAGAAAGAAAGAAAGAAAAAATAACATCCCATTCAGCGTATACGTTTCATACAAAGTCATATGTTGTCATCAGAGCTTAGAATTTATTAGAATCATAACAGGTTGTAATCATAGAAAGATGATTAACTAAAATTGCCATTTTGTAAACATGTCGTGTCAAAGGTCATTTTGGTTCCGTGTTTCATTAACTTAACAGTTAAAACGGGACAATGCAGGTCACAGGGAGGCGACAATAAACAACGCGGCCACTGTAGACACTACACTATTCAATGATTGGCTTACATAAATCGTGTATCACTTTAATCATTTGTAAAATAAAGCGTGGCCCCGTAGTACATTTTATTACAGCGTTATCATAACGTTGTCCACGCCGCCAGCCAAAAACGGTGACGTTTCGCGTCAGTGCCCAACTTATTCGCTCAATTTGGCACATAAGATGACATCCGGACCCCCAACATATATACACTGAAAAAAAGTTATAAGAGGCCACTTTTCAAACTCTTTTTGGTTTCTAAGCCATGTTCAAAATTGCAAAATTTTTTGCCGAAAGACGTGTCTTTCAAGTAAGTAAAGTTCCAAAGTGTTAAGAAATAATTTTCTTTCACTAAAAGCGTTTTTGGAGTAAAAATGCAAAAATCAATGTTTTTAAATAAAAAAAAACTGGATACAGCACACCATTTATTGAAATTAGGAACGGGTGTCATCAAAGGGGTTGTTACGGCTCGAAAAAACATCAAACATTCGAATTTTTATGCATTTTTAAGAATCACCAATTTTGAAATTGTTTGGAAAATTCATAAATGTGCCTCTTAAACATGTTGACCCTTGTTAAATTCACTTGATGTGGCCTGGAAATGAGAGATATAACTCGACTGAACTGTTTGAGACCATTTTCGAGGACCAACATGTCAAGGCTGCCGCACACTTCCGGTTTCAATGCCAATTTTTATAGAAACAAAATAACAAAATTTGTGGACGATTTTTGAATTTTCAAAGTTTATCAGAGTCTAGTATTTGACCTAAATAATGGCTGAAAATTTCAATGCCATGCTGCTGATAATAACGCAGCTGGAGAAGAACAAAATTGGTATGCAAATTGCATACAAAAGCTGAATTCCTGTTATTCAGGTTGTTGTCTTCTTGCATGTACAAAACAGAAACGAAGATTCTTGTTGCAGCAACACTTTTGACTTAATTTTATTTTGCATCATGGCAGTCAGTAGCATTTTCAAATAAATTAAAATGTAAAAACACAACGTCCTAATATGACATTTAATTTGATGTTAATAAAGTGTGACTTTTTGAAATGAGGGTACCTTTACACATGCTTCGTCTGTGTGAGAAGTATCACGCATTTTGGAATGCAGAAACCTACAGAGCCACTGTTAGACATTGGTTTATTCATATGATCATGAATTTTAATTGATCGTATTTTACTTTCTGAACTAGAAGAAAAAATATGAGGTGGCCTCTTATAACTTTTTTTCAGTGTACATTTTCTGGTTCCTCTAGGAGTTTTCTTTTCATTTCTGCAGAAAACCATATTTCGCAAGATTACACCCAACTCGTCCCTTTTCGCGCGACGGATCACAATTTTGTGAAACAGGACCTATCAAAATATTCAAAGAAATTAATTGACCTACAAAACTTGCAACTTTTCTCACCAGCTGGTACCAAAACGGACGATTCTAGTTCTCGGAGAGTAAAACGAGTTTTCTCAATCCTTTTTTTGAATGCTAATGGTAAAACCGTATTTAAAATTGCACCGAACCATTCCGAACCATTCCAAAACTTGTACAGGTACCAAAATGCACTTAACAACATTTGTTATAAAACCCGAGTCCAGCAACTCTTGCTTTACAGCTTTATAGCTTCTTGTGCCAGATCCGGAGTATCTTCTGAATCAAAACCGTCATCCAGACGTTTACTGATTTTCTAGTTTCCCCCCTCCATTTAGCTATTAAGGACAAGTCAGTGCTATATTTACGTACAAATGGGGCTATTCTAAACCAAATGGTTAAACTAAGAATTTATAGAAATGATTAATCTGGATAAAAAAACCGATAAACTTAGTATCCGGCAATATAATGTCTATAAAAATAATATCAAATTATATCATCTATCATCATTTTTGCAAATGCATGAGAGCAATTCCCAGATCTCCATTCTTTATCTTTTGTTTCCAAATATGTTTGTTCACTTCTTTCCAGTCTAAATCCAACCTCTATTTACCATTACTTTGAACTGAAACAGTCAACGGATTGACAACTTTTGGAACATAAAGCCATTTCTGAAAGGGATCCCTATGAAGAAGATCTGAAATTGCTTCCTGCACAAAAACCTAGAAGTGGAATTAAAAGCCTCGATAACATCAGCTTGATTATCATGGTTAAGAGAATCCATGAAATCTCTTTCGTAGCAGTATAAAAAATTTTTCAGCTACGAGAGGTGCGCAATTTGTAATCATCGGAATTCCAACAATTTGTCTGTATAACTTGGTCCCAAATCTAATATAAATATTATCCAGGAGATAGGATAAGGCGTCGCACACATTCTGACATGACCAAAGTGTATACCGACTTTGGTCAGAGGAAGTGAAAAAAGCCTTTCTGTCATTACATGCCAAATAAAGTGAACCATAGTTTTTTAATGCCCTTTTGAAGGTCCACTCTATCAAATCCAGAAGTTTTTCTTTAATTAGATTATGTGGTAAAGTTGTATACAGAGTAGAAAAATCATATGTGGACAAGCTCGTCGCACGGAACCCTCTACACTTCAATTTATTGAACACCTCACCAGAATTTTTTATTGACCAAAACCAATTTTTATTTGAAGTTTCATACACTGTCTCACAGTATCTTATAACATGAGATTTGATAGCAGTAAGACAGGAAGTTAATAATTTAGAAAGTTCAGTAGTAGTACAAGAGCTAGAATTTGCAATAAATCTAGCTTTGTATGGTCTTTTGTGAAGCTTAGGTAAAGTCGCAAGAAAATTGTATTTTCTCGGCCATGTCAGACACAAACTAGTCCATCTAGCAAAGGAAGATGGTCCGAGGCTCGGAATTTTTGTTTTCTGTAAATGAGAAATTATGCCAGCAAATATTGAAGTCAGTCGTAGAAAACTTTTTTTTTTTTTTTTTTTTTTTTCAATTTGCGCAACATTTCATTGATTCTTTAGTTATGCGACACTTCTAATATCGTCAAATTTATGCACTCATGGTGGGTTCTCAAAATGATTTCGCTCAGCAGCTGAGAAAGAAAAAAGAAAGAAAGAAAGAAAGAAATAACACCCCATTCAGCGTATACGTTTCATACAAAGTCATATGTTGTCATCAGAGCTTAGAATTTATTAGAATCATAACAGGTTGTAATCATAGAAAGATGATTAACTAAAATTGCCATTTTGTAAACATGTCGTGTCAAAGGTCATTTTGGTTCCGTGTTTCATTAACTTAACAGTTAAAACGGGACAATGCAGGTCACAGGGAGGCGACAATAAACAACGCGGCCACTGTAGACACTACACTATTCAATGATTGGCTTACATAAATCGTGTATCACTTTAATCATTTGTAAAATAAAGCGTGGCCCCGTAGTACATTTTATTACAGCGTTATCATAACGTTGTCCACGCCGCCAGCCAAAAACGGTGACGTTTCGCGTCAGTGCCCAACTTATTCGCTCAATTTGGCACATAAGATGACATCCGGACCCCCAACATATATACACTGAAAAAAAGTTATAAGAGGCCACTTTTCAAACTCTTTTTGGTTTCTAAGCCATGTTCAAAATTGCAAAATTTTTTGCCGAAAGACGTGTCTTTCAAGTAAGTAAAGTTCCAAAGTGTTAAGAAATAATTTTCTTTCACTAAAAGCGTTTTTGGAGTAAAAATGCAAAAATCAATGTTTTTAAATAAAAAAAACTGGATACAGCACACCATTTATTGAAATTAGGAACGGGTGTCATCAAAGGGGTTGTTACGGCTCGAAAAAACATCAAACATTCGAATTTTTATGCATTTTTAAGAATCACCAATTTTGAGATTGTTTGGAAAATTCATAAATGTGCCTCTTAAACATGTTGACCCTTGTTAAATTCACTTGATGTGGCCTGGAAATGAGAGATATAACTCGACTGAACTGTTTGAGACCATTTTCGAGGACCAACATGTCAAGGCTGCCGCACACTTCCGGTTTCAATGCCAATTTTTATAGAAACAAAATAACAAAATTTGTGGACGATTTTTGAATTTTCAAAGTTTATCAGAGTCTAGTATTTGACCTAAATAATGGCTGAAAATTTCAATGTCATGCTGCTGATAATAACGCAGCTGGAGAAGAACAAAATTGGTATGCAAATTGCATACAAAAGCTGAATTCCTGTTATTCAGGTTGTTGTCTTCTTGCATGTACAAAACAGAAACGAAGATTCTTGTTGCAGCAACACTTTTGACTTAATTTTATTTTGCATCATGGCAGTCAGTAGCATTTTCAAATAAATTAAAATGTAAAAACACAACGTCCTAATATGACATTTAATTTGATGTTAATAAAGTGTGACTTTTTGAAATGAGGGTACCTTTACACATGCTTCGTCTGTGTGAGAAGTATCACGCATTTTGGAATGCAGAAACCTACAGAGCCACTGTTAGACATTGGTTTATTCATATGATCATGAATTTTAATTGATCGTATTTTACTTTCTGAACTAGAAGAAAAAATATGAGGTGGCCTCTTATAACTTTTTTTCAGTGTACATTTTCTGGTTCCTCTAGGAGTTTTCTTTTCATTTCTGCAGAAAACCATATTTCGCAAGATTACACCCAACTCGTCCCTTTTCGCGCGACGGATCACAATTTTGTGAAACAGGACCTATCAAAATATTCAAAGAAATTAATTGACCTACAAAACTTGCAACTTTTCTCACCAGCTGGTACCAAAACGGACGATTCTAGTTCTCGGAGAGTAAAACGAGTTTTCTCAATCCTTTTTTTGAATGCTAATGGTAAAACCGTATTTAAAATTGCACCGAACCATTCCGAACCATTCCAAAACTTGTACAGGTACCAAAATGCACTTAACAACATTTGTTATAAAACCCGAGTCCAGCAACTCTTGCTTTACAGCTTTATAGCTTCTTGTGCCAGATCCGGAGTATCTTCTGAATCAAAACCGTCATCCAGACGTTTACTGATTTTCTAGTTTCCCCCCTCCATTTAGCTATTAAGGACAAGTCAGTGCTATATTTACGTACAAATGGGGCGATTCTAAACCAAATGGTTAAACTAAGAATTTATAGAAATGATTAATCTGGATAAAAAAAAACCGATAAACTTAGTATCCGGCAATATAATGTCTATAAAAATAATATCAAATTATATCATCCATCATCATTTTTGCAAATGCATGAGAGCAATTCCCAGATCTCCATTCTTTATCTTTTGTTTCCAAATATGTTTGTTCACTTCTTTCCAGTCTAAATCCAACCTCTATTTACCATTACTTTGAACTGAAACAGTCAACGGATTGACAACTTTTGGAACATAAAGACATTTCTGAAAGGGATCCCTATGAAGAAGATCTGAAATTGCTTCCTGCACAAAAACAGTTTCACGAAGCGCAAACATTATTCTTTGAAACAGAAATCGGCCGCAATGAATTAAATGGTGTTATAAACCAATTTGAAATGGTATCAACAATAAAATGAATGGTACCCCTTTTCTTCCACAATGCTATGTGACGTTTAAGTCTGTTCTTTACAATAATATCTTTTTTGACCCTGTTCATACTCAAAATAATTCTCAGTTAACCTTACATACCAAAATCTGTGTACAAAGAATACTCATCTGCAATATCAAAATCCGGGGATTCCCCTGTTGTAACCACCTCACTTCTTGGTAGCTGACTCGGGTTGCTGCTGTGCTGGTGCGGCTCTGGTGTTTGGACAGTTTTTACGGAGGTTTTGCCTCTCCACAGGCAAAGCACGGACCGATAGTGATAACGCCTCTCTGGTCGCCTTCTGGGAATGGGTAGCCAGTAAAGAAACCAAACTTTGGCCCGACTGGCTGGAACTGAAACTGCTGGGGAAACGCTCTGATTGACAGAATCAGTAAAACCTTAAGCAGCAGAAGACTCGGTTTTACATTTTTCCTTCTTCCGACCAGCGCAAGATTCCACCCTATTAACAGTGGAGGAGAGATGCCCAATTGAGTATCACTGACCTAGATTGCTTTGACAGGTAAATGTTACTATTAATAGCAATTTGATACTCAATTGGGCATCTTTTTGTCATTTTTATAGTACCCTCAGAAAATCGAAAAAATGTATCACAGTTTTTAACCGATTTCCACCAATTTTGGAGAGCTTAAAGATGAATAAATTTCCAAACTTTTGACCGTTCAGATTTTTTTTTAAATTGTCTAGAAAAAAAGTTATTAAGGTTTAAAATCAGGATTTTTTTTCTGATTTTCTGTGATTCCTATTTGGGAGCTAGAAAAAAAAGGTGATGCCCATTTAGGAAACGGTGATTCCTATTTAGGAACATATAATAAGATCTATGATTCCTGAATGGGATACAAATAGTTTGTTATGCTTCCTGTTGAAGAACTTTGTTTACCAGAGCCACACTGACGTAACTGTCATGTTATTTTTTGAATACCTTTCTGTATATCATATCGATCATAGAGATGCTCCACATTCAACCTTTTTTCATTTTAATGGCCAGAGTGTATTTTAAGTTCAGTTTCACAATCATTTATACAAGTGCGTTCAGTTATTGATATGCCCCTGCCATATTCAGAAATAAATTGACAACTCTTCTTGCTTTTGAACAATCTTCACTGGCAAGAAATAGACATCTGGATGAATTTGTTTATATAATGTGTTAAGTGTGTCTATAAATATTTACTCTGTATATAAAACTTCCAGAGTTTGTGATGCTGTATGCCTTGTTTGATTACATACCATATGGAACCAAATTTTTAACAAAAAATTCGCTGATATTCAAGTTTTAAAGATACCACAAGGAACCATGGTTAATGGTTTGTAATTTTGTTTGTAAATTACGAAAGAATAGCCATTTTTGTACTACGGCCGAAAATTTGGTGTCTTTATGAGCTCTATTTACAATGTAACACCGCTGATTTTCATTCATTGTACATTTTAGAATTTCATGGTAAAGCGGTTGTTACAATATAACTAAGCATGTCAGTGTTTTTTGCAAGAAAACTAATATTCTACTAGGACGGTTTTACGACCAAAGCTTGCTTATGGGTTCCTTCATGAGGTAAGCATGTCTTAAAGTACTCTGGAGTCACCCATGACTTTGAATTCTGTCAAAACGTGGGTTGGCATTTCATCATACAGTTTCATGATTGTTTCACCGAGGGGTTAAGTGGGCTAAATTTATTGTTAAGCAATGACACATATCTCCTCTTCGTGATATTCAAAACCTCTTCTATAGGGTTTATGTCATGGAAATTAACATGCCAGTAAAGGATGTCAAAAACTAGTAGTATTAATACAGCTGTACAAGGCAATATTCTTTGTATTCATTCTTAATCCGCAAAATACATTATTGATATTAGAAGAATGTCTGTCTGTGAATGTCCTGGTGATTCCCTTGACTTAAAGCATATACAAGAGGATTTAAATATCATGAATATGAGCAGTGAGACATAGCCTAAGTATAAATGTTTCTCTGTGAAAGTCCCAGTCCCCTATGGTATTCTGTGCCAGAAAACAAACCATGAATTTTATGATGAAATGCCAACCTACGTTTTGGTAGAATACAAAGACATAGGTGACACCATAGTACTTTAAGGACTTATGTGTGGTCACTGTATATATACTTATTCGCAAAAGAAACACGAAAATAAATAATACGCTTGTTTTTCTTTCTATGTCGCCAAAAATTTTTTAAGTGATATATAAATATTGATAGTCCCGTTAATTCGCTTTCACAAAATTAGAAAGTCATGACGTTAAGACTTACACTTGTCGCGTTGCCGCGAAAAAAAAAGTTGTCACCCATTTCCATAGCTACAGGGTTAGGATACCTTTAATTACCTTGCAAAAGTTTACAAACCGATACCAATATTCGAAAGTCACGTTTGAAACAAAATCAAATCAGAAAATTTTATGTCTTTTCCGACGCTTTTTTCTTGTACGTGACGTCGTTTTTACTTTTTGACGTAAATTGGTGTTTTCTAGCATGCAAATAGACATACTCAAAATCTTTGAGTGCCATAAGATAGCTGTTGACACACTGAACAGACACCTACAGAATCACAATTTGAAAGCCCATAGTGTGTCTGTAGTAAACAATAATGACGATCTCAAAACAATAGGCTGACGTCAACAGAAAAACGCGACCCTTGGGAGCGTTGACAAGCAGTATTTTTCCAATCTTTTTGTACGATTTCTTTAGGTTAGACACCCGGCTACTACTTCAGCCATCTGTTTTCAAATCGCATTAATCGTGAATGTTTTAGATTCAAAATCGTAATACACGAGATCGTACACTAATGTCATTGTAACGTCTTAATGAAGAATGCTACAAACGTTTAATTTTGGTTGATTATTGCTCACTGAAAATACTCAAAAGTTATATCACTGAAAATTCTATCACAATGATTCTTTTCAAGAAAATGGTGTTTTGATATTTTCGCATTTCTTTTGCGGATAAGTATACATGTTTGAATATTTACTTGTATAAAAAAGCATTGTTTATTTTTGTCAACAATATTATATTCTTTAGCATGCTTTATCATGGGACTGATGAATATGTTGCAAATACATGGATTTGTGTATACATGATTGTGAAATGAGTGGTCAGCTCAGAGCAAGTGAGTCATTTTTCAGTTACTTCAAGGTTGAAATCGTCGGACCCATTTTTATTAGCTTTTTGAAAAAAAAAATAAGCCAGATTTTTCGATGTAGTCATTGACTTCAGTCACATAAGAACCTGAAACAAAAGGCATGTCATCTTTCAGCAAACAATAAGTGCACACGAGCCGCCCAAAAATACTCACTTCGAGAATTTTCCTGAAAAAAAACATGTTTATACTAACTTTTTCCAGAGAAATGCATTTCCATGACCCCAAAATAATCTTTAATTTTTCAGATTATGTATCCTAGACATGTAGGCTTTGTGTAATTTTTATTCACTTGCATTCCATTTTCCAGGAAATGGGTCCCACGAAAACCAGTTACATTTCCAATTCTAAATCAAGCTATTTAAAATTTTAAAAGAATAACTATATTTAGTCATTCCTTGTATCTGTGACATCTATAAGCAATAAATGCACATCATCATTTCATTGACAGATTAAAAAAACACAGTAGATGTCTGTTTAACATACCCCACTAACTCATGTCAATATTGATAAACTCTTAAGGCATGCTTACCTCATGAAGGAACCCACAAGCAAGCTTTGTTCGTAAAACCGCCCTGGTAGAATATTAGTTTTCTTGCAAAATAACACTGACATGCTTAGTTTTATATTGTAACAATTAACCGCTTTACCATGAAATTCTAAAATGTACAATAAATGAAAATGAGAGTGTAACTTTGTAAATAGTGCTGATAAAGACACCAAATTTTCAGCTGTAGTACTGACAAACATGGTTATTCTTTCATAATTTACAGACAAAATTACAAACCATTAACCATGATTCCTTGTAGATTCTTTGAAACTCAAATATCAGCGTTTTTTTTTTTTGTTGTTGTTTTTTTTTGGTGAAAAAAATTTGCTCTGGAAGTTCTATATACAGAGTAAATATTTATAGACACACTTAACACATTATATAAACAAATTCATCCTGATGTCTATTTCTTGCCAGTGAAGATTGTTCAAAAGCAAGAAGAGTTGTCAATTTATTTCTGAATATGGCAGGGGCATATCAATAACTGAACGCACTTGTATAAATGATTGTGAAACTGAACTTAAAATACACTTTGGCCATTAAAATGAAATAAGGTTGAATGTGGAGCATCTCTATGATCGATATGAGATACAGCAAGGTATTCAGAAAATAACATGACAGTTAAGTCAGTGAGGCTCTGGTAAACAAAGTTCACAAGGAAGCATAACCGGCAAACTATTTGTATCCCATTCAGGAATCATAGATCTTATTATATGTTCCTGAATAGGAATCACCATTTCCTAAATGGGCATCACTTTTTTTTCTAGCTCCCAAATAGGAATCACAGAAAATCAGAAAAAAATCCTGATTTTAAACCTTAATAACTTTTTTTCTAGACAATTAAAAAAAAATCTGAACGGTCAAAAGTTTGGAAATTTATTCATCTTTAAGCTCTCCAAAATTGGTGGAAATCGGTTAAAAACTGTGATACATTTTTTCGATTTTCTGAGGGTACTATAAAATGACAAAAAGATGCCCAATTGAGTATCAAATTGCTATTAATAGTAACATTTACCTGTCAAAGCAATCTAGGTCAGTGATACTCAATTGGGCATCTCTCCTCCACTGATTAAGCGTGGATTCATCTTCTGAATCATTAGCCAGAGGGATAACAACATAGTTACTGGTTAACAGTTTCCCACCCAACCTCACTGATGTCAGCAATCCTACCAAGCTTATTGCTGGTTTGAAGTTTTTCACACGACTCTTTGATAAGTTCAGCCGCGTAATCCTTTTTACCATTCTCTATAGCCCACGGAACCTGTTTCAAACTGTCCTACATCTCTGAATTAAACTCGAAATGTAGTCTATTTGTTACCCTGGAATATCTAAACAATTTTTGTGTCAGTATCTAACTATTTAACTTCTGAAGCCACAGATAAAGTACTGCAACGTACTTCAGTAAGTAAAGTTTACTTTTGTGGCTACGCAGTTCAAATAGTAATTCTTTGACATTAGAATTTGAATTCCAACCCGACACGTGTCGTTAGTATTATCTAGCGACTGTCACTCCAAAAATACAATACGTCCGTCGGTCTATCGTTCTCAAAGCTGAGTGACCACTTTCGTCACGCTCAACTGAAACATGCCTCGCAACCTATCGGAGATGACCAATTTTCACCCCAATTCTATCAAACGTCGAAAATTATATTTGCTACTGGAAATCATATTCAACTTTGGAGCACACCATTATCAAAACATGTTATTGGTACAAGAATCTAAAGCTTGCACGGCAAACGATAATTGGTGTTTGGATGTCAACTATATGTTGGTTTATTTAGGATTTAAGTACAGCTCTTGCTAAGAACCATGCAAAGGGTGATATATCCATGGTAACAGAATTGGTCAATTTGTTTGCCATAGTGTAGCACTTATGACCAAACGTTGATAGGTACAATATTTCTTTGATTTGATGTCAGTTACCATGGCAACCAACCATGGCAACTAATGAATGTGACTAAAATTCTGATTTTTTGTCATTTTCATGAGCTAAAGGTTATTACCAAGGAAATCAAAATCAACTTTCGATTTAAGTGAGTGATCAAGTCATATCAGGTTAATAATATGATATATTAACAATTATGAAAAGATTTACCTTTGGCCCAAAAACTATGCTTTCAATGGGAGGGGGTTACCTGAAATCCTGATTTTAGCTAAATCCCGAAAATTGGACAATTTCAATATATTTTTTCTCCCATGATGGACCTACTGTAGGACAATAGTGCCTTTTATTCAATAACATGAACCATTCACTTAAACAAAAAACCAAGAAACCCGTGTGTTTTTCTTTCTTTGCTTGGAAAAATATTAAGGTAGCGATGACCATTTTCAAAATTTGTAAATTTAGAGAAAATCTGCACATTTAAACATAATTTTTCTCTCATGATGGACCTAATGTAAGTCATTGATGCCTTGATTCAACTAAATGAAGCCTTTCTTTGAATATGATGGCAAGAAACCTGTTTGTTTTTCTTTCTCTGTCAGAGAAAAATATTAAGGTAGCGGTAACCATTTTTCAAAACCTGTATATTTGGTAAAATCCGCATTTTTCAACACAACGTCTCTCTCAAGATGGACCTATTATATGTAAATTATTCCTCTTATTCAATAAAATGATTCATATACTTGAATAAAAAAACAAGAAACCCATGGGTATTTTTTTTTGTTGGCCTAAAAAAGTATTAAGATAGTGGTTACCGTTCTCAAAATCTGTAAATTCGGAGAAAATCTGCACATTTCAACATATTTTTTCTCTCATGATGGACCTAATACAAGTCTGTGTTGTCTTTCATTCAAGTATATGATGCCTCTGCCTGAATATGATGGCAAGAAACCTGAGTGTTATTCTTTCTTAGCCTGAAAAAATATTAAGGTAGCGACAACCGGTTTTCAAAATCTGTATATTTGGTAAAATCTGCATATTTCAACATAACTTCTCTCTTATAATGGACCTGCTGTATGTTAATTATACCTTTTATTCAATAAAATGATTAAAATACTTGAACAAAAAGGCAAGAAACCTATGTGTTTTTCTTTTGTTGGCCTGAAAAACTATTAAGGTAGCGGTTACCATTTTCAAAATCTGTAATTCAGAGAAAACCTGCACATTACAACATATTTTTTCTCTCACGATGGACCTA
Organism: Rugalucina vietnamica; assembly: GCA_964017185.1. Taxonomy (NCBI): domain Eukaryota; kingdom Metazoa; phylum Mollusca; class Bivalvia; order Lucinida; family Lucinidae; genus Rugalucina; species Rugalucina vietnamica. The sequence goes on along the minus strand of OZ024885.1, from coordinate 30,492,809 downwards.
ATGCAAGTCAATGATGTTTTTCATTCAACTTAATAATGCTGTTGCATGAATATGATGGCAAAGAGCCTGTGTGGTTTTCTTATTTGTCTGAAAAAAATATTAAGGTAGCGGTAACCAGTTTTCAAAATCTGTATATTTGGTGAAATCGGCATATTTCAACATAACTTTTATCTGATGATGGAAATACTGTTTGTTAATTATTCCTTTTATGCAATAAAATGATTCTTATACTTGAATGAGAAGGCAAGAAACCCATGTGTTTTTCTTTTGTTGGCCTGAAAAACTATTAAGGTAGCGGTTACCGTTTTCAAAATCTGTAAATTAAGAAAAAATCTGCACATTGCAACATATTTTTTTCTCTCCAGATGGACATATAAGTCAATGATGCCTTTCATTCAACTAACTGATACCTTTGCCTGTATATGATGGCAAGAAACCTTAAAAAATGGTACCCGCTACCTTAATATTATTTTCATGCATAGAAAGAAAAACACACAAAGGATTTTAAGAAAATGTCAAGGTCATCACATGGTCACATTGTAGTACTCTAGTTTCTGAATGCTACATGGTAAGTTTCATTGAAATAAGTCCACAGGTTCTGGAAAAGAAGTTTACAGGCATCCATCTTGGTCACAACACCGGGATAATGGTCAAACACCTTGAATCCCCCTGCCTATAATGCTTCATATAAAATTTGACTCTGCTTGGCCAAGAAATTTCAGCAAAGATCTTTGAAAATTGTGGATGACGTACAGACATGTCATTGCGGACAGAAACGTGATACATGCCTATCGTACAAGTTCACCTGTAAAACTTCCGCTCAGATGAGCTAAAAACACACTAGGACTTTAAAGATTTTTGTTTGTTTCAATTGAGGTTAACATCCCAGATAAAACTTTTCAGTCATGAAGAGACGGAGCCAACTTTTCCTGGATATCAACCAGCATTCCTATCTGCTTGAGCACAAAACAATGCAGTGCACCCAGTAGGAATTGAACCCAGGGCCTCTTGTTTTGGTGTCCAACACACTACTACTAGGTCCAAACAAAAATAGCTGTGTGTTTAGGGTTTCAGTCTAGAAATTACTAGGTAGGTGTTGTTGTTTTTTTTTTGTTGTTTTTTATGGTTTTTTTTAATACTTTGATATGGAAATGTATATCTGAAAATGAAAAAAAAAAGTTTATGAACACAGATAAATTTTAGGTAGGGAAGAGAAACCCTAAACACAGCTATTTTTATTTCAGACCTAGGCCATCAAGCTCTCCCATGAAAGATATAAACCATAAATAAGATTTAAATCATAAATATAACAAATATTTTTTTTCTTTCTTTGTATGCAATTTTTTGTCAGGGTTCCACTGTTAACCTGTTTCAAAATCTAATCCATGGCATCAATAAATTTGAAATGTTCCTTTTATGCAAGAATAAGAAGGTTCGGGGATGTTTTATTGTTTGTCCATAATGTTCAAATTAAGAAATACAGTGTTGTAATGAGGAGAAACTGTTACATGTATGTTTTGGTCGTAAATAAATCAATCTTCTTCCTAACAAATCTACGGAATCAGATATAGTGAGGTCTATGATTTCACTTTTAGGATGTCTCTCAGAACTGCATCAGTGCAATTAAATCTATCACTGCAAACTGGACATTTTATGATCATTTCATCACAATCTTGTCTCATATTTTGCAGCACAACCCTTGCAAGCTACCAGCATAGTATTTTATTTCTTACATCAGCCTATTTAATGTGAACATCATATGAGGCCCTCCCAGGGGTTTTGGGGATTCAGGGAGAAGGGCTATTTAGTTTCAGGGATTTGGGGAGAAGGGTCATTTATTTTCAGGGATTTGGGGAGAAAGCGGAATTTTAGGGAGCAGGGAGCAGGGGGCTGAGGAAAAACATTTTAGGGAGCTAGGGAGAAAGGTCATTTTTCTTTCAGGGAGCAGGGAGCAAAGACCCCCCCTGGAGAGGCCTCTCATATCATCCGCATACATCCGAACACTAATATTTCCACAGTCTGTGTGTGAGAGTGGCCTATGTTAAATATTTATAGAATTCTGTTAAGTGTATCACTTTCATCTTTGGCCATAAATTTAGTAGTGTTCACATATTTATTCCATCTGAATACTTAACTGTTGGCAGGTTCATTTTCTCCATTTGAACTGAGTGCTGAACAGTGGCTGAGTCAAAGAGTGAATGATGAGTAATGCTGAATCTAGTGCAACATTTAAGTAATCCATCAGTAGTCTGGGATAGGGTAGCTGACTGCTGCATAGTTGACTTGAATTTGAAATCTGTCAATCTGTTTGTAGCCTTTAATCTGAAAAGAAACAGTGTCAGACAAGGAATATTAAAGTGACAAAGAATCTAATTAGTAAACTGACAAAATATTGATTGATGTTCAGTTGATCTACCTCCAAATTAGTCAAATCTATTGTGTCCCTATTGTGACCTTGATTTCAAAGTGAGACTTATAGTGTAGGCCCGGGAGTGTAGGTAACTTCTTTTTCTTGTCTACAGATGCAACTGTAATAATAGATACTAGTATAGCTGCAACTGTATTTTTGTCAAACTTTGCCACAGCCTTGAAAATTGAAAACATCATTAAGTAAAATTTGTTTGCATATTATGCTTTTAAAAGTAAAAGCAAATAAAAACACCGGAAAATTAATCTATTAAAAACATAAAACTTGTCTTACTGAGTTGAAAAAATCTTGGATAGATTGAAGTATGTAACTGTTTGCAGGAAGACACTTTTTGTGGTAGATTTAGAAAAATTGAAGAGATCTTTTGGCCTTAAATGACCATAAAAACACAGACTTTTATTTACAGTTAATTACTGTACTTTCTTTTTCAATTTTAGCCAGGTAGGCTTGAAAATGCTTGGCTGAAGTTGGTTCAGGATCAAAACTGAATGATGGGTAGGGTTTCCTGAATAATTTTCAGTCAAATCAGCATGATCAGGGTGGCTACCTACTTCCTAGGTAAAGGAAGTACATATGCCTTGCTCATGGACACAACACGGTGCCAGCAAGAATATAATAATAATCATAATAATAATAAAGTAACCCCGGATCCAACCCCATAAACACTTGGACCATAGTCTGACATGCCATCCACTAGGCCACCATGCTCCTCATTGAATTTTTTGTACAGGCCTTAAATCTGTGATTTTTCAGAAGAAAAAGATCTACACTTATTTATTATATCCTTATGGTATTACTCCTTGTATCTGCAGGGCAGGGGCGGACCCAGGATTTCAGAAGTGGGGGTTCAAATGAATAAAAGTGGGGTTTGTTTCCCTAAAATCACACAAAATCTCTTGAAATTCCCCATGGAAATAAAATAGTTTGGGTCCGGAGGGGGGTTTGAGCGAACCCCTTGAACCCCCTCTTAATCCGCCACTGCAGGGGAAGGGTCTAAGGCTTTATGCACTTGTCATTTGTAACCATGCACCCAAGCCCCAGGGAATAGCGGGGACTTTGACCTTTGGTCCAGCCAATCCCTGCTATAAGCCCCATCCAGCTGGGACTGCTCGGTAAAACCACTGCTGTTTTCCCCCATAGCATGCTATCTTTTCATTTCGCAGCCCTTTTCGCCTGTATAAAGCAAACCCCAGGTATTTCCACCGCACTGCCATGGCAAAACTTTGGTCAAAGCCCCACCCATTTCCATGGCTATACCCGCCCTCCCCTGGGGGTGGTGGCCGTTGTTTTGTATGTCTAGTGCATTATACATACATGTTTGTTTGCTGGACAAAAAGCTTTTGCCTCTACTTGGGAATGGGATCAGGTGGAAGGACAGGTGTAGGGGATGATGCATCATGCCAAATAACTACTTAAAATTACCTTTTTGTCTGTAAAACCTGTTTATCAAGGCACACACAATATAGTCATGTCCACGCAGAAGCAATTTTCACACACTAATTCAGTCAGGTACAGCGAATTCCTGGCATTGTTTGACTGTCTGTTCTGTAATGGTGTTTTCTTCCTCTTGACATCCGAAAACTACTGCTTGTCGAAATGTCACTTCCGCATCCTTGACACTTTTATAGCGACGCCCCTAGCGGAGCGTATATGTTAATGCGTGTGTACGCACATTCTGTATTATTTTCTTCAGAAACTTAGATTCTAAATCGCATGTCCCAGGTGGTCTGCGCCATTTTGATCGCCATTTTCGAATCATGTGACTCCAATATCCAATCAGAACAAAAGCCTCGTCTATTCGGAACACCTCGCATAAGACTTTCGAATCATGTGACTCCAAGATCCAATCAGAACAAAAGCCTAGTCTATTCGGAACACCTCGCATAAGATTCGGCGTGTTCGTTTAGCGCTTGTGAAAATGTTCCTGGTCAAGTCGTGCCATAGTTTAGATAACGTAGGTAGTAATTTAGACACCCACCACACATCTGAGATCTGAATCTGAATGGTTTACTGGTGATGCGCCAAATTGACAATACTTCACCAGGGAAATTAGTCCCTAGCTCTCACAAGACATGCCAACTTGAACATTTTCGAGGGTAGGGTAACGTAGCCCGAAATTTTCAACATTTCCCGAGAGTAAGGTACAGTAAAACCGAGGGCGTAGCCCGAGGTTTTTAAAACTTCCTGTGGGTGTGGTGTGGTAGAGTGAAACGGAGGGCGTAGCCTGAGGTTCTCAAGGGTAGGGTAGGGTAAAACCAAGGGCGTAGCCCGAGGTTTCTAACACTTCTCTTGGGTGTCGTGTGGGTGTCGTGTAGAGTGAAACCGAGGGCGTGGCCCGAGGTTCTCAAGGGGTGGGGTGGGGTGGGGTGGGGTGGGGTGGGGTGGGGTAGGGTGGGTAGGGTAGGGTAGGGTAGGGTGTCGTGTGGTAAAGTAGAGTGAAACCGAGGGCATAGCCCGAGGTTCTAAAGTGTAGGGTAGGGTAGGGTAGAGTATGGTACGGTAAAACCGAGGGCGTAGCCCGAGGTTTTTAACACTTCTCGTGGGTGTGGTGTGGTAAAGTAGAGTGAAACCGAGGGTGTAGCCCGAGGTTCTCAAGGGTAGGGTAGGGTATAGGGTAGGGGTAGGGTAGGGTAGGGTTCAATAATACTAAAATTACTTTTAATTCACTTTGCCATGCCCGTTCTAGGCAGTTCCTAAGTTCATATTTTTGGTGTGTTTAGATTGCGGTTGGGGTGGTTTTGATGTGGTTTGGGGCGTTTTTTTGTGTTTCCACAGACCGAGAAACCAAACATAAACTGGTGCATTATATGTAAACAAATAATCGAGCAATAATATATCATCTGCTTTGCTATTTGACAGTTCCCACTGCTGGTCATCTGTTTTTGTTCCCTACCAACTATCTCATTAAATAAGACATTTAGATCATTTAAACATTTAACAGATCTGTAGAAAAGATAAATATGAGCTCGACGTTGCATTCCACTGCATCGTTATGTCTCTGGCCACCGTATATGAGCGGTTTACAATTGCCATAAATAAAGGAATTCAAAGTTTTCCTGGAGATGGCAGTTGTTTTTTCCATTGCTTCAGTTTTGCAATTGGTGGGGGACTTGCATAGACATAGACATAGACATAGAAATTTTATTTTTTGTCGAATATTCACAAACATGTAACATAAGCCCAGTAGGGCTTTTATTTCGACAAACAAGAGTAAAACAACATGCAAAAATATCACAGCATGCAATAAAAAACAATACGTACAATGAACAAATTAAGAGAAAAAATACAGAATATGAGGTATATCACAGCATGCAAATTTTGTACATAAAAATATGTCTTTTTTAAAATAGTTGAAAAGAACTCTGGACATGACATCAGTACCGATGCTGATGCCTTTCCCTGCTGTACGGGCAGTCCACACGAGCCTGGGAAAGACAGCAGCATCAGTAAAGTGCACGAATTGCTACTTTTATGTTGCCTAAGATGAAATTTTAAAATGCAGTGGAAGTAAAAAAGAGAATAAATTAAAGCACACAATCATACTTGCAGACAGTCAAATGCTTAGAAATGTTATTTGTGGTCATATTTTGCAAAATTGGCGAACACTGGCATCTGGAGTTTCACTGTTTCATGATAACATAACAACACAACAGCTTTATTCACATAAAATGATGAGTCAAAACGGATGGGCAACCAGTTGCAGCCCGCTTGCTTAAATGTCAAATTAACATATGGTATGAAGTCAGTACAAAGTTTTAATCCTGATGGTCAACCAATCAATGTTTTTGACATTCGCTAGAGAAACAGCCATTTTCAATTGCTAAAGCCCTTCTGCCATGTACAGTCATCCAATGATATAGGCCCCTCATCTACATGTCATCAGTTTTATTCAGGTGAAACTACTTTATAAGAAGCACAAAAGAGACAAAAAGTAGCTCGTTATTCAAATACCTGTTACGCATTCAATGGAAATATCGATTCAAAAAATGATATAGATAATGACCTAGATAATGACATACAAATAAATGAACCAGATAAGTCTCCAACTTCTCAAGCAGATTGTAGATTGCAGAAGTCATGTTAACGAAACATTTAGATATTTCTAAAGCGATCCAGCTGCTTCAATACTACATTACATTACATTACATTAGGATGATGGGGGTTTTGAGTAAGGCGGATGCCTCTTGTGCCCCATGTCGATTTCTGTAGTATCAGCCCAGGCTATGCTTATCGGATAAATGAGCTACTGTCTAAAAACTTGCCTCTGATAATGGTTTTTCGCAGAAAATGTTTGCATGGGGGACGACAGAAAAATCAGTTTTATGTCAAAATCTTGATCTTAGTTTGTCCTAAGGCCCGAATTAAATAATTGTTTGTTTGTCCTTTACCTACCCAGCATTCAAGTCTTGGGTAGGTAGGTAGGGAAATTATTATATATTTTCCTTTTTGTAGAGAATATAAAATTAACTTTCAAGTCTAGTTAGCATTATCCTTTATTTTGCATAAAGCACTACATGTAATGTTGGCAAGTATGAATTAAAATGAGTAGATAGTTCACAAAAAATGTACAGATTTTACAGGAAATGCAAATTTAACAAGTCTGTACACCAGCGTTTGAATGTTTAATGAAACCCAAAATCATGCAAACAATCATACATTTCAGCCATAGGAAAATAAAAATATTTTTCCCCAGGCAATTGCAATATAACTTTTTGAGTAGGGGGGTAAATTGTGGGTAGGTAGGTAAAGGACAAACAAACAAAATTTTATTTTCAGCCTAATAGGACCTGCAAAAAAAAAATGATAGTCGGTGAACAGTTACAAATAAAGTTTTTATGGCCAAAATGAAATTTGCATAGGGATTTTGCATTGGCAAGGGAGATAATCGATGATCGTGAAAATGCATATTTTTCGAGATTCTTTACCTTATCATGAAGATTTTATCTCAGGTATGTCATTTGTGTCAATTTAAAATAATTTTGAGCAATCATTCTTAAATACCGTATTCGTTCTAATTAGCGCACATGCTCCAATAAGCGCACACCCCGGTCTTTTCCGAAAAACACATGCTTAAGCGCACACTGGTCGAATAGTATAATGGTATTTTACACCAATTCTACACATTCATTCTGCATTAGAAGCAATAAAACTTAATTTTAAATGATCGAAAACTACTTTCTAACAATTTGAATACTTGAATGACTTCACCATTGATAGATTTGACGTGGTTATTTCAGCGTTTTGATGAGTAGTTTTCCTTCATAGTGTGCGCTAATTAGAACGATATTCTGTTACCTTAACTTGTAGTTATTTTGAAAAGTTAAGCGCACTGTGCGCTAATTAGAACGAATACGGTAGTTAGAATTTATTTATTTTTTTTTTTTTTTTGCGGGAAAATATTTACCTCCCTTCCATGAGATTTTTGTACAGGAAATCCCTATTCAAAAATGTTTTTTATCAGAACTTTTTTATTTGTCAGCCGATTTTCAAAATTTTTGCTGCACATGTTGCGACAATCTAGATGCCGAATTGTGCCAAGGAAATATTTCTTCTTCATTTGAACAGTTGTAAAATATCTGCGAAAAACCATTATCACACACTACGATACAGACTTTTTCTTTTTGTTTTATGTCTTGGTGTTTAAAATATTTTTGTGCTGTTGGCGCCTTATGTATGTTTTCATATTTTTAATTAAGTTAAGGTAACTGAGTGGCCACCTATTGGGAAAATAGCTGCTCATTCGGCTTACGATATGTTTCATGGTATAAGTGCCTGATTGTTAGTTTGGTTTTTTCCCACCTCGGTTTTTGGAGTGGGAATATCTTTCTGATTGCGCCTTTTCCTGATCTTTGCCTACTTGTACCCTTTTAATTCTTAAAATGCAATAATGAATTTTGGACTTCGCATCGAAGGCAGTGCCTTATTTCATATTATTTCATGCTTAGCATAATTATTTTACAAATCTACATAATGTTTTCTTCATTTATGCATGCAAAAGTTACATTTGAACAGAAAATGTACACATTTATCCTCAGTTATGTCACTCTGTTCCAAGGTTTATCATTATCACAATTTCTACGCCAAAAGTTGTCATTCAGCCTTGAACTTTGGGGATCCTTCGTTATTGCAAAATGCAGAACAATAAATAAATTCTTTCTTCAAAAGTAATAGATTGGATTTCTATTAAATACTAAAGTATTTAATTGTATAGCTTTAGAATTTTTTATTCAGAGGATAAAATTAGAGAAAACGGTGAAATAAAATTATTGGTCATCATTATGCAGTGCTTACTCCCTTAGTGCTTAGAGACAATTGAGTTACTTCCCTTGCTAATAACATTTTGCCAATTTACCATAAACTATCTAAAAAATCACGGGTTTGATTGCAGAAAAGAGAAGCCAGGGTCTTTTTTATGCTTTTTAACCAAAACCTGTGAATAAAACAGGTCCATCATGAGAGAAAACAGAACTTCAAAATTTACAATGGAAGTCTATGGGAAAATCGCTCCAGAGGGTGTTTTTGAAACTAGCTGCAACATTCATATTAAATACATTTTACCAGAAAAAAAGGGTCGTCTGCCTTGTTTTAGGACCTAATCTATTGGGAAAACTGAAAATGATTTATTTTTTTGACAGGCGATGTATCACCATTTGCAGGTTTTGCATGGTTCTTAGCAAGAGCTGTACTTAAAGTCTCCATCAAACAGCTAATGTCATACGAGATGAAACTAGGTTTCAAGTCTTATGAGAAAGGCCGGGGATGCCCGGTGTCGAACTTGCAAGTCCTGGTTGACATGGCGAGTGGTTTACTCTAAGTATAGTCCCTGTCAGACCAAGATGCGTTTCCGCGGCGTTAGCATGGCGTTCTTAAATTTCCCAGAGCGCCGTGAGAACTCCAAGGAAAATGATTTTATTTGTAAAAAATGCAAGCGTCCTCACCGCGTCATCGTTACGTCTAATGCGTTTCTTAGGAGATCATACTGCGTTCTACTGTCTTCTACCGCGTTACAAGGGAATTTTATATGACGATTATTTGCGCTGGCACGACGTTTTCACGGCTTTTTCGCGGCGCTTGATCTTGGTACAGTGGTGTTATGGCTAAAAACCCATTTTTGCACAGTTCGCGCTGATCACTTGTGATTTTTCGCGGCGAAACCACCGCGAAATTTCACCGGCCAAGGGAAAATTTAAACGTTTAATCCGCTTATTTTTTCGCCGCGAATCCGATTTTCGCGGTGAAATTTCGCCGTGTTTCGCGGCGAAATTCGTTTTTAACGTTTACAACAATAAGTTTAAATTTCCTATTTTGACGCGATTTTATGGTGTTATGGCTAAAAAAACCAAATTAGCCGTTTTAACGGCTAATTTGTTAACGGCTAATTGTAAAATTTCGCGGCGAAATTGTGTAAAAAATAAAAGTCAGCGCGGAATTTCGCCGCGAAATTCCGCCGCGAAATTCTGGATTTCGCGGCGAAATTTCGCGGCGGAACCACGGCGAGAAAAATATACCTGTCATTACGCATAAAAATCAATTGACCGGTATTTCGCGATGTTTCGCGGCGAAAAAGATGACATTTTTTTGTTTGTTTTGTTTTGTTTGGTTTAAATTAAATCTTCAGGATGTTTTTATATCATTTGAAGTCGTATCAAAAATTTTGTTTTCGTTTCAATTTTGTATAATTATCGTTTAAGTCCCGACAGTCACAAAAGTTTTATTGTTTAAATTTCATTTTAATTTGTTTGCATTTATTTCTTTTTCTGATTGCGCCTTTTCCTGATCTTTGCCTACTTGTACCTTTCCAAAATATCCATTGTTTTGCCTTTTCCCATGTAAAAGCCTATGTTTCCAAACTTTACCTAGCCATAAAATAGGTCGAGGTCATTTCGGGGTCATCATTTGTTTAACCTATGATGGGCTTGTGTCCCCAATGCTACATTCATGGAAACCTGCCCTCTGGTTGTGGAGAAAAGGATTTTTAAACGGTTTTTACCATATATGGGCGTGGTGGTCATCTTGGTTAAGTGACCTAGATCCCGTAAACACACTTTCATTCCTCCTACCCATGGATGATCCATATAAAATTTCAACTTGATCGGTAAAGCGGTCTCAGAGAAAAAGATCTTTGAAGTTGTTACTTAATTTTGATATTTCAATGACCTTGGGTAAAGGTCAAGAAATGACCTTGACCATGATAAATTACAAACCTTCATTTAATTCATTAGCTCTTCCATCTAGCAACTTTCAAGTCTCAGGCTGCAAAAGTTTCCCTACAACTGTGTTCGCCTTTTCCCATGTAAAAACCTATGTTTCCAAAATTGACCTTGCCGTAAAATAGGTCAGTGTCATCATAGGGTCATCATTTGAACAAACTATGATGAGCTGGAGTTCCAGAAGATACATACCAAGTTTCGTGGAAATCGGCACACGGCCGGTTCTAGAGAAGAATATTTTTGAAGGTTATTTTTTTCATATAAGGGCATGGCGGCCATCTTGGTAGCGGGACCAAGATCCAATGAACAAACTTTCACTCCCTCTATACATGAAGGCTCCACATAAAATTTAAAACTTGATCGGCCAAAGAGTTTCAGAGAAGATCTTTGAAATTGTGGACGACGACGGACGGACGGACGCCGGAGCATGTGTAAACAATACGCTCACCTGTGAACTAGATAAAACTGGTCTGAACGTGAATACAAAGTAAAAATTGACATGTATTCTATATTAACTTCGAGAGAGCCAAAAAAAAGCACGAGCATGAAATGGCATGGTTAGCATGAAATTGACATGATTTGCTTTCTCAGCTCTTAACAGGTAAATTAAATTCGGATTTTGTTCATTTTTTATTTAGGCTCAACTTCCCAGTAAACAATTTTTCAGTCATGTCGGGACGGAGCCAACGCTTCTGGAGTTTAGCAAATACTGTAAGGAGTTAATGTGTCTTGCTCAAGGACACAACCTGGTGTCGCTTGTGGGGATCGAACCCTGGACCTCTCGATTCTGAGTCCGACTCTCTACCACTACACCACCGCGCTCCCTTTAAAGGGATCGGGCGGCCCCCGAGGCCGAGCGATTAAGACCGCGGTTTCTTTATTACTCGATCATTTCACCGCTGTGTCTGGTGTGGATTCGAGTCTCGCTCTGGCCACATGTGAGACAAGCCAAGTTCTGCTTGTTTGTGTGAAAGGTTGTTTTTCTCGGGGTTCGCCTGTGTTCGCCCGACCTACTGATTGGCCCGTCTCAAATGAGCTGAAATAATCTTGAAAGGGATGAAAAACTGAATAAAAAAAAAAAGAGTTCAACTTTCCATACGTCAGTTTGTTCATCCGCTCGTCTTTCTTTGCACCTATGATAGACATGACTGTGACACTTGTCCTTCACATACTATTCAAGCATGCACCTTCACCCCACCCGATTCCCTTAATCTACAATTCACGCTTCACTGACTTTGACAGTTAAAACAAAATTCAAGCGATTCCTACATAACTAAATTCTTACTTAAAACAGGAGCTTGATGGCACTAGGGCTTATCTGGAGACAGATACTGATGAAATGTCTGTAGTTAATTAATGCCCACTTAAACGATTTACCTGTTAAGTTTTCTGTTTGTGTCAATGAAGGCCACGACAAACTTCCTACGATGTATTGGTTACCTAAGCTTCACAAAAGACCATACAAAGCTAGATTTATTGCAAATTCCAGCTCTTGTACTACTACTGAACTTTCTAAATTATTAACTTCCTGTCTTACTGCTATCAAATCTCATGTTATAAGATACTGTGAGACAGTGTATGAAACTTCAAATTAAAATTGGTTTTGGTCAATAAAAATTCTGGTGAGGTGCTCAATAAATTGAAGTGTAGAGGGTTCCGTGCGACGAGCTTGTCTACATATGATTTTTCTACTCTGTATACAACTTTACCACATAATCTAATTAAAGAAAAACTTCTGGATTTGATAGAGTGGACCTTCAAGAGGGCATTAAAAACTATGGTTCACTTTATTTGGCATGTAATGACAGAAAGGCTTTTTTCACTTCCTCTGACCAAAGTCGGTATACACTTTGGTCATGTCAGAATGTATGCGACGCCTTATCCTATCTCCTGGTTAATATTTATATTAGGTTTGGGACCAAGTTATACAGACAAATTGTTGGAATTCCGATGGGTACAAATTGCGCACCTCTCGTAGCTGATTTATTTTTATACTGCTACGAAAGAGATTTCATGGATTCTCTTAACCATGATAATCAAGCTGATGTTATCGAGGCTTTTAATTCCACTTCTAGGTACCTCGATGACCTTTTGAACATTGACAACCCTTATTTTGAAGGTATGGTCTATCAAATTTATCCATCTGAACTACAGTTGAACAAAGCCAATATCTCGGATACCGAAGCCCCCTTTTTAGATCTACATCTTTCTGTTGAAAATGGATTTGTTTCTTCTAAAATTTATGATAAGCGCGATGACTTTGATTTTGATATAGTAAATTTTCCGTTTTTGGATGGTGACGTTCCTCGTCGTGCTTCTTATGGTGTATATATTTCGCAACTTATTAGGTTTGCTAGAGTCTGCAATCATGTTACAGACTTCAACGCTCGAAATAAATGTTTAACGGCCAAACTTCTCCAACAGGGTTATCGGTATCATAAACCTCGAAAAACCTTTTCTAAATTTTATCGTAGACACTATGAATTGATTTCTAAATATAATGTTGGGTTAAAAAAGTACAAGTAGGCAAAGATCAGGAAAAGGCGCAATCAGAAAAAGACTCCCACTCCAAAAACCAAGGTGGGAAAAAACCAAACTAACAATCAGGTACTTATACCATGAAACCATTTCGTAAGCCGAATGAGCAGCTATTTTTCCAATAGGTGGCCACTCAGTTACCTTAACTTAACTAAAAATATGCAAACATACATAAGGCGCCAACAGCACAACAGCACAACAGCACGACTTAAAGCTATTCATTTTAGTTGGTTTGGGCCGGAGCTTCTTGTCTGTTGCTTGGCCCACCGGGGTCCAACTGATGTTTTTCTTTAGCTCCGGAGTTAGTAAGTTATTCGGCGCCCAGGGATCTCCATCGCCGGGCAGCTTACTGAATCTGTGAGTCCTGGTTTTTGATTCATCAGGATGTTTATCATGATTTATTTGTTTGTTCTTGATGATTCATTGACTAGTTAGAGATTCACCACGAGGACCGAAGAACTAACTAAATGTTATGAACCACTGCAGAAGCTGAGGGTGAGGTTATGGCCATGTAAAATCGATTTAAACCCGCCAGTAACTTTGTGTTACTGATCGTTCCAAGTCGATATTTCTGTGGTGGTTCTTTTTGTTTTATGTCTTGGTGTTTAAAATATTTTTGTGCTGTTGGCGCCTTATGTATGTTTTCATATTTTTAGTTAAGTTAAGGTAACTGAGTGGCCACCTATTGGGAAAATAGCTGCTCATTCGGCTTACGAAATGTTTTCATGGTATAAGTACCTGATTGTTGGTTTGGTTTTTTCCCGCCTCGGTTTTTGGAGTGTGAATCTTTTTCTGATTGCGCCTTTTCCTGATCTTTGCCTACTTGTACCTTTTTATCATATTTTCAAAGCTGAAATTCTTGCCAGACAACAACATGCTGGCGTTTGTGGCTGAGTCAAGATGCAGGTTGATCCTCAAATCAAGCAACATCAGGCTTAAAAGTAGCTGTGTTTCCGCTAATCCAACCGACCCTGATTTTTGCCCCGCCCCTACATTTTTTATTGCCATTTCCATGCCTACCAACCCTTGGCATTTGCAGGAACATGGACAAATGGCTTCAAAATTGTCTTAATTGCAAACAATAATGTCACATTCTTTTACTTCATAAAAGTTTTAAAAAAGTTAAATGAAAGCTTAAGGGAGTGCCACAATCAAAACAAACATCCAGCCCAAGGCGCCAAGAGAAAGAGAACACAACTTCACAACATAGAAAACCTACAACCTAATGAACACTTAATTAACAGAGTAATCTTCATTGTCTGTCTGTTTCCGCTTTGGAGATGGTTTACGTCTTTTTGCCTGTTTTCGACAAACAAACAATAACAGAATGTCTACCTACAAACCTTTTTTTCCGACAAGGTAGCTGAAATGCAGCGAATTTTTATGCCTCATTTTGTGGTCATGACTTGTTCCCCTTCCGTCTGATGCAAGAACCTCATTACGGAAACATGATCGTTCCAAGGCGATACTTCTGTGGGGGTTCTTTTTGTTTTATGTCTTGGTGTTTAAAATATTTTTGTGCTTTTGGCGCCTTATGTATGTTTTCATATTTTTAGTTAAGTTAAGGTAACTGAGTGGCCACCTATTGGGGAAAATAGCTGCTCATTCGGCTTACGAAATGTTTTCATGGTATAAGTACCTGATTGTTAATTTGGTTTTTTCCCACCTCGGTTTTTGGAGTGGGAATCTTTTTCTGATTGCGCCTTTTCCTGATCTTTGCCTACTTGTACCTTTTCATGCAATGAACAGAGCTTTTAAAAGATGCAAAAAATGAAAAATTTCAATAGAAAAACTTATACATTTTTCTTATTTTTGCTCAAAACATAGATTGTGGGTACACGTTAGAACCACGTCGCCGAGCGTTAGAACCGCGAGGCGGTTCCAACGAGTACCCACAATTTATGTTTTGAAGCAAAAATAAGAAAAAAGGTATACCCCTGCATACCCCAGTTTTACTATATAAAATTTGGGTATAAGGGGCTATTTGTTTCACGGAAATGTTGTCCTGATGTGAAAGTAATGGTTGTTTATTTAGCTTTAACCTTAGTGTCCAAGAAAAGTGTGGTTTTGTTCACCTGTCATCTCCCCATGACAACATATGCAATGGGTATTAAAACAACCAAAACAATGAATTTCTTGAAGTTGTTAAGATCCTCATTAAGCAGACTGAATAATATATGTATGTATATTGTCCTCCTAATGATGGTCTGTTTAAGGGCTAATTTGTATATACCGAAATTTAGGCAGCCCAAAAAGTATATATGTCTGTTGTTCATAGCCGGATGGCTTTTAAACCAGAAAATCTTTTTTTTATGATTGTATTTTAAGAATTATTTAATATCACCCGTAATGAATTTGAATAAAATGCAGACGTCTGTCTAAGTCTGGTCTGCCTAAGGGTGATTGAAAGGATTGGTCTGCTTAAAGCCAGATGTACGTAATTGACCTCACGGTAGAATTTTTTTTATTTTTTGCATGTGAGTGTATTTTGATGTTCTACATAGGAAAATGAAAAGAAATCGATACCGTTCCGAGCTTGTTTTCGAGCTATCGGCCTTCAAAATCGTCAAATTTGAGAGCGAAAATACATTGACGTCAACGTAAAATGCGATTTTTAGACCCCCTTTTTGTTAATTTTCTTGATATATTTCAAAAAATCCACGGTAGGTTTTTTAAAAAACTGATATGTATTAGAAAAATTCTTGAACCACATATACATGTAGATAACGAGAAAGTCCTTAGTTACCGGATTCGTTTTCCTGCTATAGGCGTGCGAAGAGAGGCAGTCGTTGCTGAATTCAGTACATTTTACGCGCGACGTCGTTTTTGCGCCAAAATTTCCGATACTGTTTAGTATTTAATATTGCTTACTGTCGCGGAAATTTTGTTTTCTTCTGGATAACATGTCCACAATCTATATTTTGAGCAAAAATAATAAATAATATCAAACTTTTTACATTTCTGAAGTCCTCTGCATAATTGTATGGATATAGTTTCGTATTCCGAACGTAAACTGACGATAGAAATGAAGGTTGAATTCATTATATATAAACAGCTTTTCAAGCAATAAGACATGAAAAGACAAGTTAATTCTCCGTGGCTTAATTACAATTATAACTGTATAGCAGCGAAGAGAAAGTACAAGGTGGGTTTAGCATCCATTAATATTTTGTAGCGAAACTACGTAACACCGGTGTTACGGAAATTTTGTACAGGGTGATAATTTCATAACCTTTACAATGACAAACGCTTCAATCGCGGCAGCCATTTTAAAATAGACCGTTTATTAGGTCTTTGTGACGGGTGCACTTTACTACGAAGTCACGTAACGTCCTATTAAACCAATGTTAAAAAGGAACACGTGCACACAGGGTCAGACAAACAGGGTTAGATAAGAATTGCTACCCCTGATCAAAACATTGGAGTATTGTCTTGGTGGGTGTGCAAGTAAAAAGCTTCCGTTATGAGCTTTACAGCGAGTTAAGATGAAAGTTTTCTGTAATTGATTCAGCGCATTGGTAGCTGATACATGTATTTCATTATCGCACAACACAATAATGACATATCGTGGTGAGACTTTAACAAGATATATGCTAACTCCATTTCTTTTTATTTTTTTTATTTTATTTTCAAGGTCATGGACTGAGGAATTGTTGGATTGGTACATGTATATAATGAAGGGATTCACTTTATATCCTTTGCAGGTAAGTAACTGTGACATTTGTGACAATGTGTACAGCAATCTGGTCAGGTTGTTAGCGTCCACGCTTTTAATCATTTCCAAGGGAGTCAAATAGTTTTTTGTCATAAATTTGTAGCCACCAAAGCAAATTGGATTGCACGGTCGTTAAATTAGTCCAGAAATTCGAATTCTACATCTAAGTAAATTGTCAAACAAAGGCAAGGAAGGTCACAACTTCTCTAAAAACAAAAAAGCAAAACAACAATAGAACAAACCAAAACAAACAAATAAACAAAAAACTTTTTTGCTTCATTTGAAATACTGCAAAATGACATCAGATATTACAGAGACTTAATAAATTGTTTTCATTTTCTATCTGTTTCTTTACAGTCTTAGTTTTTAGTTTAGTTATAAATCCAATCACGGTTAATAAAAGATACCGTGCTTCCTACTCGAATTTCACGCCGAGGGGTACGAATCAATAAGAATATTCAGAATTCTCATAAATGCTTAAAAACATAACCTAAACGGTAGATAGTGTTACTATTTGGTCTCGTTTAGGAAACTTTCTTTGATTTAAACAGCCTTTTTTAAATACTCGTAGTTGAAGCACAACTGTCTGGCTTTCGTCGACGGTTAATCAGGGTCACTGATGAGAGTGCATTACCCAAAATTGCGCATTCTGGCTCAGATTTTCTTCCTTTGAACCTTTTCAATGCTTTCAAAGGATCTGTTTAATATTTCGTTTCGGTTGGTCGGGGCCGGAACTTCATGTTTGTTACTTGGTCAACCGGGGCGCAACTGGTGTTATCCGTTTTCTCCGAATTTTCCGTGATGTTGTTTGGCACCCAGGGATCTTCAGTCGCTGTGCACCTAATTGTATCAGTGCGTCCTTGTTTTGATTCATCAAGGCTTTTATCTTAATTCATTTGTTGGTCTTGATGATTCATTGACCAGTCAGAGATTCACAACGGGTACCAAACGCCTATTAGTAACTAAATATTGAGATACAGAATCTGAGGGGTAGGTTAGGTTCTTACAAACCGGTTTAAGCTCCCCCACCCTCCCCGAAGTAGTTTTATTTTACTGTCGTTTCAATGCGGTACATATGTTGTGGTTCTAATTGTCTCATGCTTGCATGATGAATTTTTGTGGTGTTTGTACAAAACTGTGTGGTGATGGATTGTTTCGAGGGGTCATCATTGGGCTGTCCTAATTACAACGTTAATGGCACACCCCATTTATTATTACTGTGTCCACTGCTCTTAAAAAGGTACAAGTAGGCAAAGGCGCAATCAGAAAAATATTGCCACCACAAAAACCGAGGTCGGAAAAATAAATTTACAATCAGGGAGTTATACCATGAAATATTTCGTAAGACGAATGAGCAACTATTTTCCCAATAGATGGCCACTCAGTAACCTAACCTTAACTAAAATATGAAAATAAAACATGCATAAGGCGCCAACAGCACATTTTTTTAACACCAAGACATACAACAATAAGAACCACCACAGAGGTATCGCCTTGTAACGATCAGTAATATAACATTACTGGCGGGCTTAAACCGGTTTTACAGGTACCTAACGTCTCAACGTTTACCTTTATATAGGTCTTTCAAATATGTAACAATTGAGAGATGGAGCGTAACTTGAAAAAAAAAAAATATCACGTCCCTGATCACCCTATCGATTCACTGTACACCGTGGAATCAGTGAAAGACACTGTACCAGTGATTGAACACATTTTTGGGGCAAAAATGCAAGGTAGTGGTAAGTATTTTGCATGTTTTCGTGTTATCCGTTTTGTTTCTGTGCCATAGTTTTCAGTTGATCACTTCGGTACATGTTCTTGTTTCATCTTATGGTCGACAAACCGCAAAGAGTGTTCGTGGGAGCATACAGGAGGCATTCGTTTTGGATAAGAGTCGTAAGTGTTTTAAGTCGCTGCATTTTCTCCTCTAGTTTTACTATCAAACATTTCTGAGAAAATAAAATACGCCCAAAAGAAAGAAATACTTCTGAACTTTCAATATAAGAAAGCGCATGCTGATCCGCTCCGTCGATATCTAAATTTCTGACCATAAAGGACTGTACGTTCGAAATTCAGTGAAAGGAACTACTGGCCCAGTCAAAAAAGAGATCGATTTTTTTGTACCCAGTGATATCAATTGGCTGTACGAAGTTATTGAAACTGCTAGCGAGTAAAATTGCCTTGTAAGCGAAGAAATATGCCTTATTTAGGAATAATGGGCCAGTTTGTAAACCATATTAGTATTGTAATGCCCCGGTGTCCGAGCTTAGGTGCCTATCGTATCGACTCTCATTACCGCACATTCCTTATTTGATAATCAATATCAATGTACAATGTACATAATTGTAAATTAATGACAGCTGTTGTTCTGAAAACTAACAATGTTACCTGAAGTTGTTATAACGATGTCACTTTTCAGTAAGCATGCATAAGTCCATTTTTATTTATTTTCTCTTTCACAGAATCAGCTGTCATTTTAGTCCGCCATGTTTGTTAGCGATTTCGTGACGTCACTTTTTGTGTACTTTTTTATGACGTGAGGGAGCGTTGTCAAGGACAATGTAAACAGTCAGCTGACATTTCTTAACCGTCAGACTCGAAATTTCATGTTCAATGAAGCATTTCTCTGTCAAATTTCATTTAAATTTCAGAACATTTATACAGTCATTTTCTAGATTGATTCTTCTACCGTTTCATGTATAATGTTTGGTATTTTCGTTTATTTGTTCGCTGTATGCAGTGTTTTAAGGCGACCCCCTAGATGTTTTTTTTTTTTGTTTTCGTAATGGCGGCGATGTTTGCGTGCATTCGAACGTCCGTTGCGATCCTTCATTGTTTGCTGTCTGCATCACGCGCATTGTTTTGCCGACAGTGTACGTTGTGGGACCGTAGGGTATATAAGGCTGGAGCGTAGAATGCACGAGGACTTCGTATTTTGACTCTGAACTGAACAGTCGCAAAAATATTTCAGCTTGTTC
The DNA here is from genome assembly GCA_964017185.1 of Rugalucina vietnamica. Classification (NCBI taxonomy): domain Eukaryota; kingdom Metazoa; phylum Mollusca; class Bivalvia; order Lucinida; family Lucinidae; genus Rugalucina; species Rugalucina vietnamica. The sequence goes on along the minus strand of OZ024885.1, from coordinate 30,472,940 downwards.
TAAAACTCTCGTTATCCATTTTTAGCCATTTAAACCGTAATTAATTTTGGAAGAAACAGTAAAAAGGCATTTTAAGCACAAGAAGTAGGTTTTGTTTATTTATTGGCAATTTTAAAGATTAAATTATTTTTTTAACAGATTTTAACAGAATTTAAATTGCTCAGACATTTTCACGTATTCACGACAGTTTAACTTGTCATTTCTAGCATGAGCAGTTACCGTAAGTGTTTTGGCTATGATTATTTGAAGAATTGATAATCTAATGTTGCATTTGTCTATTAGGCCTAACAGGAGTATTAAATTTATCAACTTTCACGCTACCATTTTTTCGTAAGCTTAAATTGTTCTTTGCTTGTATTTTGTCTAAACGTTTGCTGAGCTCAAAGAAACAGAAGCTCGTATAAATTCTGCAAACTTTCCAATGTCTTGTTTCTATGTTCTTTCCTAGCTATGCATTAGAGGTTAATTAAATTAAACAATACCCGCAAACCAAGCAAGTTGAAGTCCCTTGCTTGATTAGCATATCCCAACAAGCTGCGATCAGACTGTTCCTTTCTCATGTATTCCATGAGTATACCCCGACTGGCCTGGCGTCTGTCTGGTTGAGTAAATAATAAACCAATCCCTATTCGTGTGCCATTTATATTTCAACGCGGTAGTGCGTAACAACTAAAGTGGTGGCAGCGGTGGGATTTATGTTTTCTACATACTATAAGTCGTGAGATACGAACCTTCGCACTCCAAAATGAGTACCGAAAATATACATGGCACACCCCCTATAAGTAGAGAAAATGATCATGTTGAAACAAATATCAATAAACAGCCACAGACAATGCTAGGGTCGCGTGGTCCTCAGAATGAAGATGGGTCACAATGTGCAGGTTTAAGTCAGGCAGACGGTTCTGGAGATATTTCGGACCAGGCAGCCGCTGAAACTCTGAAGCATTTTCATGACCATTTACCGCATGGGCCGACCCGAAACAGAGTCGCGATAAACGGTGACGCGATCTGGCAGCAAGAACAAATCATGTCACACGGTTCAACGGGATTTTGGCAGCAGAGAACAAGTAATAGCATGGGTGTAAACCAACAGCAAACAGTCCAATATACCCAGACTAGTAACGGTAATTTAGTGCAAAATGATAATGTAAGCGTGGACATGAACCTACAAAATGTCATAGTAAGTATGAGCAGAACTCTTAGTTCTATTCAACAGAAGCAAGATTCTATTCAACAGAAGCAAGATTCTATTCAACAGAAACAAGATTCTATGCAACAGAAACAAGAGCTGTTTGAGGGTGCGTTTCAAAGCGTTGTTGCTGTTTTGCAGGAAATGAGATCAGTTTCTTTGACAAATAATCAGAGGGAGGCAAGCAACGTGCCGTCCCGGCCTGCGTTGTCTAACGAGTTACCGCAAAACCCCCAACGGGAGGTTGTTTTAGACGATTAAAACGTTAGCCAACCTTGTCAAAGATACAGTTGTATTTCACACGTGCAAGAAAACGTACCCGCTACTTTTGTGCCAAGGGCCAATAGTAGCCAATACTCCACACATGACAGTGGTCAGTATAGCACAGCTAGCTATCACAACTATGTGGCAGAAAGATTGGATGCAAGACCGGCAAACCGAACCACAAGCGAGCCGGTTTACCGAGAACCTATGACAGCACCAGACGCGAGTGACCATACATACAATATCAGGGCTCAAGGTGGTGAGTCTTTCCGTCAACAAAACTACGCTTGGCAGATGCCGTGTGTCGTAGAAAATAGAAGTAATACCACCACAGACAGGACAATTCACCTAAATAACAGGGTAGACGATACTTTCTACCAGAGGGACAGAATATACAGACAAGAACACGAGATGTCAGCAGAACAGAACGCAGATATAACCAGGGCTTATGAAGATGACATGGTAGACACGGCAGATAACCGCGATGTAGGCAGGTCAGTTTACCAACAAAACTGTAGAGTGAACCAAGAGCAAAATAGCTATCAGGACAATAATAGAGGATTTGCCCAGAGGAATTATTCTCAAAGGCCAGAAAACAGTAGGCATAGTTACAACTATGGCATAAAATTTCCATCGTTTGATGGGAAAGAAGACTGGAAAGTCTGGATTAGCAGATTTGAGGAAATAGCAGAGAGAAGAAACTGGGACGATAACATGAAACTGGACAATCTATTACCTAAACTGCAAGGCAGAGTGGGGGACTTTGTGTTCACCCAGTTGCCTAAATACACATTGAGATGCTATACAGAACTCGTGAAAGAGTTAAATAGCAGGTTTCGTGTCGTAGAGACAAAGAGAGCATTTGCTTCAAAGTTTAGCCAAAGAGTGCAAAAGCCAAACGAGACTGTGGAAGAATACGCTGCTGATCTGAAAAGGCTTTATTCCAAAGCATACCAGCAAAGAGATGCCAAGACAAGACAGGAAGATCGTGTAAGAAAATTTCTAGATGGTCTCAAAGATAATGATGCCAGGTTCGAGATTGAGTATAACAAAGAGCCTGAATATATAGATCAGGCTGTCTATCATGCTGTAAATTTTTTACAGACAAGACGTTGAAACGAAGAAACATTCGCGAATAAGAAGTATAAAAAGTTTGTGAGGCGAGCAACAGAAGAAATGAGCTATGATACGAATGAAGAGTATAGAATTGAAATTGAAGAGCCTGAGCACGTTTATAGAGTTCCCCAGAAGTCAGAGAGACCAGCTTCAAAGAAACCGAAGAACGAGGAGTTGAAGTCAGAAAAAGCTGCATTGGAATCTGATATCCAACTTAAACTGTTGACTGAGACCAGAGATCTCATGCAAACCCTGGTTTCGCAAATAACAGCTATAGCGAACGATGGGCTGGGTAAACAAACTACATCACCGAGAAATAATCAACCCCGTAGAGGAGTGGTTTGTTTCAAATGAAATGAACAGGGGCATGTTATCAAAGACTGTCCTAGAAACGTAAAACTAAAGACTGAAGAGGAAGGCTCAGGAAGTAACAATATGAAGGCAAATAATGAGAACACAACTGGTCATTTAAACTAGAGAGGGCTGTCTCTGGCGGCCGCAGAGAAGCCTCATATGATAATAAAGGCCAAATTTCTGATGTAGTCAAACCAGTGGACACTGTCGTGAAGTCCGTCAAAACAAGAAAATTACCTGATGGAGTATACATACGCGGCAGTGTACATGGTTACCCAATTCTGTTTACAGCCGACACTGGAGCGTCGAAAACAATAGTGTCCTCGCGGTTTTATGATTCAATGTGCTCAGAGGATAAGCCTGAGCTGGTAAAATCCGCAAAACTCGTAGGTGCCAGTGGTTCGCCAATAAAGGAGAAAGGTAAGGCCATGTTCACGTTACATCTTGGAACAGCGAGGTTGCAGGTAGAAGCTGTAATAGCAGACATTGAAGACGATGGTCTTCTTGGTGTCGATGTTTTGCAAAATGGTGAAGACGGTCCGACAGACTTATGGCTGAGCAAAGGAGTCTTGAAAATTCATAATCACGAAGTACCCATTATACAGATAGGTGTGGATGACCGTATTCGCGAAGTAACCGCAGCTGATCACAATATCATACCTGCACAGAGCGAGGTGATGGTCGATGTCCATATCGAGCGCAAAGCGTATGATGACTTTTCTTCAGAACATGAGTACACCATACGCCCTACAGAGAATCTCCAAGACCATCCTTTACAAATATCTCCGACCTTGGTAGATATAACTCGAAGTCAAACATGCGAGGTAAGGATCGTGAATCCATTTCCTACCGCTATAGCTATTAAGCAAAACACAATCCTTGATATTGCTGAACCCATAGAAAGATGTCCTATGCCTGTCGAACGTCAGGAAGATGTAAACGTAAAAACATCTTATGGCAGAATCAGAAGACTTCGTTTTGAACGATATCGCTCATCCTTCGGCATCCGGAAAAAACGAACCAGGTCAAGATTGAAAACGAAGTCGAGAGCAGTACCAGTCAATACCGAAAGTGCTTCGTTACTTACGCATCCGGTGATGTGGAAATCTTTGGCGGAGAAGAGAAAAAAGGTACAAGTAGGCAAAGATCAGGAAAAGGCGCAATCAGAAAAAGATTCCCACTCCAAAAACCGAGGCGGGTAAAAAACCAAACCAACAATCAGGAACTTATACCATGAAACATATCGTAAGCCGAATGAGCAGCTATTTTCCCAATAGGTGGCCACTCAGTTACCTTAACTTAACTAAAAATATGAAAACAAACATAAGGCGCCAACAGCACAAAAAAAAATTTATACACCAAGACATAAAACAAAAAGAACCACCACAGAAGTAGAACGACTTGGAACGATCAGTAACACAAAGTTACTGGCGGGCTTAAACCGGTTTTACATGGCCATAACCTCACCCTCAGCTTCTGCAGTGGTTCATAACATTTAGTTAGTTATTTGGTCCTCGTGGTGAATCTCTAACTAGTCAATGAATCATCAAGAACAAACAAATAAATCATGATAAACTTGTTGAAGAGCTGAAGGCTATAGGTGTCAATTGTTATAAACTTGAACCTTATGAAGGTGATCCTGTGCCTTCATGCGTCAAAAGGGTCTGGAGAGTTCTCCAATCGTCACATTAAAATTGTACTGAACATCATCATGGAAGAGCAGAAACAGATGTTCGTTTCATGAAATTTTTATGTACTCAGATCTCTTTTGTATTTTGATGCGGCTTTTGGTACAGCCGCGTTTGATTGTTTATATGTATAAATTGTGGAGCCGAGAGAGTTTTCGGAGAATCATTTGTATATACATGTTTGTATATAGATGGTATATTTCATGCTTTGGAATATCAATACAGCCAGAATTTTGATGTTTGAAGGCTGTAATTTGTGTATGTTTTTTATCAGTCTTGAAACAGGGATGGAGAAGTACCCATGTTTCGTGAATCTTGAGGGTTTGCTGTTGACATAACACTTGCTGATATTTGAGCTTTATACAAACAGTATGGTTTTTGGCGAAGTTATCATTCCTTCAAGTGAGCTGAAGCCTAATGGGATCTGATGAGTGGTTGCGAATGGCGTTTTAGAGTCAAAAGTTATTGTTCGGCATATCGGTTTTGGCTGGCATACGACAGGGTGTTATGCGTTCGGGTATTTAACTGAAGTACTAGTGGAAAGAGCAAGGGTTTGTTCGGTGTATTTAACGCAATGTGGCGTGTAGTAGTCTTAATCGGGCAACCAGAGGGTTATCATCAGATAGGTATGGCTGGAATAAGCAGGTGCGAGTGGCGCATATGAGGTGTTTATTGGTAGCTCACTTATGGAAATGGAACGCCTGGGAAAAATCAAGAGGATGTTTGTATTAATGAAGCTCATGGGAGTAGGTAGTGGCAGGAAGACGGCGATCGGAGCAGACGACAGGGACAGGAAGGACAGAGACGACGAGAGAGATACGATGACAGTAGAGACAGTTGGTGGTAGGAGAGAATGGACGGGAAGGAGAAAAGCCCATTCATTGAGGAGAGTAGCAGAAGCAACGAAGACAAGACAGATGAAGATTAGAAATAGACAATAGATGATTGTAAATTAAATAATTGGTTTAGGGAGAGGAAGAGACTTTGAGAATTCAAGTTTTAATTGTGTCTTTAGGATTTGTAATAATTTAAGGTTTGCAATTTATTTTAAAGATGTTGTTTAAAGTAAAGTTTAAGTGTAGGTCTTAAGATGAATGAAATTTAGGGTTAGTTTTAAATGTTTAGTCATGTCATTAGGGTAATGAATGTTATGAGGAACTTAACAAGTTTAACTTAACATTTTGCTGCGTCATCCTTGAGAATGTGTTTTATGTAGTTAATCTGGTGATACTTTTGCAATATTTTTTTTTCATTGTTGAACAACCATTATTGTATTACCTATTGGTACAATTTTGTATCTTAATGATGTGGACTATATGTTCTTAGTCGTGTATTGCGTAATTTGTTTTTAAGTTACTTGTGAATTGTGTTTGTTGAAGCAATGTCGTGGTATCCACTATTTCCTTACAGTTGCATTTATTTGGTGCCGTGACTAGGATATGTGCCGCTTAATGTGAGTCGATTTTTTTTCTGTCAACTGGTTTATTTGTGTTTTGCTGCACTCCTATTCAGGCGTTAGTTGGAACTTTAACGCCTTGGGAGGGGGGTTGTGTAATGCCCCAGCGTCCGAGCTTATGTGCCTATCGTATCGACTCTCATTACCGCACATTCCTTATTTGATAATCAATACTACAATGTACATAATTGTAAATTAATGACAGCTGTTGTTCTGAAAACTAACAATGTTACCTGAAGTTGTTATAACGATGTCGTTTTTCAGTAAGCATGCATAAGTCCATTTTTATTTATTTTCTCTTTCACAGAATCAGCTGTCATTTTAGTCCGCCATGTTTGTTAGCGATTTCGTGACGTCACTTTTTGTGTACTTTTTTATGACGTGGGGGAGCGTTGTCAAGGACAATGTAAACAGTCAGCTGACATTTCTTAACCGTCAGACTCGAAATTTCATGTTCAATGAAGCATTTCTCTGTCAAATTTCATTTAAATTTCAGAACATTTATACAGTCATTTTCTAGATTGATTCTTCTATCGTTTCATGTATAATGTTTGGTATTTTCGTTTATTTGTTCGCTGTATGCAGTGTTTTAAGGCGACCGCCTAGATGATTTTTTTTTTGTTTTCGTAATGGCGGCGATGTTTGCGTGCATTCGAACGTCCGTTGCGATCCTTCATTGTTTGCTGTCTGCATCACGCGCATTGTTTTGCCGACAGTGTACGTTGTGGGACCGTAGGGTATATAAGGCTGGAGCGTAGAATGCACGAGGACTTCGTATTTTGACTCTGAACTGAACAGTCGCAAAAATATTTCAGCTTGTTCTAAAACTCTCGTTATCCATTTTTAGCCATTTAAACCGTAATTAATTTTGGAAGAAACAGTAAAAAGGCATTTTAAGCACAAGAAGTAGGTTTTGTTTATTTATTGGCAATTTTAAAGATTAAATTAATTTTTTTAACAGATTTTAACAGAATTTAAATTGCTCAGACATTTTCACGTATTCATGAACAGTTTAACTTGTCATTTCTAGCATGAGCAGTTACCGTAAGTGTTTTGGCTATGATTATTTGAAGAATTGATAATCTAATGTTGCATTTGTCTATTAGGCCTAACAGGAGTATTAAATTTATCAACTTTCACGCTACCATTTTTTCGTAAGCTTAAATTGTTCTTTGCTTGTATTTTGTCTAAACGTTTGATGAGCTCAAAGAAACAGAAGCTCGTATAAATTCTGCAAACTTTCCAATGTCTTGTTTCTATGTTCTTTCCTAGCTATGCATTAGAGGTTAATTAAATTAAATAATACCCGCAAACCAAGCAAGTTGAAGTCCCTTGCTTGATTAGCATATCCCAACAAGCTGCGATCAGACTGTTCCTTTCTCATGTATTCCATGAGTATACCCCGACTGGCCTGGCGTCTGTCTGGTTGAGTAAATAATAAACCAATCCCTATTCGTGTGCCATTTATATTTCAACGCGGTAGTGCGTAACAACTAAATTACATCTTCTCGATTTACATTTGCATTTTGTCAACCCCATTTACTGCAAAAACAGTTAGCGAAAAAAGTACTATAACGCTCGTGTATGGAACGCCAAAGCTGTTTGATGGTAACGAATTAAAACATTTGTTTCATCATCGTCATTGTATCCTGCTCATATTTGATTATATGTTATATAGTGTGCATTATATAATGAGAAAAGTCCATTATATGTTGGACCAGGTTCTTTTATTAAGAAGATTTTGTGATGTGGACGATATTGCGAGAAGAAGAATTACATTGACACCGTTTAGAGAGTTATTACATATACATGCCGGGACTACCGGACATACTGCTGATTCTATGTATGTATGTATGTATGTATGTATGTATGTATGTATGTATGTATATATGTATGTATGTATGTATGTATGTATGTATGTATGTATGTATGTATGTATGTATGTATGTATGTATGTATGTATGTATGTATCTGTGTATGTATGTATGTATGTATGTATGTATGTATGTATGTATGTATGTATGTATGTATGTATGTATGTATGTATGTATGTATGTATGTATGTATGTGCGTATGTATGTATGTATGTATGTATGTATGTATGTATGTATGTATGTATGTATGTATGTATGTACAGCTGTATGTATGTATGTATGTATGCATCTACGAGGGTCATTCAATAAGGAATGCAATATTGACTATAATGTTTTGTTTGAACACGTTATTAAAGACTGATTTAGTTTTCTTGATACATAAATTCAATTCGCCCTCTGCGAGACAGTTCAACACCTGGTCACATGCTCGGCTTCCTGTTGCCTAGCAACAATAGAACACTGGGAAAAGGCACTTGGCCACGACTCTTAAAACCGTTGCCATGGTAATAGGTAAACAAAATTAAACGTATTCACTTATTTTCTCACTTCAAACTTAATACTTAATTAGCATTCTTCTTATAAATCATGCAGATGGTGATAAGTGACTAGTCACAGAAATCGTTCATTTCACCTTCATTTAATCAGACTTGTTGAAAAACTTCGACAAAATAAAGCATTCCTTTTTTCTGACAATGGCTGCCATGGAAACCAAAAATCAAAATTTCATGGAGATTGGCAGAAAATCGTTCAATGAAAAAGTGCAAATTGACACTTTTTGAGGTGGTATTTGAGATATGATTATCGGTTAGAATGTCTATATTAGTAAATATATCAATAGCATGTCATGACTTTTATTCGAAATTGAATTAAAAATTGAAAAATAAAATTTGCATTTTGTTGCCGAGCAACGTAAGTACTACCACATAAATCAAATTTTCAAATTTCCAATTTTGGACATTTTCAAACCAAATTATCTCCTAAAAGCATGAGTGTATACCAGCTATATATATAGCGCATTAACAACCAACTCTTGTTGTTGAAATGCAAAGATTAAAATAACTCAAAATGTTTCTATTTTTTTTGTAACCATGGCAACCAAACAATGGGATTATCAGTAATTTTTCAAGAAATGACATTTTAAAATCCAATAATCTCCTAACAGAACAAGTGTTTATGAATTATGCATATAGTTCCTTAATAACCAACACTTGTTTGTCAAATGCAAAGAATAAAATAACTCAGAATGTTTCTTTTTTTTTGTAACCATGGCAACCAAACAATGGAACCGTCTGCAATTTTACAAAAAAAAAAAAAAAAAAAACATGTTTAAACCAAATTATCTCTGAACAGCACAAGTATATATGAAATATGTATAGAGTGCCTTAATAATCAACACTTGATTTTTGAAATGCAAAGAATAAAATAACTCAGAACATTTCTTATTTTTGTTACCATGGCAACCAACCAATGGAACCGTCAACAATTTGACAAAAAATGACATTTTCAAACCAAAATATTTCCTACCAACAAACAAATACATGAACAGTATATATGTTGTCTTAATTCAGAACTTATACTTTTTTTTAAACAAACAAACATTAAATAACTCAAAATATTTCTGACTTGTGTAACCATGGCAACCAAATCAAGCATGGCAACCAAACAATGGAACCGTCAGCAATTTTGAAAAAAAGACACTTTCAAACCAAATTATCTCCTTACAGCACAAGTGTATATGAATGATGCATATTGTGCATTAATAACCAACACTTGGTTTTGAAATGCAAAGAATAAAATAACTTAAAATGTTTCTATTTTTGTAACCATGACAACCAAACAATGGAACCGTCTGCAATTTTACAAAAATGACATTTTCAAACCAAATTATCTCCTAACAGCACAAGTTTGTATGAATTATGCATGTAGTGCCTTAATAACCAACACTTGTTATTGAAATGCAAAGAATAAAATAACTTTGAATGGTTATAATTTTTGTTACCATGGCAACCTACTAATGAAACCTTTAACAATTTGACAAAAATGACATTTTCAAACCAAACTATGTACTACCAACAAACAAACATATGAACAGTGTATATGTTGTCTTAATTTAGAACTTTTGTTGTTGTTTTTTTAAACAAACAAACATTATATTACTTAAAATGTTTTTGACTTGTGTAACCATGCCAACCAAATCAAGCATGACAACCAAACAATGGAACCGTCAGCAATTTAAAAAAAAAAAAAAAATAATAAAACCAAATTATCTCCTTACAGCACAAGTGTGTATGAATTATGCATATAGTGCCTTAATAACCAACACATTTTTAAATGCAAAGAATAAAATAACTCAAAATGTTTCTAATTTTTGTATCCATGGCAACCAAACAATGCAATTTTGCAAGAAATGACATTTTCAAACCAAATTATCTACTAACAGAACAAGTGGATATGAATTATGCATAAAGTGCCTTAATAACCATCACTTCTTTTTGAAATGCAAGGAATAAAATAACTAAAAATGTTTCTAATTTTTGTAACCATGGGAACCAAACAATGGATTCGTCAGCAATTTTACAAAAAATGACATTTTCAAACCAAATTATCTCTTAACAGCACAAGTGTATATGAATTATGCATATTGCATAAAGTGCCTTGATTATCAACACTTTATTTTTGAAATGCAAAGAATAAAATCACTCAGAATGATTCTAAATTTTGTAACCATGGCAACCAAACAATTGAACCCTCAACAATTTGACAAAAAAAGACATTTTCAAACCAAAATATTTCCTAACAACAAACAAATATATGAAGAGTGTATGTATGTTGTCTTAATTAAGAACTTTTTTTTTTAAACAAACATAAAATAACTCGAAAAATTTCTGACTTGTGTAACCATGACAACCAAATCAAGCAGCCATCTGCGATTTCTTACTTTTGTAACCATGAAAACCAAATTAAGCAGCCATCTGCGATTTTGCAAAAAGGGACATGTTAAAACGAAAATATCTTTTTTTTTACAAACACAAGTGTACAATGTATATGAACAATGTATATACTGCCTAAATTGCTGCAATTTGGTAATTTAATGCCAAAAACAATATAACTGAAATTGTTTCTTTCTAACTTTTGTATCCATGGCAACCAAACCAAGAAACCCTTAGCGATTTTGCAAAAAACAACAAACAACAAAAACAAAACAAAAACACATATACTCGGATCATATATTTGTTTGTTGTTAGGACATATTTTGGTTTGTAAATGTCATTTTTGTCAAATTGTTGAGGGTTCCATTTTTTGGGTGCCATGGTAACAAAAATATAACAATTCTGAGTTATTTTGTTATTGGCATTTAAAAAAAAACAAGTGTTATTAAGGCAATACATGCATTATTTATATACACTTGTGCTGTTAGGAGATAATTTGGTTTGAAAATGTTATTTTTGTAAAATTGCTGACGGTTCCATTGTTTGGTTGCCATGGTTACAAAAATTAAAAATATTGTCAGTTATTTTATTCTTTGCATTTCAAAAACAAGTGTTGGTTATTAAGGCACTATATGCATGCCTCATATACATCTATGCTGCAATGAAATAATTTTGCTCAAAAATGTCATTTGTTTCTAAAATCACTGAAATTTTCATAGTTTAGTTACCATGGTTACAAAAGTAGAAACATTTTTAGTTATTTCATTTTGTGCTTTTGAAAATCAAAAGGTTTGTCATCGTTGCAACACAGACATTGTTCTTATAAACCTTTGTTGTAAGGAGATATTTTTGGTTTAAAATGTCATGTTCTAGCAAAATCGCTAAGGGTTCCGTGGTTTGGTTGCCATGGTTACAAAAATTAGAAAGAAACAATTTTCGCTTATTTTGCTTTTGGCATTAAATTACCAAATGACAGCAATTTAGACAATATATACATTGTTCATATACTCTTTTGTTTGTAAAAATATATTTTCGTTTCATTTTTGCAAAATCGCAGATGGCTGCTTGATTTGGTTGTCATGGTTACAAAAGTCAGATATATTTTGCGTTATTTTATGTTTGTTTAAAAAAAAGTTCTTAATTAAGACAACTGTGAACATATACACTGTTCATATATGTGTTTGTTGTTAGGAAATATTTTGGTTTGAAAATGTCACATTTTTGTAAAATTGTTGAGGGTTCCATTGTTTGGTTGCCATGGTTACAAAATTATAACCATTCAAAGTTATTTTATTATTTGCATTTCAATAAGAAGTGTTGGTTATTAAGGCACTATATGCACAATTCATACAAACTTGTGCTGTTAAGAGATAATTTGGTTGGAAAATATCAGTTTTTGTAAAATTGCAGACTGTTCCATTGTTTGGTTGCCATGGATACAAAACAGAAACATTTTGAGTTATCTTATTCTTTGCATTTCAAAACCAAGTGTTGATTATTAAGGCACAATATGCATAATTCATACACACTTGTGCTGTTAGGAGATAATGTGGTTTGAAAATGTCATTTTTTTTTTTTTTTTTTTTTTTTTTTTTTTTTTTTTTTTTTGCAAAATTGTTGACGGTTCCATTGTTTGGTTGCCATGCTTGATTTGGTTGCCATGGTTACAAAAGTCAAAAATACTTTCAGTTATGGAATATTTGTTTCTTTTTTAAAAAAACAACAACAACAGTTCTGAATTAAGACAACATATACACTGTTCATATATTTGTTTATTGGTAGGAAATACTTTGGTTTGAAAATGTCATTTTTGACAAATTGTTGAAGGTACCATTGTTTGGTTGCCATGGTAACAAAAATTAGAAACATTCTGAGTTATTTTATTCTTTGCATTTCAAAAACAAGTGTTGATGATTAAGGCACTATATGCATAATTCATATATACTTGTGCTGTTTAGAGATAATTTGGTCTGAAAATGTCATTTTTTGTAAAATTGTTGACGGTTCCATTGTTTGGTTGCCATGGTTACAAAAATCGACACATTCTGAGTTATTTTATTCTTTGCATTTAAAAGACAAGTGTTGGTCATTAAGGTACTATATGCATAATTCATATACACATGTGCTGTTAGGAGATAATTTGGTTTGAAATTGTCATTTTTGCAAAATTGCTGATGGTTCCATTGTTTGGTTGCCATGGTTACATAAAATAGAAACATTTTGAGTTATTTTATTCTTTGCATTTCAACAACAAGTGTTGGTTGTTAAGGCGCTATATGTATAACTGGTATACACTCATGCTGTTAGGAGATAATTTGGTTTGAAAATGTCTAAAATTGGAAGTTTGAAAATTTGATTTACGTGGTGGTACTTACGTTGCTAGGAAACGAATTGCAAATTTCATTTTTCAATTTTTTAATACAATTTCATATAAAAGTCATGACGTGCAATTGATATAAGTACTAATATAGACATTCTAAACAATGAACATATCTCAAATACCACCTCAAAAAGTGTCAATTTGCACTTTTTCCTTTAACGATTTTCTGCCAATCTCCGTGAAATTTTAATTTTTGGTTTCCATGGCAACCGCTGTCAGAAAAAAAAATGTTTTGTTTTGTGACAATTTTTCAACAAGTCTGATTAAATGATGGTGAATTAAACGATTTCTGTGACTAGTCACTTATCATCATTTCTATAGGACCTGCATGATTCTTAGGGAGAATGCTAATTAATACTGTTGTGTTCAGTGTTCAAGATAATGTAATATGATTGATATATTTTAAATAACACCCATTGAAAGTTGAAAAATTGACTAAAATTTCTCGATCGAAGGGTGGAAAATGGGGGTAGAGATACAATTTGTGCTACAATTTGACAACTAGTTTGTTTAATCAAGCATTTACATGTATATGCCTATTTGTTTTTGCTTTTGCCAGTGACGCTTTTTCAACTAGTTGCTATAAAATGCAATTCTCAGATAACCTATTTGGTTGCCTAGCAACCAAAATCTATGGAAAATGCATAAAACCGAAATTGCATAGGTTTTGGCGTTGCTAAGCAACAGTTGACACACATTGCAGTTGCCTAGCAAGCTCTGGTCAAGGTGACATTACACAAACATGTAATTTAAAATAGATAGCTTTTTAAAACACAGTCAAAGAAGTACCAAAGCTTTATGTTTATTTATTTGACTTTTCAAAAGTGGTTTTCGCGGCAACGACACCTTCGCTGCCATTCTATGGTTGCTAAGCAACATAAATTATATGGTCCGATTAAGTTGGTGTGTATCTATCTATCTATCTATCTATCTATCTATCTATCTATCTATCATCATGATCATGATCTCTTATCACCATCTTCATCATCATCATCATCATCATCATTATGATTGAACATCATCATCATCATCATCATCATCAATGATGATCGATCATGATGATGATGATGATCGATCATGATGATGATGATCGATTATGATGATCGATCATGATGTTCGATCGTGATTGTGATCGATCATGATGATCGATCATGATGATGATGATCGATCATCATGATGATCGATTATGATGTTGCTGATTGATCATGATAATGATAATCTATCATAATGGTGATGATCGATAATAATGATGATCGATGATTGTCGATGATGATGATGATCGATCGACGATGATGAACGATCATGATGATCAATCATGATGATGATCGATCATGATGATGATCGATCGTCATGGTGATGATCGATGATGATGATGAACGATGATGATGATCGATCATGATGATGATGATGATGATTTTCGATGATGATGATGTTCGATCATGATGATGATGGTGATCGAAATTGATGATGATAGATCATAGTGACGATGATGATGATGATGATGATGATGATGATGATGATGATGATGATGATGATGATGATGATGATGATGATATAATGAAAACTTTCATAATATAAAGAACCTGGTCCAACATATAATGGACTTTTCTCATTATATAATGCACACTATACAACATATAATCAAATGTGAGCAGGATATAATGACGATGATGAATAAAATGTATCAGACAGCTTTGGCGTTCTATACTCGTACTAGCGTAGCTTTTATGACCACACGTGAAAAAAGACATTGTCCGAACAATGTTCACACCAGAATAGCTGTTATGACCACTTCATGTATTGTATGCAAACAAATCAAATATAGGCGCTTTATCACAATTTATGCTAATTGATTCCATCTACAATGGTTGTTCTTAGACAAGTATATTGTCTCCGGATACCTCTCACGAAGACAGTTATACATAGAATGTGGTGTTAATCTAATATGAATTTAATAGGTGGTACCTATACTCGGTCGTTCTAGAGTAAACATCCACTGCCATATATAATGCTATTGGCCGTGGTTAGGCTAAACGCTTTTGTTCTCCTCTAAAAGAAATTGCGTTGCATGTCATGGCTTTGACTGATCAAGTAATCTCATAGAAAAACTTTGAAGTTTGATTTTTGAAGGTTGACTTACGCCAGAGCATGGTATGTAATAAGTTTATCGGTAAGGTCAAGGCTGTTGGAATATACTTGTAAAAATTCACTTATGAAAACATATAAATACTTGTCAAACAAAAGTGTAAACCTAAGCTGGGTCAGGTGTGGATGCAGGTGGAAGCCTGGAAGCCTAGGCTTCAACATAACTTTTTTCAAGTATGGTCTTCTGAGAAAAATCTATGAAAAAGAAAAGAAATTTAAACTAAAAAAGAAAGAAAATTAAGAAAATGAAAAGAAAATTAAGAAAATGAAAAGAAAATTAATAAATATCTTTAATCTGGTCTGATTTTTTTTTCTTTTCGCATTTTGATTCCACTGTAGGTAGAAGTCTAATGAAACTGTATTTACTGGCTGATCCATGATCAATTTTAAACTGAAAATGAACAATGGCCATTGTGTTTCTTAATATATGCATCCAAGTATTTATGGGCTTGATTCATTCTCCTTAGTGGTAGAGTATTTTACTCCTGATTCAGGGGTCTTAGATTCGAGACCTACTGCCGCCGTGATGTGTCAATGAGCAAAGACTTTTTGACTTCCCACAGTAAAGGTTAAATACCCATGAAGAGGTGGCTCCGCCCAGAAGAACTGTTGACTGGAATCAAATCAAATTCCAAATTTCTCCTCCAGTTTTCACTAAATAATTATCTAAAGTGGTGGTTCTGTCCAACATGACTGGAAAATTGTTGACTGGCACACTAAGCCTTAAATCAAATCAGTTAAAAAAATCTATCCCAGCTTTCACCAAATAATTGTCTAAAAATTTTGGACAGACAAACCCTGCCTATCCTTTAGGCTCATTTGTAGGCCTCGAGCTAAGGTGAGCTAAAAAGGCATGGTAAATAGGAGAATATATATTGATTTTACTTCACTTTATTTTATATTTTTAACATTGAAGAGATACAAAAATAAAATGGAAAAACAGGAAAGCTCCTAGAAAATTCCTTAAAACATAAGGGTCGAAGGTAAAAAAAATGACACAACCACATAAAATCTATCACACACATATTTTTGTTTATGGTAAGGATGTTTGCTGCCAAAGAAAAAGTATTCAAACTTTTTTTTCTAATTGCTCTTTTTTCCTTCCAAACTATAAACATGACATTTGAAAACAAAATTACTATAGGGCAGTGTCCATTTTTCAAGCTACATGCCTCTAAATGTGACCTCTTAACAACACGTTTAAAATTTAGAAGAAAAAAAATCAGTTAAATTTTATTTCTTTCATATATGGTTGTCCTGCACACAAGTTCATGAAGAATGTCCTTGACTATTGTTTTATTTTGCTAAAACAGAATATTCTGAACTTCAGTTATTCGAAAATTTTCAACTTGAAGTGGATGTTAAAATTTTACGAACCATGTAACAACCCTATCCCCTAACTTGAAAAGTTGTAAAAAGTCAGAATTTGTAAATTTGTCAAATCCATATTTGTAGATTCAAAATTATTTATTTATAACTGACTGTTCCAAGGCGGGACTGCTGCTGTGGTTCATATTTATCTCATTTATTCTAATAATGAGTTTTTTGTTGTATGACTTTGTGGCCACCCAAATAATATTTGGCTGTTCATTTAGCCCTCTGCATTTTATTTGTTCTGTCCAAGCTAGCACCGTGACCACCTCACTTCAATAGCTGCTCATCCTGCTTTCCGTTATACATGTTATACGTGGGTACCTATATTTTATATATCTTAACATGATTTCCTTATTGCTTGTTTATATGTGTGTATATCAGAGCCACTGCAGAAGCTGAGGGTGAGGTTATGGCCATGTAAAATCGCTTTAAACCCGCCAGTAACTTTGTGTTACTGATCGTTCCAAGTCGATACTTCTGTGGTGGTTCTTTTTGTTTTGTCTTGGTGTTTAAAACATTTTTGTGCTGTTGGCGCCTTATGTATGTTTTCATATTTTTAGTTAAGGTAACTGAGTGGCCACCTATTGGGAAAATAGCTGCTCATTCGGCTTACGAGGTGTTTTCATGGTATAAGTACCTGCTTGTTGGTTTGGTTTTTTCCCGCCTCGGTTTTTGGAGTTGGAATCTTTTTCTGATTGCGCCTTTTCCTGATCTTTGCCTACTTGTACCTTTTTTAATATATTTTCACATAAAATAATACTAAGTATAAAGCTTGTCCATATTGTTCGAAATAAAGAAAACCAGAGGACCAATGGTCCTGTAAACGCTCACCTGAGATCTGCTGTATATACCAATGAACATGTTTGAATATTATAGAAAACAGTTCCAGTATAGGGGCAGATGAAGCCCTGGGACCATTTTTTTTTTCAGGATAATCAATATCCTGTCCATTTGCCAATATCCTACAAGTTTTTCCCTTCAAATGACATTTTAACAGATCAACCCATTCAAATACATAGGCAACCCATGTTGACCTTGCCTTAAAATAGGTCAAGGTCATCACAGGGTCATGATTTATATATACATTGTAGTACTTGAGTCATCTGTGCTTCATGCCAAGTTTCTTTGAAATTGGTAAACCAGTTCCGGAGAAAAAGATTTTTGAAGGGTTATACCATATATGGGCATGACGGCCATCTTGGTCATGTGACCTGAATTATTTAAATATACATTGGTTCCCCTTTCCTATAGATGCTTATTAATGATTTTTCTTTTCAGTTCAGAAAAATCATAACACGTTACAGACGTATAGGTTATAACTTGAATGTTATGCGACAGTCTGCATGCTTAGTTTTTAACCCAATCATGGTTGATAACTATGCTGCCTTCTTTAATTGCACGCCGGTGGGTCGGGCGTCAGACTCTATGATGGCCCCGACATAAAGCTATTCATTTTAGTTGGTTGGGGCCGGAGCTTCTTGTCTGTTGCTTGGCCCACCGGGGTCCAACTGGTGTTTTTCTTTTGCTCCGGAGTTAGTAGGTTATTCGGCGCCCAGGGATCTCCATCGTCGGGCAGCTTACTCAGTCTGTGAGTCCTGGTTTTTGATTCATCAGGATGTTTATCATGATTTATTTGTTTGTTCTTGATGATTCATTGACTAGTTAGAGATTCACCACGAGGACCGAATAACTAACTAGATGTTATGAACCACTGCAGAAGCTGAGGGTGAGGTTATGGCCATGTAAAACCGGTTTAAGCCCGCCAGTAGCTTTGTGTTACTGATCGTTCCAAGTCGATACTTCTGTGGTGGTTCTTTTTGTTTTGTGTCTTGGTGTTTAAAATTTTTTTGTGCTGTTGGCGCCTTATGTGTGTTTTCGTGTTTTTAGTTAAGTTAAGGTAACTGAGTGGCCACCTATTGGGAAAATAGCTGCTCATTCGGCTTACGATATGTTTCATGGTATAAGTACCTGACTGTTAGTTTGGTTTTTTCCCACCTCGGTTTTTGGAGTGGGAATCTTTTTCTGATTGCGCCTTTTCCTGATCTTTGCCTACTTGTACCTTTTCATATAAAAGGTTTTCGGAAGATTTCTTTTGTGAAATGCCCAAGAAATTTTTAAAATCTCACGTTAAAGGTACTGAAATGACGTTTATTGCAGCCGAAAAATGAGTTTCTGTTATATTTAGGCATGTAATGTTTTGTGTAAGTCGAGCAGTGACTTCTTAAATAATTGGACAAAATCTTTGAATTTAATATAGCATCATATAGGAAATAGGAAACCTTTTATAAGACCATGTTCCCCCCCTTGCCCAACCAAAATATTTTGAACACAACTGTAATTTTGTAAATGACATATTATATCCAAAGGCCATGTTTGGGCAAGGGGGGGAAGGCTGTCAAAAAGCCCCAAAACCGATAAATGGGCTCAGGTCTATTATTTGTAATTCACTAAGGCTATGGAAGTATACTGTATATGTATGTTCTACCTGAATGAACAGACTGACCGTCCTATTTTAATAGGTATACACAAAGTGTATACTTATAATGCATATAGATATACTGTGCAAAGTATGTATATCAATATTTGATGGTTTATGTTTTACTTGAGATATGCCTCCGTGGGCTTAAAATCAAATGTCACTTCAGCATCACACAAAGACTGGTTCTACCATAATTTGATACAAGTAAGCCATTGTCAGAAGAACTTCCCTAATGTCTTCAAAACATATGGAGTCACTGTTCAAAGTAAAAGTTGCTTAATTTATTTTGCATAGTACATTTTAAAGGTACAGGTTTTTGCATAAGTGATGGACAGTGCTGTTTACAGTTATAAATCTAATAAAGATGTTGTTCCTGTTATTCGTGGAAAACTAGTTTCTACCCAAAATATTGGGTTGCAATAAGCATATTGTAGCATTTCCTTGATAATCAAGTGCAAAAAAGATGTTTTCTGACAATTTTTTGTTTTGAAAAAATCTGACCCCCTCCCCCTTTGACATAGATTTATGCTGCAAGTATGTAACATCAAGAGGTTTCCACCATGTTGGTGCATTGACCAAATGTTGAATTTTACGGAGAATGCAACATATTTTCTATACAAATCACACAGAAGCTGCCAGAAACACTCAAACTTTGGGCGGGAAACCTATGAAATCTTCCGAAAACCTTTGGCTTTGATTGGCCAAGCGGTTTCAAAGAAGATCTTTGAATATTATTGTAATATACATGTATACCCACCACGGGGTGGGGGCAGAACAACCCCTGGGATCCTTTTTTTTTTCAGAATCACATATCTTCAGACTATTTGCCCATTTCCTGCAAGTTTTTCCTCTCAAATGACATTTTAACAATTTTCCCCATTCAAATGCATGGGAAACCTATGTTGACCTTGCCGTAAAAAAGGTAAAGGTCATCCAAAGGTAATAATTTATAAACACATCGTAGTACTCTAGTCCCCAATGCTTCATGCCAAGTTTCGTTGAAATCTGTCCAGTGGTTCCGGAGAAGAAGAATTTTAAAGGGTTTTTACCAGATATGGGCATGGCGGCCATCTTGATCATGTGACCTGGAAATTTATAAACACATTGATTCACCCTTCCCATAGATGCTTCCTATAAAATTTGGCTTTGATTGGCCAAGTGGTTTCAGAGAAGAAGATCTTTGAATATTATTGTAATATACATGTATATTGCCCCCCGGGTGAGGGCAGACCAACCCCTGGTGTCAATTTTTTTTTTCAGAATAACATATCTTCAGTTCATTTGCCCATTATCTGCAACTTTATCCTTTCAAATGACATTTTAACAATTTTCCCCATTGAAATGCATGGGCGACCTATGTTGACCTTGCCATAAAATAGGTCAAGGTCATCCAAAGGTAATAATTCATAAGCACATTGTAGTGCTTTAGTCCCAATGCTTCATGCCAAGTTTCCTTGAAATCGGTCCAGTGGTTCCGGAGAAGAAGAATTTTGAAGTTTTTTACCATATATGGGCGTGGTGGCCATCTTGGTCATGTGACCTGGATTATTTATAAACACATTGGTTCCCCCTTCCCACAGATGCTTCATATAAAATTTGGCTTTGATCGGCCAAGCGGTTTCAGAGAAGAAGATCTTTGAAAATGGTGGAAGATGACGGACGACGGATGGACGCGGGATGATGGCCATCCTATTAGCTCACCTTGTGAGCCTAACGGCTCAGGTGAGCTAATAAAACCAGAGGACCAACGGTCTTGTAAACGCTCAACTTCGATTTGATTATAATGGTCATATACATGTATAGCCACAAGGCAGTGTCAATTTCCTTTTCAAGAACAAAATCATAAATATTCTACTAATTCTAGCCATTTGCCCATTTCCTGAAGTTTTTCCCTTCAATGGCATTTTGACAGCTTTCTGCATATTTATGTGACCAAAGTTGACCTTGACTTTAAATTTGTCAAGGTCATCACAGGGTAATGATTTTTTTTATTCAATTTAATGTCGCTTACAAGATTATTTCAGCTCATATGAGACGGGCCAATCAGTAGCTGGGGCGAAAACGGAAAACCCCGAGAAAAAAAATGACACACCCACAAGCAGAATGTGGCTTTTCTCTCATGTGGCCAGAGCGGGGCTTGAACCTACACCAGACACAGTGGTGAGATGATCAAATGGTTAAGTGCGGTAATGAAATATCAGCGCTCTTAACCACTCGGCCACAGGGGCCGCCAAGGGTAATGAGTTAAAAACACATTGTACATGTTCTACACTAGTTCCAATTAATACATATGTATGCCAAGTTTCATTGCAATAGGTTCATCAGTTCCGAAGAATATTATTGAAGGATTTTTACCATATATGGCCACGGTGGCCATTTTGCTCATGTAAACACATTGGTTCCACCTTCATATACAGAAGTTTCCTTGAAAATTTGACTTTGATCAGCTAGGGGGTTTGGGAGAAGAAGACTTTTGAATATTATGATTATATACATGAAAATACCTCTGGGATCCAGTTTTTTTTTTTTTTTTTTTTTTTTTTTTTCTTCAGAATCTAAAATCGTAAGCATATTTGCACATTTCCTGCAAGATTTGCCCTTCAAATGACATTTCAACATTTTTCCCCATTCAAATACATGGGCAACCTAAGTTGACCTTGTCATAAAATAGGTCAAGGTCATCACGGGGTCATGATTTATACAAACTTTGTAGAGCTCCATTCCCTGACGCTTCATGCCAAGTTTCAAAATCAAAGGCCTTCTGCTTCTGAAGAAGATAAATAAAGGTTTATGCTATTTATAGTCATGGGTGCCTTCTTGGTCATGTGACCTGGACCATTTCTATAAACTTTCGTTCCCTCTTCCTAAGGATGCTCCACATGATGTTTGGCTTTGACTGGCCTAGCTGTTTCAGAGAAGATCTTTGAAATTGTGAACGACGGATGACAGAGCATGGGTATAATATAAGCTCACCTGTGAGCCTTTGCCTCAGGTGAGCTTAAAATGGTTTGGTGCTCGCTATTTTTGATCCCTGAAAAAAATGTTTCAAAAGTTTGTGTTTCTTTTTGTACAGACTGTATTTAACACTTTCACTTCTCCAATAATTCTGACTTTTCCACTTTTTTTTTTTGTTATCAAGTTTAAAGTTTCTCAGTGTCTACAATATTTCATTTATGTTGTGACAGAGCCACCGCTTCCTAGGTACTAACCAGTACTCTAGTGAGTTCATGTGTCTTGCTCAAGGACACAACATGGTGCCTGGGGGTGTTCGAACCCAGGACCTCTCAATTTTAAGTCTGATGTTCAACCACCAGGCCACCGCCTCCCCTTTCCATGTTTTGATTTCAAATAGCTTAATCAGTTTGCAGTGAGTATTTCCTTGTGTTCTTTAAGTTTCATTTCCAGCACTAGCTTCCACTTTTATCACTGGCTTAGCACATACATGTAGGAGTCACATACAGAATGTTCAATTTCACTGTCGTTTCTTCAGCATGCTTCCTCAGAGGGATTAAAACTAGTGTTACCAGATGTAGCCTACCACATTGTAAATCTTTACTCTGTTCAAAATCCAACCACAGGACCAATGGTGCTGTAAACGCTCACCTGAGATAAACTGATAAACTAGTTATAAAGCTACGACGACAGACGTCAGGTGCTTCCTATCCTATAAGCTCACCCGTGAAAATTTTGGCTTGGGTGAGCTAATAATGCTACCCTTACTATGGGCTTAAGGCTAGATCACTGAGGAGCTGGTATCTTGCACATCATGTGTGCTGTTCAAAATTTTGTGTTGTATACTGTATAATAACAAGTAGCCCAGGGGCACCGATCGCTCACCTGAGAGTCAACAAGTACAGTCACAGGACAAAGTAATTGGGGGTTTTACCATATATGGGTATGGTGGCCATCTTGGTCATGTGACCTTGAAACCCTACTTACATCAGCAGAAGAGCTCTTGTCTGGATTGTGTATCCTCTTTTCTGCCATTTTGGTTCACGTGAAAAAATCGTCTAACAAGGTCAGGGTCCTATAATGACCCCGGGGTGGGGCCATATTTGACCCCAGGGGCAAGATTGGCAGGATTTATGTACAGCTCCACATGACAATGTTGTATATCAAATATACAAGCTTTGTGTCATGCTGTTGCAGAGAAGATTTTTTCATATATTTCCATTATAAGTCTACGGTAGATAATGACATGCCTGGGGCATGGTCTGTATGGACCACAGGAGCACCGTTGGCAGCATTTATAAAGAAGAGGATTATACATTGGTCAACACAACATATGAAAGCTCTGGGCCATATGGTTTCGGAGAAGATTTTTTTTATGTTTTTCCCATGATGCCCCCGGGGCGGGGCCCGTATGGACCCCAGGGGTACGGTTGGCAGGATTTATAAAGAGGACCACTATACATTGCTAAAAACAAAATATGAAAGCTTTGGGCCTTGTGGTTTTGGAGAAGAAGATTTTTTAAAGTTTTTCCCATGACGCCCCCGGGGCGGGGCCCGTATGGACCTTTAGGGGCACGGTTGGCAGGATTTATAAAGAGGAACACTATACATTGCAACAAACAAAATATGAAAGCTCTGGGCCTTGTGGTTTTGGAGAAGAAGAGTTTTTATGTTTTTCCCATGACACCCCGGGGCGGGGCCCATATGGACCCCAGGGGCACGGTTGGCAGGATTTATAAAGAGGACCACTATACATTGCTACTGACAAAATATGAAAGCTCTGGGCCTTGTGGTTTCGGAGAAGAAGATTTTTTTTATGTTTTTCCCATTGTAAGTCTATGGGAGCTAATGACCCCCGGGGCGGGGCCATTTTTGACCCCACGGGCATGTTTGGCAGACAACCCCAAGGGCATGTTTGGCAGACATACAAAATACCAGAGGACCAATGGTCCTGTAAACGCTCACCTGAGATCTGCTTCATATACCTATAAACATATTTGAATATTATGGTATTTAACCTCAGTGCAGGGGCAGATGAAGCCCTTGGGCCATTTTCTTTCTTCAGAATAATCAATATTCTGTCCATTTGCCAATTTCCTGCTGATTTTCCCCTTCAAATAACATTTTAAAAGCAGATGAGCCCCTGGATTCCATTTTTTTTTTCAGAATCATTAAAATTCAGTCCTACTGCCCATTTCCTGCAAGACTTTCACTTAAAATGACATTTTAAAAGTTTTCCCCATTCAAATGCATTGACGACCTATGGTGACCTTGCCACAAAATAGGTCAAGGTCACCACAGGGTCATGATTTATATATACATTGTGGTACTTGAGTCATCCATACTTCATGCAAAGTTTCGTTGAAATCAGTTCACCGGTTCTGGAGAAGAAGATATTTTAAGGGTTTTTACCATATATGGGCATGGCGGCCATCTTCGCCATGTGACCTGGATTATTTATATACACATTCGTTCCCACTTCCTATAGATGCTTCATATAAAATTTGGCTTTGATTAGCCAAGTGGTTTCAGAGAAAATATCTTTGAAAAGTGTGTATGGATGACAGACCGGCCAAGGTCAAGAGATGACCTTGACCTAAATTAATCATATACCTTCATCTAATCCATTAGTTGTTTGCATCTACCACTTTTCAGATCTTAGGCTGCAATAGTTTTCAAAAAATAGCTAATTTCCACTTTTCCAATTATAAGTCTATGGAAACTTAAAGTTACCATAGCAACCAGAGTTCTTATCCGACTGGAATAAAAAACACAAATTATGTAGAGGCTACTGTCAGGAACATGTATACAAAGTACAGGATTCATCCACTTGACAGTTTCTGAGGAGAAGATTTTTGAATGTTTTTTTTTTTTTTCAAAATTTTGCCCTTTATGGGGCCCCAGCAACCGATCAAAATATATAGGATTAGGACAAAACTCGCAAGAAACGTCAAACACTACTCAATAAACATTTCTGAAAAAACAAAATTCAAATGTCTGCAATTTTAGCTGAAAAATAGCCGATTTCCACTTTTCCCATTATAAGTCTATGGAAACTTTAAGTTGCCATAGCAACCAGAGTTCTTATCCGCCTGGAATAAAAACACAAATTATGTAGAGGCCACTGCCAGGAACATGTATACAAAGTACAGGCTTCATCCCCTTGACAGTTTCTGAGGAGAAGATTTTTGAATGTTTTTCGAAATTTTGCCCTATATGGGGCCCCTGCAACCAATCAAAATGAAGGATTAGGACAAAAGTCACATGAAACGTAGAGGACTACTCAATAAACATTTCTGCAAAAACAAAATTCAAATATCTCCAACAAGACAGCAAAAACTGGCAATTTTCACTTTTTTCCATTATAAGTCTATGGGAAGCATAAGTTGCCATAGCAACCAGAGTCCTTATCCGATCAAAACAAAAAACACAATTATTCTTTCCCCTTACCTGTAGATGGTGTATGTGTAATATGAGAACAATCGGCCCAGCGGTTTCAGAGAAGAAGATCTTTGAAATTGTGGACGACGGACGGACGACGGACGGACGGACGGACGCCGGAGCATGGGTATACTAAAAGCTCACCTATGAGCCTTCGGCTCAGGTGAGCTAATGAAAGCTTTGGGCCTTGTGGTTTTGGAGAAGAAAATTTTTTTATGTTTTTCCTAATGACCCCCGGGGCGGCCGGGGCGGGGCCCGTATGGACCCCAGGGGCACAATAGGCAGGATTTATAAAGAGGACCATTATACATTGCTACACACAAAATATGAAAGCTCTGGGCCTTATGGTTTCGGAGAAGAAGATTTTTTAAAGTTTTTCCCATGACGCCCCCCAGGGCGGGGCCCGTATGGACCCCAGGGGCACAGTTGGCAGGATTTATAAAGAGGACCATTATATATTGCTACAAACAAAATATGAAAGCTCTGAGCCTTGTGGTTTCGGAGAAGAAGATTTTTTTATCTTTTTCCCATTGTAAGTCTATGGGAGCTAATGACCCCCCGGGCGGGGCCATTTTTGACCCCAGAAGCATGATTGGCATGATTTATAAAAAGGACCACTACACATTGCTACATACAAAATATGAAGGCTCTGGGCCATGTGGTTTCGGAGAAGAAGATTTTTTTAATTTTTTGCCCCATCATGCCCCCGGGGCGGGGCCTGTATGGACCCCAGGGGCACGGTTGGCAGGATTTATAAAGAGGACCACTATACATTGCTACACACAAAATATGAAAGGTCTGGGACTTGTGGTTTCGGAGAAGAAGATTTTTTTATGTTTTTCCCATTGTAAGTCTACGGGAGCTATCTGTTGCCATGGAAACCAGAGTTCCAATCCGACCTGGCCCAAAACCTAATGCAACATTTCCCCCTCCTCAATGATGCTTTAGATAAAATTTGATTAAGATTGGCCATGTTGTCTTAGAGATATTTGAGTTTGAAAATGTGAACGGACAGACGCACGGACGGACGCACGGACGCCGGCTCGACTACTGTACTATAAGCTCACCTTGTGAGCCTTCGGCTTAGGTGAGCTAATAATACATGCGAGGACTTCTTTTTCAGCGTACTGCATGGGTTGATATTTTAAATGCAACTGAATCTTCCCACTAAGAATTTGAAATAATGATGGATGTTAGAAGTATGTGTACATGATTGTTCTTCTTTCTTTTTCTTTGATTTAGTTCAAAGTCCCTGTCAAGATTATTTCAACTCATATGAGATGAGCCAATTGGTAGCTGGGGAAGAACCCCGAGAAAAACCACCTGGTACACCCACAAGCAGAACTTGCTTGTCTCACAAATGCCCTGTGTGGGGTTCGAACCCATATCAGACATCGGTGAAATGATCGAATAATTAAGTGTGGTAATGAAATATCAGCGCTCTTGACCACTCAGCCATGGGGCCGCCCACACAATATTTCAAAATGTAAAGGATGATGCTCTAGTAAACCTCTCTATAGTCTAGAAATAATTGCAACATATATCTGTTGATTCAAGTAGTAACATTTTTTTATATTTCTGTTTTTGAGAACATTGCTGAAGCATTTGTACCTCAAATGACAGATCAAATGTCATTCACGCTTGAAGAATTTCTAGTACATGTAGTTACAAATATCTTGTCATCTAGAAATTAGCAGGACGATCTTCAAGCCACCCTAGGACACACTCTACCATGTCTGTCATTCTCCCGATCTATCAGCGAAATTCAACAGAAATGAAGTTGAAAGGTTAAGCACCACCACAAACCAAATCTGAAATACAACATCAGTTGATAACAGACCTAGATATTGTACAAATGGTTTCCTCTCAACTCAGTTGTGTATGAAATTTATTCTGCTCACAATTTACAACAAACTGATACAAGCATACAACTTGAACATATTTCATCACCAGGTAAAAAGAATGCATGTTTGTGAGGTTAACATAAATACACTTTAAATGTTGAAGT
This sequence comes from Rugalucina vietnamica, assembly GCA_964017185.1. Taxonomy (NCBI): domain Eukaryota; kingdom Metazoa; phylum Mollusca; class Bivalvia; order Lucinida; family Lucinidae; genus Rugalucina; species Rugalucina vietnamica. The sequence continues at coordinate 30,445,290 of OZ024885.1, read as the reverse complement.
TTGAATAAAAATATCAATATGATAGTCACACAGGGTGTGCTCATGCATGTGTAGGGTGTTTCGGAAATGACCAGGGTGTGCACTTATTGGAGCATGTGTGCTAATTAGAACAAATATTATAGTATATCTAGCTACCAACCTAATTACTGCGTAGTTCTACAGGGTTTCTTTCTATGCATACAGTTAGCTGGTCACATCAGTTTCCACACTTTGTTAACAAAATGATGATAGAGTAGACTCCTAGTTCTGTATGGGCCACCTCAACCCATTCCTCAACCCGAGAACCTGAAAAAGAAATTGCTATTATCTCAGTGGCATTCAACAACTTGTGACTAGTTAACAACTACTTAGCAACACATTGGCAACAAAATTTAGAATTACAGATTTGCAATTTTCATGTTTCAGCCTCACTGAATGGAAGTTTAAAGTATACAACATTTTTCTTAGCAGATTTCCGCCTAACTTTGCAATTGTCATGACAGTAACTAGTGAGAAATTTGTGAGTGTCACAGGTTCATAGGAAATGACAGGGCTTTGATCCTTCCCCAAGAGAGATTTTCTATTGCAAAGGGCAACAGGTCTGGCTCATCTCGGAAAATCGTGATCTAAATTATAGAGCATATACGCGACATTTAATTCTCCATATCAAGGGGAATCACTCCAAACCAATAATTCTGACTAAATAATGAAACGAATTGAGACTAAATAATGAAACAAATTGGAAATGGCTGATCACGCATATGCGCAATCTTCGATACTTGAGGTGTGAACTCCAGCTGTAAGGTCCCCCTCTTCAAAAAAGATTACAACCCAGAAATAAAAGATTACAAACAGATATTTTACTATCTGAAACTCTTTCAAAGATCAGAGATCAAATTTGTAAAAATTGGTTCGTAGAAAAATTCTGTGATTCTGTCGGCAGATGGTTAAAATCCTTGTTTGTTTTGCAAAATTTTCGTCTGTACTTCTGTAGTTTCCCTCTACATGGTCTGATCACATCCGAAAAAAGCCAAGCCGATTCGTAGAAAACCAGGCATCCGAATAGCTCAGTGGTTTTGCACAGGAATTTCTGAGCTACATACCTATTCCGTAGGTTGAGGGTTCGCATCACGGCTTGGACGAATATATTCTGTACAGAAATACAAAAGAAATTAATCAAATACCCGACGAAACGTATGTGGCCTGGCTGTCGCCTTCCCAATGCGGTGGTTTCACAGGCACATTCCAGGAAGCAGAGATGTGACCTGGCTTTCCTCCACCTCAGGCAGCCCTGCCGCGCATAATACTCAGTAATGAGGCAGGGTTGCCACACAAATTATCAAATATAATTCCATGACTTTTCCATGATAATTCCATGATGGGAGTTAAAGGACTAGGGCATTTAACGCCTGATTTTGGCCTCAGATTTTGCTAAAAAAAATAAATTTTGGAATTTAGGTGAGAAAACTATTCCTCAAAACAGTCATATGTCTCCTCTATTAAAAACAAGAACAAGTGCTTCATTTATCCTACAAGCGTTGCCATGGCAACGCCAAGAAGAACCATAGATAGAGCACATTTTGCACTTTTGGGTCTATTTTTCACCATTTCTGAACACCTTTTTTAATTTTTAAGTGCCAGCCCACACGACGAACAAAATGATACTTAGCATACAATATCTCTGGATGATACTTCATAATTATCTCATAATAAGAAATTGTTCGTCGAGTGGGCCGGTAGTTGAAAATGATGTTGAATGGTGAAAAATAGACCCTAAATTGCAAAAAGTGGTATTTCTATGCTTTTCGGAGCGTTGCCATGGCAACATGTGTAATTTGAATGTGATAGTTGAGCTAGAATTTATAAGCAGGAGCCTATAACTGCTATTTGCAATACTTCTCTACTCAAAATTCCAACATTCAATTTTTTACCAACACATGAGGCCGAAATCAGGCCTTAAATTCCATAGGCCTTTCCAGGACTTATTTATCTGTTTATTTGTTTATTTTTTGTCACATTACACCTTTTAAAAGGCAAGGACGGATAATTATATTGCAAAAGTAGCTTACTCCAAGGTATTATCTGTTTTTCTGATGAAGACAAATTAGTTTGAATGCCCTTTTGAAAAGCATAACTATTTATCAATATTCATTGAGCGAGCGAAGCGAGCGAGGAAAAAATGAATCCCAAAGACATCAAAACTGGCATTTCATAACAAAGTTCCATGATTTATCCATGATATTTAATCATTTTTCAAATTCCATGATATTTCCATGCGTAGAATCTTTTTAGCAATTTTCCATGTGTTCCAGTGCCTGTGGGAACCCTGATGAGGGTGTCGCAGTATCTATAGATAGATATATAGAAGGATAGCAATCGTATAAGCTGTCTATCGCGCAGAACCACGATAAAAATGTCTCATTTCTATTGAAATATGGAACCTTCTGTACTGCAGGTAAATACATGGCGCCGTTGTGCATCTGCGCGATAATTTTGATCGCGATTTTCCGAGTTTATCCAGACCTGGGCAGGGCAAAAGGGAAAGTTTTGACCTCCAATTTGTTCCCTTGGCGGTGGGGCTTATATCACAGATACTTGGGGTAACTGTTTAGATTTTTCAAAAAGCTTATACTTCTATTTTTTTTTAAAAAAAACACATACTTGTATTTTTTTCTTCATTTAGCTTTTCTGCATTAGTCCTGACATTATACAATTAGAAACACATGTCTAGAATACATAGAAAGCATTAGAAAAACTGATAGGCAATCACTAATGTAAAGAAAAAACACAAGATAAACAACTTTGCTTTTCCAAATACTCACCCGTCACTTTGAAAAGACAAACTGATTCATTAATCCGTAACTTGAATGGTGGAAGCGACGTAGCCGAGTGGTTAGCGCACCGGCTTCTTGTGCTAGAGGTCCCAGGTTTGATCCCCACCGGCGGCAAGAAAATTTGTTGGTCTGAACACGTTTCCTTTAGTGTCACTTGCAGGAATGACATGATACAGTGCCCCGTCCTTCGGATCGGGACATTAACTGGAGGCCCCCTGTGCAGGGACAGTCATCCCCTGTACAGGTTAAAGACCCCTACACAGGTTCTATCCTCATGCATGTAGGCTCATCCTGCAAACACACTGGAGTGTACAATGTACACCTCCCAAGAATAATCAGAAATTGATTGATGGGAGTAACAAGAAAACAAGAAAAAAATTACATGAATCTTACATACATATCAGCATGTCCAGGAGTCATTACTCTTCAAACTGACGCAGAAAGCATTTAAATATTCCATTGCATAGCCAGAAAATTGGCTGTTAAACAATGATTCTCATCACTACCGCACTGACTTGGCCGGAAGTTGGAACTGGATGTGACTGGATTCCGGGCGTACATTTGAAAACAGTGAAAACGGGTAACCAGCATTCAAACAGATAGTAAAATCTGATTGCATCAGACCTGATTGACCAATGAAAATAAGCGGTCCAGTCACATGGCAAATATACTGTAAACAACTGTGGCCATCTCAGTGCAGTAGCGATGAGAACCGCTGTTTAACAGACGATTTTGTGGGTATGCAATGAATTATTTAAACACTTTTTGTGTCTGTTTTACGCATTATCCTTCACGGTCACGCCGATACATGTACAATTCGTGGCTGTAACGGATAAGTGAAGTAGTTTCTCTGACAAACTGACGGGTGAAAGTTTTCATTCGCAAAAGTTGTTTGTCTTGTTTTTTTTTTCTCTACATTCAGGATGGCATATCAGTATTTTAATTGTTTTCTATAGATTCAAGACATTTTTTCTAATTTTGGAAGCTCAAGACTATTGCAGAAAAGCTTAAAAAGATAAAAAAAAATATAATTGTAAGTTTTGAAAAAAAAAGGTACAAGTATGAGCTTTTGAAAAAAAATCTAACCCCAAGTCTCTGTGGCTTATATCAGGTGTTTCAGACGTCTTATTTAGACTTTGGCAGTTTCTGAAAGAAGGACAATAACTGCTGTACTTCTGTGTTCATTTTCAGTGCTGGCTTGACAAGAATTATCTAAAAGCGCAATTGTACCGGACTGTAGTCTGTACAAACTTTTACCGAAGGAAAAATAAGACGCTAAACTCAGCTATGTGTAAATCCTTGACCTTGTGGTCGCCTGCACTTTGCCTCCGACCGATTTCCAGTAACAAACATTAACCATTTACCAAGGATGGTCGCAGAAACACCCACAAGCAGGACAAGAACTGGTCTTCTCAGATTCTCATTCATGAAAATTGATCATGGCGGAACGACTCAATGGTAAACAATGCCGACGGTTCGTGATCTGTGATTGGATATGGTGCATCACGTGCTCCTCCAGTGAAAATCTTTTAGTCACGTGATTAACTATGTGAACAGACGCTTTCATTTTAAATACTCCTAATCGGATTGTAAGAATTCGTTGCGCCCCAATGATTCAAAGTGCCCGGATGAAAGTGGGACAAAACTTCTTGAGTCTAAACTCAACCTATAGTCGTTCGCGGGTCCGTTCTAGAACGACCGTAATAGGTACAAAGAGGGAATCAAAATAAGTTTTGAAAAGAAAATTGATTATTATTTAAAAACATTTTCAAATATATCGCTTATCAACATAAGGTAACAGTCGGGATGCGTAGCCAAGGCGCAATGATATAATCAAAATCGTAGCAACCAAAAACGTTCGAAAATTAAGCCATCAACTTTGAACCGAGAGACAGTGCCTATAGTAATTCCATTCGTGTGTACCAAAGACGAAACTGATTTTCATCAAACACGCAGCCCATTTTAAGCAATGCTATATCCGCCCTATGAAGCTGCTTTGTTGCCATGACAGTTTGTCGGCGCATTGATTTAGGGGATTTTCCTTCGCGAGTCAACTGTCGAAAATGCCAGTCGTGTTAAATCGTTTATTTAACGAGTATTTGATTTTCTCCCGTGTCGAGGCCCATTTTTTTCTGAAATTTTAATCTTTTGTGAGAATATTGATGTATAAATCACGATATGATCGGTGTGAACAAATTTTTGTTCTAAAAAAGAAAATTGGTACTGACGATGAGAATGGCGTTTATGTCCCAAAATTAGGCTCAAATTGGTTGAACTTTTATGAAAAAATGTCAGCATAAACGCTATTGATCCGTCAAATACAGTTCATTTCAACCGATGCTATATAAAACATTGTCACTTTCATTCAGTTTTCAATTTTATCGAGAAATATTTGAGAAAAGTACAGCTAAATTGGAAAATGTCGCAGTTTGACACTATTTTTAGAACACAAGTAAAAGCTTTGATGAAAATATCAATGTTGAAAAAGGTAGCAGGAGATTGTCGGTAGATCCTATAAAGAGGGCAATATGTTAGACTGACAAAATTATCATCATTTTCTTTTTATTCTGTACTGAGGTGATCAATATCTGACTATTACCTTAGGAAAAACATATCAATCCAAGCCTCAGGCTATGGTGGTTCTGATTTTACCCCAATGCTCAGGCTCAGGAACTGTGTAATGCCCTGTGACTTGCTCAAGGCCACAACTTTTAAGGCACTGTCTGTTGTCAATTACCTCAAGGTGCTTATGCCCCCTTCTGTGCGATTCTCTATGTACTTATCATTTTTTTTTTTTTTTTTTTTTTTTTTTTTGGAAATGGTGGAGGGACACCAGAGCATAGATATGTTGAATGCTCACCTAGTAAGCCTGAAGGCTCAGATGAGGTAAATATGTTCAATAATTGCCACACTACTATGACTGATATTGTCCAGCGTTTCTAGAAATCATGCTTTTGTCATTTTCTAATAGTTTGATTTGTTGTTTTCAGTCTGGTAGTAAACATATGAGGCTGTGTCAAGCAGTCCAGGCCCTGAAGCTATAAAACTTTTTTCAAGCTCAGCTTAGCTGAGCATAAAACTTCAACTGTTTATAAACATTGAAATAGTCAAAAATTGTGGAAAATTCAGGTTCAAATCTCAAAACCTAGTACATGTAATTTAACCTGCAAATAAATATTAAAATGCCAACTGTTGGCATTTTAATGCCAACAATTGTTGGCATTTTAACATTTATGAGCATGATAAATTTTAGTCTCAGCTGAGTTGTGCCTGAAAAAAGAGTCATTACCTCTGGCCACCAGTCATACATGTGATGAGTTTTAGATGCATCAGAGATTCTTTCTTTCATTTGATGGAGGTATTTGAAAAACATATATAAAATCAGTAAAATGTAGATTTAAGAAAATCACTGGAAGTATCACATGTATGAAGTATTTTATTAGCGATTTTACAGCTTCAAGATTATAATTCAGTCATACAGACAACTGATGGAGCTGTCATGAGTACTGGGCTCAAAATTTACAGAACATTTCCTCGTATTATTCAACTTCATGTATGTAGAAGCCTTCTATGTTTGTACATGTAAAACCTCTAAGGTGTTGTGTGAATCTGGCTTGGTTTTGGCTCATTAACTTTGATGAATTAATATATATGCATGAAACTTCTATGGTTTGAACTTTTATTTCTGTACATACATGGTACATGTATAACAAGACGAACAAAGCATTATATACAATAATTGCATATTACCACCAAGGATTGGGAAGGAAAACCTCAATTTGTGGGAAGCTCTGCCTGTGATCAATGTTTTTGACATAAAATGTTGGTCAATTTTGTGTTTTACAACCCACAACATCGAAGCTCAGCTTTTCCATACTAAAACTGGTTCATAAGAAATGGCTTCCGGATTTCTGAGTTGGCAAGGAGTTATAATAAAAACACATTTTCTTTCATTTCTCAAGTCATCTGCAAGCATGTATACTTTAGGCCTAAAATAAAAAAAGGGGTTTGTCTAGGGTAACCTGACCCTACCTGGATTTTTGGTGAATCCTATTTTTTTTATCTCGATATTTCTAAGAAATTGAAGAAAACAACAGTATTTATGGTGAATTAATGACTTTTTTAACAGAAAAAGAATAAAATTAAACTAATAATTTTAAATATGCACCTTTATAGTTTTTCCATGATGTTACCCTAAACAAACTACATTTTTCCAGGCCTTGTGTATCTGAGTTCATATATATGAGCTGCATCATGAGAGATTCCAGTTTTAGCCTAGGTGAAAACAAAGAAACAGATCAGCTGTGCAGTGATCAGTGGCTTTGTTTCCGCTACAGGGAAAGTACAATTCCTCTTCTTCATTAATCCGAAAATTCAAGTGTCTAAATTAAACCAGGATACAATACGAAAACATACCCATGCAGATTTATAGTTGAAAAATTTTGATAACTAAGAATGGTTGTTTTTGCTGTAAACCTATATTGTGGGTACTACATATTATAATGGCCTTGGTGAGGTGGTTCTAACAAGTACCCATAGACAAAAATCTTTGGATCAAAAATAAGAAAAATAGACTTTTAAATAGCTACACCCATGTACACTCCAGTTTTACTATATATAAAAGTGTGGTATAAATTTCAAGGCCCTGTTATCCTAATTTTCTCTACTTTAACAATTGTTTCTATAGTTTATATCACAGTGCAGAATTTTCCTGGGTATTCACATCATGTTGTTGACCATGTCAAGGGATCACATCACATTCCTTGCATGCCTCAGACCTCTGAAAGATAATTGAAATCATGTTTAATAAAGTTGCATGGTATGTAGTAATTCACCAGCCATTTGTATCCACAGTCACTATGGTGCCAGGAAAAAGCAGGGCATAAAAGCCAGACTAGAAAAGTAGTAAAATACGAAAGATACAACTACTAGTTCATTTGAATTAAATGTGACTGTATCCTGTCTTATCTTCGACACTCATCGGAGGTTATTACCTGGCACATAAGCCCGCTGTGCCCCTATCCCCGGTCACATAGGGGCTGGGGATACAAATGACTGGTGCGTATGGTAACGCATATATTTTTCCCTAGCCCACAAAAACTGTTTGTTTGAACCCTGTTGGAAGCCATTGACCCCACAAATACTGTCCAAAGAGACAGGGAAAATTGATGTTCCCCCAAATTCTCTAATATTTCCTGTTTCCAGAAGTTTTAAATATAAATCAGCATTGACATCAGGATAACATGTCTGTGTAAGGTATATCCCTCCAAACCCCACTTTTATATACGGTAATAAAACTTTGGTATGCAGGGCCAGCAGGGGTATACCTAGTATTTTTCTTATTTTTGCTCCAAAGCAAAGCTCCATTGTGGGTACTCGTTAGATTAGAACCGCCTCGCCGTGGTGGTTCTTTGTGCACCCACAATCTCTTTTTTGAGCAAAAATAAGACAAATATTAAAAATTTACTGGTGAAAATTTTCAATCTTAACAACATAAGAAAATGTATGTTACATGGGCATGTTTTCCTAATGTAACAGCAGAGTACTAACAGTGCATACCCACAAGAATAGACTGATAATGATTAATACACAGCCTTTCTTCATTAATACACCACACTTGTTAATATGTTAAAAAAAGCAAAAAAACAACACACACACACACACACACACACACACACACACACACAAGCAAAGACAACAAAAACATAGAACTAGAACCACAACAGAAGCGGCCTTAAAATGTAAAGAGAAGCTTAGACCTGATTTATTAATTTCTCATTTCTGCCGTGGTTCATGGTGGTTCACCTGTTCACACCAATTTATGCACAAGACATTTACAAGTAGCCACTGCTCCGCCACCTACGGTGAAGGGCGGGGATTATGATAAGCTTTCAGTGCCCTGCTATAAGCCCAACCCCCAGGGGGGAAACAATGAGGTCAAAACTTTGATCTTTGCCCTGCCCTTTGCAGTACAAAATCTCCCTGTGGTTAGGATCCTATTGTCAACCCCGTCATTTCCCCTACACTGCGGGGACACTCGAAAAGTAACTGCCCTGCACTTTGGCCCAGCTTTCCCCTACCCTTCCCCGTAGGTGGGGGGAGGGGGCAGTGGTTACAAATGACTGGTGCAATTACTATTGAATTAGGGTTCCGCAAAGATCTTTTAGAGACCATTGTCACGATTGTGGATAGAGCTATGCTGTAATAAACATATTTGTGGGTACTTACGAGCAGTGCTAGAGTCTCACATGTCTAATCTGCCAGGTGTACACCCTATACATTATCTCAGGAAGGTAGCAGTATTCAGAGTATTACATGACCTTCCCCCACCCACTCCTCCTCATGTCCATGGAATGATGGTTTGGTAAATCCATAATTACATGATGAAATTTCACGAAACTGATTAATTAAATCCTTTCCACAAAATGGAGAAAGTTGACAACATTTAAAGTATCACACATTTTGATTTACAGAGAAGAACGTGTCATGATCCACAGAAATACTTCAAAAACGACCGCCGACTTTACACATGTGGTGTGACGTAATACGATCTTCTCCAATACACAGAATTAGCCTCAACACGGTCAAATCTATCTTGATGACTTACGTACGGTCAAATACAAGATCCGAGTGTGAACAAATTTTTGTTCTAAAATAATTGGCACCCTCTGAAATTGGAAATTCAGGGGAAAGCTGTGACAGGCAATATTGTTTTGTGTCGTTTTCGTTGAAAAGAGTTTGTCATGTGGCGTCTCAGTGTTACACGGTAATCTGTTATCTGTTATCTGTTATCTTCACCGCCTGTATAGGCGAACCTCGTTTAACCCACGAGTACGGGTAACCCTTCACCTAACCATTACCACTCCGCAGTGACAGGATTAATGCCCGCCACCAGTACCATGATAACCCTAACACATATTTGAATCCTGTCAATGCAGATTTCCCTCCCTTGTACCTTAACCTTAAACACGTCACTGTTGTACCATACTACCCAAAGCCCATTTTCCCCAGATGCAACAGTGACGTGGGCTGTCTGAGGTGGAGGAAAGCCAGGACATATCTCGGCATACCCGGAATATGCCTGTGAAACCACCGCGTCCGCCTGGCGACAGCCAGACCACATACATTTCGACGGGTTAATTCAGTTTTATTCTGAAAAACATTGCCGATATTGGGGCGCGAACCCGTACGAAAGTGGCATGTAGCAAAGTAGGAAACCTCCTCGCTCCCTACAGCGCTATAGCGGACGTGGTAATATGAAATCCTGGACAAGGCGGATCTAGCTGTACCGTATAGCCGCTATTGTTTTAAGCACAGCAATAAGCGTGTCATTTTGATCGAAATTTCGACCAAAAAGTGGTCGCCATTTTGTTTCGGATTATTTTGCGTCGAGTAAGGTTTCAAAATAAAATACAATTACCGCTTGTACGCTGGCTGCGTCCTCACTGTAAGGATAAAATACACATTTACACATTTTTCAAGTGCCTCGTCCGCATTGCTCACTTCCTAATTAACGAAAATTTGAACGACTGTACCTATCACTGTGTACAGAACCTCTAACACTGTGAGGCTTTTACTTCGTACAATACCTCTCATTAACTGGGACAGTAATTCCTTTCACTGAAATTCGAATTTACAGTCCTTTATTGTAAGAAATTTCGGAATCAATGAAGTGGATCTGCAAGAGTTAACTTATATTGAAAGTTCCGAAGTATTTCTTTCTTTTGGGCGTATTTTATTTTCTCAAAATTGTTTGATTTTAAAACTAGATGAAAAATGCACCGACTTTTAACAGTTTTACAACTCTCGTCAAAAACGAATGCCTCCCATATGCTCCCACGAACACCTTTTGCAATTTGTCGACCATAAGATGAAACAAGAACATGTACCAAAGTGATCAACTGAAAACTGTGGCACAGAAACAAAGCTTATAACACAAAAAAATGCAAAATACTTACCATTATCTCGCATATTTTGCCCCAAAAATGTGTTCAACCACTGGTACAGTGTCTTTCACTGATTCTACCGTGTATAGTGAATCTATAGGGTGCTGATGGGAGTCGAACCTGGGACCGCTGGATAGACAACGCTCTTACCCTGAGCCAAAAAGTCTTTTGTTTAAATTAATGCCCGTCAACAGGTATGGTCATGTCGGTACATTGCCTCCATTTTATGGGAAGTTTACCCAAATTTAGGAGGTCATGACATCAGACTCTATGATGGCCTCGACTTAAATCTATTCAGTTTTGTTGGTTGCGGCCGCAGCTTCTTGTCTGTTGCTTGGCCCACCGGGATTCAACCGACTTTTCTCTTTTGCTCTGGACTTTCAGTAATTTATGGGGCGCCCAGAGATCTCCGTCGTCGGGCAGCTTACTGAATTTGTGAGTCCTCGTTTTTGTATTCATCATGGTGCTTATCATGATTTACTGTTTGTCATTGATGATTCGTTGACTTGTTAGTTTCACCACGAGGACAGTGTAACTAACTATTAGTTGTGAACCACTACAGAAGCTGCGGGTGAGAAAACTTGTTTAAGCCCGCTAGTAATGTTATATTACTGATCATTCCAATTCTGTTGTGGTTCTTATTGTTTTATGTCTTGGTGTTGAATTTTTTGCTATTTCCACACGCTTGTTTAAGCCCGCTAGTAATGTTATATTACTGATCGTTCCAATTCTGTTGTGGTTCTTATTGTATTATGTCTTGGTGTTGAATTTTTTGCTATTTGCACCTTATGTGCGTTTTCATATTTTTAGTTCGGTTTAGGTAACATATTGAGAAATAGCTGCTTGCTCGGCTTACAATATGCTTTCTAAGTACAAGTACCTAATTGACAACTTAGGTTTTTCCCACTTCGCTTTTTGGAGTGGGAATGTCTTTCTGATTGCGCCTTTTCCTGATCATTGCCGACTTGTGCGTTTCTCTGACGCAGTAGGTCAAATATTGTATCGAATAGCTGTGCTATTTATAGAAGCTACACAGCATATGATCTACCACCCCGGTGTCTCAACCAAGGCAGATAATCTCGAATGAAGATGCAATAAGAGATAACACACCCACAATTCGAGAGGGTAATCAATTATGATAACAAGAAAGTCATTTTTATGTCTCATCTGGTCTATATCCCTGACCAGCCTCCATCTTACGAATATTAAAGTTCTTAGCTAAGAGATAAAGCATGGCTTGAAAGAAAACGCACGTCCCAAATGGGAGTCGAACCAAGCCCCACTGGACAGACGTCCAATGCTCTAACCACTGAGCCAAAGAGTCGACCCTTTGACGCATTGTGTTACATATTGTACTTATCTGTTTCAATGTATCATACAGCTGTGATATTTATGGAAAACACGTATCATTGATCTGCGACCCAAATTGTCCAACCACAGCTGTTAATTTCGAATGAATTTTGATGCAATGGGGCATAGCACAGGCCATAGGGATTAATTATATGGTTTTTATTCTTTTCATGTTTCAAATACTTTAAGCTCCACACCGAAGTTCACTAAGGTATATGTATACCATTTTACATTTTTGATGTAAGAAGGTACAAGAAGGCAATGACCAGGAAAAGGCGCAATCAGTAAGACATTTCCACTAAAAAAACGAGGTGGTAAAAAAACTAAATTGACAATTAGGTACTTATTTTTATACCAAGAATCGTAGGCTGAGTGAGTAGCTATTTCCCTATAGCGGGCACTCAGTTACCAGAACTTAACTAAAGTATGAAAACGTTCATAAGGTTCAAACAGCTTAAAAATCGACTTCAAAACATGAAACTAATAGAACCATAACAGAAGAATCGCATTGAAACTATTTGTAATATAAAATTACTGGGTGGCTTAAACCAGTGTTACAGGGCGTTTACCTCACCCTCATCTTCTACAGTGGTTCACAGCATTTTGTCATTTATAAAGTTTCTAATAAAAGAAATGGATGTTTTTCTAAGTAATATACACAGTGTTTTCTGAGGTAACATTTTTCACAAATTTACCATTTTTCAAACGATATTAGTAACATTCGAAAGAGACTATTCAGTATTGTTTCTTAAATAATATTTGAAAGTTTCCAGCAATGCCTGTTATTGTTGGGGAACTTAAATAGTAAATAATCGACTGTTTACTTGTCCTCAAATTCTCATTTTGGTGCTATTTTGTAGTATTTATTTATGTATATTTATTTATGTATATTTCATAAAAGTGCACTTAATACAGAAAAAAATGACAGAAAAATTTCTCAACCATTTGTTAACATACTAACAAATAAAGTGGTTAAAATTGATTAATCTTTATCGACTGAAGGCTTGAATTAAGGTACAAAAGTCTGAATGTAATCAAATCACAGTATTTATGAAAGAAGGTAAAAGTTATATATTTTGAAAGATATTTATAATCGTATCTATTTTATCAGGCAAATGATACCGGCGCATTGTCTCGTTAATCTAGAAAATATATGGTTATTTTGAGTCTGGTTTTATACCAACTCTTCCTTGTTTTTCAGAGAGTCATGCTAGTATATGATGTCACAGATGACAATTCTTTCGCAAAAACAACTTTATTTGCCGAGAAACTAGAAAGAGTAAGTCTTTATTTGTTATGCAAATTAAACACATTTATTCATGTTCAGTTAAGTGTCAAAATAATGTCCTCCATGTCGACATCTTGTCTCTCCTAGGTAAATGAATAAAGCAAAACGTGAACATATGTTGACCGAGAGAAGCGTGTTACGAGCAAGCCTTAACCAGACAACGCAGGTACAGCGACAAACAACCACGTAATTTAAACTTAACAAGTTTAATCAAACAAATAAACAAATAAATGCAGTAAATACATACAATAAAATGAACAAATAAGTGAATAAATAAATAAATAACTTAAAAATTAAATACTGTTCAAATAAATCCTTGTCCCTCAAATGTAAGTCCACAGGTATCCTCAGTCCAGTATCCAGAATATGAGCACATGTACGTATATTTAATCCACAATGTTATTCTAATCCAAAACACTAGTGAAAACTATTTTGAAAATATAAGAAATTTGGAAAATTGAAGAAATTTCGTAAACAATATATAAACAAATGTGTAAAATATGATTCTTTGAGGCTTATAACTCTAAGAGAGGTTTGTCAAATATTAGGTCCGTAAAAGCTGAGAAACTAAAGCACTATATTGCGTAAAATCGTGTAACTGGAGATTAAGCGGATCACGTGACCGCTTACCTGTAAGATTATCGGTCTTCTGAAGCGTCACTTTGGTAAACACACCGCTACAAATGTAAGTTTTAAGAACCGCCAATTTGAGTAAGATGGTGCCTGTATCAGTAAAGTGAAGGAGAAAAGTCTATCAGGATATGAATAGACAGTGTGTAGAAACGAAAGAGGTCCAAAAAAGAATCGTCCCGACGGACCAAATATCAATATTGGCTAGCTTGCTGGCCCATTGCGCTCTGCTGTGACACCACTGCGTTTAATCACCTTTATTAATACCTTGTGGCAGTAGTGTGTTCAGGCGTCTAATCCAATACGTTTCACGGATTCAAATGCTTAGGCAACTTACTGCAGCTGGCATTGTGCCGTGTGGCGGCCCTAAAAAGTCCCCCCGTACATCACGCATAGTGCAGATCATATTATTTCTTTCGGTCCTTTGAGATCAGTAAGAATGTTCAGAGTAGCAAACTATTTTACGTTTAGAGCCATCTTCTAAACATTTTTTTTTTCAATTTTAGACCCCGTTTAGGCATGTGTCTTTGATTTAGACAACACTTGTGTTAAATTTTTGTAATCGCAGTATATTTGTCTGGCTATCGTCGCTAGTTTATAAAGGGTCATTGACGAGGGTTCAGTACCCGAAATTGCGCAATCTGGGCCAATTACCTCCCTTTGAACGTTTTACTGCTTCCAAAGGATCAAACTTTTATATTTTATTGAAGTTGACCTTGCCATAAAAAGGTCAAGGTCATCCCAGGGTCATGATTTATACAAACTTTGAAGAGCTCCATTGCTTGATGCTTCATGCCAAGTTTCAAAATCATAGGCTTTCTAGTACTGGAAAAAAGATTTTTAAACTTTTTTGCTATTTATAGCCATGGCGGCCATCTTGGTCATGTGACCTTGACCATTTATACAAACTTTCATTCACTCTTCATAAGAATGTTCCACATAAAGTTTTGCTTTCATTAGCCAAGCGATTTCAGAGTAGATGTTTCAATATTATGGTCATACACATGTATATAGCCCCGGGGCAGGGGCAGACAACCCTCTGGGCCCAAAATCTTTTCATAAGCATAAATCTCCTGTCCATTTGCTCATTCCTAGCAAGTTTTTTGCCATTGAATGACATTTTCCTATTTTTTCACATTCAAATGCATGGGCGGCCTAAGTTGACCTTGCCGTAAAAAAGTCAAGGTCATCCCAGAGTCATGATTTATACAAACTTTGTAAAACTCTATTGCCTGATGCTTCATGCCAAGTTTCAAAATAATAGGCCTTCTGGTTGTGAAGAAGAAGATTTTTAAGGGTTTTTGCCATTTATAGCCATGGCAGCCATCTTGGTCATGTGACCTTGACCATTTATACAAACTTTCATTCACTCTTCCTAAGTCCATAAGGGCCCCGCCCCGGGGGCGTCATGGGAAAAACATAAAAAATCTTCTCCAAAACCATATGGCCAAGAGCTTTCATATTTGTGTGGACCAATGTATAATACTCTCCTTTATAGATGCTGTCAACGGTGCCCCTGGGGTGCCCCTAGGGTCCATACAGGCCACGCCCCAGGCATCTACCATAGACTTAAAATGGAAATATATGAAAAAATCTTCTCTGCAACAGCATGACACAAAACTTGTATATTTGATATACAACATTGTCATGTGGAGCTCTACATAAATCCTGCCAATCTTGCCCCTGGGGTCAAATATAGCCCCACCCCGGGGGTCATTATAGGACCCTGATCTTTTTAGATGATTTTTTCACGTGAACCAAAATGGCAGAAAAGAGGATACACAATCCAGACAAGAGCTCTTCTGCTGATGTAAGTAGGGTTTCAAGGTCACATGACCAAGATGGCCACCATACCCATATATGGTAAAAACCCCAATTACTTTGTCCAGTAACTGTACTTGCTGACTCTCAGGTGAGCGATCGTTGCCCCTGGGCTACTTGTCTCACATAATAAAACATAAGCATATATTGTACAGCAGACCTTTCACGTGAATAAATCGCCGCTGCCTCTCCTCGCCGTATGGACAGTCCACACGCACCCAGGAGAGACAACAGCAACATAGGGGGTCACCCATACATCAAACTGTTTAGCATTTGAACCTAAATCCATAAAGTAACATCACCTTGTTCATTATAAGCACAGTAAATACAGCACTATGTTGATAATGTTTACCTACATGTATGTACATGTTTGTAGGGTAACACCGATCGAGCTAAGAAGAGACTCATTGTACGTAACACCAGATTTTACGAATCCATTCAACTGTTTGTTTCAGTTTGTACCAGACCACCCTATATTTCTTGTTGGTATGACGCAGAACAACATGAAACAAAAAAGGCTTGTTTCAACTGAGCAAGGCCGAGAGAAAGCAATTCAGCTCTCTATGGATTTCATGGAAGTAAATGTTAAGGACAAAACAGTTGTCGAACAAGCATGTGCGAGTCTTTTTGCAGGTATTGCATCATTTTGTATTATGTTATGTGATTTAAGACCATCTGGACACCCTCTGACAAAATGGTTGCCTTTCAAACTTGAACTCGAATAATACCAAATGGTTGCGTTAAGGAAATAATAAACGGCGAAAATAAGACTTCTTTATTGCATTGACTTTAAACGTGCCGGCGTAAAAGACGTACCCCCCCCCCCCTGAAATAAACCGATCGCTCTAGCCCTTTGTTCAACAGATAGACGAACCATATTTATTGACTTCCATCCGATACATAACTAGGCTTCCAATACAAGTTTCAGAATGAGAAAAGCTACATATCACAAGGAGCACGTGCAGCAAATATGTTTTATTGATTTCCTTATTGCACGATTCCGAGAGAAACACTGTGTAAAATAACCTAGTATGTGTGTGTGTAAATGCTTAAGAGACAAGCGTGTGCCAAATTTCAAAGTCACATCGTTGACGAGAACGAAGTTATTCAAATTTTAAAAGTAGTGCGTTGGCATTTTTGCCAAGTGTATACTGAGTGTACTAGCCTACACAATTGGTTATTAAAATGTGAATAACTTTCGTGTGGTTTCAGTTGATTCATCCGTAATTCCGTTTACATGTAGCCCAACCATTTTCAAAAACAATCGTCAAACGTTTGAAAAACAAATTTCCCATTATCCCAATACACTTGTTTCGCCAAGGCTAAGGTACCAACACAAAATAAAGTATACTGGAATAGAAACTTAAGTTTTCAACATTACTCATTATTTTCTTATTTTCAGATTGATTTTGAATAAAACCAGTTTGTATATTTTGATTGTGGCAGTGTGTAATTTGTGCTTCACATTGAGCATTTAAAATTTTGGATTTCGTCAAATGTTATAGAGAAACGTCATTTTGACGTTTTCTACCCAAAAATCATTAAAGTCCATGATAAGTGTCGTTTTCGCTAAATGCCAAATAACGAGTGTATACGTCCGTGATCAAGGTGTGAAAATACGCCCGAAAATATTGTCAGGACTGGTTTAGATTTTATCCTTTAAAACGTGTTTTTATTTTTGACGTCAAACATGAAAGTGTAGTTTCGATGGTGTTTATTTAATCTTAAGTATGATTTTCGACGCATGACGTTATCTGTCGACAACTGTTTCAAGCTACAGTGGATCGAGCCATAACTTTTATAGCGGCTTATGGTTCTTTAGAACATCATGCACCAAACCTTCGATTTCACGGCATCAAATATATGTCCATAGACAGACACCTAAGCAAATTCATTATTTTTGACGAACCAACATTGAAACAGGAATGTTGTTGAATGTAAGCAAATTTTATAACAAGAAACAAAACTTTGCTTTTGTTCAAAGCAGGAACTTTCTAAAGACAAGCCTTAAGTTTCTAGTTCCTCTCTGTATATATGGTTGTCATCTGCAGTGAAGTCGACCACGTGACCAAGAATTTTTGAGGTACTCAAAATCAGTGGCAATTTCTGACGTTCAGCCATAGGTTACAACAATGAAATTGCCATACACTCAGCGGACGACATTCAAAGACTTGAAATGTGTGCATTGTTTTGAACAATTTCGAGCCGGAATATACATTTCTGTATCCTAAGGCATGTTCACGCGCATGCGCATTTAAACTTTGGATTTGTTAACACACAACGATTTTCGTGTCAGTTTGGTGCTAAATAGGCACAAAGGTTTTAAGATAATTGGCCAATTTAAAAAATGAGATGAAAAAAAAAAGTTGCGTTGGCTCATTTCCAATATTCCGCGGCAGGTGTCGACCCAATATAGGATTCCGTCTTCTGTAAAGAATAGATGCGGATACATTCTGCTCTTTTCCTTATAATTGGCGGACACTATGCAAGAGCCTAGGTACAATCTATACCATGCAACATAAGGCGGCGTGCTCTGCTTTATGATACACGTAATATTTTATGAAAATAATGTAACAATCTTAAGGGTGCCTACAGTCAGCAAGACCGGTTTGCACAAGTCCAGTGAAATGAACAAGTTCACTTCAATCATATCTTACATAATTATTAAACTGACCATGATGAAACTAAAATAGTGTAATACATGCCTTGGTATGTTACTTCAAAGGGAACTAGTGTGGCTACCCTAGAGAGAATGTAAATCATCAAACTCACGGAAACTGATTACATAAAAGATGTTTCTTTTATATTTGGGTGAGAAGACCAGAAAAACTGACTTAGAGGTGGCTAATATAGTAAACTGACTCTCACCAGTATTTATATGAACTGTAATAGTAGAAGTACGATTTTTTATTAATAATGGGTCGAACGTGCTCTGTGAAAAGAGACTTAGGACACAACCGAAGTTCGGCTCAAACGGTCTCCTAATATAGTAAACTAGCTCCGTATCGCACCTAAGGTACCGCCAAATACAGAACTTCTGTCAAAATCTTCGGTATGCGTGAGACATATGCGCAGACGAACGGGGAAGAAGAATAAACTTCAAAACCTATTAATCTAACGGTTTCACTGCCAAACATCCAAATAACGGCAAATACACGCTGAATTTGATTAAATTAGTAAGAACAAATATGATCCACCGATAAAAGTAACAAGAAGGTAAATTGAAAGCAATTTTGAAATCTACACCCTAAAATGTATTACGAAAGTCGCGAAATCTTATGGCAATGAATAATCAATCGCCCACGCTTGCCACAATACTGTAGTTTTGTCCTGTACTCAACAAAAAGTAACGCAAGAGATGGATATTTCCGTAAAAAGAAAAAAAAAGAAAGAAATAAAATAAAATAAAAAAAAATCAAAAACAAAAAACACTGAACTTGATCGGTCATAACTGTTACATATCATTAAACGTATGCTTAAGTTTTTCACTGTTTAAAAGATTTATCTCCAGAATGCAAAGTGTTGTCATGCGTCAAGAGCTGTCAAACCTTAGAACCTGTGCTTGAACAAAATGCAGATATAAAGGCAATTTTATAAGTGTCTTAGTACAATCAGTCGTACTCTAAAGATTCCAAACACTTTTTCTTTTCTTTTTTTTTTTTTTTTTTTTTTTTTTTTTTTTTTTTTTTTTTTTTTATAGCAATAATTGATGAATAAATAAAATGCGTTTCATGTTTTCTCGGGTAAATTATGCGTGCCAGAGGCAGATCTTGATCCAAATACACACGCCACATCATTTGGCAGTCCGAAAGGTTGAACATTGTTTTTGGACAGATTATGGCAACGTATACGTTTTAATTGGAAAATAATTAAAATTCGTCCTCTCTGAAACCACCGGGTCCACGCTTTGATATTCGGCAATGGCTAATGGTCCTATACATAAATTGTGCCATTCAGGCCCCTTGAGTCAAATGTGGCGACACCCCGGGGGTCGATAGTCTCCATAGACGTACTATAGAAAAAACATTGTCATTTGAAGGGAAAAACTTGCAGAAAATTGCAGATGGGCAGAATATTGATAATTCTGAAAAAGTATGACACAAGGGCTGTATACATGTACCATAATATTCTCTTACGATTATGAAAATTCGCAAATAAGAAATGATGCATCGTTTGAAAAAATCCCACGTCCCTGCTGGGATTTGAACCCGGACCGCCGGGGTAGAAATCGGTTGTTCTAACCACTGAGCCAAAGAGTCGACTCCCTGACGCAGTATGTCAAAGATTATACCTATATGATACATTGTATCGAATAGCTTTGCTATTTATGGAAGCTACGTATTCACAGATAATCTCGAATGAATGTTAAAAATTGTACTTATATGATACATTGTATCGAATAGCTGTGCTACGTATCACAGATAATCTAGAATGAATGAGCGGTGCAATGGGACATAACAATTCAAACATTGTTTATTAGCTCACCTGAGCCGAAGGCTTACCAGGTTAGCTTATAGTATACCCATGCTCCGGCGTCCGACGTCCGTCGTCGTCCGTATGTCCGTCCATCTTCTCCTCTGAAACCACTGGGCCAATCAAAGCAAAACTTCATGCGGAGAATACTTAGGAAGGGGGAACGAAGATTTATATAAATGGTCTAGGTCACATGACCAAAATGGCCGCCATGACTATAAATAGCAAAAACCTTTAGAATCTTCTTCTCCAGAACCAGGCCTTTCATTTTGTAACTTGACATGAAACATCAGGCAATGGAGCACTACACAGTTTGTATTAATGTATAAATCATGACGCTGGGATGACCTTGACCTATTTTGCGGCAAGGTCAACTTAGGTCGCTTATGCATTTGAATGGGGAAAATTAGTAAAATGTAATTAACTGGGGGGACCTGCTGCGAGTATGCAAATGGGCAGAAGATTTATGTATTTGAAAAAAAAATTGACCCAAGGGGGTTGTCTGCCCTTGTACCGGGGTTATATACATGTATATGACCAAAATATTCAAACATCTTCTTCTCTGAAACCACTTGGCCAATTAAAGCCAAACTTTATGTGGAATATCGTTAGGTAGAAGAAATAAAAATGTGTATTAAAAGTCAAGGTCACATAACCAAGATGGCCACCATGGCTATAAATAGCAAAAAAAATCGTCTTCTTCTTCAGAATCGCAAGGCCTATGACTTTGAAACTTGGCATGAAACATCAGGTAATGAAGCTTTTACAAAGTTTATGTAACTCATGACCCTGAAATGACCTTGACCTATTTTATGGCAAGTTCAACTCAAGTCGCATATCCAAGATCCAAGATCTCAGGTGAGCGTTTATAGGACCATTGGTCCTCCGGTAGGTAAATGTAGCAGATCTCAGTTGAGCGTTTACAGGACCATTGGTCCTCTGGTTAGCTCTGATCAGATAGTTATGGCTCCTTTTACACTCCCGTCTTATGAAATATAATATTTGTAAAAGCTTTAGAGAAAAGGAAATAAAATTGTTTCTATACATAAGCATCACGCTTAAAATTAGGTTTTGGACAATACATTCCAAAAGGCAAAAACAAAACACAAAAAGTACACAATTTCCTATATATAATAAGCTCTATAATCTTTTTTGTTTTTGATTTTATTTAACAGATATTTTTTTTTTTAAACTTCAGCAAAACCCAGCATAGCTCCAGTATTCAAGATGGCATTCTCAGAAGGCTGACAGAATATAAAGAATTGAAAAATGAGAAGCATATGTCCCTTGACTTTTGTTTATTATGAAAGTGCTAAGTTTTTAGCACTGAGACCTTTCTTCTTTATGTCATTTTCATTTGTTTTACCTTTGTTAAAACAGCATTATGCATGTTTATTCTAGAAATGAATGTTATAAGGGGTGCCCAATAAGACAAAAAGCAACAGTTGAAAACATACGCTCGTATGTCCATATAAATCATAAGCTCCGTAATCGTATTTTTTTACAAATAGCTTTTCAGTTGCGATTGTAACTACTGGTTTTTATGCTGATGTATTATCTTCTTATCAATATTACCTTGGTTTAGTAGTAATTTTACAATCAAAATAACCTTGGTGCAGAAATATTCACCCCAAGTTTATGTGTAAGTAGTGTTATATGACACTACAGTAAAATAATACCAGAACCTGTCTTGTTTCGACGCTATTATCCTTTGTAGGGTCTCATTTTTAGCTCACCTGAGCCGAAGGCTCATAGGTGAGCTTATAGGGTAGCCAGACAACTCGGACCCAAGACAACTCGGACCCTTGGTATTTTTCAGACCCAAGACGAATCGGACCCAAGCCTGAGACAACTCGGACCCAGTTTTGAGACAACTCGGACCCAACAACAAGGACGACCATGCAAACAATTTCTGTTTTATAATGTAGATAAAACTTGTATAAAACACACATACTTGCTAAAATTATAATGCAGCTCATGATGTTATTTTGTATAACCTGGGTTATTGAATATACTTGAACATTTGGTAACTACTTTGATATGATGATTATGTGATGATAAGCAAACATGTTCAAACAGAATCTCGCCTGTAGGCACAAGTGACACCTTAACTGATCTTATGAGTATCTGGATTCAATAGATAATTTAATCAACGTCGATAATTGTTTATTAATCACGACTTCTGTAATCCATAAGCGATAATCAACAAACATAAATTAACAGAGGTGTTTTAGTATATCGGTATTTGGGATATTTTAGTGGTAAGTCTGATAGATAGATGACTTGAGTATCTTTAAATACGGTGCAGTGTACTGCCTTTCAAATAAAATATAATTTGCTTTGCTCGCAAATTGTGTGAGTCTTCATCGCAAGTATTTTCTTTCTTGGTCGGAGGTACTGTCACATTCAAAGATCTAAGGAAACCGTTATAAACAAAGCACATCGACTCACCCGCGTTTCAGGGTTTACAGGTATGACGTATTTACTGTAAATTTTTAGATATTTATTGCCTATTCCAACGTGAAACGCTATCCCAAGTTTAAGAGTTCGACTCTACAGATTGCATTTATTTACCGTTATTCACATGTTCCTGCGAAAAATGGTATAGCCTTATTACCATGCATCTTTGCATTATAAACTTTGATTATTCATAAACCAATGTTTAATATAAATTAAAAGTCCAAAACGCATTCATTCTAAAACCATTGTGTTCTTTCGTTCGTATTAAAATTGCTTGTTACGTTATACATATAGTTGCGTAATAAAGACTGCTCACTCGTCTTATGAGTTTTATTAACATTTAAGATAATGCACATTTAAGATAATGCACTAGGTCATTTGTAGCCGCGACCCTCTCGGTCCCGGGGGATACCATGCATGATTTATAATATCGTCCGTATATCGTCCGTCAGTATGGGTCCGATTCGTCTTGGGTCCAAAACGGTTTTGGTCCGATTCGTCTTGGGTCCGAAAAGGTTTGGGTCCGAGTCGTCCAAGAAATTTTGGGTCCGAGTCGTCTTGGTTCCGAGTTGTCTGACATTCGCTTATAGTATACCCATGTTCCGGCGTCCGTCCGTCGTCCAACGTCCGTCCGTCGTCGTCCACAATTTCAAAGATCTTCTTCTCTGAAACCGCTGGGCCGATTGTTCTCATATTACACAATTGTAGGTATTTGAATTTTGTCTTTGCAGAAATATTTATTGAGTATATCTCTACAGTGTATGTTTTATGTGACCTTTTTCCTAATCCTTTATTTTGATTGGTTGCTGGGGTCACATAAAGGGTAAAATGTCGAAAAAAAAAACAACAAAAAACATTTAAAAATCTTCTCCTCAGAAATTGTCTACGGCATTTAGCCTGTACGTTGTATTCATGTTCCTGACAGTAGTCTCTACATAATCTGTGTTTTTGTTTTTATTTCAGTCGGAGGGAGAAATCTGGTTGCTATGGCAACTTAAAGTGTCGATAGACTTAAAACGGGAAAAGTGGAAATTTGCTATTTGTTTCTGGTCCACTCGCAGATATTTGAATTCTATTTTTGCAGAATTGTTTATAGAGTAGTCCTCTACAGTTTGGTTGACTTTTGTCCTTATCCTTTATTTTGATTGTTTGGTGGGCCCCATAAAGGGTAATTTTTTAAAATAAATATTTGGTTAATATAGCAGATCTCAGGTGAGCGTTTACAGGACCGTTGGTCCTCTGGTTCATTAACTGGTTATTATTTGAATATTTATGTACAAGGTTTATGCGAACTGTAGTACCATAAGAACTGTAAATCCATTTTATATAGCATTATAGCAAAAACACTGGTGGGTACAGACAGAAATTAGAAACGATCTGACTAAACCTGCAAATACCATATCATATGCAAAGTATTTTGATTGGAAGAATAATTGCTTTATTTGTGGGGAGAATTGTGGCCCTATAAGAAATGAATGGAAACGGGTTGATGATAGTCGGTGCAATCGATTATTGTAAAACTGATGTATATTAAAGATTATAAATTGAAAACAGATCCTTTAAGAGCAGAGCGCATATAAACGAGAAAGGGGTGGGTCATACCGCGGTTTCGGCTACTCAAGCCTCATCAGTGACAGTTGTTGAAGCAGCAGAGAAAGTCAATTTCTTCATAGTGCTAAACAGAAGAATGGCTTTATTGCTGCAGAAGCAATATATTGAGAGTTAAAAGAGCTGTTCGTTCACTTGCGCATTAGAACGAACATTCAACTATGTCAATAAGGAAACATTTGTTTAGATACAGTTTCAAAGC
Organism: Rugalucina vietnamica; assembly: GCA_964017185.1. Taxonomy (NCBI): domain Eukaryota; kingdom Metazoa; phylum Mollusca; class Bivalvia; order Lucinida; family Lucinidae; genus Rugalucina; species Rugalucina vietnamica. Next base: position 30,420,699 of record OZ024885.1, on the reverse strand, counting down.
TAAATTCTGAGTATAAAAAGTTAAAAATATTGTCCAACAATATTCACCTGACGTTGGATGAACTCTATTAGTATTTGAATATAGTTCATTGCAATTCTAAATATGTCTTCGAAGCACTTCGTGATTGTTCGTATAAACTTTGCGACTCTTTGTGATTGTAAGTACTAGTTAGCAAGGTAAATTGACCGGTATATAAAATCTTAATAAGATTGCTTTGATAAAATAGCTTTCCCAAGAGCGTATAGCTCAAATTGCAGAGCACGCAGATCTAAACAACAATTCTTGACATTTTACAATCTATAATCATTTAGTCAGTGGTTCGAGCCCCACCATCAACGTATTATTTTTCTTTCTTGTGTACGCTTTCCATTCTCATTTAAATTCAATTATTTGAATTTGTGTGTGGTTTGTCTGTTTATATTGTACATATATTTATATCATACTTTTATTAATGTCAAATATAATACATAATTTCAAATGCAATAGTTTGTATTCGTCGTCATTCCAACCAGGTACATTTGAGTTATAAACCATGTGCCCTAACAACTGTGCTATGGATCTTGCGATCAACAATGAAGCCAAAAGGCTTCAAACTGGGGTACACATTCATCAAGCATTTTATCGAGTCTCAGCGACAGTGCACGAAACATAACGATGATTTAGTATATTGCGTCATAGCAATTTAATTATGCAATGTATATAAAGTTCAACACCAGGTGAATATTTTAAGAGAATATACAATCAATGACATTTGCAATGACAATAAAACGCTCAAAGGATAATAGGCGGTCACGCTGCAAGTTTTAAGCATGGCCCTAAGGAAAACAAGAACAGTTTGTTATTAATGTCACTGCGCGCAATATTTTTGATCTCTAAGGAAATATCACGACAGGTTACAATTTTGATCGTTGCTCCCTTTGTTGTGTCTATCAACTGCACATTTGGCGGAATGCGTTGCAACATGTCCAAAAACTGAAATTATCATCATATTTTGAGTTTAAGTTGCATCTGTTCAGACATACTGTAGTTAATGCCCACTTAAACGATTTACCTGTTAAGTTATCTTTTTGTGTCAATGAAGGCCAAGACAAACTTCATGGTATAAGTGCCTGATTGTTGGTTTGGTTTTTTCCCACCTCGGTTTTTGGAGTGGGAATCTTTTTCTGATTGCGCCATTTCCTGATCTTTGCCTACTTGTACCTTCCTACGATGTATTGGTTACCTAAGCTTCACAAAAGACCATACAAAGCTAGATTTATTGCAAATTCTAGCTCTTGTACTACTACTGAACTTTATAAATTATTAACTTCCTGTCTTACTGCTATCAAATCTCATGTTATGAGATACTGTGAGACAGTGTATGAAACTTCAAATAAAAATTGGTTTTGGTCAATAAAAATTTCTGGTGAGGTGCTCAATAAATTGAAGTGTAGAGGGTTCCGTGCGACGAGCTTGTCCACATATGATTTTTATACTCTGTATACAACTTTACCACATAATCTAATTAAAGAAAAACTTCTGGATTTGATAGAGTGGACCTTCAAAAGGGCATTAAAAAACTATGGTTCACTTTATTTGGCATGTAATGACAGAAAGGCTTTTTTCACTTCCTCTGACCAAAGTCGGTTTACACTTTGGTCATGTCAGAATGTGTGCGACGCCTTATCCTATCTCTTAGATAATATTTATATTAGATTTGGGACCAAGTTATACAGACAAATTGTTGGAATTCCGATGGGTACAAATTGCGCACCTCTCGTAGCTGATTTATTTTTATACTGCTACAAAAGAGATTTCATGGATTCTCTTAACCAAGATAATCAAGCTGATGTTATTGAGGCTTTTAATTCCACTTCTAGGTACCTCGATGACCTTTTGAACATTGACAACCCTTATTTTGAAAGTATGGTCAATCAAATTTATCCATCTGAACTACAGTTGAACAAAGCCAATATCTCGGATACCGAAGCCCCCTTTTTAGATCTACATCTTTCTGTTGCAAATGGATTTGTTTCTTCTAAAATTTATGATAAGCTCGATGACTTTGATTTTGACATAGTAAATTTTCCGTTTTTGGATGGTGACGTTCCTCGTCGTGCTTCTTATGGTGTATACATTTCGCAACTTATTAGGTTTGCTAGAGTCTGCAATCATGTTGCAGACTTCAACGCTCGAAATAAATGTTAAACGGCCAAACTTCTCCAACAGGGCTATCGGTATCATAAACTTCGAAAAACCTTTTCTAAATTTTATCGTAGACACTATGAATTGATTTCCAAATACAATGTTGGGTTAAAGACGCTTTTAAATGAGGACCTTTCGGAACCTGAATTTTATGGTGACTTGGTTTACAAATTTAAGAAACTTATAAGAAGTAGTGATTTTTCTATTCAGTTTAGAAAAATCATAACACGTTACAGACGTATAGGTTATAACTTGAATGTTATGCAACAGTCTGCATGCTTAGTTTTTAACCCAATCACGGTTGATAACTATGCTGCCTTCTTTAATTGCACGCCGGTGGGTCGGGCGTCAGACTCTATGATGGCCCCGACTTAAAGCTATTTATTTTAGTTGGTTGGGGCCGGAGCTTCTTGTCTGTTGCTTGGCCCACCGGGGTCCAACTGATGTTTTTCTTTTGCTCCGGAGTTAGTAAGTTATTTGGCGCCCAGGGATCTCCTTCGTCGGGCAGCTTACTGAATCTGTGAGTCCTGGTTTTTGATTCATCAGGATGTTTATCATGATTTATTTGTTTGTTCTTGATGATTCATTGACTAGTTAGAGATTCACCACGAGGACCGAAGGACTGACTAAATGTTATGAACCACTGCGGTAGCTGAGGGTGAGGTTATGGCCATGTAAAATCGATTTAAACCCGCCAGTAACTTTATGTTACTGATCGTTCCAAGTCGATGTGGTGGTTCTTTTTTTATGTCTTGGTGTTTAAAATATTTTTGTGCTGTTGGCGCCTTATGTATGTTGTCATATTTTTAGTTAAGTTAAGGTAACTGAGTGGCCACCTATTGGGAAAATAGCTGCTCATTCGGCTTACGAAATGTTTTCATGGTATAAGTACCTGATTGTCAGTTTGTTTTTTGTCCACCTCGGTTTTTGGAGTGGGAATCTTTTTCTGATTGCGCCTTTTCCTACATGCAATTCTAGATTTATGTGCAAAATGTATTATTTACAAAGAAATATACACATTAAGTCGTTTAAGGGAAGATAAGCCAGATTTAAATTTTTTACACTTTGACTTGAGCATTTTTGATACTAAACAAAGGTTAAGGGACATACGCGGGCTATTTTTAATCGTTATATTTTGACAGCCTTCTTGGGTGCCCTTTTTTGTATACCGGTGTTATGTACGGTTTGCCACGGCGGCAAATGCCGGATTTAAAAGCTTCAAACCTAGAACAAGACAAAACAGTTTGGTATATTGAATCAATAGGAAATAAAATTTTAGAGCTTGTAATGTATGGGGATTTTCTTTTGCCTTGTTGGGTAGCCGCTACTCCACTCTCGAGCGCATGTGCATAATGTAGATTTTGCAAAGGACAATGCACGAAAATAATATTAAGATAGAAGATTTAAGTACTAATAACTAATTTTAGCGTTTTTGTTATTAAACAAAAGTCAAGGGACACATGCCTCTCATTTAATCGAAATTCAAAGTTTTGACGGCCTTCAACGGCGACCACTTTTGTATTTAGAATCGATAACAAATAAGATTTTAGAGCTTATTCTATATAGGAAAATATGTATTTTGGTTGTTTTTAGGTTGTTTTTTGCCTCGTCGGGTTGGGAAACTAAAACCGTTTTTAAGCAAAAAGCTTATGTAAACAAATTATTTATGTTTCGCTTAAACCCTTAAAACTATTATATTTGATACAAAAGCTTTGAAAAAGTAGTCATAACTATCTGATCATAAGTAATGAACAAGTAAACAAACATTCTGAGGTGAAAAAAATGGAAACGTGTTTCTAAAGATATATAGAGACTTCAATATTACATGTATTTGGGTATTCAAATACTAAAACAATGCAAACGTATAGGGTATAGGTATAATTTTGAAGAAATGATAGCCATCTTGGACGCCATCTTGAATACTGGTGTAATGCAACGTTTGCAAAGGTGGTAAACGGTTGATTTTGAAACTCATATGACATATAGTACTGGACTTACATCATCAATAAATCACCTGCTACATTGTATTGAGATAACCTGATTACCCCTACGCAGTATTGATGATGATGTTATGCCAATTAGAGAATTGAAACACATTTGTGAATGCCTTTGATGTTTGTAGTAGCCAGGATTCTTGCTACTGCTCTTCCAGATTTGATCAGTCGTAGATGTTTGAGTCAGCTTAGTGTAAAAAGGTACAAGTAGGCAAAGATAAGGAAAAGGCGCAATCAAAAAAAGATTCCCACTCCAAAAACCGAGGTGGGAAAAAAACCAAACTAACAATCAGGTACTAATACCATGAAACACATCGTAAGCTGAATGAGCAGCTATTTTCCCAATCGTAGGCCACTCAGTTACCTTAACTTAATTAAAAATATGAAAACATACATAAGGCCCCAACAGCACAAAAAAATTTAAACACCAAGACATAAAACAAAAAGAACCACCACAGAAGTAACACAAAGTTACTGTCGGGCTTAAACCGGTTTTACAGGATCCTAATTTCACCCGCAGCTTCTGCAGTGGTTCATAACATTTACTAGTTAGTTCTTCGGTCATCGTGGTGAATCTCTAACTAGTCAATGAATCATCAAGAACAAACAAACAAATCCTGATAAACATCCTGATGAAATAAAAAAAATACAAGGACTCACAGATTGAGTAAGCTACCCGACGCTGGAGATCCCTGGGCGCCGAATTACCTAACTCCGGAGCAAAAGAAAAACACCAGATGGACCCTGGTGGGCGAAGCAACAGACAAGAAGCTCCGGCCCCAACAAACTAAAATGAATAGCTTTAAGTCGGGGCCATCATAGAGTCTGACGCCCGACCCACCGGCGTGCAATTAAAGAAGGCAGCATAGTTATCAACCATGATTGGGTTAAAAACTAAGCATGCAGACTGTCGCATAACATTCAAGTTATAACGTATACGTCTGTAACGTGTTATGGTTTTTCTGATCTGAAAAGAAAAATCATTAATTCCTATAAGTTTCTTAAATTTGTAAACCAAGTCACCATAAAATTCAGGTTCCGAAAGGCCCTCACTTAAAAGCGTCTTTAACCCAACATTATATTTGGAAATCAATTCATAGTGTCTACGATAAAATTTAGAAAAGGTTTTTCGAAGTTTATGATACTGGTAGCCCTGTTGGAGAAGTTTTGCCGTCATACATTTATTTCGAGCGTTGAAGTCTGTAACATGATTGCAGACTCTAGCAAACCTAATAAGTTGCGAAATGTATATACCGTAAGAAGCACGACGAGGAACGTCACCATCCAAAAAAGGAAAATTTACTATATGGTTTGGTATGGCATATTGGCATAAAATAAAATAAGGGTTGGTATGCTTTGGGAATATATTTCAACTACGACTGTACTCAGTCTAACCAAGACAAAGATTTTGGTATAAAGAAACGCATGTGGAACTCAACAGACCAACCCTTCTTGAAAGATAGCCCATTTGCTTACTACATGTAATAAACTGAATTTTCCTAAGTTGTAAAAATTGAAGAAAAAAAAAACAATATTTTTATTTTTCTTATTATTGTTCGAAACATAGATTTTGGGTGCATGCTAGATCCACCTCGCCTAAGGTTAACCCACAATCTATGTTTTGATCAAAAATAAGGCAACTAGGTAAACCCCTGCATACCCTAAAGTGAGGTTATGGCCATGTAACACTAGTTTAAGCCCGCCAATAATTTTATATTACTGATTGTTCCAAGGCGATACTTTTTGTTTGGTTCGTATTGTTTTATGTTGTAACACTTAGCCGACCGTACAGATTTTAACAAACTAAAAATGTTCAGATATTCTTAATCCATTGCAGAGGGAAAAAAGTGAACAGTTTTACAATTTGCTGCTTTGCCATATAATTAGCTACAAAGTAATTCGAAAATTACTGGTACAATTATAAGAATAAAGACAAATCAACAATTATTTAACACAACACTATGAGCGTCTAGGCTCTAAAATCTAAATCAAATTTCAAGCACTGCACACTCACGTTTGAAGCGGCAGTGTTTCAACTCTATTTTCTTTCGAGAGTTACAGAGCTTTGACTTTGGAGCATAACCTGTGAGTACAGTGCGGAGTGGACGTGTTTATGTGTCGCTTATTAAAAAATTCTCAAAAGTATGATAATTCGTTAACTTCTGTGTCAAATTCATACAAGAACTAGGAAGGAATTACATTTCTAGCCAGTAAGCAACTTTAGTATTCTAAACTAACAGATAACAGAGGATATTGTCAATTAGTAATTAGTTTTCGTGACTGAAAAATCCACACTGGACAGGCCACGCTTGAAAAATCTGAAAATATACTGATCAAAAATAGAAATGCGACACAGTTTTTGAGGTTAAAAATGCTTGAAGTATGGCAATTAGTGAATTCTTTGGAACGATTTTGATGATATAAAACAACACTATTAAGCACAAAATAGAAAATCAAATACAGATACAATTAAATGAAATACTAGATCATTATGGCCATGAAGATAGACGTAGAAGACAGTAAAAAAAATCGTAGAGAAGCTTGTATAAGCGAGAAAGGCGGTAGTCTGCTGAACGATGGTAAAGACAATGATAATATTAATCAAAGTACAACTAAAGATGAGGCTGTCTCAGAGAAATAAAAAAAAACAGTGATAAAGTAAATACCCAACATAAGGTCGCTACACAGACAGAAATACTAAGTTCTAGATCTAAGACTAAGGAATCAGCACGCTTAAAGAAGAAAGCAAAGAAGGCAAGAGTTGAAAAAGAATCTGAGGGAGAATGGGAAGATCTGAGTTTTCAAGAATCCATTCAGTTACAGTTAAAAGATGTAAGTGCAAGTCTGGCAAATCTTGTGAATAGATTAGAACTGAAGAACGAGTTCTCGAAATTGTTCGACACAAAACTTGATAAATTAATGACTACAATGAAAGAGGAGATCATTAAATCAGTTACTCATATAATTGAAGTGTTAGAAGGAGAGCTGCATGATTGCCAAATAAATAATGACACGTTATGTGAGAAGGTCAAATCAATGGAAAAGACGCTGAAGGATAAAACAGATACGATAGAAAATCTGAAGAAAGAGTCAGAAAATAAGAAACAAGATATTGAAAGGCTCCAGTATTGCCTTGGAAGACTCGGATAGAGCGTTCTATTGTCGGTCAAATGAGCTCGAGCAATACAGCAGGCGAAACAACATTAGAATATGGGGGATTCCAGAAGCAGAGGGTGGAGAAGATGCACAGGCAACGATAGACAGAGTAGTGATGGTCTTGAATGAGAAACTAGGGGCCAAATTAAGATCATACCTGTACGACATAGACATTGCTCACAGAATTGGGAAAAAGAAGAAAAACAAGAAGTCGGGAAGATGCATAATTGTTAAGTTTCTATCCAGAATGTCAGGGATAAAATGTTTGAAAGACAGAAAAACTAGACTGAAGGGAACTAATATATTTATTCAGGAAGACCTAACAAATCTCAATTACTCGGTATACATGGCTGCAAGAAGCAACGATGAAGTACAGAAGTGCTGGACAATAGATGGTGCTGTATATGTTGTGATGAAAGGTAGCGAGGAAATAACTCGAAAAGAATACTCTGATTACCAAGACTGGCTAGATTTTGTTGACGATGGCGTCGAGGGAGAAGATGTGGTTTACGAATCAAAACAAGTTTAATAATTATAAATTTCAAGAGTTCAAATCATGTTAACACGCATGTTTAACTTTGTTTTGACAATACACAACCTGCATGTGTTTATTTATTAGTTTTTCCTTCGTCGTTCAATAGTTCAATTACTATTTAGTCTGCCATATCTAGAACTGAAAAACATATTTTAATATAGAAATGTAATGTTGATCAGCCGTATCCAAGTATTACAATATTTTGCTTAACATGAGTGTTAATATGACTTGAAGACTAGAAAATGTTGAATTCGTATGTTACCATTCAGGACGTTGCATTATCAATTTTGTGCATTATATATTTTTTTAACTGTGAAAGAAACGTAATGAAGTAGCTACTCCAAAATTTGGACAACTTATAAAACAGTGCTCACTTATTCACACAACGACACGATGATATAAAATATCATATTCTCTGATAAGCCGCATATTTGTCCATTTTTGTTAGTGTTATTGACGACCAGTATTGATATGAAATTGACCGCGTCTCAGGAAAGTACTAGTAAGTAAGTAAGTAAGTAAGTAAATACTTTATTTTACGAGGGTAGCCCAATTAGCAGAGCCAATCTTCCTTGGGGCCCTCAAAAACATGGTTATAACATACATGCATTATACATTCAATACAATTTGTTTAGATAAAAAGTGAAAACAAAACAATGACATGTACGCAAAGTAAAGAAAGAAAGAAAGATAGATAAACAGACAAATAGAAAGACATACAGATAGACAGACAGACAGAGAAATGGACATACATGTAAATGATATGACTTAATAATTAATTATTTTAGCAAATGGCGGTGGAGGTATTTAAACATTTCAATCAAGTATCTATCAATGTAAAATCCATTCTGTACATTTGCTTATGAACATTGGTAATGACGAAGAATCATTTATACTTATTGGGATACTATTCCATACAATCACGCCTGAATAAGATAAACTACCTTTAAACAAATTACATTTCGCTTGTGGTACAATGAACTTTTTATTGGCTGCTGACCTTAAATTGGAAGATGTATTATCAAGATTTGCATCTCGCATTAAAAACATTTCATTTAGATAACTAGGGGCCAAATTATTCTTGATTTTATACTTTATTTTTGCTTTGCTGAGGAAAACACTTTGATCAAATGATAAAATCTTTAACCGTTCAAATGCCTCAAACAATCCGTTATATTCATTGCCCAAAATCAGTTTGCATGCTCGTCTTTGTTATTTAGTGATTTTGTTTATATTTGCGTTTGAAGTATTACTCCATATCAAACTACAGTAATCTATATGAGGTCTAATATATGCGTTATAGAAAAGTACTCTGTGTTCCACAGATAAATAAATTCTAATTTTGCTCAAAAGCCACATGTATGAAGACAACTTTTTAGACAGAAAATTAAAGTGATTATTCCATGTAAGGTTATTATCAACATGAATGCCTAAGATTTTGTCACAAGTCGTAATGTTTACATCGATGTCATTATACTGAAGAGTCAAACCTGCATTACACAAAGCAGTTCGCTTCTGCCTACTTGTAATGAGCATGAGTTTGGTCTTATCCATGTTCAAAATCATACCGTTTTCACGGCACCACATTTCAAGACAATCGAGCGACTTCTGCAAATTTCTTTCAAGCTCGAATTTATCACAATTACTGTAATATATAGTCGTATCATCAGCATATAAGTCAATGGTACAGCCATTATCTTTTAAGTACAAATTAAGTACAAAGGCAAATCATGAATGAAGATCAGAAACAAAAGAGGCCCCAACATAGATCCCTGAGGAACACCATGAATAACATCAGAAGCATCTGATAAGTTATTATTCAAAGATACACGTTGCTTTCGGTTACACAAATATGATTCAAACCAAGATAAGCACGAATCAGTGCACTTGTAGCATTTCAACTTCCTTAAAAGAATTTCATGGTCTACTAGATCAAAAGCCTTTCGAAAATCAACTAAAACACAGCCTACCATTTTTCCTTCATTAATAGCTTTAAGCCAGGAATCTGTCATGAGAATAAGTGCAGATTCGGTGGAGTGTTTGGGGCGAAATCCACTTTGGGATTTATGTGACAATTGAAAATCATTTAAATATTGAGAAAACTGTTTTTCTACCCATTTTTCAATTAATTTGGAAATTGTTGGTAATATTGAAATAGGTCGGTAATTATCAATATCGTCTTTACTTCCAGATTTAAACAATGGCTTAACCTTTGCCTCTTTCCAAATATTAGGGAACTGATTTAATGATATGCTTTTATTAACTATGAATAAAATACTAGGAGTAATGACATTCGCAGACACTTTAAGGATTTTAGGGCCTATGGTGTCAAGTCCCGTCGATTTGTTTACATTTAAATTTGACAAAAATGTTTTAATAAATGCTTGATTTGTCAGCGGAATTTTGAATTCCGTATCACAAGGGACCTTAGTGGACACGTAGTTGTGAAGTTTTTTAAAATCGGTCTCAACAGTAGGTTGCTTTAAAGTCGAGGCTATATTCACAAAGTAGCCATTAAAAATCTCCGTTAATTCAGACTCATTTGTGACAAATTTATCGTTTAATTTTAAGCTCACATTTGATTTGTTTTCACTTCCTTTACTATTCATACCAAATTCCTTGAATATTTTCCAAATGTTCCGGGGATCAGATTTTCCCTCCTCAATTTTTGACTTATACGTTTCTTTTTTCGCGTTTTTTATCAATCCCGAAACCTTATTTCGTAAAACTTTGTAGTCGGTAGTATTTAATTTATATTTATTGCGTTCTTTTATTAAATCTAATATTTCCGGGGTCAGCCAATCTGGTTGATGCTTATGCTTAACTCTGTGATTTTTAATTGGTGCATGTTTGTTAAGTACTTCTGTAAATAACGATGTCCAAACTGTAACCATATCATCGACAGTATCAAAACATTCAATTATTTCCCAAGGGACCAAAGCCAAATCATTAAGAAAGCGGGGTTCTTCAAAATTTTTAAAAGATCTGTATGTAATATATTGATGCTCATTCTTTCTATCATAAGAAACGTGAGACGATCGATTACAAAATATTCCGTAATGGTCACTAAAACACAATTTCTCAACATTAACATTTTGAATATTATATTCATTGTTTGTATAAATGTGGTCAATAAGAGTACTAGACTCACCTGTTACTCTGGTTGGTTCACTTACTAGCTGAGTTAGACCTAGAGACGTTATAAAGTTACCCCATTCCCTTTCAATATCATTATTAAGCAAATTTTTGTTTATGTCACCCATAAGAATAAATTCTTTTTCTTCATTTAAAATAGTATCTATAAAATCTTCAAATCCGTCATTGTACTCAATTTTAGAATCAGGCGGTCTATACATATTACCAACCAAAAACGATTTGCCATTTTCAGGCGAAATTTCCAACCACAAACAGGAAATATCATTAGTTTCTAAGTCTTCGCGCCGTTTGGCATTTATATGATCTCTAACATATACGATTATACCTCCACCGCCATTAGAAACATTGTCTTTTCTAAAAGGTGTTTGAAATCCATTGATTTTAAAAGTTCCTGTCAACTTGTGTTGTTTTAACTTAGTTTCACTCATTCCAAAAATGTATAAATTTTCATTTTCTTTGTTTGTTAGCAATATCGAAATTTCGGAAAATTTATTTAAACTATCTCCATATAAACCTTGTATATTCAGGTGACCAATGTTATAACCTTTTTTCTTCAGCTTGAGAGAAAATGGATCTTTAGACTTACTTAAATTCAAATTATTATTAGTTAATTGAGTATCTTTAAAATTATTTCTGTTTGTTAGCGTTTTCTTAGAACAGATGTCATTAGGAAGAGAATCAAAAACTTTTGGAATGAGCTTGTTTTTAGAAATACCATGATGTTCTTCATTTTCATTATGTACACTAACTAACAATTCTGAACATTTACTTATTTGTCCTCCATTTAAACTTTTACTATTTGAATCAAAACTGTTATGTCCATTCTTCATAATCGATAAACGCTCAAATTCTGATTGGGATTCTTGAGACAATATTGAACTAGTATTCATAAAAATAATATGCTCTGATGTTTTGTTCATCTCAAAGTTTGTTACCTTACACTCTTCAAAAGTTAGTAATGATATATCAATTGATTCACATTGACAGGGACATTGAAATAATTGATTACAACTGTTACACAGATTTTCTAAAACACTAAACTGATTTGTCAGCGTCACAACAGTATCTTGTTTGGCAATTGTGCCTAACCCCTATTGGTTAAACCAACATTCTGAAAATATGTGACCTGGCATGGAACACGCATAGCACGTTCGGTTATACTTCGACGATTGTCCATTGAACTGGGTGTTTCTATTCACCCTACCACGTGGCGTTGAATTGTTGTATCTACCATAGTGATGCCCCATACTTGGTATCCTCCTGTCACTCCTACCCTTGTGTAGATCTGACCCGGCACGGTACACGCATAACTGGAAATCCCGTACAATCTTCACATGTCGATTGATCGCGTCAATAAGCCGTTTTGTCCCAGAGTTAGACAAGTGAATGCCGTCATTAGAATAATATCGTCCACATGGCATACCATCCGCCCCGAAGAACAACTCGTTTGTAGAAGTTATTAGCTTTACATGGTGCATCCGCCAATGATTTGCTACTCGTTCAATACTTGTATTGAGTCCAGAAACATCAACATCACCCCTGGAAACAACTTTGCAGAGATATACGGCACAGTCATTGTTTGCCGCCTTGATGTATCCAACCAGCTTGTCGTACTTTTCCTCGAACAAACCCGTCTCAGTTCCACTCGAACCATCCCGCCGACACATAGGATTATATTCTGAAACGACTTCATATCATACACTGCGATTTCGTCCCATATATCCTTGATCTTGGCGCCATTTTTCGAGCATATTCTGACCCCATTTTCTAGGCCTTTGGAATTTATACCCTTTAATAAGGAGTCCCCTACAATTAGTGTTTTGAGTGACTTCGGCGATGTTGGAATACTTTGGTTCAAGCCGTTTCTCTCCCTGTTGTTGTTTTCAATCTGGTTCCGGTTAGTAATATGAACAGGCACTGGTTGAGGCGTCGTTATTGTCCTCGTTCTAGAGTCTCCATTAACTAAAGCCGGTGCGTTTCTCGGATAGTACTGTTCCTCTTTTTATTAAATCCGAAATTTCAAGCTTCTAACCTGCTTCTGTAGCTGTACAGGCCGGTTTGTGCCAGACCTGTTCGGAAACCACATTGTTGTTTTTCTCACGAGACGGCCTAATTATATTGTCCGTGGCATGTGTTACATCTATTGTACTTTCATTTTAACTGTAAATGTATGGTCATGATGAGCCGCGTAAAGAGATGCCCTATCTATGTATATGTAAATTACTGATTCTTTCTACCATAACAAAATGGTACAACCATTTCAGTTCCTGGAGCTAAACTTTCAAGAACCTATCATTTTTGTGTTGTCGCCCAGTCCTCAGGTTCAAATGTTGATGGTGATGCGGTTCAAATGTTGAAATTATAATATGATCGATGTGTTTTGAATAATACTTAAAACAGTTGTAATAGAGTCAATTTGATCGTAAAGTCTCTTTTTAAGATGTTGTTTTTGAAATATGATAACTTGTCAAATCATTGTTTGATCCGAAACATGCATTGTGGGTGCTCGTTGAATCCGCCTCGTCGAGGCGGTTCAAACGTGCATCCGCAGTGTGTGTTTTGGCGAAAGTATTAAAGATATCGATTTTTTCTGGTGAAAAGCCGAAAAAAATCGCTGTTTATTACATGGGCATGTTTGCGTTATGCTGTATTTTCTCTGCTATAACATGTATCGATGCATTCTAGCATTCGCTCAAAGCGTGTAACTGTACATGTAATATATTTATGTTGTATTTACACTTCTAACAATTTTAAGTAGAGAATACATTTTTGTATGTTTTCATTTAAAACAGTAAGCATACTAAAACTTGTCTTTTCATTGAAGGACATGCAAAAAGGACGAATCGCATTCGAGTGAATGTCCTTATTATTTCGTTTTCGCTAAGGGCATAAGGTTGTAATATTATCAAAACTGACCTACATGAAGCCGATTCCCCTTAGTTTTATCCCTTGTGGAATACAAGGGATGAACAATGGAGAGTGAGGATATTTCCCAATTTAAGCAGTATGCAGACATAGTTTTGGTATGCTTCATGTAACTCACCGCGAATAAGATAAGTCTGAAGTGTGTCATGAATCCGAAGTGTGCAGTCTAGATCTTGTCTCATAGAAATTTTATTTATAAGTAACGTTACCTGACTCCATTTATGTCTTTAATTTTTTTTCTGTAAATATTGGTTCAGTCACGAGTTTGTAGAGTCAAAAAAAGCATGTAAGGGCACGTGATTACTCCCATCGATATAAAATCAAATTTGAGCACCAACTATCATGAATCTTTGACGCATTTATGACTCAGTAAACTTGTGTAGGGATCATGAGCTGATGTGTTCGACGTTTAATTTCACCATTTCTTCTGTTCTAATTTTCTTTTTGTAAATGTATAAAGCAAACGAAGCACAAAGTTCGACACAAATCTTAATATATAAACCCTAAATATGTACTAGTTTTTAAAATACATCTTCAAAAGATGCGGAGTAAATAGTCACCATGGGGTGACCTTAGATAAGAGATCCGATTGTTGATGCAGGAAAGTATACTCCAACTTGAACTTTAAGCATATGTTCATTTGTAGTCTCCCTTGACGCGGTTCGACGCGTCTTTTTATATACGTAAACTGTATGCACTCTATTAATATTACAATTAAGATCAGTGAATGAGTGTATTAAATAGTTGATGCCTTTTTGGCTGTTGGTCTGCCGGACCGTCTGTCAGTCTGTATGTATGTCTATAAAAGTGCCAGGAACACATAAATGTTGCTTTATGATGTCCGTTGAGTCATGTCAATGGAATGAAATAATATTTGCAATACGTTTGGTATCATAAGATATTTTAGTTTATTTGTATCTACCATGTTTAAGTGATTATTTTTTCTCTCCTTTTCTCCAATAAGAAGGTTTTCATAAAAACGGGTAAATTCAGCTTTAGTAGGTAATTTGAATATATGTTTGGATCTCGTCGATAGAATATTGCACGGGTAGTAATGCATTTAATGGTTAGTAAGACTAAAAACTATAAAAACGTACACCACACCGGTCATCCGTAGACAGCCGGCGCGATGACTGTTATTACTAGAATGGTATGTGCAAACCACATTACAATATTTGTTTCATCCGCTTCGAGTCGGTCGCGTTGGCTGTCTCTGGATAACCGATTGGAATCTATAATTACAATTTGAATAAGCGTTTATGTATTCACACAGGTACATATGCATTCATCCAAAAAAGTGGTAATACAAAATGTATACTTTGAACTGCCAATGTTTTGTGTATGAATGTTTTGTTGTGCTTCAAGCATGATGTAGATATTTTTGAACATGTTATCGCATGACGCTCTTTTTGTTTTTTATCGCCGTTGTGTGCATGCATTTACGACGCATTAAACCTTAATATAAACAATGAACTATGCAATTTGCTATGGTGTACTAGCTGGGTCAAAAGTATTTATTTATCGTCGGACGAAAAATAATATTCGTCGGACGAATATTAATTATCGTGGGACGATATTTATTTTTCGTCCGACGATAATAATTATTCGTCCCACGATAAATAAATTTTCGTCCGACGATAATTAGTATTCGTCCGACGATAATTATTTTCGTCCCACGATGAATAAATACTTTTGACCCACCCGGAGCGACTCCTTTTATTAAGCGTTAGCCAGAGAGCTCATTTGCATCAACCAATCAAATTGGCTGTTACAAATTAATCCCTGTCCAGCCAAACCGCATCGCCTATTTTCTATTTGTAGGTGTCAGTTACTAAAATCCGGGACTGACATGCCCGAAGTTACGTTCGTTAAATGTTAGTGGTAAAGTAAATAATGTCTGACGATATTAAAGTAACAAGTTTTTAGAGGTCTGAGTACGATGTAAAGTACAACTTGTCAAGCTATTTATAAAGTATCCATTGTCAGAAATTCCGTCGGGAATATGAAAAAAAAGTATACATTTACAAAAACAAAGTACAAACTAGTTTCATTGTAAGAATTTAGGCTTATCATTTCGCACATGCATTTATTCAGTTTCGTGTTACCCAAATGCCGACTAATCCAGGCATGAAGGTTTTAAAACAAGAATTCCCATTTCAATATTTAAACAAGACAAACAATGACCGCTTTACTGATTTAAATTTTCTCGAAATGATAGCTAAAACATGTTTCGATTCGCAGTGACACCTACTGTCAATAATATACTCGAGACAAAGTTCAAACCTCTTGTGTAAACATTATAATATTTTATGACATTATGACAAAATGATATTCATCTCCAACGAATTTGCATCAGTAAATTATGCCCGCTCATAAACAGTCAAGAATTTCATTTTTTGTATACAACCGTTAACCCAACACAACTAAGAAATAAGGCTACCTCAAACCCAACACAACTGAAAAATAAGGCTGAATTTTGCTGGAAAATGTTTTTCCCGCAAACAGTTCACATTTTGAAATCAATAAATGTTAGATACGGATGTTGCATTTTACCATTTTGTGACACTTTTACATTCTGTTAAACATTGACGCATGTGAAAATAGCGCCCCGATTTTTCTCAGTTTAACACTGAAATCAAACATATTTTAGCATTCAAGTGGTTTGCACGTGAACGCCTATATTCATTCAATGCAGATTCGACATCGAAGAAAACGCCCAAATATTCATTTAAATTGTAAATGTAGCAGTAAAGCATGCAGAAATTCAAGCCCGAGCGCTAATACTTTCATCAGAAAAACTCCCGGCTGTTGGTTCGCATTAATGCCAGCCTTTCAGGACGCGGGCTTTTAGCGGGGATTTTACTATATAAATTTGTCATGCTTTTAGCGAAAAAAAAATACCCTGACCCTGCACCAATAGGGACTGTGTATATAAATGATTGGTGCATATAATAGTTCATACCAATGAAGCGGCTCCATCCAGACAGGTCTATAAATTGTTGACTAGGGCGTTAAAGAAACAATTAAAATTCCTTGACAGCAGTAAAATTAGCAAAATGTCGTCATGAATGAAAATTAGATTTTTTAACGAAAACGATACGATGAGGAATGTCATAAGCAGAACTTTTCTATCACATGTATTACCGGAGTTATGGACAAAAGTCGGAGACGATGATCAGAAATTGATCGACTCCGTATATGAAGATAAAAGTTCCGTGCCAGCAGTTCACAAGTAGAGAACAGTTTGTCGCCTGTTTTCGTTTAAGGTCTCTCTTTAAACTAGTTAACAGGTTTGCCACGATTCACATCAAGATGTGATATGATCGTATAAGATCCGTTTCGATAATCCCGATTCTCCCACATTCCAGTCGTGGTCGAATCGCGGTAAGTGTAAAATCCCTATTAAATCCCTATTACTTGTGAATACTAGTGGTCAAAATGACATGTAGGTTGATTAAGTAATTTCGAGTGATACAGAACCGTCGTTGAACAAACAATTAGGTGTTTTCACACCTCGAAGATTCACAAAAATCACAAAGTCCATTTTTGCAAGTAGGAAGTGAAGTGAAATACATGCACGAACTATTTCAAATGTCTTAGAACGCTAGCCACAGTCGTTCGACAACTCTGCAGCTTTTCAAAACCATACTGAAGCTCCTTTAACGTCAGAGGGCTTGGTCAAAATACAAAACGTAGACAAATCTTTAATTGTTTTAAAAAACATAATTATGACATCTGTCTCTTACAAGAAACACATTCCAAAATAGAAAGTGAATCACTTTGAACACGCGAAAGTAAACAGTATATTTTCTTTAGTGGTAGAAGCAGTACCAGTGGCGATGTGTGTACTTTGGTAAAACAATCCCTGAATCTTAAGTTTATATATCATAAAGAAATAATACCTGGAAAAATACAAGCCATAAAACTAAGCATAGGTGATCATGATATTGTTTTTGTAAATATATATGGTCCAAATACTGATGATGTTGCTTTCTTTGAAAAAAAAAAAAGGTACAAGTAGGCAAAGATCAGGAAAAGGCGCAATCAGAAAAAGATTCCCACTCCAAAAACCGAGGTGGGAAAAAACCAAACTAACAATCAGGTACTTATACCATGAAACATATCGTAAGCCGAATGAGCAGCTATTTTCCCAATAGGTGGCCACTCAGTTACCTTAACTTAACTAAAAATATGAAAACATACATAAGGCGCCAACAGCACAAAAAATTTTAAACACCAAGACATAAAACAAAAAGAACCACTACAGAAGTATCGACTTGGAACGATCAGTAACACAAAGTTACTGGCGGGCTTAAACCGGTTTTACAGGTACCTAACCTCACCCTCAGCTTATGCAGTGGTTCACAACATTTAGTTAGTTCTTCGGTCCTCGTGGTGAATCTCTAACTAGTCAATGAATCATCAAGAACAAACAAATAATCATGATAAACATCCTGATGAATCAAAAACCAGGACTCACAGATTGAGTAAGCTGCCCGACGATGGAGATCCCTGGGCGCCGAATAACCTACTAACTCCGGAGCAAAAGAAAAACACCAGTTGGACCCCGGTGGGCCAAGCAACAGACAAGAAACCTTGTATATTTTTTTTGGAGAAAATGATGATGAAGAAAATTATGTCATCGGTGGTGATTTCAATACAGTTTTAGATCCGAAGTTAGATAAATTCGGTGGAATAGCAGGCTCTCACAGAAAATGTAGGGAACAAATTTTAACAATAAAGGAAAGTTTTGATTGGCCGGTGTTTGGCGGATTCGTAATCCTGATTTACGGCAATTCCGATTATCGGAAAAGATGGCGTGACGTCATCAGCCAGCATCCGGGTCACTCTCACGGGTACAAGTCAGTAATGGCGGCTTTATTAAAAGCCAATACACGTTATATTTTATTTGCACAAATGACACAAAACGCCAAAATCTTTAAAAGTTTTGTTGTGTAATGAGGAAAGATTGTTTCCAGAATGCATATATTTTGAATATGGAAGGAAAACATCGTGAATAGCGCAATATTTCCGTGTTTATTTATAGTTAAATATTTTGATTTTTCGACAAGCGCGGGCGGCTTTGATCTCTTATTATTTAATATGCACCCTATTTTAGGCACTTCAGTCTCAAATCAAATTGAAATTTTATGACAATCTTACGCCGTAGAATTTCTTCTGTCATTTTGTAGGATCTGTTTTTGGAGGCATGTGCAGAAATGAAGATCAGGGGAATTAATCTACTATTGAAGCTTGACCATCGGATTTCCAATACTAGCGGAGTTAGCGAGCCTTATACCTGTTATGACACGCAAGACTAGCTATAGGTGATATGCCCTTAGGCATCGAATGCGCCGAGTTTGTCTAATTTAAAGGTTTAGATTTACCTGTAGAAAGGTACAAGTAGGAGATTTGTTCCGGTTTCTGAGTTTTATTTTGAAATATGAGTTTTGGATATCTTCATTGACAAATATTTTATTTTGACATTAATTAACATTACGTTCAGCATCATGGTTACCATGGTTATATTGATCTCGTAAACTTTTAACAGTCAATAAAAAAATAACAAAACAAAATAAAATAATAATTATAATAATAACCAAAAAGCGCGTCTGCGCAGACTGATCATCTGTCTCTTAAACTTTTCTATTTAAACATACTCATGTACTGCTACTCATGTAGCTAAACGACTTCATTAAGCTAACCACAGACGGAATTATAAGTAGACGGAGTTATTGTTTGTGTAGAATATGAAGAGGTGACACTGTTTGTAAATATCAAAATAAAAAAATCTCGAACTAGTTTGATGTTGACCACAGATCCAAAAATGAACATGATTTTGAAACAAGTGCATGTAATAATATTCCTATTTTGATTTTGATTATCATCCCAGCATGACTGGAACATTGTTATTTAGGAAGTAACGAAACAGCAACTGATCGCTTTGATTGCGTTGAGTATAAACAGCTTCTATTTACATTTTAAAGTAGCCTATCATCAGTGCATTCAAACTTTCAAAACTATTTGCCGGTTTTAAGTGTCACTGAATGACCGAAATTGCAAACATGGTTCACACTTCCTCCCCTTGAATGTTACTTTGTATTCACTGCTTCCAACAGATATTAATATTCTTATATACGTATTATGTGTCATCTCTTTCGCGCATTCTGATCAATATCACATATTCGCTGCGGTCTCAGCAGTCTTGAAGAAATCTGCAGTGTTTCTGATATGCGAAGTATACATGCATAAAAATTTTACAAACAGATAAACTGTTTGTGTTTCGCTAATTGATTTCGTGCATTCTGATCAATATCACGTGTTCATATCGGAACTGTTCGAAGACCCGAAAATAAGATAAGAGATTATGAGGTCAAATATGCAAGTGTCAAATTCATGAAATTAGCCGCTGCATCAGAAAACAAGCATTTTGCGTATTCGAAATCAATTTAAAGACGGAGATCAGCTGTGCAGTACTGCACAACTTATCTGTGCCTTTGTTTTCTATACACGGTTAGTACGATTCGTCTTCTTTCTAAATCCGAAATAAAAATTTTCTAGTCATCTTCTGTGTGTGTACTGCCCAGTTTGTGTCGGACCTGTTAGGAAAACACATTGTGATTTTTCTCATGATGAGGCTCAAATATGTTTTTACTGTCAAACTTCACACCCCGAGGCTAAGATAAGAAGCACGCGTGACCGTAAAAGATGTGACGCACAAAAAAAAGGAAAAATGAAAAACAGACATATTCGGCAAAATGTTATGTCAAGTCAAAATAATTGATATACTTGGTCAGCCGAAAGAAGAGAAAAATAAATACATTCAAAGTGATTTGCCGCCCGGAATGATTCCCCAGAAAACGAGATACTTAGGCTGATCCGAGTGACAGTTCCCCATATGGGGGCAAAGGGCAATTTTGCCAGACAGTGGCTGTTTCATAACCAAAATTTCAATGCTGTAAAAACAATCATATAGAAAACATAAATGATGGAATTAAGCTAAAAGTGACAATTTTAATTGATTGACACCTTAATGACTGCGAGTTATAGTGTGTGCACTGCTTTCGTTAAATGTAAAAACAGAGGGACATAATATATGAGAATGACGACACATTGACCAATTTTAAATCATTTATTGAGGGTCGCATTTTTGTGCGTCTTTCTTTGGATCATACTTGTATTTAATTGTTGATTATCCAAACATTGACTTTGATGTACACATACCCAAAAAAAGAAGAAAAAAATAAATAGATAAATAAATAAATGAAAATAAAACAAATATTAAATCATCACTATAAACTAACGCGTTTACAATATTATGAAACATAGTAGCCATTTTCATTAAAATCAATAGGAGTTACCTGTGAATTTCAGACCCGATTTTAAAGCGGAAAAATAAAATTTCGTTGGTATGTCATTAGGATTTTCTGAAATTTGACCCAATTTATTTATATATTGGGTTTTTGCAATATATATCTTTAGAAAGATAATTTTGTCCCCTAATAGGAACCATTAAGGAAAATGCATTTTGATCAAAAAATAATATTGTTTTAGGCATTCTTCTAGATGACGGGATGCTTCCTTTTTGTATTTTACTATCATTTAATAGAACATGGGTCTAACATTTTGTAACTGAGTTTGACCTAATTTTTTCTGAAGCAATTTTTTTTAAAAATATATCTTCATAAAGAGGATATTTTGTAGATATATGAACTATTAAGGAAAATTAATTTATTTTAATATTTTATAGCGTAAAATGGGTTTTAAATGGCAGGTCCTATTTCGCCCCATTATATTTTGAGCACTCTACCTATCGGTATAATAATCCGATTTCCAGGTAAATTTGTACTCCATTTCTGGGCATGAGACATACTTAAAGATTTTAAATAACATACCACACATTGCTTGAATTTTAAAACTCGAACAACTTCAACGGCACGAATACTGTGCATTTCTATCTGTTGTTATATTAAATTATCATAATTACAAAATTAAATCGTGAAATACGTGTAAGCTGCCGTTAGATGAAAACACTTCTAGAAAAATTTGTGAGCTGAAATAAATAAGTGAATACAAATACAAATACAAATACAAATAATTTATTAAAGTCTCACCTCATAAAAAGTTAAAAATACAAACATTTAAAACTTAATACGTGAGAGGCTCTAGTTTAGAGCTATGAGAGACTATAAAACCGATGTTTGTACATTATTACATATTTACACATTTAAAGGAATTAAAACTTGCATCTCAGTATCATAGATCAATTTAAAAGTCAATTATATAAAATTCCGCGTCTGGTTCTTAAAATGTCAAAGCAGGTTTTGGCACATGTTCTTATACTCTTATTAATTTTACAGTTCAATATTGAGGATAGCAGCTCTTGGTCATTCATATTCATCAAATCTGGGAATTCCTCAGACAGTACCCTAAACATTACTTCTCTTAAGTCTTTATACACCGGACATTTAAGTAGTACATGTTCCTCATTTTCTATTAAATTGACACAGTTGAAACAAGTTCTTGAATCCTCGGATAGGCGCTCATAGCGCCCCGTTTCAAGACGAATTGGCGCAACTCCACATCGGAACTTTGCGTAAGCACTTCTATAACCATGCGGCATTAAACAATTTAGATAATTTTCTGTTTGATATACACTTTTAAACAATCTATATGTTCTTAGCTTATTTCTTCCAGTTCCCTGACGTGCATAAATTCTGGTTATGTCCTCCCTCCATGAGTCCACGAATTTGTGAAACAGATAATCCGCTAAATTTGCTTTCATCACTCTTGGATTCGTAACTTCCGGTTCGTATAAAATACCAGCCTCCCTTAACGTTTTGCTTACTCTGTAATTCCAATTTTGGCAACGACCATTACTATTTCTTTCCGTCCAATCGAAGTGAATACATTGGATTAAGTTATCCAATTACATAGTACTCTTTCTCTGTAGCTCCTTCAGTTTTCCGAGTTTAAAACAAACCTTGCCAGAATAATTTTTCAGACAGATGGCGGATTATTCTTTTTCAGTGGTTCTGATATTAAATTTAATTTATTTTAGTTAATTCAGCTTTAATTTCAACGTATATTTACCATTTAACACGCGTTTGCCCGCACAAATATGTGTATTAAGTCTGTGTATTTATTGACTCTGTACCCGTGAGTTCACAGGTAATTTTATCGATGACGTCATCGCCATCTTTTCCGATAAGCGGAATATAAATGGCATTTATCTAGTAAAAAGGTACAAGTAGGCAAAGATCAGGAAAAGGCGCAATCAGAAAGAGATTCCCACTCCAAAAACCGAGGTGGGAAAAAACCAAACTAACAATCAGGCACTTATACCATGAAACATATCGTAAGCCGAATGAGCAGCTATTAAACCCATTATATTCTCAAGACTCGATTATTTTCTTATATCAGACTCTTTTTTAAATCAAGTAAATAATTGTAAAATCAATCCAGGATTCATGTCTGATCATTCAATTATATCTATGGTTTTAACTTTAAATAATATCGAACGTGGAAAAGGGTATTTCAAGATAAATAATAGGCTAATATTGCAAACGAAGTCGATTAGTGAAATGGCGGAAATAAACAAAAATGCAAACCCAAACACACTATGGGAAATCATTAAAGGTGGTGAATCCATTAAATATGCGTCTTATAAGAAAAAACAAAAAAAAAATGAAACGGAAAGGCAAAAATAGAAGACATAAATTTGATTAAAGATAATCTGACCACGGGAAATGATCAAGAAAATGAACTTATGAGATTGAAAGAAAAGAATCAAGAATAATAAAACTTATACGAATTAGAAATTAAGGGTTATATAATAAGATCAAAAGCAGAATATATTGAAGGGGGCGAAAAGAATACAAAATACTTTGCGAATTTAGAGAAAAAAAGATCAGATGCTAAAACTTTGCATAAATTAAAAACTTATATGGTTGAAATTACTGATCAAAAGGAAATATTAAATGAAGTTCGTTCTTTCTATGAAAAAAAATATACAAAACAAATAGTAGACGAAGATAAGATGAATCAAATGATTAATAATATTTCTGTAAAATTAAACGTGGAAGAAAATATGATATAGAAGGGCATTTAACCGAGTATGAATGTGCATCTGCACTTAAAAATATAAATACAACAAAAGTCCCGGTTCCGATGGAATTACAACTGAATTTTATAGGATATTTTGGAACGATATTAAGACGTTTTATATCAAATCCTTAATTATTCCTTTGAAAACGGTAGCTTAACAACACTTCAAAAGCAAGGTATTATTTCGTTATTACCCAAAAAAGATAAAAATCTGGACGATTTAAAAAACTGGCGTCCGTTAACGTTATTAAATACGGATTATAAAATTGCTACTAAGGCCATTGCAAACAGAATAAAGAAATATCTTCCGAATTTAAATGACTGTTCTCAAACTGGTTTCATAAAGGGCCGCTACATTGGCGAGAACATCCGCTTAATTCAAGAAACTATTGAAAAGCTAGAAAATGAAAATTCACCAGGACTTTTATTTTTTGCAGATTTTGAAAAAGCATTCGACAGTATAAGTCATAAATATATTTTACGATGCTTAGAAGCTTTTACTTTTGGGGCAGACATAATAAAGTGGATTGAATGTTTTTACCAGGGAGCTAATAGTTGTTTGCAAAATGCTGGATATATGTCATATTTTTTTTTCTATTAATCAAGGGGTGAGACTGGGCGGTCCTGTCTCGCCTTACCTTTTTATATTGTGCATCGAAGTTTTATCAGCTACATTACTGAAAGATCAAGGTATTACAGGGATTCAAATAAATGGAAAATGATTCAAGAGTACCATGTTTGCTGATGATGCGACTTTCGCAATTGACGGATCTTTAAAATCTTTTAAAAAATTAATATATATACTTGACAATTTTAAATTAATTTCGGGTTTACGGTTAATGTTAATAAAACCATTATTTTAAAAATAGGTTCGTTGAGATATGCCAATATACATCATTTAAAACATTTGAAATTCGAGTGGACTTCAGAGTCGGCGAAAACGATAGGAATAGTGTTCTCTAATGAAAAATCTAAATTACTTGAAAATAATCGAATGCCAAAACTTAATGATTTTATCAATTGCCTAAAAAGGTGGAACCACAGAAAACTAACATTAATGGGAAAAATTACTGTCGTGAAAACTTTTGCTCTACCTTAACTTATATATCCTCTCACAGTTTTAGACAACCCTTCAGAAGAAATTATTACTACTATTAAAACATCAATTTTTAAATTCATATGGAACTCAAAACCAGATAAAATTTAAAGATCAGTGCTTATGCAAGACTATAAAAACGGTGGACTAAGACTAACTAATATTGATTACTTTATTGAAGCTTTGAAAGCGGGATGGCTAAGAAGAATTAATAAAGGCTTATGGAAAGAATATTATTTAGAAAAAAATAAATAAGTGTGGAGGAAAGTTGATTTTAGAATGTAACATACATAGTTATGATTGTAATCAGATTGCTAAAGAAAATACTTTCCTGCGTGATGTTTTAGTAGGGTGGAGTAAGATTAATACTGTTGAAAGCACTGATGTTATTGCTAAGGAAATTATCTAGAATAACTCTCAAATAAAATGTGATAATAAATTAATTTTGTATCAACAATGGTTTGAAAAAGGCATTAAATTTATAGAACATACTGTATATATGATTTTAGATCAAGAAATTTTTACATCATTGAACAACTTAAACATTTGTACAATATATCACATAATGACTTTTTGAAATATCATAATATCGTTTCAAATATAAAAAGTGATTGGAAAAGAAAATTAAAAGATGAAGATTTTAGAAATTTACCATTAAGACGAAACCAAACCCTTTATATTCTCACTCAAGAAAAACAATCGAGAAACAAACATTTATTTAACATTAGATTAAATGCAGTAAAAACACCTGTTATAAAGTCAGAAGCAAAATGGGCTGATGATTTTCCTCAAGAACAACTTAATTGGTCGCAATATTATCAAATGAGTATAAACTGCACAGTCGACATAAAATTACGAAATTTTAACTATAAATATCTCATGAGGATTGTGCCAAATAACAAATACCTATTTAAATGTAAACTAGCTCCGTCTATCCTTTGCGATTTCTGTGCAAGGCATGATTTATTTTGGGAATGTTGGTATGTACAAGATTTATGGTCTAAAATTCAAGAAATACTAACCTATAATAACATTGAAATACAATTGAGTTATTTCCCAAAAAGTTTTGGTGTTAATTATGGTACAAACCCAAAACATCTTGTGTTTAATTTTATTGTTCTTCTGGTGAAATACTATATTTTCTCCACGAAATATAAACAACTACCGACAATTAATGGGTTCCTAAATCTATTGATTCAAACGAGAGAATTCGAAGAATATATACATTGTAGCTTTCTCAAAAAAAATAAACTTGATATACATAACAAAAAATGGCATTTGATTAGATTTCTAAATTAACTTCATATTAAATGTCAGTTCTTTTTTTTAAGCACCGCACTTTTTTAGCGTTTTATATCGATAGACTCTGAAAGTTCCACGAGAAAAACTTATGAAAATCTCACTACAATTTGTTTATGATAATATTTTGTTGACCGGCCTCTGATAAAATTAATGACATAAAATAGTGTATATTATTTCTTATAGAACGAAGATACTCTATAAGAATGTGTCATAAGTGTGTGCATACTTCTTTTTTTTTTTTTTTTTTTTTTTTTTTTCTTATCCTTTTTTTCCGTTTTTTTTTTTTTCTTTTCTTATTCCATTTTTCAATGTTAAGTCAGCCAATCCTATACAAGTAATCATGCAATAAATGATAGACCATATAGATTACATAAATCATATACATGTGGGATAGCTTTAGCATTATTTCAATATGATACATGTATATGCTAAGCACCGTTATGCATTTGACGTTTTTTATCTTTCGTCTTCTTGTCATAGAAATATTCTTGTTCCATCAAATGTATTATAACCAACGATGTTAACGTATGCTACGTGAACTTGGTTTATATCTTCACCATAAGTTTCTACTCATGTTAGGTACGTGTTTCGGTTTTTACATTTATCATTATATATTTTGGAATAAGAAAGAGAAAACGATTGAATGTGTGACGGTGCTACCTTATACCTTGCACCTACGAGGGGAAAGCAAAAAGTTCGTGGACTTTCTTAAGGTCAGGGTGAAGTAATGGTTGTTATGCAGCGTCACGAGCGACGTTGCGTTGCAACGACGTCGGTTCAAGAGTTGAGACGTTAACGTCGCGCCGTTTTTACTAGAATATAAAATAAGTTCTAGCACATAACAAAATATGTAAATTATGTATCCTAATTGTCTGTCTGTTATTGTGAATATCACTGACTGTAGCATGCTTTAAAAGGACGAGACTTTAGTTGCCGGATTGGACTAATACATATATGATTTATAAAAAAGAAGCCTATCAGTAAAATCCAGTTACTTTTCAGAAAGAACAAAAATTGCTGACAAACTCTCAGATCTTCATATTGGTGGGGAGGGTGTCCATTCCAAGCGCGATCAGGCAATAATTTTTCCATACATTAAACGAGCTCGCAACAGTGGATTAGTTTATTGGTGAAACGCCAAAATGCGGACCGCATATTTCTCACCAGTCCTTCTCTCGGGGGTGTGGGGGGGGGGGTAACTCGGAGGTAATTTTGGTACGGACGTGCCGCCCGATACTTTAAAACATACCCTATTCATATATCTGGTAATCGAAAAAAAGGGACCCATTCATATATCATGCCTTCGAAAAAAGTGACCCATTCATATATTTGATTGTACAAAATTTTGACCTATACACAATTATATACAAATATTTCGACTTTCTGAGCTGTGTATGTCAGCAAAAAAGTGCTCTTAAACATGGATGTCCGAAAAATTTGGTCATTCAAAGACTAAATATGGAAAAAATGGGGCCATTCATATATTTTGACTTGAAAAAGGTAACCCATTCATATATCTGGCGAGGCTGAAAAAGGGGGCTATCACCCCACCCCCCCCCCCCCCGAGGTCCTTCTCTCTCACAGATGTGAAATTAATGAAGTCAAGCGCTCGTGTGCAGACAAAATAAGGTATTGCTAGAGTTGACTACTAGCGAGTGCATGAAGAAGCACATGAAAGGTAAATCAGGAAGAAATGCTGCAAGATTTTTGTTATACTTAGTTGCACACAAGCAAGTATGTCTGAATATCCTTTCACGTGCTCGTCGATCTTATGACGCGCCTGCAGTCAAAATCGAACAATTCTAAGGCCGCGTCTCCACGGACAATGTTTCTTTGACGAAGATTCTCTGTCACAGAAACTTTGGCAATGAGATTGTGTTCACAAACAGCATAGATTACTTATACTACTTAGCTCGCTCAACTTTGTCACAGATATTTGACAAAGAAACTTCGCCACAGAATTGAGTTTACACGAGCTTATTTTCCGTGACAAACCTACTTTGCCAGAGGAAAAGTGTCCATGGGAACGCGGCCTAGCGAGAAATGTTTGGCTAGTTCACGGTCTTCGGTTGACATGGGCCTTAGGCCAATAACTTTGTTCAAGTTTGGGAGCAGGCCTGGTTTCCACGGACAATTTTTCTAAGACAAAGTAGGTTTGTCGCAGATAAACTTTATATCCTCGTGTAAAATCAATTCTGTCGCGAAGTTTCATTGTCAAATATCTGTGGAACGAGCTCAGTAATATAAGAAATCTTTGCTGTGCGTGAACTCACTCATTGCCAAAGTTTCTATGACATATAATCTTCGTCAAAGAAACATTGTCCGTGGAAACCAGGCCTGAATAAAATGATCAAAAATGATTTCGTCGAAAATGTGTTTTTCCCACCTCGGTTTTTGGAGTGGGAATCTTTTTCTGATTGCGCCTTTTCCTGATCTTTGCCTACTTGTGCCTTTTTGTCGAAAATTTTGTAATTTCAAAAATATTCACCGCAAAATTTTGAGATTTATTCCGTAGAAGACTAGCCTAAAGAAGCTCATTTTGAGCCAACAACCACTAGGGTTAGGGCATGGGGACATTTTCCACAAATGTTATTTTCGACAAAATGTCGCGGAGGCGATAAAGTAAATATCATGGGGTCTATAGAAGTAGACTCACGTCACATATTTACTGTTATAAATATCAATGAAATGAATCTAAATCTGACCTAGGCCTATAAAAGCAGATGTGTCCGGTAAATCTGTGAAGTGAGTATAACACGATCGTCCAGGATCTAAGATAATTCCCCCGAACCGTCCATTATAGAAGTTTTACACGGAGGATGAACGAAATCGTTATTCTTGGTGCTTTCTTTCAAGGGAAGTTTGGAGAGGTAAACGACAAAAATACTTACAGTATATGTGTAGTGAGTTCCAATTTTGTTTCAGATTCTTTGTAGATCTAAACCCCGATTAGTAAGCCGTTTGCTCTGGATGCTAGATTTTGAAAGTTTTATCAGCCGACGTCACATAAAATGGTGACGCCCATTTGCACCACAACATTACGTTACGTCGTGGAAAATACCAGAAAAACCCGACCCTACACGTGAAAGATGTTAAATAGCTCGAAAACGAGCCTGGTTGTCAAGGACTTTTTTTCAAGCAACCTGTTCCAAAATAATTCACACAGATAATATCAGTTTTTAAAAAAATTTCATCGTGGAATTTAGGAGAAAAATATGTTTATGTGCGAAATCAGACATCTATTTCCCGTTTCCCATTGAGTTTAATGGTAAAAATGGTGGTTTTGGATTGCCTGTAGCTCAAAAACTAATCTGGTAGTCAAGGAATATTTTTACAGATTCCGATGGGGGACCATTTAAAACATCGATATGCAAAAAATAAAAAAAATCTGGCGTGGCGTTTTTTACTTCACCCTGACCTTAATAACTTGTATAATTGACGTCCGATTGTTTTCGTATTTTCACAAGTGTAATAATGGTCTATTGTTGATATTCATGTAAAATGTTGTTTGTCGAATCTTATTTTTGATTGGTCAAATTACATCGACAAACACGTGGGGTTTGCTACCCCGGAGCACGCCGTAAAATCTCTGTTTACGTGTTTATAGATATAAAAATATTTTTAAAATAGCATTTCTAAATCTCCTTAAATTATGGTAATATTGATAATGATGTAATTCGGCTTGAAATGTGAAATTTTAGTTCTCGCATTCGAAAGACAACGCTACAGCGACACTTTTTGAAAGACAAGTCTAAGCAAAAAATTAGTAAAAATGACGTTACTCGTAAATGGCGGAAACTTGCACATCGATAAAATTTGTGCGAGACTTCCGAATAAAACCTACAGAAACGTCTGATTTGTTACAAACAGCTAGAGACACACCAGAACTGAAGCATACAACAGTGTTCAATGATGTGCAAAGTGTTAGTCACAACGAAATAGCTGTTAAAAACAACAAGTAAGCACAAAAACCTACGCGAACAACTTTAACGTCATGGCATGCCCCGTATAATCCTAGCGTCTGTCGCAGAAATTGTCATAAAAACTAAATTTTTCTAGCGATTTGCCTTAAACTTTCTACTGTAATCCTTCACGGATGGGGAATAAATATATGAAAATTTGCTTGAAGTCGAATGAGAAATAATGTTTTTATAGGAACTTTTGACTCGGCCAGCGTATACAGAAAACCCGTTGGCAAATGACGTTAACGTCTTGGCGTGCTCCGGGTAGCGCTAACACGCATCAAACAAATTGCCATAGAAACGACGTTTGTCAAGCGATTTGTCTGAAACTTTCTATGCTTGTTTGTATTAAATTGATCGCAAACATACGGTAATTTCAGAGAAATCGCATATGTACTTTTGATTTTATTGACAAAGTCCACGAACTTTTTGCTTTCCCCTCGTATGTTGTTGAAATTGTATATGCATCTTATTGTTCTATTTGATTGGAGGACTTAATAAATATATAAATGACAAAAAACTGTGCTCGCATCCAACGTCGCCACTCACCAGAAATAATGGTTTCAACCCAGAGAGTTGCGGCTCTGGTTGCAGCCTTAACTTGAGAGAATAAGCTAGGCTTGAACTCCAAGTCGCAGTTCACTAGAGCTATGTGCAGCTGCAACCCAAGTAACAATTTATGTTTCTGTTTTTAAGTAACTGCTGCTTCAGTCCTCTTTGCAAAAGCTATGCTTCGGCAGCTGAGCTACTTAAGACTTAAGACTCTCGTACTATGTATTGCTGTCTTTGCCGTTTGCACCTTACGTGTGTTTTCATATATAATTAAAGAAATAATAAACGCAGCACATGAAAGTTCAACTATTAGGTATGTCTCAGACATTTTGGTAAAATGATTTTAGAAATGACATACTGACTACTTTTTGAATGCGATTAAATTAGAAAATGTCACTTTATTGATAAAAACTAAGGACGTCGGGGGAAAGGTGAAGTTGACGAATCCTTTGCATGTTTGGTTACCTGCCGTCGACTTAAAACCGTGCAATAAAGACTAGCATCATTGTATGCGTCGGGTTCATCCCATGTTGCGTTAAAACTGGTTAAGGGAACACTGAAATCTACAGTAACGAAGAATGGAGAATAAACGTCATTTGAGTAATTCGATGTGGGTCATTTGTGCTTTAACAGTGTATATCGAACGAAGATACAATATATCATACTTTTAAAAAACAGTGACGTCACAGGTACCGTAGAAATGGGTCACCGGAGCGTTTGTTTTGATGTTCCTTAAGCAGTATATGACGTCATGCAAAGGGAAAAGCGTATAAGCTGCGGTGAGTAAACACTCAATTTGCGTACTGTAAGCTGTAAGCTAAAGTTTGGTTGTCAATCATTTTCAAATCAGAAAAATTGAAGAACATATTGAGGCTCTTTAAAATGTAGGATGTTGGATTTTGACGTTATTATGGACTTTTATTTTATAAAATCTGGAGTTCAAGGGTCATAACTTCCACAGAAATAATCATTATATTTAATAAAACGCAAACAGAATAAAATTTAAGTGGCTTTTAACACATTTAATTCCATTGACGTTGGTGACGTTGAACGTTCCACGTCATAACCTTATGTTACAAACTAATCAATGGTTACAATTACAATCAATTTTAGAAGTTTCGGAAACAAAACATTTGGTTTTGGTTCAAATTTGACGGTTATTGATCACGCTTACAGCGTGTGTTACTGTAGGTCAGTTCAGTGTGCTTACGCACATGCCATTAAGCATGCGTAACCGACATAGTGGCTCGACCTACTGCTGTTTAATGTTTAGATACTGCTTTCAAGTAATAAGTTCAGTAACACCACATACTTGCATTACATCACCTGCTTACAGTGGCCCACAGTGTTTGTTGCGTTTCTTTGTTTTTCGAAAAGATTTTAGTTACATGTAGGTTTAGGTACCTGACT
The DNA here is from genome assembly GCA_964017185.1 of Rugalucina vietnamica. Classification (NCBI taxonomy): domain Eukaryota; kingdom Metazoa; phylum Mollusca; class Bivalvia; order Lucinida; family Lucinidae; genus Rugalucina; species Rugalucina vietnamica. Next base: position 30,388,320 of record OZ024885.1, on the reverse strand, counting down.
GGCCACCTTTTGCAAAATAGCTACTAACTCGGCTTACGATATGTTTTTTTAGTATAAGTACCTAATTTTCTATTATTTAGTTATTCCCACCTCGGTTTTTGACGTGAATTTTCTTTCTGACTGCTCCATTTCCTGATCATTGCCTACTTGTTTTTTTAATGGGTGAACTGTTCATGGACATGTTTGCTTGATGACTGAATATCAATACAGAAGCATTGCAGTTCACATTCAGGTTAATCGTTATATTATAAAACCTATAGTGCCTATTTAAACATGCTTTCCATAATAGCAAAATCACGAGAAGCGTAAGGATAATTATCAAAGGTGATGGTATAATCTAAAAGCAAATTGTTTGTTGTATTTGTTTCGTTCAAGTAACCACGTGCTTTTTTCGTGTTAAATGACTTATAATAAGATGGCCTTTCACTGAATCGTTTTTCGCGAAATTTGAATTTACCAGCTAGTTCTTGGATAATAATGGAACAACTATGATAACAAATAACAAACAAAACTAACCTCATATTAACCAAATTAACCATCTATATGTTAGCGGTTCAACTATTTTGTAAAGCCTACTTATGATGAGCTTAATTAAACACAAAACAAAATCTAGTCTTCGATAGTCAAGCACGTAGTTTTCGAATTTTCAATTGCAAAAATATAGTAGCAAAGGGAAAAGCATTACGAAAACTTGCAATATACAGTGATTTCTAAAGTTGTAAAAAATGAAAATTTTCAGTAGAAAATTGTCGATAATTATTTTTCTTATTTTTGCTCAAAACATACATTGTGGGTACTCGTTAAAACCGCCTCGCCGAGGCGGTTCTAACGAGTACCAACAATCTATGTTTTGGAGCAAAAAAAAAAAAAAGGTATACCCCTGCATACCCCAGTTTTACTATATAAAAGTGGGGTTTGAAGGGGTAATCTTTACACATACATGTTTTCCTGATGTTCTCGTATGATTTTACACTCAGTCGGTTGTTTTCCAACCGATGTAAATTATAATTAAGCCCGGTGTCCGCCATCGTTGATTTACTCAGTACAGAAAAGATATGCTCAGATAACTTACCAATCAAAGTGAGCAAACATTAGCAGACCGTATAAATCGCCATAGCTCATGAAACCTTACAAGCTAAAAAATATAATTTGTGATTTTTACCAAATTGTCGTTTTCTTACATGTATATGTTTCTTTTCAAAACATGTATTTATCTATTAACCTATTTCTTTTTCCCGTTAACGTGCTAAGCCGGTGGATCCAGCATCGTCGCACTATTCAAGATGTCCTACAACGGCAACTGACGTTTCTTACTCCCTGTCATTTTATAGGTTGTTCAGTATTTGTTTTCAGATCAGACAGAAAAACTAGTCCAAAACGTGGAAATGTATTATGGAATAAGTTATCAACTCTACAAAGCACTCACATCACATACATGTAGGAGCCTTAATGACATCCTGCGGCACGGAGTCGAAGAAAATTACCATATTAGGGTAATGGTTGTCGGTAAGCAAGGAGTAGGCAAGTCGACTCTAACGAGCCGTTTGTTACAACGCCAGGTTAATATTAAACAGTACAACACCACGGATGGGATAGATGTCCACGTGCACTCATGTGAAGTTGATATAGAAACTGGAGAATGGAGTGAGTATAATTTCTGCGACAAACTGATTGATCCCTTATTTAAAACTATATTTAATGACAAACTAAAGTAAATATATAAATGCTAGAATTGTTTAGTATTGAATAGTTGTGTATATTAAAGAAAGAATAGAAGAAACATGAATTGACCAAATTGTCTTTAAAATCCAAACATAGACTATACACAGGACTGAGAGGACAACACATGACATACAGAAAGTTCTGAACAAGACGAAATGAGATGACTAGCTCATTTCGTCCGGCTTAAAAAAACAAAACACAAAACAAATACAAAGGTGGCAATCAGAATAGTGATGCAAACAGGATACACACAAAACAAAGATAAATCATAGTAAAACCGTGTTCAAATGTTCAGTAGAGGGATTACTGGATGCCTTTAAACCCAAAACTGACCCGCGAAATAAGTAACGATGATGTGTAAGATAGTTTAGTCATTCTACTTCTAGACAATTATGATAATTAAAAAAAAATATGTAACAGTTAAAACAGGAATAAGTGGCAAGGACATACAAATGAAAATTGTCGCGGTTCTTTTTCGTCTAAGTATATATTCTTTTGGTCGGTTAAGGTGAGGAGATTCCGATAAATCAGATGATCATTTTAGAATGTGCTAAATGTGCTCAGTTTGGCTCAGTGATTAACATAAATGAGGGATGAAAAGATCAGGAATTGATCAGGAATTATTTAAAATCCGAACCGACACACATGGCGGGACAGAAATGTCAACTTACATCAAGCACGAAGAGGAAGATGACTAGCTCTTTCCCGCCAGCATCAACCTATATAAAGCTAATGAGCACATTAGAGAGACAGAAGTACAAATAGGCAATGCACTAAGGAACTCACCAACATACATGAACATCCAATATTCAAGAAATAATGATGGTCATTCTCATTACTGAGAGACGAACAACACATTTTATATTCCGTTTCTTTTGTTTTTTTTCCACCTCGGTGTTTGGAGTAATAATTTGGTTCTAATTGCACCATTTCCTGGTCATTGCTTACTATTATCTTCTGATATTTCGATTAAACCATGTTATTTTCACTGGCCTATTTTCTAGAACTAATCGGTCACTGATAATGATTTAACAGTTTAGACGATTGTTTTGCTCACTGTTACATTTATTAACATAATTTTACTAACAAACTTTAAATATTTTTATGTCTAAATCATTTTATTTTGTAGGATCATTTGTAGTTCAAAGAAAGGAAGGCATCATTGATAAGTTTAAAACTTTAATTGGAAAGCTGCCAAAAGACGAAACCAGTCAGAGGACAGATGCAGAAGGTATTATTTTATACAAATATTCAACCCAAGCGAAAAATATATTTCGTCCTGTGCAGATTCCGGTATTTGGGAGGATGATGTTTGTGCTGTTTGATACCACCCCGCAATGTTGTAATCAAAATGCCCACTAAATTTACTGTAGGTTCTTGTTCCGCTTATCAAATCGTTATTTTTTCTGCACTTAGAAGAAATTGGTACACTTCCGGAGTTGTATAGTCCAAGTTTTTAAATATGGTAGGCACGGCCAGTCAATTTTAATTGACCATAACATATTGATCATTCCATTTAAAAAGCGATAGGTTCCAGTTGGGCTGGATTGTAACTCAAGATTTACTTGCTTGAACCAATCCGTGTTAATTTAACCTCATACACTGACAATGATTGGTAAACACATTTGTCACAGAAAAAATATACTGTACTACTATGCATGACCACATTGAAAATTCCCTTAGTATATGCCCGGTAAACATTCTTGTAGTATGACTCTAATTTTCATTTGAAATTTATATCGTTAAATCAAATACAAGTGAATATCAAATGAGGCTGGCTGACTTCATATTACTAAATAAGGAGACAGAATTAAAATCGTACAATAATTTACTTGCTATTGGAAATTACTGTATGTATCTATAAACTGGAGTTCTGTCATACAACACATTCGTAAACGACAGCTTAATGAAATTATATGCGAATTTGTTGCATCAAAAAGATCAAGTAAGCAATTTGCTTCAGCAAAAGGTATTGTCTCCTACTGTTTCTTGTCACATACAGACAAGTTCTATTTCACCTATTACCTAAGGTATGGGCAAAAGTTCTTAATGCTAGTAGGGAACGTTTGTTTATAACAAACAATAAAACATATACAGAAGAACATGATAAGGCTAACACCCTGAACAGTCAGTTCGGCTCTGTATTTATTCCAAAGAGCATAATTATTCTCAATCAATTTGCACAGAGGACTTTACAGGATTAACATGACACATTAACCAACCTTTGCGACCCAGCCTACATTCCAAAATGTTTTATCCCTATAAATACAGGTCGTCCATGTGACCCGACGGAAAAAACACACCTTCTTATCAGTTTACTACCTCCATGGCTGTGTTCGCGAATGTGTACCCTCTGCAAAACAGCTGGTAAAAATCCACATCAATTATATAACATAAAAGGCACTTCCGACTCAGGGCTTCATCAAAAGCGTTATCCGGGTCCACAATAGGGACTTGAAGTCCACAGCATATAAGACACTTGTCCGCCTACAGCTGGAATCTTTGATCTTTGCCTACTTGTCCTACTTCTCCTGATCTTTGCCTACTTGTACCTTTCAAGCGTGGTCGCCTCATGCAAAGCAAGATATTCGCAAACTTGAACCAACGCTAGATGGGTAAAGCCAGATAAGCGGCAAGTATCTAGTGTGTCTGATGTTTCATAATTTCAACTGGTGTACATGTACCCTTGACCAACGACATATTGACAGTAAGTTGGTCTTCCTATATCATAAAAAAGGCTGTGGTCAGTCCCACTTCTAACTGTCTAATCGGGAACATCCGACACCCGACAGTCAAACAAATCACTCCCTGGCATACCGTCAGATCACGACTCCACGAATCATGTACACATTCAGTTTATACTGCCTTTCCACCACATATCTCCGTACTTTCTATTCTGCACAGTTTAGTACATCTGTTTGCCAGATAGTCCACAGAACACCTTAATCACCAGCATCTGCTCCTTGACGACCAGTATCCGCTTTTACCTTTTAACTATGCTAACACTCTTGTTCGCACATTACAAAATTTCATTGCCCACTTTTCCTTGCTTTTATTTCGACTTACCCCCTTCGGCTTTTAGTGTACCAAATCATCATCTGAATTCCTATTCGGAGGATAAGGTGTAAGGTGTTAGTTGGATATATCAGTTCTGTTCACGACATTCATCATCGTTTCCTACATAGCGCCCACAACCAGACTAAACTGAAAAAAAACATACGGTTTCGGACAAAAATGTTCATTAACATGGAACATTTGTGTATAACTCTGGCCGTAGGTAATGTAGAACGTATATATTTTTGGCATTCTTCATCATGTTCTAATGCGCTAACAGCTAGATTAAAACTAGAACAATCAGCGACAAACGTTTTCACTGCAGCAAAATTGCTTCTAATTTATGCTAATTTATCAAAATTGCTGCTTATTGACAGATTTTGCAATGGAAACAAGTTATGATGCGATTTCGCCACAAACCTAATCCTAATAAATAATATTCCTACCTTAATGATGCTCGACTCAAAAGGTAACAAACATTGGCCAGCTAGTCCCTCAAATGTTTTAAAGTTTCATTTTCTTTAGATTATCCAAACCATTGTTTCGATCTGGGCCGATATCGAACTTAGCCGAGTTTTTATTCATATCCCCGTTACCTGCAAGAATGAAGGCGCCATCATGTTTGCCACATTTTCTCTATTATGATCCGCCTCGTGGGAAAACCAACAATGTGGTTTCCTAACAGGTCTGACATAAACCGGCCTGCACAGCTACAGAAGCAGGAAATTTTAGAGTTAAGTAGAGGAGGAATTCTACTATCCGAGTAGCGAAAACAAAGGTGCTTATCAGCTTCGCAGTTACAGCGAAGCATGTCTGCGCCTTTGTTTACGCATATGCAGATTGTTGGTTTTCCCATGAGACGGCTCTTATAACCAATATGGGAGCTATATTTTGCCTTAGAAGCCAGACTACTCGTCCGATCTGCTTCAAAACCTTATATCCCCCACACCAATGATGATTCGTGTAAATGTTGATTGCATTTGTCCGACGTGTCTGTGAGATATATGTATTTGAAATTGTTAACGAACGGACGGACGCACGGACGACGGCTCAAGTCCAAACACCTTGTGAGCCTCTGGCTCATGTGAGCCTTAACCAAAAAACAATTTAGATTCAAACTTTTGGAAAACAAATAAGTAAACGTTTTTGTCATGTTTTCTTTTATCATTCAAGGCTACACATAGAGTGTATTGCCCGACCATTGCTTAATTTAACCTTTTAGTCGGCAGAGGTGTGGCCTTATAGCTATATGTATCAACGCATAACAAGTAACCTCACCCTAGGTTATTATGCCAACATATAGTGTGTACTTATTTTTTACTAATTACCAGATGTGTATTTGAAGGTGACCGGGATTTCCACCACCGTCTAGCAAAACTAGCGCAAAGTCATGGACTGGGAGCAACGTCTAGGCTTCACAACGAAGGATATAAAACAGTTTCCTTGGACTTGTTGCCTTCTGACCGGGTATCTACGTTCGATAAAAAACAGGTTGATATAAATACCACAATAGAAGATGTTTCAAAGAACTCGGATTCTATTCACGACACTAAAGATCCCGATAAAATACATCCGTTGGTTAATCCCGACGACGTTGAAAAATTGTTACACAAAGCCAAAGTGATAGAATCTTCGGGAGGTTCACAAAAAGCCAAGATAAGTTTCTATGACTTTGCAGGACAAGAAATATTCCATGCATCTCACCCCACATTTTTGTCTTCGAAGGCAGTTTACATCTTGGTATTTAATCTTAAATCCATGTTGGAGTGTAACAACAAGGAAAAAAAAGCAACAAAAGAAGCTGAGAGTGATAAAGGTAGGATTTTGAAACACCCGTCTTCATAATTGAGCTCTACACGTAAATATTGAAATAGTAAATAGTAAATTTGAATGATAAACTAGTGAGTAACACGTATGCAAATATCGCTGAATATATTGCATGCTTACTCGACATTGAACCTTTACTCTGATGTCCTCGTATGTTGCCATTACCAGACGTTAGTTAAGAATATTGATTATTTACGTGAGTGGGTGGGGTATGTTAAACAGATATCAACTTTTTTTTAATCTGTCAATCAAATGATGATGTGCATTTATTGCTTATAGATGTCACAAATACTAGGAATGACTCAATATAGTTATTCTTTTAAAATATTAAATAGCTTGGCTTAGAATTGAAAATGTAACTGGTTATCGTGGGACCCTTTCTTGGAAAATGGAATGCATTTGAATAAGAATTACACAAAGCCTACATTTTTAGGATACATAATCTGCAAGATTAAGGATTATTGTGGGGTCATAGAAATGTATTTCTCTAAGAAAAGTTAATGAAAACATGTTTTTCAGGAAAATTCTCAAAGTGGGTAACTTGAGGCGGTTCGTGTTCGCTTATTGTTTGCTGAAAGATGGCATGCCTTTTGTTTCAGGTTCTTATATGATTGTAGTCGATGACTACATCGAAAAATCTGGCTTAGTTTTTTTTTTCAAAAAGCTAAGAAAAATGGGTCCGACGATTTCAACCCGGAAGTAACTGAAAAATGACCCACTTGCTCTAAGCTGACCACTCATTTCACAATCATGTATACACAAATCCATGTATTTGCAACATATTCAACAGCCCCATCATAAAGCATGCTAAAGAATGTAGCATTGTTGACAAAAATAAACAATGTTTTTATACAGGTAAATCTTTAAACATATATACAGTGACCACACATAAGTCCTGAAGATGATCTCTAACGTCCAAAACGTCGCACCACTCAAAAATGTAAAATCTAAAATTTACACAATAACAAGTTCTTGTAACTGTTCATAGTAATTCAGTTTTACGTCCCTTTCAAGATTATTTCAGCTCATATGAGACGGGCCAATCAGTTATTGGGGCGAAAATGGGAGAACTCCGAGAAAAAACACCTGACACACCCGCAAGCAGAACTTGGTTTGTCTTACATGTGGCCAGAGCGGGGCTCAAACCAACACCAGACACAGCGGTGAGATGATCGAGCGATTGAGAAACAGCGCTCTTAACCGCTCAGCCACGGGGGTTATGATTTTCTTTACTCTAACGATTATTTATATCACTTTGTCTCGGACAGCACCTCTAAGGACAGATTTGGTGAATATTTTCAGATCCACTGCGTTTCTGGTTGAACGTAATTTACATGTTTGCATCAGCCAAGAAGGACATACAGCCGCACGTGCTACTTGTGGGAACTCATGCTGACAAACTTCCAACACATTGTAGAGACACAATAATCCAACAATTATTTGATAGATTTAGAGAATCAATTGTAGACACTCCTTTCAACAGCATCTTGACAAAAACAGAATACGCTCTTGATAACACTAAAAAGAAAAGCAAAAAATATACCGAACTGAAAAAAGAAATTTTGGACCTCGCAAAATCATTACCCAACTGGGGAGAAAAAACACCTTCAAAATGGTTACCTCTGGAGAGAGAAATACAAGTCCTCAAAGACAAAGATCAAAAGGTAATAATACAAATATTAGTTGGGATCATCACTTCAGAACAGGCGTGTTTCTTTATCTCGTTTTAGATTGCGTAAGCACATTTATCTGGTTGTCACAGATAAACTTCAAATATGAGTTAACACTAAAACTTTCTCCCTTGTACTTCATTTTCTTTCCCTACTTAATCCATTTGAGCTCACCTGAGCCGACGGCTTATCAGATATGCTTATAGTATAGCGAGGCTCCGTCGTCCGTCGCCTTAGTCCGTCGGAAATAGTCAATGTCGAATGGGCAAAAAAAAATCGTCCCGTAGGAATTTCATGACGATTTGTGACGACCTACCTTAAATCAAACTTTGGGGCATATGCAACATTTTAAACCAGTTTGGGACCCGCGTCTGGGCTGAAATATGACGTCATCAAAATGGCGACCAGCGCATTCATAGTATGCCTTTTAAACAACCATTTTCATGCTGTGCTTGTCAGATAAAAATTGCTTTCCAGCTTTTCGCTGTTTTTAAATGGGTGGATTTTACCAATTGTATTTATAAACGGTATTTTCGCACAAAATTATCTCTCACAAGGAGCATAGGACTGAAAATATGGGCCAAGTCGCGACAAAACAAAGTGCCAAATTATGCATAGTACACCGAGAGCTAATTTGACCTAGCTTGCATCCCCCAAGACATTTTTATGGGTGTCAAATCATTTACTGACACCCTAGAAATGCAAAAAATTGACCCCAAAGATAAACTTAAATGCACTATAAAAAAATGCACGGTTTCCATGGCAACAGTTAACGTGATTCTTGAGGATGGGGGTATACGTACAAAATTTATCATATCTCCACTGTTTTTTATCTTAGATTATTGAACATGGCCTCATTTTAAAGCTGAGACACAGTCCTTTCTTTTTATGGTAAGTAATACAAATATTCTCATTAAAGTACTCATTAATTTTCATGAAAACATGCAAAATGGCAGAAAAACCTTTAGAAATTCATAAATAAAGTAATTTCAGACCCAAGCTGTCGTTGTGACACTTTTTTATTGAACCAGTAATATCATATGACGAACTTTTGATGGCCGGTCCTATATGAAAATCATCTCTTTTGCATATTCATGAATATTAATAAAACTGCCAAAAAGTGAGGAAAAAATAAGAGAAAAAATGTTTTCACTGAAAGGTATTAGATAGGTTATAAGATCCAATCTATCTTGCATCCCTGGGACAAATTCTCAAAAAGGTACAAGTAGGCAAAGATCAGGAAAAGGCGCAATCAGAAAAAGATTCCCACTCCAAAAACCGAGGTGGGAAAAAACCAAACTAACAGTCAGGTACTTATACCATGAAACATATCGTAAGCCGAATGAGCAGCTATTTTCCCAATAGGTGGCCACTCAGTTACCTTAACTTAACTAAAAACACGAAAACACACATAAGGCGCCAACAGCACAAAAAAATTTTAAACACCAAGACACAAAACAAAAAGAACCACCACAGAAGTATCGACTTGGAACGATCAGTAACACAAAGTTACTGGCGGGCTTAAACCGGTTTTACATGGCCATAACCTCACCCTCAGCTTCTGCAGTGGTTCATAACATTTAGTTAGTTATTCGGTCCTCGTGGTGAATCTCTAACTAGTCAATGAATCATCAAGAACAAACAAATAAATCATGATAAACATCCTGATGAATCAAAAACCAGGACTCACAGACTGAGTAAGCTGCCCGACGATGGAGATCCCTGGGCGCCGAATAACCTACTAACTCCGGAGCAAAAGAAAAACACCAGTTGGACCCCGGTGGACTGTCAGTGTTTTCAAAGGGACAACCTTAATGCCATCAAATATTGTCATCAGCAATGAAAAACATTTGCATGATGTAAAATTACATACTTGCCACACCACTCCTCATACGATTTTAAAGAATAGGATGTTCTTACTATATAACTCAGTATATCCCACCAATAGAATGCTTAAGAGTACTATAATTAGTCTGATAGTGATACATGAACTAAACAATTTAACCTTGATACCTTATATTTAAATCATTGATTTTACCGTTCTTATTCATGAAAATTATTAAAACAAACAAAATGAATTGGCGAAAAATTGGGGAACAAATAGAGGGTATATGTACAAAATGGCTTGTTAATCAACGCAGGATATTGAAAAGGTATAAAATGAATGCTATGACAATGTACTGACCCTAAAGTGTGGTATAAGACTAATCTGAATTTTCAATTTCATGAATTTAATGAAAGCTTAAGAAATTTTCGAAAGAGAGAGAAAATAAATAAATAAATAAATAAATAAATAAATAAATAAATAAATGATTTAGCCTACAAAATGACATGTATCTCGGCAATCAAATGTCATAGGTACTGAAAAATAAGGCATTATTATACCATCCTGTACTATAAAGTATGGGTCATTTGTGTTTCAGTTTTAAGAATATTAAGTTATTAACAAAACGTTTTGAATTTAGAGAAAATATACAGAACAATTAATGGGGTATGCGTAGAAAAACGCACGTATCTGGGTTACTGAAAGACCTAGCTATAATTGGTAATAAATGATTGCTAGGACAATGTTCTTTAACCATATAATCCGATATTTAAAGTAGGAAAAGATTAGAACTGAGATCCTTGCAGAGCAGTTAACATATAAATGAGAAATATGGGTCAAACCGCGGTTTCGGCTACTCAAGGTTCAGCTATTCTTCTTGTAGATCTATTAATATTAATGAGATCTTCATAAATAATAGCAAAATCATTGAAAATTGAAGGGATACATGTACACCAACAACATTGTTTATATCTCAGCTGCCAATAGCCGTGGAGAACTCAAAATGACCTCAGTTTACTGCTAGTACAATGTTATAGTGGCATGTTCTCAAATGTATAAATCATGCTTTCTGGCAGCAAGATTTAAAAAAAAATGGTGAAGCACAGCCTTCAATTTTCATATGTTTTCGAAACTTTATGTAACTTTCAGAAAATCTAATAACGTGGTTAAGCTATCGTACTACATGGCATTAGTGCATTCTCCTATCATTCTAATGGAACCATTTTCAGCATTCTAATGATATTGTCAGCTGAGATATGAGCGATTTTTAGCTCACCTGAGCCGTAGGCTCACAAGGTAGCTTATAGGATGGCCATGATCCGGCGTCCGTCCGTCATCCGTCGTCCGTCGTCGTCGTCGGCGTCGTCGTCGTCCACCATTTTCAAAGATCTTCTTCTCTGAAACCGCTTGGCCAATCAAAGCAACATTTTATATGAAAAGGTACAAGTAGGCAAAGATCAGGAAAAGGCGCAATCAGAAAAAGATTCCCACTCCAAAAACCGAGGTGGGAAAAAACCAAACCAACAATCAGGTACTTATACCATGAAACATATCGTAAGCCGAATGAGCAGCTATTTTCCCAATAGGTGGCCACTCAGTTACCTTAATTTAACTAAAAATATGAAAACATACATCTATAGGAAGGGGGAACCAATGTGTATATAAGAAATCCAGGTCACATGACCAAGATGGCCGCCATGCCCATATATGGTAAAAACATTTCAAAAATATTCTTCTTCAGAACCGGTGGACCGATTTCAACGAAACTTAGCATAAAGCATTCATGACTCAAGCACTACAATGTGTATATAAATCATGACCCTGTGATAACCTTGACCTATTTTACGGCAAGGTCAACATAGGTCGCCAATGCATTTGGGTAAAACTTTTAAAATGTCATTTAAAGTGAAAGTCTTGCAGGAAATGGGCAGTAGAACTGAATATTAATGATTCTGAAAAATAATTGGATCCCAGGGGCTCATGTGCCCCCACCCCGGGGCAATATACATGTATATCTCCATAATATTCAAACGTCTTCTCCTCTGAAACCGCTTGGCCAATCAAAGCCAAATAAATTTTATATGAAGCATCAATAGGAATGACTAACCAGTGTGTATATAAATAATCCAGGTCACATGACCAAAATTGCCGCCATGCCCATATATGGTAAAAACCCTTCAAAAATCTTCTTCTTCGGAATCGGTGGACCGTTTTCAATGAAGCTTGGCATGAAGTATCTATGGCTCAAGTACTACAATGTATATATAAATCATGACCATGTGATGACCTTGACCTATATTACGGCAAGGTCAACATAGGTCGCTTATGCATTTGAATGGAGAAAACTTTTAAAAAGTCATTTAAAGTGAAAGTCTTGCAGGAAATGGGCAGTAGGACTAAATATTAAATGATTCTGATAAAATGGACCCAATGGGCTCATCTACCCCCACCCCGGGGCATTATATATGTATATTACCATAATATTCAAACATCATCTCCTCTGAAACCGCTTGGCCAATCAAAGCCAAATGTTATGTGAAGCATCTATAGGATAAGGGAAGCAATGTATAATATATAAATAATCTAGTTCACATGACCAAGATGGCCGCCATGCCCATATACGGTAAAAACCCTTCAAAAATCTTCTTCTCCAGAACTGATGGATCGATTTCAAAGAAACTTGGCATGCAGCATCGATGGCTAAAGTACTACAATTTGTATTTAAACCATGACCTTGTTGTGACCTTGACCTATTTTACGACAAGGTCAACATAGGTCACCTATGCATTTGAATGGGGAAAACTTCTAAAAAGTCATTTGAGGTAAAAAATCTTGCAGGAAATGGGTAGTAGGACTGAATATTATTATTATTCTGAAAAAAAAGTGGACCCAAGGGCTTATATGGCCTCACCCCGGGGCAATATACATGTATATTACCATAATATTCAAACATCTTCTCTTCTGAAACCACTTGGCCAATTAAAGCCAAATTTTATGTGAAGCATCCATTGAATGGGGTAACCAATGTGTATATTAATAATTAAGGTCACATGACCAAGATGGAGATGGCCGCCATGCCCATATATGTTAAAAACCCTTCAAAAATCTTCTTCGCTGAAACCAATAGATTGATTTCAAAGAAACTTGGCGTGAAGCATCGATGGCTCAAGTACTCCAATGTCTATATAAATCATGACAGTGATGACCTTGACCAAGTTTATGGCAAGGTCAACATGAGTTGCCTATGCATTTGAATGGGGAAAACTGTTAAAATGTCATTTGAAGGGAAAAGCTAGCAGGAAATTGGCAAATGGACAGAATATTGATTATTCTGAAAAATGAAAATGGCCCAAGGGCTTCATCTGTCCCTGCACTGGGGTTAAATACCATAATATTCAAACATGTTTATTGGTATATGCAGCAGATCTCAGGTGAGCGTTTACAGGACCATTGGTCCTCTGGTCTTTGGTGTACCCGTTCATTCTTCGTTGATTTTCCTCTTATTCATGACAATCTCAGTAATATCCATACAACGAAAATAGCTGATTATATCGTTGTCCTAGCAATCATTTGATGCCAATATAGCTCTTCTACGTATACCCACTTATTTGCTCCGTATTCCCTACCCACTAAATTCAAAAGTTTTGTTGATATTCTTTAAACTCATGAAACTAACACCAAATGATTCGTAAATTGTAGTTCATGATGTTAAAATATTGCCCTAGACACCATTTGATGCCATTTTCAGCACTTATAGGACTTGTGATTGCCATAATACAAGTCATTTTATAGGTTAGCTCATTTTATTTCATTGTCTTTTCTCTAAAAATTCTTTAGTTTTCATTAAAATTTATGATATTGGAAATCAGATTATTCTTATATAATACTTCTGGACCATACTACATTGCCATAGCATTCATTAAATACCTCTTTCAGCATCCTGGGTTGATAAACCGCTCTGGTACAAGCGATTTGGTACATATACCCCCTAGTGTTCCACAGTTCTTCTCCATTTTTAATGGTATTATTTTTTGTTAATTTTCATGAACAAGTGAATTCAGTGATTTAAATATGAAGTATAAAGGTTAAATTTTCAGTTCATGCATCACTATCAGACAAATAATAGTATTCAAGAGCATTTTATTGGTGGAATATGGGTATTTTTTGTACGTACATCCTATTCTTTAGAATCGCATGAGAGGTGGTGTGAAAACTAAATAATTTTACATCATGCAAATGATTTTATTGCTATGGACAATATTTGATGGCATTAAGGTGATCCCTCTGACAACAGCCTTGAGATGCAATTAGGCCTTAAAACATATGCAATACCTTGCAATGGTTATAGTTTTCCCTCGTTTTTCCTCACTTTTTGACATTTTATTAATTTTCATGAATATGCAAATGAGGTAATCTTCATATAGGACCAGTTCATCGATAAAGTCATATGATATTACTGGTTCAATAATAACAAAGTGTCACAATGGCAGTTTGGACCTGAAATTAGTTCATTTATTGATTTTTAACGACTTTTTGCCATTTTTAATATTTTTATTAAAATTAATGAATATGCAAATTAGATAATTTGCATTACATACCATAAAAAGAAATGACTATGTCTAAGCTTTAAAATGAGACCATGTTCAGCAGTCTAGGATAAGTTACAATGGAGATATGATCAATTTTGTATGTACACCCTCATGCTAAAAAAAAGGTACAAGTAGGCAAAGATCAGAAAAAGGCGCAATCAGAAAAAGATTCCCACTCCAAAAACCGAGGTGGGAAAAAACCAAACTAACAATCAGGTACTTATACCATGAAACATATCGTAAGCCGAATGAGCAGCTATTTTCCCAATAGGTGGCCACTCAGTTACCTTAACTTAACTAAAACTATGAAAACACACATAAGGCGCCAACAGCACAAAAATATTTTTAAACACCAAGACATAAAACAAAAAGAACAACCACAGAAGTATCGCCTTGGAACGATCAGTAACACAAAGTTACTGGCGGGCTTAAACCGGTTTTACTGTTATACATGTACCCCATAGATAAGTAACCCAAGAATTTCGTCAACGGTTGCCGTAGAAACCATGCATTTTTTCATAGTGCAATTGAATTTATCTTTGAGGACAAAAATTCTTTGTATTTCTGGGGTCCCAGGGAATGATTTGGCATCCATGAAAAATTGTCATGGGGGTGCATCAAATTAGCTCACGGGGTCTTTAAGTTGTGGGCGTTTCTTTGAAGAAAAACGTATGTCCGACGTATGCACGAACGAACGTATGACTGGATAAAGCAATATCCTTTATTCCATCGACTTAATTCGTCTATCGTGTGTATGATTAGATGCATTTCATACAGTTTCTTCGCAAAAAAGGCAATGATGCGATGTTTTCAATTGATTTTGATGGAAATACGAATAATTCATATATATTCAGATAGCCGCCATATTGATGACGTCATAAATCGACTCTGACGCGGCTGTAAGTGCGAAGAACAGGTTTAATGTTATACATGTACCCCATACATAAGTTTTATATAGGTCGTCATTAATCGTCAAAAAATCGCACGAGATTCCCATTCGACATTGACTAAACATATTCTGAAGCCAGTGGACCAATGTGACCCATCATTGGGTTACGGGGTTGACTTCATTAGGTTTTATTTTATTTTTTTTTTAATTCAGTTTTATGTCCCTTTCAAGATTATTTCAGCTCATATGAGACTGGCCAATCAGTAGGTGGGGCGAAAACGGGAGAACCCCGAGAAAAAACACCTGACACACCCGCAAGCAGAACTTGGCTTGTCTCACATGTGGACAGAGCGGGGCTCGAACCCATCATTAGGTTTTTGAGCAGATTGTGTCAATGCTTTGGTCTTCTTTGCAACAGATTATCACAATTACCATAGAATTACATAGGCAAAATACAAAGGAGTATTCTTCTCTGGAACCACAAGGCCCAGATTTTTTTAAATATTTTGTGTTTGGCAATGCTTGAAAGTCCCTTTCATAAATCCTGCCAACCGTGACCCTGTGGTTCAAAGGACATCTATGTCTTAGATTGGGATACACCCTAATTGACAAATATGTCACTTTCAAAGACGAAAATGCCTAGTTCTTTATCATTATTGTGTTCTTGCATATTTTGATTGTCGATGACATAATTTATGTCAATTTAACATAAGTTTGGGAATCTTAATTTGTAAGCATTAATGCAATACGCATAGATTGAAAGCAATTTTACTTCTGAACCTGTACTGTATCTCTATAAATACATCTACATAACCTAAATATACTCACCCTGACACCGGTTTGACAAGAAATACGACCATGAATGTTTACAATTCTACAGTTGATGTCTTTAAAATTGTCCATAACAACTGTGCTTATTTTAGTTCATGGAAAATTTCAGGAAATTATACATTTTCGCCTTGCTGACCCTGTCCCCCCCCTAGACCCAGGATGCCACTTTGATATGATGTGTGAATGTGAAACACACATAAACTGACGAAACGGCATGCTGGGTCCCGAGGGGGAACACACCTAAAAATAAACTATAAGATCGTAAATTAAAGATCTTATGCACTATGCTAACATTTCTTTCAAAATAAACTTAAGATAACAAAACAATAAACAATCAATGTGTGGATATTGTTCAGCATTCATATGACAAACAAGCCCATATTTGTTTGCTTGAAAAGTGCTGTTGACAAACAAATGCAAATCAGTTCAAAGTCTAAAGGTTTATTTTTGCCAAAGATGGGATGGGTTGTAAAAATATTTAGTTGCACTGTCTGGATTCTGTTAAATCAGCCAAACTGTTTTGTAAACGAATGTGTATATGTTTCTTCGCCTATAAATGTTAAATTCAGCCCCATAGTCATAACATGAAAATTTCGTTCTCCCAAATCTGAGATTTAGGGACTTCTTACATCTAAGGCAAAGATGTCCTTGACCATGCCCCCCAAGGGTGTCATTATCTGTCATAGGCTAAAAAAGAATAGGTTTAGTGGTGCCTTACATAAATGCTGCCAATCATGCCACTGGGAGTCCAAATTGGGCTCAAGTCAAATATAGGGGTCACCTAAGGGAAATAGACATTTGTATGCCTGTATATGAAACTATAAGACGGATAGGGGAAACACGGGCAATGGTAGAAGATGGACTAGAAACTGTTATAAAACGGACGGATATTGCATGCAGATCATAGATCACATTAACAAGTATTAGCTTTTCTAAAAAGCTGGTGGGCGTTTAGCTAAATTTCGGTGTAAACAGACTTGCAGTGTTGTGAGTAGATACTTTGTTGAGTTTAACGTTGTTGTCAACATTATCTGAAATATCATGGTGCGCCTGGTTGTGACAGGGAGCTCAATGCTCACTTTTACATTGACCTTACTTTTGTATCAGACACTTTACCTGATATCACCCATAGTCACATTATATTGACACAAAGGCCATCCCGAAAATCGTAGTGCCAAGGGGAGAGCAACTAATGCCGTTGCTATCGACTTTGGTATGTCGCGGCCCGGGATAGAACCCGGTACCTACCGATCCTGGAGCTGTTATTCTACCTACTGAGTTTGAGCAGACAGGCAGATACTGTAATTTATGTCCATTTGGGTTTGAGGAATGATGTTTGTGTTGGTCACTCCGCAACAGTTATTTTGTTAATACATGATTCTTGGTATTGTTTGACTCCTGCGAGTTAAATTCACAAAGTATTATGTTGTTGTACTTTTTTTTTTTTTTTTTTTTTTCAGTCAATGGTTTTTGCTTGGCGCGACAGCGTCAAGCAACTGAAACAGACTTTGAAATTAAAAAAAATGACCTAAATGACCTTGACCTTAATTACTCAAATAACTTCATTTACTCTAGAAGTTGTCTGTATCTACCTACTTACAGGTTACAGGTTTTATTTAAAACATTCTGAAAATCATGTTTTCACTTTTTCCATTAAAAAAAGTCTATGTGATCAAATTTGATCTTGCTGTAAATTAGGTCAAGGTCAACCCAAGGTCATGAGTTTTATAAACTATGATGGGCCAGAGCCCTTGATGCTACATAGTATGTTTCATTGAAATTGATCCATCGGTTCCAGAGAAGAAGATTTGTTTTAGGTTTTTGCTATTTATAGCCCTGGCGGCCATCTTGGTCATGTGACGTGGGCCATTTATACAAACTTTGATTTTCCATTCCTAAGGATGCTCCACATGGAGATTGGCTTTGATCAGTCAAGTGGTTTTTGAGAAAATTAAGGTTTAGATTTAATATGTAAATGACATTTGGCTAAAGTCAAGAAATGACCATGACCTTGAATACTCACATCACTTCATTAAATCAATAAGTTGTCTGTATCTACCAACTTTCAGGTAATATGCTTTGAAACTTTCTGAAAAATTCAATGCTTTCACTTTTTTCCATTGAAGAGCCTATGTGACCAAAATTGATCTTGCTGTAAAATAGACCAAGGTCAACCCAAGGTCATAGTTTATACAAATTATGATGGGCAGGCGTCCTCAATGCTACATACCATGTTTCATTGAAATCGGTCCACCGGTTTTAGAGAAGAAGCTTTTTGAATTTTTTTGCTACGAGGATGATCCAATAATGATTGAGACTTTTTGAATTATTCCTATGTAAATAAACTTGGCTTATTGTGAATATCTTGTTAGCATTGCTCAATGTATTGTGCACACGAGACACTGGTTAAAATTCACACTAAGACAAATGCCTTCTGTTGCTTAGCAACGAGAGAATGCGAGTCAACTGTCCTTGGCCACGTGGTACCAATGCTTATAAAATGGGTTGCCATGGTAACTGGTGATAAAAATTCCAATCATGGCACACTGTTATTTATAGCGTTTATAAATACCTTTATGCTCTGCAAATATCATTTACATACAGCTGATAATTCAAGTAGGTTGAGCATTTTTGCGAAAAAAGCTGTGTTTTAGTTGCGAAAAAAATCAATGATTTCGGGGGTAGGGGAGAAAAATATCTTATAACCTGAGAAGACATGACACAATTAATTGATTTTAACCTAGAACTGATCAATTATGGGATAAATATTTCACTTGAATTTCAAAAGGGATACTTAGCCCTTTTGTTTTATGTTGCCTAGCAACGACAGAATTTGGAAAATGCAATAAGCCAGAATTCATAGAGGAAAATGGTTGCTAGGCAACCACGTCTCGAGCACTAGAGCAAAACTCGAATTGACCGAAGCAAATTATTTCAGAGATGAATGTTAACACAGGCAATACTCAATTATTATAAGATACCGTTTTTAAAGTTTGTGACATGGCTAGATTTATATAGACTATGTTTGTTCGAATGGGCAAATGGTGGCCATAGATACTGCACGAGTGGTTCTTAAATAACCATAGCGACCAAAGTTGATGAGAAAATTTGATAAAACACGCTCCGCAGAAAGATCGAATGTGTATCTAGTGAACGAAATTAGTTAACTTGAGCCAGTCAACAAGGTTTATAAAACAAGAGAAAAGTCTCAATCATTATTGGATCATCCTCGTATTTATAGTCCTGGCAGCCATCTTGGTCATGTGACCTAGACCATTTACTCAAACTTTGGTTCCTCCTTCCTAAGGATGCTCCACATGAAGTTTGGCTTTGATTTATCAAGTGGTTTTCGAGAAAATTAAGTTTTAAATTCAATATGTGGATGACCTTTGGCCAAGGTCAAGAAATGACCTTGACCTTGAATACTCACAACACTTCATTAAATCAATTAGTTGTCTGTATCTACTAACTTTCAGGTCACAGGTTTCAAAATTTCCTGAAAAATTCAATGCTTTCACTTTTTTTTCCATTGAAGAGCCCATGTGACCAAAATTGACCTTGCGGTAAAATAGGTCAAGGTCAACCCAAGGTCATGATTATTACAAACTATGATGGACAGGCGTCCCCTATGATACATACCAAGTTTCATTGAAATCGGTCCACCGGTTCCAGAGAAGAAGATTTTTTAAGGTTTTTACTATTTAAAGCCCTGGCGGCCATCTTGGTCATGTGACCTGGACCAATTATACAAATTTTGGTTTCCCCCATCCTAAGGATGCTCCACATGAAGTTTGGCTTTGATTGGTCCAGTGGTTTCAGAGTATTCAGTATACACTGTTATACTAAGGTGACCCCAACTTGTGGTGCGCTACTAATGACTAGACAGCGGTAAATCAGAGTAGGCCGGAAGTAGCAAGAATAAAGTATGAACAAACACTCCCAGGTATGGTCAAAATTGTGTAAGTGCTCCAGCGTACATATGACTTTTAGAGAATGTGGGCGCCTAGGCGCCCACAATGATACCCAATCTGAGTTTCAGCAACTGAGCCTGAAAACTAGACGTACAACAGCATATGCATTAATACACTATCACACATAAGGGACAGAAACACAAAATTTATATGTACGATGGGCGTTCGGAAAGTTCGAATAATTGTCTATGTCTGATAGTTCACATAATATTTATAGTAAAATAAAAAGAAACATGTCTATTTTAACTTCAACATGTCCTTTATAAATGCTGTGAAAATCAAGAAGATGCACCAAGACATAATAAAAGTATGTTCATTACAAAACAGTGCGGTATGGGTACCCGGAGCACGCCAATGTAAAAATGACGTTGCAAAAACGTCAAAAATGATTTTAATCCAGTTGGCGATGATTACACTTTCTCCGCATAAATGCCAACAATATCTACGCATTTCATATGTGTGTTCATTCTTTTGAAATAAATTTTCGTAACCAGTATCAGTATGTGGTGATATCTCACCCTGAGTCTATTTTGCTTATATTCTCAACTTAATCATCCGAGTTTTCCGAATTCTTTATGGAACACAATTCCACTGCTGGCTGGTTACCTCTAAAATCGCCATCAGTTGCTTTTATTCCACTCTTAAACATGAGAATCATTTGTACATAAATGCTGGACTGCATCATTCATAGTTTTCTAGTTTATTTGATCATCTTAAGTGTTTTTGGTGGTATTTTATGAAAAAAATACAGAAGTTATAATCGTTTGCAATGACACAATTTGACGCCATGGTTTTCCCATGCAGCCCTCGAAGTAAAGGACAATAACTTCTTTGCGGAACTTCAAATTTATTTTAAATTTTCAGGAAACAATGTCATATTGTTAAAATATTACGTGACGATTCCATGAGTTTCTGGTGATGAGCAAATAGTCAGAAATTATGTTTATTTCTTTAAGACTTCGTTCAAAAAAGTGATATTTTTCGGACTGCTCCGGGTACCGCTGATGACGTTGCCAGGACAACCTGTATTTTTGGATTCTATGGTCCTTTTTCTTTCATTTTTCAAATAACATTTCCGAATAAGTGGAAGTTTTCACGCACACCAATTTCCAGTACAATGGATGAAAATTATGAGAGATATTACAAAATAACACGAACTTTCCGAACAACCTACGTATTTGTAAGTTTATGAGGTATAGACGAGCCGTAAACTATTATTAGAGCTGATAACACATCTGCGGTGTATTGTACACAAGTAATAACCAACAGAATGTTGACAGGTCGACAGGTTGATAGGTTGACAGGTAGACAGGTCGCCATGTTGACAGGTCGACACGTCGACCGGTTGACACGTCGACAAGTTGACATGTCAACAGGTTGACATGTCGACAGGTCGACATGTCGACAGGTTGACAGGTCGACAGGTCGACAGATCGACAGGTCGTCGGAACTGAAAGAATTGCGCATGCGTGCAAAACATGGACACTCATAGGGAATGATTTAGGTTAAGTTCAATGGAATAGGCATTGCGTCGCAACGGAATGCCTGGGAAGTAAGCCCCCAGGCCCCCGCAACAGAATGCAAACTCCATATGTGACAGGTCGACAGGTTGACAGGTCGACAGATTGACAGGTTGACAGGTCGACAGGTCAACAGATCGACAGGTCGACAGGTCGACGGAAGTGAAAGAAATGCGCATGCGTGCAAAACATGGACAATCATAGGGAAGGATGTTCAATGGAGAAGGCATTGATTCGCAACGGAATGCCTGGGAGGCAAGCCCCTCAGACACCCGCAACAGAATGCAAACTCTATATAAGACCATGTTACATGTGTTAGGTCGACAGGTCGACAGGATGACAGGTCGACAGAAGTGAAAAAATTGCGCATGCATGCACATGGGCAATCATAGGGAAGGATGTAGGTTAAGTTCAATAGAGTAGGCATTGATTTACAGCGGAATGCCCGGGAGGCAAGCCCCACCCCCAGACCCCCGCAACAGAATGCAAACTCCATATATTGCCATACTGAAGGTGACAGGTTGACAGGTTGACAGGTCGACAGGTGGACGGAAGTAAAAGAATTGCGCATGCGTGCAAATCATGGACAATCATAGGAATGGTTGTAGGTTAAGTTTAATGGAGTAGTTATTGATTCACAACGGAAAGCCAGGGGGCAAGCCCCTCAGACTCCAAGCAACAGAACGAATACTCCATATATAGCAATGTTACAGGATGAGGTACGCAGTAGTATCGGATGACGGGTAGACATTTAAATACAACTTTCATGTGCCAGTATATGGGATACCTGAGTGCTAGATTGTTCTCATTTTACTGTTTATGGGACATGTCAACCTGTCGACCTGTCGACCTGTCAACCTGTCATCCTATAAACAGGAGTGAAAGAATTGCGCATGCGTGCAAAACATGGACAATTATAGGGAAGGATGTAGGTAAAGGTCAACGATTCACAAGACCCCCCGCAACAGAATGGATACTCCATTATAGCCATGTTACAGGATCAGGTAAGCAGAAAGTATCGGACAACAGGTAGATATTACTATACAATTATAATGTGACTGTTTATGGGATACCTGGGAGCTAAGCTCTTCTCATTTGACTATATATGGGACCTGTCGACCTGTCGACCTGTCATCCTATAAACGGGCAGATAAAGCAATCATAGGGAATGATGTAGGTTAAGTTCAATGGAGTAGGTATTGATTCACGACGGAATGCCTGGAGAGCTAGCCCCCCAGACCCCCGCAGCAGAATGCAAACTCCATATAAAGCCATGTTACAGGTGACAGGTTGACAAGTCGACAGGTCGACGGAAGTGAAAGAATTGCGCATGCGTGCAAACCATGGACAATCATAGGAAGGGTTGTAGGTTAAGTTCAGTGGAGTAGGCATTGATTCACAGCGGAATGCTAGGGGACAAGCCCCTCAGACTCCCAGCAACAGAATGCATACTCCATATATAGCAATGTTACAGGATGAGGTAAGCAGTAGTATCGGATGACAGGTAGACAATTAAATACAACTATCATGTGCCTGTATATGGGATACCTGAGTGCTTGGCTGTTCTCGTTTGAATGTTTATGGGACCTGTCGACCTGTCAACCTGTCATCCTATAAACAGGAGTAAAGAATTGCGCATGCGTGCAAAACATGGACAGTGAGGTAAAATTCAATGGAGTAGGCAATGATTAACAACGGAATGCCTGGGGGCAAGCCCCCCCAGAACCCCCGCAACAGAATGGATACTCCATATATAGCCATGTTACAGGATCAGGTAAGCAGTAGTATCGGACAACAGGTAGATATTACACTACAACTATAATGTGACTGTTTTTGGGATACCTGGGAGCTAGGCTGTTCTCATTTGACTATATATGGGACCTGTCGACCTGTAAGCCTGTCGACCTGTCAACCTGTCGACCTGTCATCCTATAAACGCGCAGATTGTCACCGTCTATTAAGTATATGGATATAATTTCGAGGAAAATGGCGAAAGATTAGGTCAAACAAATGGAGGTGATGATCTTAAAATAGATGCTATGACTTGGGTCGCAAATTATGGTTGACAGGTTGACAGGTCGACAGGTCGACAGAAGTAAAAGAATTGCGCACGCGTACAAACCATGGACAATCATAGGGAAGGATGTAGGTAAAGTTCGATGGAGTGGGAGCAGGCATTGATACACAACGGAATCTCGACCTGTCGACCCGGAGAACTGTTGATTCATTGACATGTCAACATGTCGACCTGTATGCTAATAAGGTGGCGTCGGACGTAGGAATTAGGGGGTGTCCCCTATACATTACTTGACCCCCAAATCGATACCGGTAATGTGGTAATCTATTAGATTCCAAAACATTAAGCAAATATAAAGTAAGACTAGAGGGACCAGGAATCGATGTAATTAAATTTATTCAAAGTCCCAACATAAACACCAGGTGGGAAAGAAAATAGATAAAACACAACAATATATTTTTCCGACAACATACCAAACAACAGAATGCCTAGCTCTTTCCCAACAAGGTAGCCATCCGGCTATGTTTCAACCGAAACGAGAGGCAACTAGCTTGACAGAGAGGCAGGTACAATAAACAGTATTGTAATGAAGATAAATATTAAAATTGAGATCCTTTATGAGCAGTAGACACATTAATGAGAAAGGGGATTGTCCATAGCGCGGTTTCGACTATTAAAGTCTCGTCAGTGACCCTTTAGATTTGGCAACAAGGAGCCAAAGAGAATTACAGAAATTTTGCAACTTTCAACAGGGTAGTCGATACAAAGACTAATAGCATCTAAATGGGACCAAATATGTTAAGCTGTGGTTAGAAAATAAATCTTAACCGATAATAAATTTCTGATTTCTCCGAATATCCTCGCTGATCTCAAAGGACCAAAAAGAAAATATAACCTGCACTATGGATGATGTACGGGGATACTTTTTAGGGCCGCCACACGGCACAACACCAGCTGCAGCAATAGCAAATTAAAATAAAATCCGAGATCCTTTAAGAGCAATGAAGACATTAATGAGAAAGGGGATGGACCATACCGCGGTTTCCACTATTAAAGTCTGATGAGTGACCCTTTAGATTTGGCAGCATGGATCCAAAGAGAAGTACAGAAATTTTGCAGCTTTTCACAAGGTTGTCGATATAAAGACTATATTATCTAAAAGGGACCAAATATGTTAAACTGTGGTTAGAAAATGAATCTTAACCGATGATAAATTTCTGATTTCTCAGAATATCCTCGCTGGTCTCAAAGGACCAAAATGAAAATATAACCTGCACTATGGATGATGTACGGGGAGACTTTTTAGGGCCGCCACACGGCACAACACCAGCTGCAGCAATAGCAAATAGAAATTAAAACTGAGATCCTTTAAGAGCAATGAAGACATTAATGAGAAAGGGGATGGGCCATAGCGCGGTTTCGACTATTAAAGTCTCTTCAGTGACCCTTTAGATTTGGCAACAAGGAGCCAAAGAGAATTACAGAAATTTTGCAACTTTCAACAGGGTAGTCGATACAAAGACTAATAGCATCTAAATGGGACCAAATATGTTAAGCTGTGGTTAGAAAATAAATCTTAACCGATAATAAATTTCTGATTTCTCCGAATATCCTCGCTGATCTCAAAGGACCAAAAAGAAAATATAACCTGCACTATGGATGATGTACGGGGATACTTTTTAGGGCCGCCACTCGGCACAACACCAGCTGCAGCAATAGCAAATTAAAATAAAATCCGAGATCCTTTAAGAGCAATGAAGACATTAATGAGAAAGGGGATGGGCCATATCGCGGTTTCGACTATTTAAGTCTCGTCAGTGACCCTTTAGTTTTTGCAACTTGGAGCCAAAGAGAATTACAGAAATTTTGCAACTTTTAACAGGGAGGTCGATTCAAAGACTAATTTTATCTAAATGGGACCAGATATGTTAAACAGTGGTTGGAAAATAAATCTTTACCGATAATACGTCTGTAAATTTCTGATTTCTCAGAATATCCTCGCTGATCTCAAAGGACCAAAAAGAAAATATAACCTGCACTATGGATGATGTACGGGGAAACTTTTTAGGACCGCCACACGGCCTGGGACAACGAACAACAACAGAAGTATCGCGTTGGAATGATAGATCCTGCTAATGATGCGCCTGTACTCACATTTGAGAACAAGTAGCCAAAGGGCAATGCAACGATCGCTCACCTAAGAGTCAACAAGTACAGTCACTGTGCAAAGTGGTTTTTTTTTTTTTTTTTTTTTTTTTTTTTTTTTTTTTTTTTTTTTTTTTTTTTTTTTTTTTTACCATATATGGGTATAACGGCCATCTTGGTCATGTTAACGGTCTATGGCTGAAATAGTTTTCATAGGATCATTGGTCCTGTAAACACTTACCTGAGACCTAGTTGTCACTTTTTCCCCATGTAAAAGCCTATGTTTCCAAATTGACCTTGACCTAAAATAATCACACACCTTCATATACTCCATTAGTTTTTTTGCATCTACCACTTTACAGGTCTCAGGATGCAATAGTTTTCAAAAAGTAAAAAAGTTTTCACTTTTTCCCATGTAAAAGCCTCTGTTTCCAAAATTGACCTTGCCGTTAAATAGGGCAATGTCATACTAGGGTCATCATTCGATCAAACTATGATGGGCTGGAGTCCCAAATGCTACATACCAACTTGTGTGCAAATCGGCCTGCCGGTTCTTTTGGATGTTTTTTTTTATCATAAATGGGCCTCGAGGCCATCTTGGTCATGTGATCCGCAGTCCATGGTCGAATCTGGCTCAAATTCTAACTCATCCAAGATGTTATGGTTATCCTTGTTACTTCAAAGAATTAATAAGATCCGATCAAAATTTAAGTCACTAGAGTGGCCACAATACAAAATATTGTTTTTTTTTTGTGTGTTTTTTTTTTCATACACTAAAACGCAGCTAACTCTGCAGTCAGAGGTTGGATCTGGCCGAAATGCGAACTCATCTGAGATATTGTAGTTGTCCTTGTTATTGATTTATCAAACACTCAAGGGCAGATAACTCCGCAGTCAGAGGTTGGATCTGGTCGAAATTCAAACTCATCCGAGATGTTACGAATGCTCTGTTACTTCCAAGAATAAAGAAGATCTGAATAAAAATGAAGGGGCTAGAGTGGCCACAACACTAAATATTGATTTTTCACTCAGTCAAGGGCAGATTAACTCTGTAGTCAAGGGTCGGATCTGGCTGAAATTCGAACTCATCCGAGATGTTATGGCTATCCTTGTTACTTTCAAGTATAAAGAAGATGCGATCAAAATTGAAAGCGCTAGAGTGGACACAACACAAAATAATGATTTTTCAAACACTAAAGGGCAGCTAACTCCGCAGTCAGAGGGCGGGTCTGGCCGAAATTCGAACTCATTTGAGATATTGTAGTTATCCTTGTTACCTGCAAGAATGAAGAAGATCCACTGAAAAACAAAGATGCAAGAGAGGCCACAACACAAAATATTGATTTTTCAAACACTCAAGGGCAGGTAACTCGGCAGTCAGTGGTCGGATTTGGTCGAAATTGGAACTCATCCGACATATTATGGTTATCCTTGTTACTTCCAAGAATGAAGAACATCCGATTAAAATTGAAGGCGCTAGAATGGCCACAATACATAATATTGATTTTTCAAATTCTGAAGGGCAGCTAACTCCGAGGTCTGAGGTCAGATCTGGTTGAAATTTGAACTAATCTGAGATGTTACGGTTGTCATTGTTACTTCCCAGAATAAAGAAGATCCGAATAAAATTGAAAGCGCTAGAGTGGCCACAACACTAAATATTGATTTTTCACACAGTCAAGGGCGGATAACTCTCCCATCAAGAGCGGATCTGGCTGAAATTCGAACTCATCCGAGAAGTTGTGGTTATCTTTGTTACTTCCAAGTATGAAGAAGATTAGATCAAAATTGAAGGCGCTAGAGTGGCCACAACACAAAATAATGATTTTTCAAACACTCAAGGGCAGCTAACGCCAAAGTCAGAGGTCGGATCTAGCTGAAATTTGAACCCATCCGACATATTATAATTGTCCTTGTTACCTGCTAGAATGAAAAAGATCCACTGAAAAATAATGGCGCTAGAGTGGCCAAAACATTTTTCCCATTATAAGTCTAAAGGGATTTTTCCAGACACTCAAGGGCAGCTAACTCCGCACTTTGAGGTCGAACCTAGCCAAAATTCGAACTCATCCGAGATGTTATAGTTGTCCTTGTTATTCTCAAGAATGAAGAAGTTCCAATCAAAAATAAAGTTGCTAGAGTGGCCACAACATTTTCTCCATTATAACTCAATGGGAGCTATCTGTTGCCATGGAAACCAGAGTTCTGATCCGAACTGGCCCAAAACCTAATGCAACCTTTCCCCCGCCCCAGTGGTGCTTCTGGTAAAATTTGATCACGATTGGCCTTGTTGTCTTAGAGAAATTCAAGTTTGAAACGCACGCACGGACGGACGTACGGACGCACAGACGCCGGCTCGACTACTATATTATAAGCTCACCTCGTGAGCCTTCGGCTCAGGTGAGCTAAAAAACATGACCCTTGGTCCATATAGACCACGCGCCAGGGTAGGGGTTATCCGCTCCCCTATCAATTAAACTGTATAGATCATATGAGCGTTTACAGAACCATTGACCATCTGGTTTTATTTTTCTTTTTAAGGAAATCTTATATGAATAAACTTTAAGAGTTCCACTTTGACAATAATAAATAACTTATAACCAAGAGAACGAAAGAACAGAAACGACAAAATAATATGGAACTAATTATATACTGAAAGCAAATTACAGTATCCTCCCTACTTCTTTCGCGCTTTGATGTGAAAATGGCCACAAGTAGGCATTAATATAATTTTGTTGTGATACTTGAATTAATTTGATATGGTGCAATCATATAAAGATAAATAATTCCTCTATTAAAGTGAAAAAGGCGGGAAAACAACCATACAAGGTAGTTTTTCATCAAACTCGTTTGGACCTTGTAAATTAATATTGGAACCACTTGATATCGCCCTTTTTACTGACTTAGCAGTAAATCTTGCGAAAATAGACTAGAAGAATAAACTTAATCAGGTGATAGGGTTAAACGATAAGTTTGCATTATAATAAATCATGTTTTCAATTACTTCCATTGCATCTTAGTGTTGTCAATTAAATTCCGTTGCATTTTATCCAAAATATTCTCTAATGAACCTTCTTATTTATGTCATAATTAAGCTTAACGTTGTAAAAATGTTGACTGTAGTTCGTCAGCTTCACGGTGGTAAACAATCATTCTGGCTATTCAAGCTTTCCAAAATGCAATGTATCACCATTATGGTATTGTGAAAACATGTTGTTTAAAATTTAAAATTAGTATAATTAAAATTAAGGAAAATGTCGAGTATAAAAATGTGTATACTTTGTTTTGTTGCCTCTGAGTATACATAATATTGACAGTTCCGGGGGGGGGGTGTCGCGCTGTTTGTTTTGTACTTTGGTGTCGAAATTCTTGTATTATTAATATACATTATAGGTTTTGTACTTTGGTGTCGAAATTCTTGTACTATTAATATGCATTAAAGGTTGAAGGTTGTGACTACCATTAATATACATTAAAGGTTGAAAGTTGTAACTGGTATACAATGTTAAATGACACATAGAAAAGTTCTTCAGCATTTTTTTATTCTTTATCTGCTGATCCCGCTTGTTTTTGGGACTTGATTATAATCACTAAAACCAAATATTCCCATCGGCTCAAACGATATGGGACCGTATTTAAAAAAGCATTATTTTCATGTGAGAGAAGTCAGTCAGCCTTGGTGAAAAGATAAAATCACGGTAGATAAATCTCGAATGCATAAGTGGTG
This sequence comes from Rugalucina vietnamica, assembly GCA_964017185.1. Lineage (NCBI taxonomy): Eukaryota > Metazoa > Mollusca > Bivalvia > Lucinida > Lucinidae > Rugalucina > Rugalucina vietnamica. The sequence continues at coordinate 30,358,533 of OZ024885.1, read as the reverse complement.
CAATGAGACATAATATTTGTTATACGTTCTCTTTGTATAAGTACCTGAGCGTCATTTTTTTCTCACCTCGGTGGAACTCTTGTTCCGATTGCACCAGTTTCTGGTGGTTGTTTACTATTACCTTGCTGAATCATCGACCTTTTTGTATCGAAAACTTTTAAGCTCACGATAGTGTAGCACCCATTTCTTGTAATTTAAAACAAGAATTTTAGAAAAATGTCCTGAATATTAGAATAAAGTGCGTAATATTTTTTGGAAGTGTGACCTTTTGATTTTGGTTTACTTTGTTATTGTAGGTGATTTCTCTTAGGAAACTGAAAAAGATCAACAAGACGTTAGAAATTGGCGTTTCCAGTGATGATGAAATGACAGTTTTCTTGCAGGTTTTACATGATAAGGGAGAAATCATCTATTTTAGGTAATTTTCAATTTCTAATTCACGAGTTTAATGCATGATTTTAACAAGTACTTCTACATTTGAAGCCCGTTACGTAAAACTTTCAGCGTGTAACCTTACCAAAGATTCTTAAAATGTTTTACAATGTTATCACATCACGCTTAGAGATGTTTGTTACTACATAGTGTGGTTCTAGACAACAGTGCGCTACAGGTTCAGGACAGAATATGATTAAGAATCAGTTTTATTTTTAGATCTGTGCTCTTTTAGTGGATATTAACACACCAAAAACTTCAAGTATCATAATTTGTCTTTTTGGATTTGTTCAGAATCATTATTCAAACTTATTGAATGCGGTTGTAAGATGATCTAGACAGATGACTCTCAGCTAATGCAAGTTTTGTTTACAAAACTGTATTTCTTTCTACAAAGCCCTTCGTTGTCTCAAGTTTATTCCGATTAGATCACGGTGGTCTGAAACGTGGTTGCTGTGACCGCCGGGAACATAGTGTTGGCGCTACATAATAATGAACACTTTTCAACGGGGTGCTTATATTTGCCATCTTATGAATAGGACTTCTGATTGAACCGGTTGAGACCTGCTAGTGCTCTGTGATTTCGTCAAACGCAATGTTATCATGATTACAATTAATCATTTTGACCGCCCCTTATTTAGAAAACCCTGGTCTTATATTTGATGGGGAAAATTGTCATGTTTGGCAAAAGCACTGCTATACGTTCATCCAGATGACTGACAGCACAGTGCTTGACAAATTATTCGGGGGTAGAGAACTTTTGAAGGCAAGATCTGCAAGCGCTTAAGTGTTCGTGGAAGACAAAAAGTCGTCTCTAACCTGATACAAAAAATTTGAAGTCGTCTCCAATTACGCTGTCGTCTAACCAGTAGCAAACGACAAAATTAAAATCGGTGATTGTCCATCATTTTGAGAATGAGCACATGTTGCAGAGGGATGTAAATTACTGTGAAAAATCTTATTTGATAATGTTTGCTATATGCTATATCTATGACAGAATTAAGCATAATTTAGCACTGATTACATGATTCTGAAGATTTTAAATATGGGTAATTCTTTTACAATATGCTATGAAACTGTGATTTTGTATTTGTAGAACAAACACACTAATAGAATACATGTTAAAGACACATTATTCTGCTTCTATACCTGGGGTGGCCTGGTCTAATGACTCACGTGATTGTCAGTAGTGAGGTATAATATTCAATCGTGACCAGGTCGTGGGTATGTTCGATTCCAATTTCGGGATAATTCTATGTGAGTGTCGTGACATTCAATTTTAAAATTGTCGTTGACGTATATCTGCGAGAAACGATTATTAAAAATCTAACTTTGTGTTTTCAAAATCCAGGAATATGAACATTTATAAAATAAAGAAAATATGACGTATATAAATCGTATAAGTCGTATGTGTTAATTACTTTGTATGTGTATGTGTTTTCTTTTACAGTGAAGAAGGGCTCAGAGATATCGTAGTCCTAGACCCTATCTGGATGATTGACGCATTGAAAACAATCATAACTGCGAAACAGTTTGTCATCCGAAAGCCCACGCCTGTTAAAGTGGAGTGGAACAAAGTTTATGAGAGTGGCATCATTTCAAAACGGGCAATAGGTATACGCTAATATGAATGTTTGAATGCTTAGTATAATAACAAAGGCAAACTTTTCATATTGGCTTTCTAGTAAATAATATTAATTTTCTATTAATTTCTAATGATTTGTATTTGAAGATTTCTCCCCTAAAACACAACAGAGTGAATGTTTTACTTTTTGGTATAACACTATAAGAGCTCCATTTATACCTGCTAAATCAAACCCCGATTTAAATGGAGCTCTTGTATTGTACACTCACGTATAACGAGTAAACTAGTTTTAGCACCACCCCCCCCCCCCCCCACACACACACACATACTTCCGTGTAATTTATTAAACTGATAGTTCAAAGACGATACTTGTGTAGTTATTCTAATTGTTTTATATTTTGGTGTTGATTGTTTGTGCTGTTTGCACCTTATGAACGTTTTCAAATTTTACTTAACAAAAAAGTAAAACTGAGGTCATTTATGTTTGGTAACTGGGTGGCAGCTGTCTACAGTTTGTGGAAGTTCTATCCAAAATTAGGATGTCGTGACAACAAGTATTTGCTTGAAAATATAAACACCCAAGTAAAAGCTGAGGCGTATGTATGTAAGAATGGCTGACTCGAAACCACTTTTCATTGGCAGACTCAGACTTTCAATAGGATAGGCAATACGCTTTGCCTGAGGCACAGGCATCTATTTCTCACAGCCCGAATAGGTGGGGGCCCTGATATATGGATGAAAATCTATTTAATTGGCATCCTATTATTAATAGAATTATACAGCCACCAAATGAATCCAGAGGTATTGAGCTTCAAGGCAACATGTCTATTTGCGTTCCAAAATAAGTAAGCCAATGTAAAACAGCAAACTACATTGACTGTAAGCTATTCAGTTCTTCTATATGCACCCCAAAATAAACAAAATGTGATAATTATGACCATTTAAAAATCTGCATTTTTAATCTGAAAACAACAATATTCAAGCGTTTAAATTACAAAACATGCAATCAGACCGTTTCTTATCTCTGTTTAAGCAATTGTACCGCCTTCTTTTGTGCATTCACTAGTTAATGCCTGTGGCAACGACACTGTGCAAAGTCACTTTCTTCATCATTTCAAGAGTCTGGTCGAATAATATATGATGCGTTTCTAAGCTTTCATCAAGCTGGAGTATTATTCAACAAATTTCTTTGTCCCAATACACTTGTAAAGGTTTGACAGAAGGAAAAATACCACTTTTACCACAAACCCGCAAACTACATTTTAATTTCATCACAACCATGGAAAATGCACGTTTTAGCCTTGTGTTGGCGTGTTTAATGAACGTTCATGGAGCATTGCCTGTTTCTTTCCTCATTAAGTCGAAGGTTATGCAACGACACTGTGCAAAGCCATTTTCTTCATCATTTCAAGAGTCTGGCTGAATAATATACACTGCGTTTCTAAGCTTTAACCAAGCTGGAGTATTATTCAACCAATTCCTTTGTCCCAATACACTTGTAAAGCTTTGACAGAAGGAAAAAATACCACTTTTACCGCAAACCCGCAAACTACATGTTTATTTCACCATAACTATTGAAAAGGCACGTTTTAGTCATGCATTGGCATGTTAAATGGACGTTCATGGAGCACTGCCTATTTCTTTCTTCACTGCTTTGTAAATAGCTAGAACTATCAGCCCACCTGGTTAAAGAAAGTTACAGGATACTTTTGTTTTAATAATTTCGTATAGATCCAGGACAATCGCAGTAGACTTTAATAGACATTTTTCACTTTTGAACGTAAATTTTGCTGGCGCTTGCGGTTATGACTTTGTGTGTGATGGGCGACGACTCGTGAGGGCATATCTGAGACGAAGGCGAGGGGCGATATGAAGAATTACTTATTCAAAACTACCAACAGCCCACCGGAGGTGTATTAAATGAGATAATCAAAAAACGAAATTGTCGAGGACGCCTAGCTGAATAGTTCAGTAGGTAGAGTGTAAGACATAGAATCGAAAGGTCCTGGGTTCGAGTCCGGGTAGGACAAAAAATATTTTTCCTTTTCTTTGTTTCTTCCTTCTTTCGCACCTGTGGCAATAAAGCTTAGAAAATTAAAAAGAAATGAAAAAAAAAAAAAAAAAAAAAAAAAAAGGAAAACGAAAATAATATTTTATCTATTGGCAAATGCAAGAATCACAGAATTCACTGCTGCATTTAATCGTAAGTTTCTGGATTAAACTGTCTAGTGAGAAGGCAGACCGCATGTATAGGTTTTTATAGGCCTTGATTTTTCACCCATTGAAGCCGATAACTCGATCGTCATTTTCGGCAGAAGAACGGATCAGCGACCGATCCTAACGTCAACATTTATTTCCTGACTGGCTGGAACAGATAATGTGGATAAGCTGACCGCCTGTAATGACTAAAAAAATACGCAAGCGTCCCCCATGGCCGAGCAGTTAAGAGCGCTATTTCATAGTCACTTAATCATCTCACCGATGTGTCTGGTGTAAGTTCGAGACCCACAATGGCCACATGTGAGACAGGCCAAGTTCTGCTTGCGGGTGTGCCAGGCGGTTTTTCTCGGGGTACTCCCGTTTTCGCCCCACCTACTGTTTAGTGCTTTTCATATGAGCTGAAATAATCTTGAAAGGGACGTAAAACTGAATTTTATCAAATACACAAGACACCAAATCAAAAAGTATAGTGTACATGTTCAGATATATGTGTATTATTAGATGTAAAACTACACTTTCACGTGCTATCTCGTGAGCGAACGATGTTTATTTTGTCAATGTCTAGTTTTGAGTCCATTCGACAGTAGGAAGAGCGATGGGGGCAATACCCTACATGTAGCTACAATATGCCTAGCCACACAACTGTTTTTGTTTATTGTAGACTTTCAACAGTATTTCTGCCATATCGAGTGTGATGGTTACGATGTAGAAAATTAATTTGGCAAGACATAAGCTTTCGTTCTGATCCTCATTTATTCTGTGTGATAGTATGCGTGCTGTTTCACCTGGTTGAATTCAAATAAATAAATTAAAATCAAACTAACACAATTATATTATTTTCATGAGTTTTTAAAGTGTTTCCGTAGAGGACGCATAGTGTTTCAGTCGCCCCGTAAAGCGGTCGCGCGTCACTTCGCCGCAGTTTACTTTTGATGTTCGCCATTTCACATACACGTAGAAGCAATTTTGGACACTACAAAGTGCACAAATTATTCATTTGTTTCACAAATAATGGTGTATACAGTCTTCACATTGACACATGTGTTTTCTTAAGATTATTGCCTCGTGTATTGTCCCTTTTAACAGAATGGACGCTGGTCTTGTTTGGAAAGAGCTAGTAATTTTGTTTTTTATGCGTGTTGTTAAATTGCTTGTGATGTGTTGCACCGCCATGTCTCTCCCGCCTGGTGTCTATGTTAGGATGGGAAATTTAATTGTATAGATTCTTGGTCATTTTATTGTTACTTGATTACAGATAAGGGTCTGATTGTGCTCATTTCTGATTATGATGATGCGTTTTTTATACAATTTTCGGCCCGTTCAAAATTATTTTAGTTCATATGAGACGGGTAAATCAGTAACAGGGGGAAAAGGGGAGAACCCTGAGAAAACGAACTTGCACACTCACAAGCAGAACTTGGTTTTTGTCACCCGTGATTGTAAGACTGATAAATTGGGTAGCAACCTACGGCGAAGAGTTCATTGTCTTGGTGTTGGTAGTTGCCAAAACGATATTGCTGCACTGCAGGTTGTTTTAATCCATTTTATCACATGTTGTGTGATGTTGCATCAATCTTTGTTGTAAGGACTTTGATTGTATCGCAAGCATATACGATGGTGCTGACACTGATAGACAATACCCGAATACACATATACAGTATACCACGCAGACATTTCACGTGTCCATTTACCGACCTTTTATACGTAAACAAACGAACCGCCATTCATGATTCTAAAATTAATTGTGTTGTGTTTGGCTATTGAAATTTTGTCCTAGGGCCCATCGACAAAACAAAGATCATATCAAGCCGGATCAGTTATCAAACCACATTGCTGCTTGGCAAGCCGAATGCAGTTGGTGTTAAGGACATGCCTTCTTTTGTCCTTTTTTAACATTTAAAAGTACGATTTCTATCATGATAAAGTTTATACCGAACCTATTAAGCAAGCCTCCATGGTGCAGTGGTTATTTCACGTGCCTTATAAACCAGAGATCGCAGGTTTGATCCGGGTCTTCTTGAGTCTGTCGGATGAGACTATAAACTGAGGTCTCGTTTCCATATGACCTTTGCTGTTGGATTAACGCTCAAATCAACAAACCGATTCAATTTATTATTTATTTAAATTCAGATTGAGTAAGAAGCTTATGTGCTTATATGCTTGCCCGGTTCCGGACGCAAAGATGGGCCCGTATGAGTAAGGTTAAGAATGATTAAATGTTGTAGATCTGTCGTCAGCATGTGTAATACATGTGCACTAAAACGGTACCCTGTATCATGACGATATCATTACAAAACCTTAACAAGCAAAATACAGTGTGTTTTTCTAAGTTGAAAAAAAAAATGAAAATTTTCAGTTTTGATATTTTCTTATTTGTTCAAAACATATATTGTGGACACATGATAGAACGAATACTCACAATCTATGTTTTCAGAAGCATAGGCAACCTAAGTTGACATTGTCTTATAATAGGTTAATGTCATCCCTGTGTCATATATAGACTTTGTAGATGCTTCATGCCAAGTTTCAAAATCATAGGCCAACTGGTTCTGAAGAAGAACATTTTTCAATTAATAGCCATGGCGGCCATTTTGGTCAAGTTACCTTGACCATTAATACAAACTTCCGTTCCCCTTCCACGAAGTTTGGCTTTGATCGGCCATGCGGTTGCAGAGAAGATGTTTAAATATTATAGTCATATACATGTATATATCCCCCAGGCAGGAGGGTCTTAATGTTTTCATAAAAATAAATCTGCCCATTTGTATTATCATAGCAAGTTTCCACCCATTTAATTACATTTAACTGATTTCTCCATTTAAATGCATGGGCGACCTACATGAAAGTTGATCTTACCGTAAAATAGGTCAAGGTCATCCCAGCGAAATGATTTATACAAACTTTGTAGTGCTTTTAATATTGTTTGATGCTTCATGCCATCTGGTTCTGGAGAAGAAACATTTTAACGGTTTTTGCTATTTATAGCCAAGGCGGCCATCTTGGTCATGTGACCTGGTCCATTTATGCAAATTTCGTTCCCCCTTCCTAAGAATGCTCCGCAAACAGTTTTAACTTTGATTGGCCAAGCTGTTTCAGAGAAGAAGATCATGGAAATTGTTGACAGACGACCGTACGGACGGACGACGGGGCATGGTCATCCTATAAGCTCACCTTTTGAGCCGAAGGGCTCATGTGAGCTAAAACTAGGTATACCCCTGCATACTCAAGTTTTGCTTTATAAAAGCGTTGTTCAATGGGTAAACATGTCACGGACATGTTATCCTGATAAGGATAACAGACCATGCTCTCTCTATATTACTTGAAATGTGTCAAAACGTTGTAAGGCGTAGAATAAAAAAAAACTGCACATAAAATTAAAGAACAACTAAATGTTTCAAATCGTAAATCTTGCCATGTTTACGTGTAAAAAAATTACTAAGTGTTCACAAAAAACACGTGAAATGTAGCTTAACAGAACCAATGTACGTATATACATGCACCAGTATGTTAAAAGTCACATGGCGATAACAAATAGTTGATAGTTGCTTTCCCACCAACAGTTATCGTCATATGCAGACGGGATCTCGGTTTATAATGTCACCATAAAGCCATGGGCAGCTCAGAATTGAACTAGCGATCCCTAGTTATGCACACGAGTGTCTAAAAATAACATTCTGCACTGGAAGTTGTTTTATTCGCGCCAAGCATTTGTAAGGCCGACTCGCATTGAACGCGTAATGTATCTTTAATGGCAAACATGACGGTTGATGATGCGATTTTGTAAACATGTCGTGTCAAAGGCCACTTCTGGTTCATTGTTCCATTAGAATCAGACAGTTAAATGGGAAGACAATAATAATCATTGTTACCATTGCATATGATAACATTGTTTACGATTTATATGTTTAATTGCTGTCTGGATTGGTTTTAATTTTTATTTTTTTTCTAAACAAGAATATTGTCAAAGATGCGAAAAAAAATTAAAAATAATAATTCCAATAAAAATATGCGTTTCCTACTCGCGCTCAACCTCCTGAGCTAACGAGTCATATGCTCTTATCAAAATCATTTTTTATTAAGGCTTTATGTCCCAGTCAACATTTTTTCAGTCATGTCGGGACGGAGCCAACGCTTCCTGGGTTTAACCAGTTAGTAAGGAGTTAATATGTCTTGCTCAAGGACACAACACGGTGGCGCCTGTGGGAATCGAACCCAGGACCTCTCGATTCGGAGTCAGACGCCCTACCACTACGCCACCGCGCTCCCTAAAATAATTTTGTACCAGTCTTATATCTACTACATGTACGTATTTATTATCGACATGTGATTTTACGAAGCGACTGACTTAACCACTGCGACATGAAGTCACCTACGGATTTTGCGTGCGTGCGTGCGTGCGAGCGCGCGCGCGCGCGCGCGCGTGTGTGTGTGTGTGTGTGTGTGTGCTCGCGTAAAGAATATTGTCAGCCTGTTTTAGGGCTAAGCAAGGTACGCGGCACATTATGAAAAAACGAACTGTATGTTTCTCAGTCTATAAACATTCATTTTCTTGAAAATAATTATTGTTTTAGTTTGAAGTTTAACTATATTTATTTGAATTAAACCAGATAAACATCACGCATAATTCAAGAGCATAAATGAGGATCAGAAAAAAAGCCTTTGACTTTGAAAAAAAAAATCCCCAAAATCGTAATTATCGCATTCAAAATGCTGAAATACTGTGGAAGGTCTACAAAACCTCAACTTATTTGTATGGCTATGCAAAATGTAGCTAGGATATCTCACTTATGACTTGCAGATGATTGTCTAATGGACTCAAAACGAAACATCAACCAAATAAATAACATCAAGATTTCGAGTATCTGTTTGAAATACATGTATAAACATGCCAAAATAAATTATGTTCTCTCACGAGACAGCACGTGGAACTGTAGGTCTTACACCTAATAAATATACATATATCTTTACATGTACACTATACAGTGTACTATTTGAGCCGCGGAAAACATTTTAAGTCGTTCAGGATGTCTAACTTATCCTAGCCACAGCCTTCAGTATATTCATATTTTCATGTCTCCCAGAAAGAAATATTGACGTGAGGATAGATCAGCTCTTATACCAAAATACGATCGAGCACCCAATACAAGAGAAAACATACATGGGCTGCCGTCTCAAACTTCAATTCCTTTACGATTTAAGAATTTAATGTAGTAGGGCATTTCATGATTCTTGCATTTGCCAAAAACATAATCAGCTGATATCATATGTTTTATTTCCAAAGCTTTTTTGTCACAAGAGAGAAATATAAAGAAAAGAAAAAAGTGATACGTCCGGGACTCGAACCCAGAACCTTTCGGTTTCAATCCCAAGCACGCTACCTACTGAGCTACACAGCTACACGTCCTACACTATTTCATTTTTTGACTCTCTTATTTAATTCGTCTTCGTCGGCTATTGGTAGTTTTGACTAAGTAATTCTTCATATCGTCCCTCGTCTTCGTCTCAAATATGCCCTCACGAGTCGTCCCCCATCACACGGAAAGTCATAACCGCAAGCGCCAGCAGCACTTACGTTCAAAAGTGAAAAATGTCTAATACGCCAAAGGTTTACCGTTTTACAAATGAAGGAAATAAATGTATTTGATCATAGGAACAGGCTTGTCATCCATGCTGATAACGGTAAATCTGTGACGAAAGTCTACTGCGATCGTTCGGAAACTATAAGACTATTTATGAAATAGGGACTATCTCACATGAGTAACTCGAGATCATAACTTCATACATGACTGTGTATTTGAAAAAGTGTATTCAGATTTGTTGCTGTTGTCAAGTTTGAGGCAATCCATGATATAATGTCAATAAATGAAATAACATCAGCTCAGTGTCCTAGTGATAGAATACCGGACTTCAGTTTTGCATCAATTCCTACTTCCGCCAAGCCAATTTTGTCCATTACAAGACAATTTAACCACCCATAGTACAGGTTCAATAAACATTGAGTGTTGACTATATTTTAAAACGAATGAAAATTGGTTGATTGTGTGATTTTAAGCCGCAAGCATAACAGAGATGAAAAGTATGAAAAAACCAGAGGACCAATGGTACCTGAGATCTGCTGCATATACCAATAAATATGTTTGAATATTATGGTATTTAACTCCAGTACAGGGACAGATTATCAATATACTGTCCATTTGCCGATTTCCTCCTGGCTTTCCCTTCATTGACATTTTAACAGTTTTCCCCATTCAAATTTATAGGCAACCCATGTTTACTTTGCCATAAATTGGCCAAGGTCATCACAGGGTCATGATTTATATATACATTGGAGTACTTTAGCCATCAATGCTTCGCACAAATTGTCTTTGAAATCAGTCTATTGGTTTCAGAGAAGAAGATTTTTAAGGGTTTTTTACCATATATGGGCATGGCAGCTATCTTAGTCATGTGACCTTAGTTATTAATATACACATTTGTTCCCCTATCCTATGGATGTTTCACATAAAATTTGGCTTTAATTGGTCAAGTGGTTTCAGAGGAGAAGATGTTTTAATATTATGGTAATATACATATAATTATACTAGGCAAATTAATTTAGCAATTTTGTAACATTTGCCAGTCTCTGCACATAATGGTTTTTACCATATATGGGCATGGCAACCATCTTAGTCATGTGACCTTAGTTATTAATATACACATTTGTTCCCCCATCCTATGGATGTTTCACATAAAATTTGGCTTTAATTAGTCAAGTGGTTTCATAGGAGAAGATGTTTTAATATTATGGTAATATAAATATATACTAGGCAAATTAAATTTAGCAATTTTGTAACATTCGCCAGTCTCTGCACATAATGAATAAAAGTCATGTTTTGGAATGTGGACGAAAGTGGTAACCTTTCGGCAAGAGCTTCCGTGTGAAACATTTCGCAAAAATCAAACCTTACGGCGATACTGACGTGACGTTACAATTTAAGACACATGATCAGAACTTGCAGGTCTGCTTAAAGCGGAAAACCAAAATCATGCTTAAGCATTTCTTTAGTCATTAAAACAAAGGAAAACATTTAAAACGTTTTAAAACAGAATTTTATCGCCGAGAAATTAAGATCGTAAGTTTTGAATTCGAAGTTTTTTTTTTTCTTTTGTTCCTACGTTATCGCCTTACAGTTACATATCTAACTGGAATTTACCGAAAATCGGCAATGAGTTTAAATGTCTCATGTATACCGATATGTAAAAATAAAGAGAGTTTGCCAAATCCCCTATTGTGGCTTTCAAACGTGAGCTTAAATATAGTGTTTAACGTCAGCGTTATCTCACTAGCATGACGCGTTATGGCTCTGACTCTTTCAAGTGTTACTGACCACGGTATTGACTGCATTGTGCTGTGTTTGTTTTGTTTGTTTTTTATAAAAATCAATGGAAACCAAGTTACCCGAAATTAAGGCAATTTCGACCTATTTACGGCGCGTTTGATGTCGTTTTTGGCAGGTAAAGTTGTACCGAAAAAGCCAAATCTCACTTGTCACATAATCAACAACGTTCAAAAAGAGGGGTTGAAAAGGATGGGCCTAATGAACTAAACAAATGTCAACTGTTTGCATTGTGTTCATTGGTTGAGAGTTTTGCATCCACACCCTTTCTGTATTTGTTGGTTGTTCCAAAGGCCTCTTTAAATGATGGCGTTTTTAAATCCATCGCATCATGCGCATAAGACACTGTTCTTGTCACTTAAATTAAAGAAATGTCCAAAATTGCACTGAGGAGATCGAAACTATGGGTATCATCAAAAATTGCTAAATTTATTTTGCATAGTATATAATGCCCCGGGGTCATGATTTCTATATACATTGTAGTACTTTAGACATCGATGCTTCATGCCAAGTTTCTTTGAAATCTGTCCACTAGTTCTGGAGAAGATGTTTGAAGGGTTTTTACCGTATATGGGCATGGCGGCCATCTTGGTCATGTGATCTGGATTATTTATATAATAATATGATCTGGCCGGATAGCTCGGTTGGTAGAGCGTTGGTCTTCGGATACGGAGGACCCGGGTTCGAATCCCAGCGCTGCCACTTGAGTTGTTTGGTTGTGTCCTTGAGCAAGGCACTTTACAGACATTGCCCCTCTCCACCCAGGTGTATAAATGGGTACCTGTGAGGGCTGTATGCCAGTGTACCGCGGCTACCTATGTGCGCCATGTGTTAGCGGTCGACATACATCTCAGTGACCAGGGAGTTAATGTGAAGTCGGTTGAGCATTCATTGAGAGTGGCTATCAGACCTTCAACTTTAACTTTAACTTTTATTCTCCCATTCTATAGATGCTTCACATAATTTTTGGCTTTGATTGGCCATGCGGTTTCAGATGAGAAGATGTTTGAATATTATGGTAATATACATATATAATGCCCCGGGGTGGGGGCAGATGAGCCCTGTTGGTCCAATTTTTTACAGAATCATTAATATTCTGTCCTACTGCCCATTTCCTGCAATACTTTCACTTTAATTGACATCTGAAAAGTTTTGCCTATTAAAATGCATTGGCGACCTCAGTTGACCTTGTCGTAAAATAGGTCAAGGTCATCACAGGGTCATGATTTATATATAAATTGTAGTGCTTGAGCCATAAAGCTTCATGCCAAGTTTCGTTGAAATCGGTTTACCGGTTCCGGAGAAGAAGATTTTTGAAGGGTTTTTACCATATATGGGCATGGCGGCCATCTTGGTCATGTGACCTGGATTTCTTATATATACATTGGTTCCTATTGATGCTTTATATGAAATTTGGCTTTGATTGACCAAGCGGTTTCAGAGGAGAAGATGGACGACGTACGGGCGCCGGAGCATGGGTATACAATGAGCTCACCTGTGAGCCTTCGGCTCAGGTGAGCTGAAATGGTAGTTTCGAAATCAATACAGAACCAATTCTATTGTTTTTGTATATTACAGAATACATCTTTGACAGCAATGAAACTGACCGAAGCTTGTTCGATAATTGTGGAAATGTGATTCGTCTGATGGAGAAATTCTTGTTCATTGCCGCGCCGGTGACTTTCACTGAAGAATTGGCAAGTACAGCCAGTGCCGGCGAAGAGCAGGTAATGATTGTATTGATGAAAGCTATATATACACCTTGATTCATATTTTCATAATTGTTATCATTGTGTAGGATAACTCAAAGGGAGTGTTTGTTAAAACAAATAACTATATATTATGCAATTCAATGAAAAACGTGTAAACATGATTCAATTTTCTTGCTGACAATGAAACTTTATTAATACATAATTTACTAGTATGGCGTATAACGTAGAAATCATTCTTGCCTACCCAATGAGATGCACGCAGTCATTCGCATCGAGGAATAAAAAACTCAAAATGTCATATCTGACATCAACGCATTCTTTATTTTGGGATTTTATTTTTTTAAGTTTTGTTTAAAATGAGAACAGTCAAGTTTCCTATTAATTTTGTCACAATATCATATATGATGGAAACACAGCCTATTTATCTATCAATTTCACAGAATTGTTACGTTGACATTAATTTTCTGTTTTGCCTTTTTACTTTACATTATAAAGTCAAAGCAATTCTGTTTATTTAGTGTTGTAGTCTGTGTCTGGTGAGAAATGGCTAATCTAGCTGACAATGAGGCAGGAATGTTGCATCTGATGATCGGGTTGAATACTGCATTTTGTTTTGAGATGGGATACAAAGCGTTGTCTGATAAATTATGCCAAATCTAAACAATCGCAACTTTTCATCATGATAACATATCGTGTTATGTTTACTCCATTGAATCCCACTTTTATAGCAAAAATGGGGCATATTTATCTTTTTTCGGGGTACTCATTAGAACCACCCTGCCGAGGCGGTTGTACCGTGTACATAAAATGTGTTGAGCAAAAATGTTAAATTTATCATTTTTGTCTATTGAAAATTTACAAATTGTTTAGGTTCAAGAATAAGGATGTTCATTCCATGTACAAGGTTTCGTAATGTGATCAAAATAGCACGAAATGAAGTAATGCTTTTGGGTTTCTTTTAGAATTGTTTTACCTTTTAGTTTGGTGATTTTGAAGCCTTGAATAAAGCTTTGCAATTTAAAAAAGTGCATTTTTCACATTTTCACTGTTTTAACTAAACAACGGTAATCAATTCTTAGAGGTATATCATTATCTGGCAAACCTGACATTGAACATAAAATTCAGACAGTCGCTAATGAAAAAGATGGCTGGAGTGTAAACAAAAATGACTTGCCAGTTCATTTCGGAAAATCAATTCCAATGATTCTTAGTGCTTTATAGATTATTAAACAGGCAGATCATATTAGTATATCTATGGAAAATACGTCCTCAAACTTGGTCCATTCTCAGAAATCATTAGGAGTACATTTTGATGAAACCCTAAATAGGAACCATATTAAGTACTTATGTTCAGTCATTTTATCTTGAATATCGCGTTTCAAACAACTGTTTTATTATGTTCCAAAACGTGTTCAGAAAATGTATTATCAAGTAAAAACAGGCAATGACCATGAAATGGCGCAATCAGAAAGAACACCACTCCACAAACTGAGGTGGGAAAAACTAAATTATCAATCAGGTTCTTATACCAAGAAAACATACCGGGAGTCGAGTGAGTAGTTTTCCCCAGTAGGCGGACCATTGCACTCAGTTAGCCAAACTTAAATAAAAACATAAAAATGCACATAATTCGCAAACAGCATAAATATTCAACACCAAAACATAAAACACACAGAGAGCCACCAAAGAAGTATCGCTTTTGAACGATCAGTAATATAAAGTCACTAGCGGGCTGAAACTATTTTTTTTTCAAAGCTACATTCTGTCTATGATAGATGAGATTATGATTCGACTTTTGTCGATCCACTTGGAAAACAAATATAGAACGAAATAAAAGATAGCAAAAAAGAACGAAATAAAAGATAGCAAAAAAGAACGGCATGTATCATCTTAAAACAGATTATATTGCTCCATCAGAGATAATGTTTCAAAACTTAGACTGGGTGCCGGTATCTCATCGAACAAACTTTAATAAAGCTGTTCTGATGTTCACAAGGCCTTCGATAATCTAACGACATCGTGTTGCCATCATACATAACCGATTAGCTTTCCATCAAAGAAATATGAAAAATGCGACTCGGTTATTCCTAACCCATTGTCGAAATGTCTATTAACAAAAAATGAATATACTTGACAATATAATTTTGCTGCTTTTATAGATATGTTTTAATTGTTTCAGATGGACGTTAAATACATCATGCCTTGCATGGTGAAGAAGAAGGCCGATACAGATTTGATCTTAGTAAAAGAAGGCAAATCATCAACAACTGTGCTTTGTATGATGCCGGCCTCCAACTTTCTACCCCCAGCCGTTTTCCACAAAATATTGGCCATGTGCATAACAAAGTGGCCCGTTGTAGAACAACAGGGACAGAGACAAATTTTCCCAGGGATCTGCAAATTCAATATTGATAAGCAAGGATTGTATAAATTGATAGTGTTCCAAGTGAACTATGCAGTTCATGCCAGAATAGATAGTTTTGTAGACGAGATCAGACCAATCACTGCAATTTGTCAGCCAGTTATGGAATTCCTTACCAACAGCATGACAAGCGTTTTGCAGGCTATGGGATTTTCAAATGAATTCAAGACATGCATCCAGTGTCCACAATATTCCGCTGCAGAACCTAGGGGATATCTTGACACTGAGCTTATGGGATCTCAGAAGAATATCACGTGCGATGAGTGCAAAAGGTCACATTCAATTGAAACGAAGGAAATTCTTGGGTGTTGGATGGATCTGGTAAGATCTTTTAATTCTTTACATTAGGTAAGATAGAGGGACCAGGATTCAATGCAAGTTGATTGTAACGAACATTAGCTGTTGAAGCAAAGCCAGATTGCCACACAGAAGTGATGCCTGAAATTTTGAAGTGTCACATGTGTGTAATATGCTGGAGTGTCAATACCGTCCGTGACCTTGAACTAATTTGGCGAAAGTCAAATCCACGTCTCATCGCCATGGTTAAATAGCAGATATAATACATGCAAATACGCTCCCTAACATGACGTTTGAATAGCAACCTCTATGCAAAACGGTAACACAGGATTCACCAAAAGATACTGTTTTGACTGCTAAGTTCTATTATGCTTAAGTAATTTATAATGTATTTTAGGACAACGAAGAGCAAGAGGAGAGATCGTCAGAACACGGACACGAAAGGCAGGATGGTCATGCAGCAGCATCAATAGGATTGGATCCAAACGAACCAGCGGACCAAAACGAGGGTGAGCTTGACATCGACGTTGGACCGATGACAAAAGAGAACTTGAACCATGCACGACTTTGTAACGCACTTGTCACGGTTTGCGCTGATGGACTCCGGGAAATTCTTCTTAGTCAGTTACCACAGGGTTGTCCGGATTTCCACCATCTGCTTGTAGCAAAGGAAGGACAGTTGCGTGCTTTGAGGCAGCTACGACAAGAACAGTTAGATATTTTGTACCCGGACCCTCAGAATCAGATTACAGGCACAGTTGACCAGTTTGATATAACTCTATTATATACGTTGATTAGAAACATAAGTGCAGTTGTTCCACCCGTAACGGGCTGGGCAAAGCCACCAGACGACAATCCTAGAGACACCTCATTAGGAGCTAACGTAGAACGCATAAGAGGCTTTCGAAACAGTATCAGTGGTCACTCTAAAGATAACGCAGTAGATGACCAAACTTACGAAAACACGTGGAAAGAAATATGTCGAATTATGGATGACATTGAAAACGTTATAGGGGACAAGGGCTTCAAAGAAGCTTTGAATGAAAGAAAAAATCAAGCTTTCACGTTGAGGGAAGCAAGACTGCTCCAAATAAAATTCAAAGGTAAGCTGCACTGTGGTAGCAAATAGTAATGTCACTTGGAAGTGCTATTGTTTCTTTGAAAATGTGTCCTCGTGAGTACATCAGGAAGGTTCTTGCTTAGGCATCTTATTTTAGCGTTGTACAAATTATTAGCCAATAAATTAGATATAAGTTATATGTAATAAAACAAACTTCGACTGTGGTATGCAAAGCACGAGGACATGTCTAGTGCACTATTATCTAATTGCATTTTAGTGAAAGGTCGGAGCAAGACGATCAACAAATGCATATCAGTGTTAGAGACAAACCAGCAAGGTGGAAAATTCAGACTGTATACAAGGCATTTCCATGTGTGGGGCAGGGTCCAACTTTGTTTACTATGCACCAGCAATTATTGCAACAAACCCAACTTACATTCAAAAAGAGAAAAACAGCAAAAACCTACATATCAAATTTCATTAGAACCGAATATTATCTAATTTTCTTGTAACGGGATAAAATTGATTTTGACTTTATTTTATTTTGTTGCTTTTTCTGCTGTATGTTAAATTATTCTAGTCTCTGATTGATTTATTTCTTCAACGGAGGGAGACAGAACTAAAATGCCCTGCCATTTAAAAATGTCTTGACAATGTCAATGAAAAATATTGTTTCTTCACCTGGATGCTTTAGAACTGATACATCCACGATAGTTTATTCACGGCACTTCTTTTACCGACCATTTATATAGCTTAAGTGTGTTAAAATGAATATTTTTTCTATATTTATTTCTGAACATAAATTGTTGGTATTTATTAGAACCGCTTCTACCATATTTTCGTAATATATTTTTAAGCAAAAGTAAGAGGAAAAAAAAACAAAGAACAACTAAAAAACAAAGAACAATTTTACAGCTAAGGAAAACATATTTCTTTACATTGGCGTGTTTTGTCATGTCTTTTTACAGGTGAATTAGACCAGATACGCAAGGACTTGGACCAGGCAATGAAGAAGTTAACCGCGATCGATGCCAATCTGTGAACTGAACTTGAATTATTAAAACATGACAGGACAGGCACCAGATAAACATTTACAACGATCCAATTGGCAAGGCGGGTAATGGAATGAGCATTATTTAGAACTTAATATGATACTATGTCATTACTAATTTAACGCCTACTAACTTGCTGGATCCTGAATAGTTGTTGTCTTATCGGAAGGATAGAATACTGTTTAATACGAGAATATGCAAAACTATATCATACATTTCATACCATGACCCTCTTCTGTTTACAAGTTATATAAAGTTTCTACGAACATTTTGTGTAAACGTGTGGTCAGCCTGTATCAGAATAACCAACAATCAAAAGCCAGGCTTTAGTGACACAACATGACTTGTCGAACGTCGATGTATCGGCCAGTTCCGTTTGTTTACATTACACAACCTTCAGATTATTTGGCTACGTAAATGCAAAGAATTGTGTTTTATTTTTCCAAGTTAACTTTTGATGATATCCCATCATGGTATTGTTAGATTTTGTCATTCATATGATTCAATATGTGTACATTTATTTTGTCTATTTACTTGCTTACTTACTTTAGTACTGGTCAAACACTTAAGTGACTTTTATATGTTGCTGAGGAATAATAAGTCACTTACTGTCTGTACACCATCTTTCAGAAATTGCAGTTTTCAAAATCTCACTTTTCTGAAACACGACAAGAAAAATATGACCATGCCATCCTTTTGCAACCCAAAGGTCGTAAAAGTACCGCAACAATTTTTAAAATCGGTTCACTAATAAAATGAGTATGCCCAAAAATTATTTTGAATAGTCATTTTGCATGTGCAAGGAAGGTAATTCAAATACCTTAAAATTGAAAATCAAGCAAATCAGTGGTAATATATAAATAGTTTGGAGCTCATATAATACAATTTTGATTTGGTTTGGTGCATTTTAAATGAAAAATAACTCATTTAAATTTTTTCCGCAAAAATAGTTACTTTCCTTGCGGACATTTGACAATGGAAAACGTAGTATTCAAAATTATTTTCTGTTTAAAATGTTTGCTTGTTAACCGATTTTGTATTTCTCGTGTCACTTTTTAAGACTTTTGGAATGTAAAATGGTGGCATGGTAATATTATTCTTTAGGTCTTTCAGAAAAGTGAGATTTTGAAAAATGCAGTTTCTGGAAGAAGGTGAATAGACAGTAGGTAAGTTGACTGGCCAATCTGATTTTGTCGGGTAATGATAATGTGTATTGGTAATGCATTATAATGCATTGTAATTTGTAAAGTTAATAGAAATAATTTTGTAATGAACAGTAAAATAAAATTGAGATTTTAGAATGAAGAATTGTTCCATTAGAAGAAATGGTGATTTCATTAATAACAATTAAAACATGTATGCAATGCCACTATCAAACTTCATAACATTATCATTACTTTGTATATAATATGATGCAGCTTCTACAACCACATATTTTGCTTCAATTCAGGATGTGGTATAACAACAAATGAATATACAAGGAATAAGTTTTTTTTTTTCAGAATTAACTTTTTGTAATCCCCTCCGTTGTCACTAAAGGTGAAAAATAGGAAAAATGTGTTGCAAAGTGTGAAAACAGTCGCTCAATTAAGGCTGAATAACTAAATACTAAATTAAAGACTTACCTGATACATGTACATTGTTTGACATTTGACCATGAATGACGACAATGAGTCATATTCCTATAGTGGCTTCAAATCTAATTAATTTTTCAAACACATATTTGGCACGATAGCTGCACACATAAATGTAGAAAGTTATTTTTAGAAGTAAAAATGGATTTAATTCAGAAATTAAAGCAAGATATCATATAAAGCAACATTGTATTTTGGAAATTTGTTTTTGTAAGGCAGTCCTTTCAATTTGATCGTCATCTTATAGGAATAAACAAACAGAACTTTCAAAAGAATGTAATTGTTCTTTTTTTTATCAACACATTTTTGCATAAATGTTTTGTTATTTGTAACATGAATTATCAGTTGAAGACCAATTTTATTATACATGTAAGGTCAAAACATTTCAAGCTTGCACAATTACAGTAACTCTCTTTCGCGCCATGTTTTCAAATCTATAGGGTCACTGAAGATACGTAAGTAGCCGAAACCGCGGTATGACCCATTTTGTTTCTCATTGCTACGTTCGCTGCTCTGAGAGGATCTCAAGTTTTATTTGCTACACCATCAAATTATATTGGTATGGGGGAATTAGAAACTCTGTCCGTTATATACCTTTCAGCTCACCTGAGCCGAAGGGTCACTGGTGAGCTTATAGGATAGGCAAGCATCCGGCGTCCGTCCGGCGTCCGGCTGTCGTCGTCCACACTTTTCGGTCAATCAGAGTAAAATTTTATAAGAAGCAACTATATGTTCAAATGTACAGAATATTTATGATTGTGACAAAATATGAAATTGACACCAGGGGTTATTCTGACCTTACCCTGTGGCATTATACATGCATATTACCATTATAGTCAAACAAATTTATTGGTACATATATCAGATCTCAGGTGAGCTTTTACAGGACAATGTGTCCTCTGGTTATTAAATGCTCGGTCATGAAATATAGAAAAGTATTCATCAAGTATAATATATATTGAACATGTTATATTTTCACATAAGAAAAAAACTATTTTTAGTATTTGGCATGAGAAAATATAACATTTTACATTGCTTCTGCCTTTTCCATCATAACTGCACATCACTTAAGAGTTTCAACACCTTAAACTTTCTGGTTTTTGAGACAAAACAAAGTGTGGGTACTCATTTTCTTAATTCAAACGCAAGGAATATTTTGGTACCAAAATAATTCAAGTTTGCTTAATTTTTCCCGCCTCCCCTTTCAGTGGGCGATTAATCAAGCATGTAATCTGTTTGACGTGACATTAACAAACTCATAACGACGCCAATGATATTAGATTATTGAAATGAATAATTTAACTAAATTGACAACCTTTTTGTATGTTTGTATCTTTATTAAATTTTCAAATGTGATTAAAGCAATCTTGAAAAACGTGCCATCTGCGTATTTTCATTCCCGAAAAGTTGTACATGTGCAGAAATAAAATAATGCATATAATAAATAGAAAATGCAAACGTTTCTGTAAAAATATGGCCTCAATTACACTCGTGAAGTGAAAAATACATATATTTCTATCTTTGTTTCGCCACTCATGAAATCATGAACTACATGTATGAATATTTTTCACTCCACTCGTGAAATAAAAGCCATATTTAACAGAAACGTTAGAATGCCCTCTATATATTGCCATCTTTGTCATAGTTGCCTACTTTTGATAAGGAATGATAATTTAGCATGCCATATTTGAATGTTGTCATGCCATTTAAATTCAAGGTTTACTCTTGTCATATTGGTACAAAAGTAATGGGTATTGGTAATGATTACATTGCCATAGTAATGGTAATGGTAATGATTACTTTTCAAAAAATGTGTAACCTTAATGGTAATAGTAATTAAGAACTGCAGTGCAATGGTAATGTGGTTGAGGAGTATTTGAGTTTCAATAAGAATTTTTATGTAGCTGTCAACTGTTAATAGTTGATAATAAATGAGGGCCGCAAGGGAGATTAGATTTGAAAAAAAATGTGTTACCCTCATGAAGTAAGGTGTCTTCTATAAAGTTTCTTTTGTCTGTAAATATTGATCGGCTTATACATATATACTCAGAGGAAAATAGTTTAGTCGATAATTTTGACAAGCCCTGCAACTATTTTATACTGATGCTTGCCTTAGCTGGTCCTCTTTGTTAAGTATGCAAAGACTATTATTTCCAATTTTAATAAGAAACTCATTCAGTTGCATATTCTTGATACAGTTATTGAACTTTTTTTGCAAATCATCATTTTTGCCACTACCCGATAAACGATCAATCTGCCCTTTTCATCAATAGCCTGAGCGAATAGTGGTTGTTGCCAGTGAGGAAAATCCACAAATCATCTAAGCAAAATTCAACAACAGTCTCGAGAAATAGAAAGCCGAAAATTCAGAATTTTGAATATCTCATTCATTTAAAATAAGAACGAAAATGGGGCAAATACATTGTACATTGGCAAATACGCATGTGATATTTCAACCGTGTGTCTTGGAAATGTTATGTTTAATTCATAGCTTTATTACTGGAAATACTGAAAACCCAAAACATCAAGGTGTTTAAAATTAATGATTAAACGCCAACTTCACTGGCAATTTAGAAATAAATTGAACTCTGAACTTAATCAAATTGATTAACTACTTTCATATATAAATTTAGAACATAAATGCAGCTTTCAGTTTGCACCTTATCTTAAACATGTACATATCTATACGTTAAGACAGTTTTTAACACGATTCAGACTTATCATTATATGGATTTTCCCATCATTATCATTCGGACAAGTCTACTTTCATTGGTAAGGGCATCAGATTGATTTTATTTTCTTATACCGTATGCATTATCCGGGATCCAACTGATGTTTTTCTTTTGCTCCGGAGTTAGTAAGTTATTCGGCGCCCAGGGATCTCCATCGTCGGGCAGCTTACTCAATCTGTGAGTCCTGGTTTTTGATTCATCAGGATGTTTATCATGATTTATTTGTTTGTTCTTGATGATTCATTGACTAGTTAGAGATTCACCACGAGGACCGAAGAACTAACTAAATGTTATGAACCACTGCAGAAGCTGAGGGTGAGGTTATGGCCAAGTAAAATCGATTTAAACCCGCCAGTAACTTTGTGTTACTGATCGTTCCAAGTCGATACTTCTATGGTGGTTCTTTTTGTTTTATGTCTTGGTGTTTAAAATATTTTGTGCTGTTGGCGCCTTATGTATGTTTTCATATTTTTAGTTAAGTTAAGGTAACAGAGTGGCCACCTATTGGGAAAATAGCTGCTCATTCGGCTTACGAAATGTTTTCATGGTATAAGTACCTGATTGTTAGTTTGTTTTTTTCCCACCTCGGTTTTTGGAGTGTGGATCTTTTTCTGATTGCGCCTTTTCCTGATCTTTGCCTACTTGTACCTTTTTTGCGCTTAACTTTTCAAAATAACTAAAAGTTAAGGTAGCAAAATATCGTTCTCATTATTGCACACAACAAACGAAAATAACACACCAAAATGCTGAAATGACCATGTCAAACCTATCTTTTAATGGTGATGTCATTTTTTTAAAAGTGTTCAAATTCTTGCAAAATAGTTTTTGATCATTTACAGTTACACTTTAATGCGTCTATTGAAAACAAAACAGATCCTTTAAGAGCAGTGACCATATTAACGAGAAAGGTAAAGGGCCATACCGCGGTTTCGGCTACTGAAGTCTCCCTTCAGTGACCCTTAATTTGGCAGCATGAAGCCAAAGAGAGTTTTAGTAATTTTGCATCTTTCAACAGGGTAGTCGACACAAAGACTGTCAATTAATGTGCATTAATATGCAGAATTGGTGCAAAATACCACTACACTATTCATACAGTGTGCGCTTATGCACATGCGTTTTTCAGAAATTACCGGGGTGTGCGCTTATTGGAGCATGTGCGCTAATTAGAACGAATATGGTATTTTTATGAAAATTCTTTCAGCAAACAGAATAGCTCCAGATGGGACGCCGCGTTCTGCGGCGTCGCATCTGGGGCTATACTGTTTGCCTATGTCACACAAAAAGGACGCCAGGCTTAAATGAGTTAAAACTGGTCGTTATTGTATTCCGAAAATTCCTTCTGATGACAGGTGGTGTAAGGTCTGTAAACTTAATTTGGTGGGGAAGGAATTGTATTTGATATAAGTGTGTCCATTATATGTATATGATCAGAATAGGGATTCGTTATACACAGTCGCCTTAAGTAGTCCACAATTTGTGTATATATATAATTCTACTAGCTTATATGTAATGAATATAATTATATTCTGTAAACAGTTAGCCTATTTTATACAAGTCATTATGTTTAAGGTTTGATAGCGATAAAAAATTCTCCATGTTTATCACTGTTCTAAATACAACGTGTTCATAGAGTTACTTAAGACCTAGACCAGGTAGTCTAGTGGTTCAGTATGAACCACAAAACTAAGAGGTCCTGGGTTTAAGGCCCATTGGGAGAAATGCTGTTTGTTCTTGAGCAGAATGCATTAACTACCAAGTGCACTGGTTATTTACACGGAAAGTATCGTCTCTGCCAAAATATGAGTGAAATAATTGTTGACTGGTTGTAAAAGTCATTATCAAATTATTCAATTCAGGCAGAACAGAATATGTTCTTCTATGTTTTACATGTAAGAGCTATTAGAGGTTATTTTCATGTCCATAATTATGTCATTTCTGCCTTAATCTATATTTGTTAAGATATGCATAATTCAGTTATATCATTCGTTTGTTTCAAAGAGTATTATTGACAGCATAATTGAATGTAAGCCACGACACGAGAAACCAGTTATTAACAGGACTGACACAAGCCTAGCTGTACAGTGGACAAGGGCTAGAGGCTTGATATTTTGGTAATAGGAAGCTGTACCATTGTACTTTCAATGTAGCGAAAACAAAGACATTGACCAGTTGTTCGGTCCTGTACACCTGATCTGTGTCTTTGTTCTGGCGTAGGCAAAAGTCCGGTGTTCCTTTGATTTGTCTCAAATGTAAGCATTTTGATTGGTATCAGTATATAGACCATGACTTCAATATGCATATTAACTGTGGCACCGCCATGCACTTTTAGCCAAAGATTCATGTACATACAGCGTATATTACTTTGTTAACATTGTCAATTTTGTTTCTTTCTTGTGTTGTTTTTATATCATATGCATTCTCCGCTGGGGCTTTCATGTTTTTTCAAATAAATGTTAAAACTGCTATTACTGCAGCTGGTGTTGTGCCGTGTGGCGGCCCTAAAAAGTCTCCCCGTATATCATCCATAGTGCAGATTATATTTTTCTTTTGATCCTTTGGGATCAGTGAATATATTTGGAGTTGTTCGAATATATTTTACGTTAAGATTCATCTTCTTAACAGCAATTTGATTATTTGGCCCCTTTGGGAATATGAGTCTTTGATTTTGACTACACAGTTGTAAATTCTTGAAATTGCAGCAATAATGTCTGGCTTTCGCTGTCAGTTTTTAAAGGGTCACTGATGAGGGTTCAGTACCCGAAATTGTACAATATGACCCATCTTCTCACTCTGAATGTTTTACTGCTTCCAAAGGATCTAACAAATATTTTTATTTGAAACTAAAAACGTACATGAAGACAATGATCCGGAAAAAACGTAATCAGACAGAAATTCCCTCTCCGAGGTGGGAAAAAATCTAAATTGGCAATTAGGTACTTATACTTAGAAAACATATAGTAAGCCGAGTGAGCAGCTATTTCCCAGTTGGTGGTCACTAAGTTATTCGAGCTTAATTAACAAAAACTACTAAAACTTGCACAAGGTTCAAACGGCACAAAAATCTTTGGCATGTGAAAATGATTGCTCTGACTCACAGCAGTTATCAGCCGGAATTTATCTGCTCGGCATGTGGGTATTTTCTCACAGAATATGTTGATCACTCTTTAGTATGGTGTCCTGCAAATGCTCACCTAAGACACAAACTGGCAACAGTTTGATATCGACCTGTACTTACGCTTAGCTGGTCTCGCAAACGATGTTTTCTTAAATGTGTTATTTGGTCGATAAGTCGTAATTGCAGACATTATAAATCACATATATGTGCAGAAAGAGGATTTTTATTGCTTTGATGCACGGTTCATTCAAGACAGAAAAAACATTTGTGGCAGATTATTTTGATTATTTTAAAATCAGAATCTTTCGACATTGCATATGCGGGCCATGCTAAAACATGTCGGCACCTATGGATCTCCAACGTCGGACAGCTTACTGAATCTTTTGAGTCCTCGTTTTTGATTCATCAGGATGTTTATCATGATTTATTTGTTTGTTCTTGGTGATTCATTGACTAGTTAGAGATTCACCACGAGGACCGAAGAACTAACTAAATGTTATGAACCACTGCAGAAGCTGAGGGTAAGGTTAAGCGCCTGTAAAACCGGTTTAAGCCCGCAAGTAACTTTGTGTTACTGATCGTTCCAAGTCGATACTTCTGGGGTGGTTCTTTTTGTTTAATGTCTTGGTGTTTAAAAACATTGTGCTGTTTGCGCCTTATGTGTGTTTTCATAGTTGTAGTTAGGTTGGGGTAACTGAGTGGCCACCTATTGGGAAAATAGCTGCTCATTCGGCTTACGATATGTTTCATGGTATAAGTGCCTAATTGTTGGTTTGGTTTTTTCCCACCTCTGTTTTTGGAGTGGGAATCTTTTTCTGATTGCGCCTTTTCCTGATCTTTGCCTACTTGTACCTTTTTTATTGCTTTGATGCACGGTTCGTTCAAGACAGAAAAAAAAAACATTTGTGGCAGATTATTTTGATTATTTTAATATCCGAATCTTTCGACATTGCATATGCGGGCCATGCTAAAACATGTTGCTGGAGTAAGTTAATTCGGCACCTATGGATCTCCATCGTCGGGCAGCTTACTGAATCTGTTGGGTCCTCGTGTTTGATACACCAGGGTGGTTATCATGGTTTATTTGTTTGTCCTTGATGGTTTATTTTAAAACTAGTTACCACGAGGACCGAACAATTGACTTAATGTTGTGAACCACTGCAGAAGATGAGAATGAGGCTAGGCGCCTGTAAAACCGATTTAAGCCCCTCGCAGTAATTTTATATTACTGGTAGTTCCAAGGCGATACGTCTGTTGTGATCCCATTTGGTTTGTGGTTTGGAGTCGAATTTTGGAACTGTTTGAACCTTATATACGTTTTCATGTTTTTATGTGTTCGGGTAACTGAGTATAAGTACCTAATTGTCAATTTAGTTTTTCCCACTTCGGTTTTTGGAGTGGGAATTTCTTTCTGATTGCGCCTTTTCCTGACTGAGGTGTTTACCCTTTGGTGTCTCTGTGGTTTCAATTGAGGATAATAAAGAATCAATCAATCTATTTCCCCATTACGAAAACTTGCCCATGCAATATACAGAGATATTTTTCAGTTTTCACCAGGAATAAATGATATTTTAAATGTAAACCCCTGCAAACCCCAGTTTTTCTGTATAAAAGTGGGGTTCAAGGGGTATAATTTTCATGGACATGTTTTCCTGATGACAAAGATGGCAATTCAGATATCTGAACATCAGTAAAAAATTATATCAGAGAACATTGTAAAATGTAACATTGTAGTAGGGTCATTATACCTTTGCTGGAGTGATCTGGGTGACTTCTTTATCATACATTTGTAGACTGTTGTAAGCCCGTGAGGACATCAGTATTCACGTGCCTGTTTTGCACAGGCTTGCTTGTACAATCATTGGATAAATG
Organism: Rugalucina vietnamica; assembly: GCA_964017185.1. NCBI lineage: Eukaryota > Metazoa > Mollusca > Bivalvia > Lucinida > Lucinidae > Rugalucina > Rugalucina vietnamica. The sequence goes on along the minus strand of OZ024885.1, from coordinate 30,331,024 downwards.
CCAAACTGTCTACATGAGCCAACATACATCATTTATAAACATTGCTGGAGTGATCTTGGTGACTGCTTTATCGTACATTTGTAGACTGTTGTAGGCCCGTGAGGACATCAGTATTCACGTGCCTGTTTTGCACAGGCTTGCTTGTTCAATCATTGGATAAGTGCTGGAGTGATCTTGGTGACTGATTTATCATACATTTGTAGACTGTCCGTGAGGACATCAGTATTCACGTGCCTGTGTTGCACAGGCTTGCTTGTACAATCATTGGATAAATGCCAAACTGTCTACATGGGTCAACATACATCATTTATAAACATTGTAATTCTGATCAAAATAAGAACATCATGTGCAGTTATTTGAAGAGGTCACGACTCATTATATTTTCTTATTTCCAAATTTGTTTCTCTTCAAATGCTGAAAATTGTTCTAAATATGAACGGTCACAAACCACTATGTGTCTGCAGTTTGCTTGCATTATGACAGTCAATGGCAAATATTTACATTTATATTGCAACCGCCCTAGATGAAAGTATCTCTCTTGATGTTCTTCATTATTTGGAAAACATTAAGTCACGTGATCTAGAGGTCATTCCTATTAACGGGGCGAAGCCAAAACCAGCCAGTGGCGGTATTTGTTTACTCTTGTTGGCGTGACGTCGGTCGCGTATCGTCATGACATTCAGCGCGAAAATTTAACGTTTTGGCTGTTCCAAAATTACGTCAAGTCGGATTTAATGTCAAATAACATGGAAATGAGTGCTGATATGTGCAATAAAAAATCTGATACTTGATCGAAAATATAAAATGTAAATATAAAAAATATAAGTATTGAAATTCAGATCTTAGCTGTCACTGGATGATGAAAAACATTAGTTGTTTTAATTTGACCGAGAAGCCCTTTGTGCTTCACAGACATAAAATCAGCCAAATGTGTTTCATCATCTAGTGAAAGCTAAAATCTGAATTCCAATGCTTAAACGAATTCCAAGAAATCATTCTCTAAAAACATTATTATTTGTTTATTGCAACCTGTATGTGCTTAAGACGCATTTGCCTACGATTTATTTGCATTTAAAATAATAAAAATACAAAGTACGTTAAAGCGTTTTAATGATAGTGTAAATAAATTTGTTATTCCCTACACATATACGGTGTCTGGTTTATATCGTAATCCTTTTCTATATTTGATCACAAGTGGCCAAAGACGGTAACCAAATTTTCTGTAAGCCATTTTAACTACGGCATACTGGGAAGATGGCATATGAGGTAAGACTGGTTTAGCGACAGGTTTCCGTTTTCACATACTTCAATAACAATACACATATGCTACTAAACAACTTGATTTGGTTCTGAAGTTTTACGTCTTCATCATAAAAGGGTGAATTTGACAGTACTTGCGAGTAGATTAATGTGTTAGAAAGTAGTCGAGAACATTACAATAGTATTTTATGCAAAGGTTCCATTTTGCTGCGTCAAAACAAAATAAAAGTTCTTCTCCTAAGGGGCAGACCATTTTGTGGTAATTATATGACTGCACAAGGAGAGTATTTTTCTTTCCAGTGATGTAATTTCATTTCTTTCCGCACTCAATATTTGAAATATAGCTCCAGTCGTTACACGTGTTAGCCTAGCGCAGTCCGATGTTTGCATCCGACATTGCTGGAACCAAAGATATTTTCTTAGGTCAGGGCCGAACCTTCTCAACTGGTTCGCAATTAATTAATTAATACAGAAACGATGTCGAAAATTGCCAGGACTAAATTACTGCGTCAATTAAAAAGCTTCTAGATTTTCGACCAGGTTCAACACAAATTTAAACGATGTACATAAAATTGACTATAAGGCATGATCATTTGGACTATAAGACAGATTTATAATGATTGTTCTGCGCAATGAAAAGGTACAAGTAGGCAAAGATCAGGAAAAGGCGCAATCAGAAAAAGATTCCCACTCCAAAAACCGAGGTGGGAAAAAACCAAACTAACAATCAGGCACTTATACCATGAAACATATCGTAAGCCGAATGAGCAGCTATTTTCCCAATAGGTGGCCACTCAGTTACCTTAACTTAACTAAAAATATGAAAACATACATAAGGCGCCAACAGCACAAAAAATTTTTATACACCAAAACACAAAACAAAAAGAACCACCACAGAAGTATCGACTTGGAACGATCAGTAACACAAAGTTACTGGCGGGCTTAAACCGGTTTTACATGGCCATAACCTCACCCTCAGCTTCTGCAGTGGCTCATAACATTTAGTTAGTTATTCGGTCCTCGTGCTAATCAGCTTTTTTGACTATAACGGAGTTTTCACGAAATGGAATGATTTATACAACAGTCAGGTGTTGTGACTAGCCAAGCATTGCACCGGAAAAGGGAAATGAAATAGCCTGGTTCCCGTTCAGATCAACTTTAAACATCATTTATTTTACTTTTACATTACGCTACCATGTCCGTGTACTGTATACCCCCTTATACCCCACTTTTATATAGTGAAAATGGGGTTTACATGGGTATACATGATTTTCTTATTTTTGCTCCAAAACATAGATTGTGGCGAGGCGGTTGTAACGTGTACCCACAATCTATTTTCTGAGCAAAAATAACAAAAAAAAAAAAAATAAAAACGTTTCAACTCAACATTTTCATTTTTACATATGAAAAGGAAATTTGTATATTTGCATGGGCAAATTTTCGTAATGAATACACAGATAGCTCATTGACCTTATACATGCATTCTTAAAGGCGTGGATTTTAACGTTATGTGGTCAAACGAACAGCCTGGTTCCCGTCGGATGGCATTCAAATTAGGAAGATGATATTTAAGCTTTGGACCGTTTTTCATTTAAAATATATCATAATCAAAGAAGAAAATAAAATTATAATACTTTCCATATTCAATATTACAAACATGGAAGTAAGTCAAGTAAGTAAGTATTTTTTATTAACGTGTCACATGTTATTACAACCAATTAAAACACAAATATAAGACATAAAACGTAATAACATCCAGCCATTTAGGCTTATGAGACACGGCATAAGAAAATTGCTACATACAATGTCATCTATTATTGCAATATGTTTAAAACAATAATTGGTCCCACCATATCGGTTTGTTTCATATATGCATATGATCAAGGTACAACATGTACAAAGGCTTTCAAACAAGGAACACATTCATTCTCCTTTAGAAAGGAAAAATTATAATAATACTTACATCTTAGTATGTATATTTTAACCAATAATGAGGGCTAATCAAATTTTCAGTACTACGAGGTCGATGTTGTCCAAGAGTACACCCCAAGGCTCAACCGTTCCAGGTACTGTGTCGATGTTATTCCCGGGAAAACCCGGAGGCTAAACCGATGTTCAGTAAAAAAAAAAAATGTATGTTATTCCAGGGATAATCGTAAAGGGACCAGTGATCGATCAAAAATAGCCATGTTTGATAAATTTGCGGATCAGACATGCATTGGCGAATGCATGTGAAGATAGCACATCCAAGCTAGAAACCTTCGCCATGTTTTTCAATATGTCAATTTATGACGTCATCATGTCACGTTCTCAGTGACGTCATTTTACAACACCCACCATCATACAGCGTGAATCAGGGTCAGGTGGACCAGTGATCGATCATCTTCTTTTTCTCTCCAAAACCGCGGCTAACTTGGAAGGTATGTACATTTTTAGAAAGAGTTATTATTGTTATCTCTAGCAACGAAACACAGTTTGGAAATTTTCAGTGAGTTAAGAGCAATTCTCTGTAACCATTTAAAAAGTTGTGCCACGCATAGTAACCGATTTTGCTGAAACTTTCCTATCTTGATCATTTGAACACAAAACTAATTAATCAACACTCATTTGGTCCAATTTCATACCCGTTGCCATGGAAACGGCAAATGAATATTTTGGCAAAAGGTGTGTCAAAAAATCACCTAAAATTGGGTATTTTCCAGCTGAAACTATTACTTTATACAAATTCAGATCCAACTTATGGTCCACATATATAAATATATAACTTATTCTGGTTAGAAATACAAAAACAAAAATTGATTTGGAAAACCTCTGATTTTATCATGGCTCTGCAAAGTGGGTGGGGTTTCGAGGATTTGAAAAATGTGTTTTTTAAGCATTTTCAGGGACAATTCTCATAGTGAGTGCGGTCGGATGCAGGTATACGCGCATATTCACGATATACAACAATGTTTTGTTAACCAATTTCTGAAAAGACATGTTTGGGAAGTTAGGTCTGAATATGCGTAACCATAGCAAGAATGAGGGTACTGTCGCATAACGCAAATTTATGAGTGTCTGTCGTTTTGGTCTCATAGAATTCTACTGTGAGGACATAATTGATTATAAATTATGTGATATGTTGCAATTGAAACTAGTCTTCAAAAAATATGGCATTTAATCTTCAGTGACCTTCTAAAGGTCAAGGTCAAGGTCACAGAATAGAGAAAAATGGCACAAAATTGTATTTTTTGTCCATGTTTAAGTTGATTTTGCCATAATTTAGGCTCAAACTTATTAAATATTTATGCATATCACCACAAGTCTTTCACGCTGAGATATTTTTGTCCACCAGGTGACTTCAAGGTCAAGGTCAAGGTCATCAAAAGTTTAATTTTTTAGGGGGTAAAATGGAGTTTTTGTTGAAAAAGTAAACAAATTAAAGTATTATTTTTTATCGTATTATGCTTTTTCATTTATATATGTGTTACAAAGTCTGATATCATTCAGACGATCCACCTGCTGACCTTAAATAACCTTTTAAGGGTCAAGGTCAAGGTCAAAAATGCAAGAAAATGGCTTAAATTGCATTTTCTTACCAATGTTTTGTTATTTTTCCCAGCGTTTGGTGCAAAATTGCTTCAATATTTGTTTTAAAAGCTTGAGATATGTTGTATATGAAACAACGGTTAAGAAAATATGGCATTGAATCTGCAGTGACCTTCGGAAAGTCAAGGTTAAGGTCACATGTTAGAGAAAAATGGCACAAAATTGGCTTTTTTGCTCATGTTCAAGTTGATTTTGCCACAATAGGCTCAAATTTCCTTTCTTTATTGAATATTTATGCATATCACCACAGAGTCTTTCAGCTGAGATATTTTTTGTCCACCAGGTGACTTCAAGGTCAAGGTCAAGGTCAACAAAAGTTTAATTTTTTAGGGGGTAAAATGGAGTTTTTGTTGAAGAAGTAAACTAATTAAAGTTTTAATTTTTATCGTATTATGCTTTTCATTTATAAATGTGTTGCAAAGTCCGATATCATTCAGACGACCCAACTGCTGACCTTAAATAACCTTTTAAGGGTCAAGGTCAAGGTCAAAAATGCAAGAAAATGGCTTAAATTTGCGTTTTCTTACCAGTGTTTTGATATTTTTCCCAATGTTTGGTAGAGAATTGCTTCAATATTTGTTTTAAAAGCTTGAGATATGTTGTATATGAAACAACGGTTAAGAAAATATGGCATTGAATCTGCAGTGACCTTCAGAAAGTCAAGGTCAAGGTCAAATGTTAGAGAAAAATGACGAAAAATTGGCTTTTTACTCAAGTTCAAGATAATCTTGCCATAATTTAGGCTCAAATTTCTTTTTTATTGAATATTTATGCATATCACCACAAAGACTTTCATTCTGAGATATTTTTGTCCACCATGTGACTTCAAGGTCAAGCTCAAGGTCACCAAAAGTTTAATTTTTAGGGGGTAATATGGAGTTTTTATTGAAGAAGTAAACAAATTAAAGTATTAATTTTTATCGAATTATGCTTTTTCATTTATATATGTGTAGCAAAGTCCAATATCATTCAAAAGATCTACCTTCTGACCTTAAATAACCTTTTAAGGATCAAGGTCAAAGTCAAAAATGCAAATAAATGGGTTAAAATGGCATTTTCTTACCAGTAATTTGTTATTTTTCCCAGAGTTTGGTGCTAAATTGCATAAATATTTGTTTCTAAAGCTTGAGATATGTTGTATATGAAACAACGGTCAAGAAAGTATGGCATTGAATCTGCAGTCATCTTCGGAAAGTCAAGATCAAGGTCACATGTTAGAGAAAAATGACACAAAATTGGCTTTTTTGCTCATATTTAAGTTGATTTTGCCCTAATTTAGGCTCAGATTTCTTTCTTTATTGAATATTTATGTACCACAAAGTCTTTCATTCTGAGATTTTTTTGTCCACCAGGTGACTTCAAGGTCAGGCTCAAGGTCACGAAAAGTTTAATTTCTTAGGGGGTAAAATGGAGTTTTTGTTATAAACAAATTAAAGTATTAATTTTTATCGTATTATGCTTTTTCATTTATATATATGTTGCAAAGTCCGATATCATTCAGATGATCCACCTGCTGACCTTAAATAACCTTTTAAGGGTCAAGGTCAAGGTCAAAAATGCAAGAAAATGGCTTAAATAGGCATTTTCATACCAGCATTTTGTTATTTTTCCCAGAGTTTGGTGCAAAATTGCTTTAATATTTGTTTTAAAAGCTTGAGATATGTTGTATATGAAACAACAGTTAAGAAAATATGGCACTAAATCTGCAGTGACCTTCTAAAGGTCAAGGTCAAGGTCACATGTTAGAGAAAAATGACAAAAAAAGGCTTTTTTGCTCATGTTTATGTTGATTTTGCCATAATTTAGGCTCAAATTTCGTTCTTAAAAGATACTTGTATATTTATGCATATCACCGCAGAGTCTTTCAGCTGAGATGTCATATCATTTCTCGATTCTTTGGCCTTGACCTTGACTTTCTGAAGGTCATTGCAGATTCAGTGCCATATTTTCTCAAAGCTGTTGCATATACATTATATGTCAAGCTTTAAAAACAAACGTTAAAACAGTTTCGCACCAAAATTGGGGGGAAATAACAAATGCTGGTAAGAAAATGCCGATTTCAGCCATTTTCTTACATCTTTGACCTTGCCCTTTACCCTTAAAAGTTATTGAAGGTCAACAGGTGTTTTGTCTGAATGATATCGAACTTTGCAACACATATATAAATGAAAAAGCATAATATGATTGAAATTAATAATTTAATTTGTTTACAATTTAAACAAAAACTCCGTTATACCCCCTAAAATTCAAAAGTTTGGTGACCTTGACCTTGACATTGAAGACACCTGGTGTACAAAATTATCACAGATTGAAAGACTTTGTGTAATTCTGTATAATCATTCATGTAACAAGAATGTCAAGGATCAATTATTGCAAAATAAACTTGAATACTGGCAAAAAATGACATTTTCATTTCATTTTCTCGATTCTGAGACCTTGACCTTGACTTTCAGAAGGTCACTGCAGATTCAATGCCATATTTTAACCATTGTTTCATATAAAACATATCTCAAACGTTTAAAACAAACATTAAAGCAATTTTGCACCAAACTCTGGGAAAAATAACAAAATACTGGTAAGAAAATGCCATTTAAACCCATTTTCTTAAATTTTTGACCTTGACCTTGACCCTTAAAATGTTATTTAAGGTCAGCAGGTGGATCCTCTGAATAATATCGGACTTAGCAACATATTTATAAATGAAAAAGCATAATACGATAAAAATTAATACTTCAATTTGTTTACTTCTTCAACAAAAACTCCATTTTACCCCCTAAAAATTAAACTTTTGGTGACCTTGAGCTTGATATTGAAGTCGCCTGGTGGACAAAAATATCTCAGAATGTAAGACTTTGTGGTGATATGCATATATATTCAATAAAAAAGGAAATGTGAGCCTAAATTATGGCAAAATCAACTTAAACTTGAGCAAAAAGCCAATTTTGAGTCATTTTTCTCTAACATGTAACCTTGACCTTGACTTTCTGAAGGTCACTGCAGGATCACTGCCATATTTTCTTAACCGTTGTTTCATATACAACATATATCAAGCTTTTAAAACAAATATTGAAGCAATTCTCTAGCAAACATTGGGAAAATTATCAAAACACTGGTAAGAAAATGCCAATTTAAGCCATTTTCTTGCATTTTTGACCTTGACCTTGACCCTTTAAAGGTTATTTAAGGTCAGCAGTTGAATCGTCTGAATGATATCGGACTTTGCAACACATATATAAATGAAAAAGCATAATACGATAAAAATTTATACATTAATTTGTTTACTTCTTCAACAAAAACTCCATTTTACCCCCTAAAAATTAAACTTTTGGTGACCTTGACCTTGACCTTGAAGTCACCTGGTGGACAAAAATATCTCAGCTGAAAGACTTTGTGGTGATATGCATAAATATTCAATAAAGAAAGAAATTTGAGCCTAAATTGTGGCAAAATCAACATAAAAATGAGCAAAAAAGCCAATTTTATGCCATTTTGCTCTAACATGTGACCTTGACCTTGACTTTCCGAAGGTCACTGCAGATTCAATGTCATAGTTTCTTAACCGTTGTTTCATATACAACATATCTCAAGCTTTTAAAACAAATATTAAAGCAATTTTGCACCAAACGCTGGGAAAAATAACAAAACACTGGTAAGAAAAAGCCATTTTAACCCATTTTCTTGCATTTTTGACCTTAACCTTGACCCTTAAAAGGTTATTTAAGGTCAGCAGGTGGATCATCTGAATGATATCAGATTTATTAACATATGTATAAATGAAAAAGCATAATACGATAAAAAATAAATACTTTAATTTGTTTACTTCTTCAACAAAAACTCCATTTTACCCCCTAAAAAATTAAACTTTTGGTGACCTTGACCTTGACCTTGAAGTCACCTGGTGGACAAAAATATCTCAGCGTGAAAGACTTTGTGGTGATTTGATTAAATATTCAATAAAGAAACAAATTTGAGCCTCAATTAAGGCAAAATCAACTTAAACATGGGCAAAAAAAGCCAATTTTGTGTCATTTTTGTCTATTCTGTGACCTTGACCTTGACCTTTAAAAGGTCACTGAAGATTAAATGCCATATTTTCTGAAGACTAGGTTCAATTGCAACATATCACATAATTTACAATCAATTATGTCCTGACAGTAGAATTCTATGAGACCAAAACGACAGACACTAATAAATTTGCGTTATGCGTCAGTACCCTCATTGTTGCTATGGTTACGCATATTCAGAAATAACTTCCCAAACATGTCTTTTCAGAAATTGGTTAACAAAACATTGTTGTATATCGTGAATATGCGCGTATATCTGCAACCAACTGCACTCACTATGAGAATTGTCCCTGAAAATGCTTAAAAATCAAATTTTTCAAATCTTCGAAACCCCACCCACTTTGCAGAGTCATGATAAAATCAGAGGTTTTCCAAATCAATTTTTGTTTTTGTATTTCTAACCAGAATGTGTTATATATTCATAAATGTGAACCATAAGTTGGATCTGAATTTGCATAAAGTAACAGTTTCAGCTGGAAAATACCCAATTTTAGGTGATTTTTGACACACTTTTTGCCAAAATATTCATTTGCCGTTTCCATGGCAACGGGTATGAAATTGGACCAAATGAGTGTTGATTAATTAGTTTTGTGTTCAAATGACCAAGATAGGAAAGTTTCAGCAAAATCGGTGACTATGCGTGCCACGGCCCTATGTAAAAATTTAAGTGGTTACAGAGAATTGCTCTTAAAAGAAATAAAGCAGCGAAATGAGGTAGTCGGAAAGCAAAAACGCCCATAGAAACAATTGAAAACTGTTGAAAAAATAGCTCGAAAATCACAGAAATCGTCCGTTAATCTCAGCGTTATCCGATAGAATTTGGAATTTGGATCAGATTTGTTTAGTATGCAGTAAAGTTAAAAAAAAATAGCCAGCTTGAAAGAATTTAAGTTGTTTCATCTTGAAGAATTTATTGAACAATCACCGCTTGTAAGCAGTGCAACTAAGACCCCCTCTCCGTAAAGTGCCAGAAAATGCAAGATAGATGAGCTTTCAAAATAAATTTAAATTGGTATTTGTAAGGTAATATAATGCGCTTTAAGTTGAGACTAGCACAAAATTTACTTCAGGTATCCTTTGAGAATTAATAGCCGATAACCACTGGTCCCTGATCGATCACTGGTCGCCTTACGCTACACTAGGGCTGAACCCATGTCCAGTACTAGGAAGTCGATGCTATTCCTGGGAGCATCCAAAGACTAAACCGAAGGTCAGTCCTGAACATGTTTATTATTAATTTAGCAATACTTGACAGTACGGTTTTGTTTAAGTTCGATTCCATTCCAAGGTCCACATTAGCCAGAAAAAGGGACCTTTTATTAGATAGGGAAGAGTGAAATATAGACACATTACTGGGACCTATTAGCTAGGTAGCAGACAGAATAGACGGAACGAGATGGGACGTTCTCACATTAAGGGTTTTACTGTTTGCCTATGTCCCACAAGATAACACGATGTACATGTACAAGTTAAAATCGTTTGTTAAATCACGGGAAATAGACCATTGAATCTCAAGTCTATGTTCGTCCTGCAATGGTGCCATCGGGCATGGGCTTTTATCTTAATAATTCCTTTATCTTAATGCTTTGACAATGGTGATTTTATGTGTGTAGAACAAATGTTACATGTACGTACACAGGGCAGACTTCTTGTCAAAGCATGTGGAAATTAGACGTAATGTGTATAAAAATGTTTTGTCTATTAACGACTGCACGAAAGAGGATGGCTTGTGATTAATCATGGAGTTATATATAACAGAAAATATATAAGCCGCCGCACCAGAAAACCAAAAATCTGCATATGTGAAAACAAAGGCGCAGATCGTACCTGCGAAGCTGATCATTACCTTTGTTTTCGCTTCATATACAGTACAGTTCATCTACAATCTAAATATGAAATTTCAAGAAACTGTGCTTGTGCAGCTCGGATTGTGTCGTACCTGGTCGAAAACCCTAATTGTTGTTTTTCTTATGCGAAGGCTCATTATGAACTTATTCAGTTTAATGTTAATAGGTTCAGTAATATGCCATTTTCATAACTGTTACTGAGGACCAAGCCCAGCCATCCAACTTTCACCAACCAAAAATAACGATGGTGTTTGCAACAAGAGATGTATACTCAACACATAAGGAAACGTTTATATTTTCTGTTATAACTTGAACAATTTTATAGATACCTTTTTTCCGATTTACAGAAAACATAGAATGACATGACCGAACTCCATTATTTTACAAACACTGAAACAGTATGTTTTTGTGTGTCAATCAAGAGTACTCGTAAACAAAAAGTCGCAAGAATTTGAGGTGATGAATACTCTTTTTAATTCCTTTACAAAACCTCTTATGATCAGTTTGTTTTTCTTAAACATGTGTTAAAACGATATTTTTATTCTCTTAAATCAGAATCGAGTTTTGAATCACTTAGACTAACTTGGGCTGCTATAGTCGACACTATGAATAAGTGTCGAAAATTCTCAAAACAATGGTCAATCTGACACACTTTAAAAATTTGTGTCATGAGTATACTATAGTAAAGTTTTATGCTGTCATATTTTAAATCCTTGCCTAAATCACCAATAAGAATGGTTTTAATCAAACCGGAAGTGCTGAAAACCGACCCCAAAAATTAACTGAGGGTTAGCTTTAAGAAAGTCACATTTATGTTAACTAACATTATTTAAACGAAATAGCGACATGATTTTTCAAAAAGGAGACCATATTGCCGAATTTACAAAGATCCTGTAATTTTACATAAAACTCATTTTTAAAAATCCCAGCAAATTTTTTCTTTAAATGAAATTCAATTAATTTTGTGTTTTTATGATTTACTGGATTACAATAAACATACTCAAGGCAAACTTTATTTTGATTATTCTGTCAACTGTGTTTTTTTTTTTTTTTTTTTTTGGTGAAAAATGTTGATTTCACAAATTTTCGCCTAAAAATTATCCCCACTTTCACATTGTTAGCATAGCATGTATAACTCCGCAAGTATTTGCCACTGTGACAGTTTAGCTCTGGGCATCGTATCTTCTTGAACCGAATTATCAAAGGTGCAAATTCCTAATTCCTATATAGAAAATTCTGTATAACCCGAGAAAATATTAATGAATTTAATATTAAGTCTTAAGTGAAACTAAATTCATGAAATAAATGTACTGTTCATGTTACGTTTGGCATGTTCGTCGTAAAAATGATGACAAAAGCATAATTCCATTTGTTAAAATCTACAGCCGTTACGTAACAATTGTAACGTAAGGGGTCACCATTATTGTGCGTAAGGTCTCAGTATGAGCCGCGACATGCAAAATACCTACAATCTGGTTTCCGAACAGGTTCGACACAGACCAAGCTGTAGAAGCACAAGAGATGGCTAGAGGCTGGAAATTTGGATTTAGAAAGTACAGCAATTGTACTATGTCTGTAACGAAAACACAGGCGCTAATCAGCTTCGCAGTTACTGCGAAGCTGATTTGCGCCTTTGGTTTTGCATAATGCACTTTGTTTGTTTTCTCATCAGGTGGCTCAAATTACTGATCAACTTGGAGGCCATGTCATCATTTCTTTAACATGCCCTTGAAGGATCTCAGTTTTAATTTTTGTTTGCTATTACTGCAGCTGGTGTTGTGCCGTGTGGCGGCCCTTAACAATCTCCCCGTACATCATCCATAGTGCAGGTTATATTTTCTTTTTGTCCTTTGAGATCAGCGAGGATATTCTGAGAAATCAGAAATTCATCATCGGTTAAGATTCATTTTCTAACAAATTTTTAATATAGTTGTTCCCATTTTTAGTCTTTGTATCGGCTACTCTGTTGAAAGTTGAAAAAATTCAATAATTCTCTTTGGCTCCATGTTGCCAAATCTAAAGGGTCACTGACCAGACTTTAATAGTCGAAACCGCGGTATGGCCCATCCCCTTTTCATTAATGTGTTCACTGCTCTTGAAGGATCTCAGTTTTAATTTTTGTTTGATTCAATATCACGAATGTGTTCTGTTCTAATAGAAGCTGTGTCAAAGCATCACAGATAACAACAAAAGATTTGAGAGGAAGCAGAAGAAGCATCATATAGGGTAAGTTTGAAATTATTTTAACTCCAATCCGATCTGTCATTTTACATAAATTGCCTTGCTTTGTCTGTTGCGCATGACGGTTTTTTATTGCTACTGTAGTTCGATGTATACCGGCCTGGTAAAAAGTGCTGGTTAGTTCGTATTCTTAGTAACAATGTTGTGACGTCATATGTTGTCTGTTTCTTGTCCGATAACACATTTATTTACGCCTGGCGTCTTCTTTATGTGACATAGCAAACAGTAAAGCCCAGATATGACGCCTCAGAACAAATTATGTTTGCTAAGTGGATTTTCATCAACAATACGTGTATATGAAAAATTTAATCACACCTGAATGGTGCCCCCCCCCCCCACCTAAAAATAAAAAAAGAAGAATAATTTAAGTTTAAGTGGATTATCCCAAATGATAATGATGGGAAAATCCACTCGACAAAAAAAGGGTAATTTGATTGTGTCAGTTCTTGGGTCTTTTAAAATTGTACTTTATATGCATTAAATATTTGTATAATGTAAACAACATCATATTATATCAGTTAAATAAACTGGGTGAAGAAAAGATGATGGAGGAATCAGATTGCATCCTCTTTCTTATTAAATTAACATAAACCTCTTTCATACTTTAATTTAAGGTTTCAAATGCCCGGTTTTAACCAACTGGGTATAAGTATTAAGACCGGGTATTCCTCTGCTTAGTGTACCAGAATATGGACAGATCAGTGCAGTTGAGTTTATAAACTAATTAAGATAACACATACCATATGGTCGCTTGAGTTTGTTTCTAAGAAGTTGATGCTATTCCCGAAAGTATCCCTGGGCTGAATCGATCCAGTACTAGAAAGTTGATGTTATTCCCGTAAGTACCCGTATGCTGAACCGATAGGAGGTCGGTGTTATTTTGTATTCCCGTAAGTACCCGTAGGCTGAACCGATTGGAGGTCGGTGTTATTTAGTATTCCCATAAGTACCCGTAGGCTGAACCGATAGGAGGTCGGTGTTATTTAGTATTCCCGTAAGTACCCGTAGGCTGAACCGATAGGAGGTCGGTGTTATTTAGTATTCTCAAAAGAACCAGTAGGCTGAACCGATAGGAGGTCGATGTTATTTAGTATTCCCGTAAGTACCCGTAGGCTGAACCGATAGGATGTCGGTGTTATTAAGTATTCCCATAAGTACCCGTAGGCTGAACCGTTAGGAGGTCGGTGTTATTTTGTATTCCCGTAAGTACCCGTAGGCTGAACCGATAGGAGGTCGGTGTTATTTTGTATTCCCCTAAGTACCCGTAGGCTGAACCGATAGGAGGTCGGTGTTATTTAGTATTCCCGTAAGTACCCGTAGGCTGAACCGATAAGAGGTCGGTGTTATTTAGTATTCCCATAAGTACCCATAGGCTGAACCGATAGGAGGTCGGTGTTATTTAGTATTCCCATAAGTACCCGTAGGCTGAATCGATCGGAGGTCGGTGTTATTTTGTATTCCAGTAAGTACCCGTAGGCTGAACCGATAGGAGGTCGGTGTTATTTTGTATTCCCGTAAGTACCCGTAGGCTGAACCGATAGGAGGTCGGTGTTATTTAGTATTCCCATTAGTACCCAAAGGCTTAACCGATAGGAGGTCTGTGTTGTTCAGTATTCCCATAAGTACCCATAGGCTAAACCGGTAGGAGGTCGGTGTTATTTAGTATTCCCATAAGTACCCGAAGAGTAAACCGGTAGGAGGTCGGTGTTATTCAGTATTCCCATAAGTACCCGTAGGCTAAACCGGTAGGAAGTCGGTGTTATTCAGTATTCCCATGAGTACCCGTAGGCTAAACCGGTAGGAGGTCGGTTACTAGTATTACCGGTAGAAGGCTGAACCGATGTCCAATACTAGGAGATCAGTGTCATTCCCCGGGAGTACCCGAGGGCTAAACCGATGTCCAGTACTATGAGTTCGATGTTATTCCCGGGAGTGTCTGAGGGCTAAAGTCTCCCCGTACATCATCCATGGTGCAGATTATATTATTTTTCCGGTCCTTTAGGGTCAGTAAGCATATTATCATTTTATTATGTGACCCCTTTTAAGGCATGTGTCTTTGACTTCCCTTGTGTACATTTTTAAGATTGCAGTATTTTATCTGTTTATCGCTGATGAGGGTTCAGTGCTCGAAATCGCGCAATATGGCACTTACTACCTCCCTTTGAACGTGTTCACTGCTTCCAAAGGAATAAACCTTATCTGTTTTATTATCTCATATGAGAGTCAAATGCAGACATTCTATAACATTATAAAGATTTTTTATGCATTCGAAAAGAATTTAACAAAATAAAGATACAGTTACATCCGGGATCCGGGTTTATTGTTGAAAAGCAAAACGTTAATGACTGTATTCGTCACTATCGTTTCATAAACGAGACACCGCCTAAGAAAACCAACACTATGTACAGGTAAAAACTAAGACGCAGTTCAGCCGTGCAGTAACTGCACAGCAAATCACATTCCATTTTGCTACACAGACTAAACAATTTCTGTACTACTTCAATCCGAAACTCCGAGCTTCTGTACTGCTTCTGTGGCTGTACATGCCGGTTAATGTCATATCAGGTGGAATCCCAGTTTGCTGGTTTACTTATGCGAAGGCTGAATTACATTTTCCTCAATTGTTGAATTTATGAGATACTTCTACTTTCGGCGTTTTGTAAAAGCGCGGATCGATTATATAGTAGATCTATATGTATATAATCAAATGCGCGGATATTTTTTTACGAAACCGCGGTTTTCAAACAACGTAACGGTATGATTTTCGCACTTGGGATATACGGCCTTTGCGTTGAGTGTCTACGTATTAGCCGCCTCAGGTATAACTAAATTGGTATGATCGGCCGTCTCTAAGGTTAACAGATTTTATGCTGCATCGCCTGCCGTTTTGTTGTGCACGTTGCCTTTGTTTTTGGTTGAGGCTAGCCAAATGGCTCCCTTAGAAATAGACGGGATGTGCTTTCGGTGTTTCGTAATACCTCCAAAGAAAGTAGAACGGGAGACCGAAGGGAAGCGGAACGAAAAATAGTCAGTTGATCTACATTGCAAATGGCTAGTCATCTTCCTCTTTAAGTTCGTTGTCAGAGAAAATGTTTCCTGATGATTTTTGTTGACTTTTCTTTCCAGCCTGGTGTCTATGTTGGGAATTTGAATTCAAGTGCATAGATTCATGACTTCAGCCACAGATTCTCATCAGTATTCGTCTCGCTGTAAGCCCTGGTACCACTAAACTCCTGCTTTATAGGGCTTTCACACTTACCACGATTCGACCGCGCTTGTCATCGTGGGGATTCGGGATCTTATCCGGTCGTATCACATCTTTATGTCAATCGTGGCAATCGGGTTAATCGTGATAAAATTTATGACAGCCACAAAATTTTCCACAATCAACCTGATTGATAAATCAATCGTGTACATCTGATCATAAAAGATCGTAACAAATCGCAACAGATCGAATCTACTTATGCATCTCAGTCGCGGCTACCGCAACGAATCTTGGACAAGAAAAGTGCCACGATTTCCTACCATACGTTGCGATTTGTCGTGGTGCATTGTTCGCGATCTAATACGATTGGTTCACGAGCAGATGCGATCTGATACGATTAGATACGGTTAGACACGTTAAGTTGCGCTTATTAATTGGTGCCAACGATTAATTGCGAGTTCCTGCATAATGAGCACGATTGTTGTACGATTATCAAGATTATATTTTATTTATCGATCAGCACAGTATAATTCCTTAAATGGCTTGTACCTTTTTAACACTCTTCAAATGATAAATAGGTAAATCACTACCAGAAACTTATTCAATGAAAGCCAAAATACACAAAAATAACTATGAGCTAAAATGAATTTATAGTCTTCGAGATAATGCAAACTTCGAACGGCATATAAAATAGAGAAATTTGAATGCAGAGTGACACGTTAGGCATAAGACAGTCAGACAATCACCACCCTCTACTGCTGCCATCAATAATGGTTTAGAAATGCAGTTTTAATCGTGTACAAGTTAAAGCGAAAGAATCGATGCTCGATGCAAACGTATCTACGCGCAATGGAACATGTCAAGTTGTAAACCATTATCGTGATGATCGTAGCCGCATGTACATGTACTGCATCTTAACAGATCTAGTTATCAATCGTGACTTTATCGCATCAAATCGGAACAAATCGAATTAGAACGTATGAAGTCCCATCAGCTTGTATCTAAACTTAAAGTTCTAGAGAAGTTCCATGATTCGATACGATTGGCGAATCGTGATGATCGCAACGAATCGCGTGCTAGTATGAAAGCTGCATTAATGACTTTGTGAAGTGTTTGTCTGCTGCAGGAGACCGGGAACTAATTATGTCAACATATCCCAGAAGTCAAAATATGCAGGTTGCTCCGAGACTGTTATCTGGTAATGGAGGCATATGATTGGGTGATAACTGTGAACTAGAAATACATTTTTTCTTTCTAGCAACTGGAAAAATTATTTTTCTTCAAATTGGTATATAATTTACCACCTGATGCACATAAATTGTGTTGTTGTTTTTTTCTGGTCCAAAAAGTAAAAGCAGTGATTTTGAAAATGAGGTCAGGTGGGTTTTCCCAAAAAAATGACGGCCATTCTTCAACATGCAACAGCTGAGAAAAGAGCCGGTGATGGTATGTTTGTTTGTTGTTGTTGTTTTTTTTTTTTTTTTTTTTTTTTTTTTTTTTTTTTTTTTTTTTCAATTTTAAATCTTCATATCCATCTTTTGGCTTGAAATTCAGGTACATTTTGATGTCCCAAGTGTTACCTGGAATGCAGGATAAACTGTCAAAGAGCAGGGATTTAGCATTGGGATAAATAATTAGTTCACATTCCCCTGCAATTCATTTTTATGCAATTGTTGGAGACACTGCATTAAATGTATTTTGCATTAAATGCATTTTATATAATTCCCTAAACATATTAATATTAAAAGGAACTATAACTACTATGAAATCTTATGCAATTTTCTCCATGTGTGGGTATTTCAGACAGTCAATGAGCTTATCAGTTTATCTGCCTATCTCTATATATTGTCATACGCCATCACGGACATTCTAGGCACCCAGCGGGCACATGACGTCAAAATGACGTCATATCAACGTCGATGCGACGTCATGACGTCGCATCGACGTCGATCTGACGTCATTCTGACGTCATGTGCCTGCTGGGCAGAGTGTCGAGTTGCAACAATACAAGTAGGATCATGTTGTTGATAGCTCAGGATAGTACTCATGCGGTCTGTTGGTCTGTTATGTTCATTGGGTCCGATTCCCGATTTAATAAGGAAAAGGGTGTGTTTTATCAGAATGTCTTAAGAAAACGTGTCCGTGTAATACGTGATTATATACCCATTTTTATACCCCACTTTTATATAGCAAAACTGGGATATGCTGGGCTTTAACAAATTTTTCTTACTTTTGCTCCAAAACATACATTGTCGGTACTCGTTACAACCGCCTCGACGAGGCGAGGTGATTCTTACTATTACCCATAATCTTTGTTTTTTTAGCAAAATAAGAAAAAAAAACAATAAAAAAAAAATCTACTGAAAATGTTATTTTTACATTATTTTTTTCTGAAACAAAATATCTGTATATTACATGGGCGTGTTTTCGTAATGTTTCGGGTTAACTGGTGTGTCTCGAAGATGACCGTCTCATTAAGAATATTGATGTTTGACTGGGTCGTTAAGTAACGATAAAACCACCGAAAAGCATATACCCGTACTTTATGCTTTCACACATACATTGTACAGTTTATACAATAATACAAACATTATATACAGGATTTCACTGCAAAATAAAAAGGTCTAGTCTTAAAATTCCTCGCCCTTATGATAAATTAAGTCTCGGATTAAAGTCGTAAGCATGAATAGACAAGTATTGTATAACATTATACAAAATATGTGTTTTAAAAGATTTAAGTTTAAATATTAAGTTACATCCGCGATGCCTGTTGTTATAGATGTTGAAAACTAGAGACAAGCTTGTCGTACGATAATTGTATACATGAACAATCATCGAAACCGCCGAAGCTGTATCTATAAGCTCTCATAAAATAACAACGTTCGGGCTCATTGGTAACGGTAAGACGTTTATTTCTAATAGTTTTATTTTTACGTGTATTGAATGAATAACAAACCTTGAAATATTTGTAACTAGTTTAAAAATTGTAAAAGCGAAATATGCTTCAAATTATATAAAGCAACCAATGGCAAATATTCTCATTTATTCTATTGTATAGGGGATTTATAATTATTTCTTGATCCTAAAACGAAACCCTTATCACAATTAAGAAATCAGTTACATGTATATCATTCATCAATAATTAACGTATTTCTCTGAAACAGTTAACGTGTTCGCTATCTAATTTTATGAGGTCACTATTATACTTTCCTTAGATTTGTTTAAGAAATAAATTATGAAGATAAGTTTCGTCTTCCCCGCGTGGGTCGCCATCTTTGTGTGTACTGTAAGAGCGGCTGATTTGGTGTCCAAGATTTTCCCTAGTAGCAGAGGCATGAGCCTGAATCACGATACTGCTGATGGTAACTGCGTGGGAACATATCAGGCGATGTCAGATGTTCTGGTACAAGCAGGGGAACTTAAGGGGACGATCAACCAAATTAGTCAGACAATGAGTCAATTTAGTCAGCTCGGTCAAACGGTGAACCAAATGAGCCAAACTATGATTCAGTTGAGTCAAACAGTTAGTCAACTGAGTCAAACGGTGGATCAGCTAAGCCATAGAGTCGATCAACAGAGCAGTCATAAAGGTAGGAAGACTATTACCTATTATATTAATTGAAAGGCATGTGCCGTGTAAAAGCAGTTTCGCTAAATAAATGTTCTAGCGTGTGAAACTCAAAAAGGCAAAACCATGAATATAAATAAATCACACCCAGGATTACCTGTTACAGGGAACTCGGAGGTTCGGGGAACTCGGAGGTAAACAATGGAAGGCAAATCCGACTAGGGGCAGTATTTATCCTATTTTATTTTCAACTTACGTCCACTTTAGAAATTTTAACATATCGCACATACAAAGTTTAGAAGAGGAAGCCCCTGCATGCACCAACAGTTTAAGCTGGCACGTCAATTTTCAATCAAAAATAAATAATATAAACTGGAAATTGCATGATTGTAAAGCACTTTCAATTCGGACCACTTAATTTTGAGTATTTACGATATTTTCGCATTAAATAGAGGCTGGTTTCTAAAAATACAGTGTCTTAATGAGCATCATGCAAAATTTTAGCCTCATATATGCAAAACATCCAGTGTTTTTACCCAGGTAAATGTAGGAGGTATCACAATTTTGGGTACGGTAATTATCGGAGGTATGATCTGGATAACTCGGAGTAACGCCAAATTTAGGATACAGGGAAATCGGAGGGTCAGTTCATTGAAAATGACTCATGATTTTGCTTCTGGGGCAAACTAGACTTTAATTTTATGACATACAGTCCAGTTAATATGTAAAGTACCAAGTATACATTAATATGTCACTCTAACCTACATGTATGTTACTCTAACCTAAATGTATGGCATGAACTTATTCTTAACATATTTAAGAGTATAATTATTTGGCATGATTATTATGTTGTCGATTTCATTTAAGCACGCTTAATCATTCAATCACTAACCGCATGTGTTCAACCACTCTCAGGGTAACAAGTGGAGCAAGCCAAGTTCTGCTTGCGCGTGTGTCAGGAATTTATTCTGGGGTTCTCCCGTGTTCGCCCAACCTATTGATGGAGTCGTCTTGATATGTCTGAAACAAGGTGAAAGGGACATCAGACAATAATAATAAAAATTGAGCGACCGCATCAGAAAACCGTCCCACAATTAGCTTTACTCGTCTGAAACAGTTTGCCAAAATCTGTTATAATCTCATAATTCAAAGTGTCAAAAAGGGAGATCTTGATATAAAAAGGTACAAGTTGGCAATGATCAGGAAAAGGAGTAATCAGAAAGAAATTCCGAACCCAACGAAACCGAGGCAGGAAAAAACCAAATTGACAATTAGGTACTAATACTGAGAGAACATATCGTAAGCTGAGTGAGCAGCTATTGCCCAATAGGCGGCCACTCAGTTACCATAACTTAAACTAAAACTATGAACACGTACATAAAGTATCATCAGCTCTTGAAAGAAAACCCGCATTCTGTATGTTCAAGTAAAAATGTGTGCACAAGATTTTTCAGGTCGATCGAGTTCAAACGCAGACGAGGGCACTGACAAAAATATCCTCCATTCTCCGTATTTCTCCCAATCGAAAGTTGGCCAAGAAAATTTAGCATCATGGCAGCCGTTTTATAAGCTGTGAAATGACATTTTTTTTCCATGTGCATCATTGAAAGATTCTACCGAGTACCCACAGTCGATAATGTGAATAAAAAATAAATAATGCACACAAGATGGGATGTAAGGGGTTTAGATTGCATAGACGGAAGCTTGCTTGCTGGTCTCCTTTCCTGGTATACATCAAACACCCCCTCCCCAATACGCATGTGCGCATACTTACCGTGTCACAACAATCAGAATAAACGTTTTGTGCTTACCTTTCCTTAATTCGTAGGCAAATGGAAGTGATTCAAACAAATGTACTCTCAGATAAGCATTATCAAGAAAAAAATGAGGAAAAACAGCTCTTTAAATGTTGAAATACCTCCGAATCTCCAAAACCGTCCCTCCGAGTTCCCAATATTACATTTCAAAATTACTCCGAGAATTCCCGTATCAAAAGATGTGACACCATCTTAATGGTTTTAAGCCTGTGGAGTTTATCCTTTTGTAATCATGTGTAAGGATGCTTAAAATCTCGAGGAGAAAGCCTAAATTTTGAAATGTAGCTGCCAGTTTGTTGACAAATGTTATTGGTCGTCCACTATTTATCTGATAATACAAATTTTCTTGCTGCGTGAGCATAATTCTGAGTTCGAAATACTTTAGCATGTTAATGTGAGGACAAAGGCGGCTACACTGTTCATAAATTGTTTGCTTATTATAATAACTCTTAGCCCAAAACACCAATAAGTTCTGATTTTACCGTTATGTGATATTAAAAATGATATTATACTGACCCTAGTCTAAGGCGCCTTCCATTGTTTACCTCCGAGTTCCCCGAACCTCCGAGTTCGCTGTAACAGGTAATCCTGGGTGAATCAAAGGGTGAAGTGGCGCGGTTGCAAATCCAAACTCATTAAGCACCTAGTATGAAAAAAGATACAGCAGGAAAACGTGTCAGTGTAACATATAACCCCTTTAACCCAATGTTTGGATAGTACAGGGGTATGCCTACATTTCTTATAATTGCTCCAAAACATAGATTGTGGATACAGGTAAGAACCGTCTACATAGATAATGGGTACTCGTAAGTACCTCCTTGCTAATGTTTTGGATCAAAATAAGAAACAGTGCATACCCCTGTACACCCAAGCATTTTATGTAGATATAAGTGGGTTTTAAAGGGATTTACTTTGCAGGGACATGTTATACTGACGAGCATCACCTACATATAAAAAATCATCCATTATGTTTCCATGCTGTGGTATATGAAAAGGCAGTGGAAATATAGGCCCCGCAATTAAAAGCAAATACAATTTGTTTGGCATAGACATATGGTCTAAAACAAGATTACACGCGGCGCCATTGCAGGGAATTGGCACGACTATGGTGTCTTTTATAGAACGATTGAAGAGTTGACACAAAGATTGTGATAACCTTTGGACAACAATCTTCCTGTGAACATTTAAGTTCCCTTTAACTCTCTTTTTAAGTGATATTGATGGTATTGATAAACAGTAATTTAAGAAAAGAATTTTCTTTCTGATTGTGCTATTTCCTGATCATTTTCACCTTTTATTATCAGAAGTATTGTGGTTGCTCCGTGTGGCGGTCAAACAATGTCTCCCCGCACACCCATGTAATGCTTCTACTTTTCCATTACTCAGGGATTGCTTGCGTTCAGTTTGCATTTTCAAATCTCTTCGAAATTTCTTTCCCACTGAGCTATTTCCCTAAAATATTTCCATTGTATTGCAGATGTTTGTGAAAATGATTGGATAAGTTTCGGTGACAGCTGCTACTACTTCAGCCTGAAAGATGAATATCTGTCGTGGCCTGATGCACTGGTAAGAAAAGAAATAAACATTCTATTAATTAAAATTAAAACTAAGATCCTTTAAGAGGCGTGAACATATTAATGAGAATGGGGTGTGCCATACCATAGTTTCGGCTACTTAAAAAGGTACAACTAGGCAATTATCAGGAAAAGGCGCAATCAGACAGAATTTCCCACTAAAAAAAGTGTACAAAAATGAATTTTGCAGCGTTCCTAGTTGCAATCAGGTAGAGATAACTCTTGATTAAACAATATCCAAATTAGCCTATTTAAATATTTAAATTTCTTACACAGCATATGTCCATGGTATGAAATCATAGTTTCCTATGTATTTGCCTGCATATTTTGGCTATAAACCAAAGCAAAATTGATGTTAACGATCATATATAAACCAGGTTTAGTTTTGTTGTTATTGCGCGTGCACATCAATAGAATGTTTTCATGTCAATCTGCTACCAGTTACACTTAAATAATTATGTTCCACGGCCTGGTGAACATCGTTCCCCACAAAAAACCACAATAACAATAACAACCACAAAAAAAAACGGTTTGCGTCGACAACATCCTTTTTGCTTCGATTGATAGCAGAAAATTGCAGAAAAATACAAAGGAAACTATATTCAGTTTTGCTGCATGAACATTAGCAATGTGAGAAATAGTAAATAGTACAAAAACCAAGAGTTATCTCCACCTATTTGCATTTAGGACGGCTGCTAAATCCATCTTATACAATTTACCTAATACCTAATGATACAATTTTCAAGTATTCTTAAAGTACGTGTTTCAAAAATTGACCCCTCGGTTTTAGGCTTTTAGGGACCTCCCACCTTATCCTTGACAAGTAGATATTGATACCTAGAGAACGTATCGTAAGCCGAGTGAACAGCTATTTCCCAATAGGCGGCCACTCAGTTACCCGAACTTAACTAAACTATGAGAATGTACATAATGTTCAAACAGGACAAAAACGACTGCAAATTATAAATCAAATAGAACCACAACAGAAGTATCGCCTTGGAACGATCGATAATATAAAACTACTGGGGGCTTAATCCGTTTTTTTCTTATTAATATGCTCACTGCTCTTACAATGATTTTTCATTGTTATTCCTGCAGCTGGTATTGTGCCGTGTGGCGACCCTAAAAAGCCTCCCCGTAAATCATCCATATTGCAGATTATATTTTCCTTTTGGTCCGTTAAGGTCAGCAAAGTAGAAATTGAAAATAAAACAGAGATCCTTTAGAGATTCTTTATCGGTTTAGATTCATTTTCTAACCAAAGCTTTAAATATTTAGCAATGCTTATATACTACTCAAAGTTTGATCAGCATCAATACTTTATTTTTGTTAACAGGACATAATTGTAATCTAACACCCAAACTTTTGCTGTAGATATGTAGCAGAACAAAAACTGTGCAAACACTCCATCTATTTCACGTTGACTGAGAGCGCTTCTCGCAGACTTGCAGAAACGATGGAAATCCCCTGAAATTGAAGTTGTCACTTTTGCATACTTTTGCGTACCCTATCAGATTCTGTCGTTCAACCTTTCTGACTGGTTCATTCAAATGCAGAACTATTTAGATAATCGAAATATCGATACTTCTGTGGTGGTTCTTTCGTTTTATGTCTTGGTGTTTTAAAAAAGTTTTTGTGCAGTTGGCGCCTTGTGTGTGTTTTCATAATTTTAGTTAAGTTTAGGTAACTGAGTGGCCACCTATTGGGAAAATAGCTGCTTATTTGGCTTACGAAATGCTTTGGCCCCTTTGGCCCCTTTGGAATTTTAGTCTTTGAATTAGACTATACTGGTGAAAATTCTTGAAATTGCAGCAATCATGAATGTCTGGCATTCGCTGCCAGTTTTGTAAAGGGTCACTGATGAAGGTTCATTACCCGAAATTGTACAATATGGCCCACCTTTCTTTGAATGTTTTTACTGCTTACAAAGGATCTAACAATTATATTTTATTTGCTATTACTGCAGCTGGTGTTGTGCCGTGTGGCGGCCCTAAAAAGTCTCCCCGTACATCATCCATAGTGCAGATTATATTTTTCTTTTGATCCTTTGAGATCAGTAAAGATATTTGGAGTATTTCAAATATAGTGTACGTTAAGAATTATAATTATCTTAACAGAATTTTGAATATTTGGCCCCTTTGGGAATTTTAGTCTTCGAATTAGACTATACTGGTGAAAATTCTTGAAATTGCAGCAATCATGAATGTCTGACTTTAGCTGCCAGTTTTATAAAGGGTCACTGATGAAGGTTCATTACCCGAAATTGTACAATATGGCCCACCTCTCTTTGAATGTTTTTGCTGCTTCCATAGGATCTAACAATTATATTTTATTTCATGGTATAAGTACCTTATTGTTAGTTTGGTTTTTCCCCGCCTCGGTTTTGGAGTGGGAATCATTTTCTGATTGCGCCTTTTCCTGATCTTTGCCTACTAGTACCTTTTTTTCTGTGTCCAAAATGCACATTTGGAAAATTCAGAAATCTGTGATGTTTGGTTTAAAACACGATTTTACCAAAGATTTTTTTCGCTTAAAACGTTGCCCTTAGGGCTGTGAGTTTTGAACAGAAAACCGATTTGAGATACGGGCATTGGTTTAGTTTTTAAAGCATTTTCAGACATTTGTCATTAGACTCAGCTTTTTCTTATGAAAATTTGCATTAAATGATTAGACCATTTGACAACACATCTAAAAACGCTGGTTCAGCGTATTCATTCAGAAACGGTTTTCAATGTCACCGTGCAGAGGACAACATTTCAAGCGAAAAATTTTGTTTAATAAAAAATCGTGTTTTTAACCAAAAATCACAGATTTCTGAAATTTTCCAAATGTGCATTTTAGACACAAAAGTATCGCCATTTCGATTATCAAAGCAGTTTTGCGGTTGAATTAGACCAGTAAGCGGAGATAAATGACAGATTTTGACTGGGTAGGAAACAGTAACAACTTCAATTTCAGGGGGATTCAGGGGGTGCAAGAAGCGCTCGCAGGAAACGCGAAAAAAGGAATGTTTGAACGATGCTGGTACTGCGATTTATCTATAGCGAAATGTTTTGTGTAAGATAAACAGTATGTCGTGTAATCAAAATAAAGTTTTGATGCTTATCAAAGTTTGAGTAGTATATAATACTGCATGTTGTCTTTATCATATTTTGTATGTTATCATATTTTTAGTTACGTTATTTAACTTGGTGGCCACCTATTGGGAAAATAGCTGCTCATTCGGCTTACGAAATATTTTCATGGTATAAGTACCTTATTGTTGGTTTGGTTTTTTCCCGCCTCGGTTTTTGGAGTGGTAATCTTTTTTTTTTTTTTATTGCACCTTTTCTTGATCGTTGCCTACTTGTACCGTTTTGTATCGACTATCCTGTTGAAAGTTGCAAAGTTACAGTATTTCCCTTTGGCTACATTTCGCTAAATCTAAAGGGTCATTGACGATGCTTTAGTAGCCCAAAACCATGGTATGACTGTGACTCATTCCATTTCTCAGAATATCTTCAGTAATCCCAAAGGACTAAAACGAAAATATAATCTGCACTATGGCTGATGTACGGGGATACTTTTTAGGGCCGCCACACAACACAACTCCAGCTGCAGTAATAGCAAATAAAAAGGATTCTAATAAGCCATTAACGGGCTTTCAGCTATAAGGATAAACTGATAAAAAGAATAATACTGATTGCTGCGTGATTGTGGCTCTTTTAATGCGGACTGTTTATGTCCGGTTTTGATTGTTTCATTCATTTCAGACTTCTACTCAACACTGGGATCAGGGATTGGCAATGCAATGTATTAGCAATGCATTGGCGGTTTCTTAACTAATGCAAATGCAAATCTTTTTTTGACATTGGAACAATGATCATTTTAATTCATTATAAACCTACCGAAAATAACCATTGATACTACTCATTTCCCAACACAAAAATACGGAATCTTGTATTACGCTACTTACCTGATACGATTCAGTACCACCACGCTCCATTTTTACCCAACAATATAAAATCCAACACCGAAAGCCGGAATCTTAATCTGAATGGCAACCAGGACGATTTTTGCTTTATTTTTGTAAAAAAAAACTGTTTCAGAAGTGTCAGATGTTCGCTTGTCATGAACGAAACAAAATTAATAACATTTATTGACTATTCTACTTTTGACTACTAGTAGTCTAGCAGTATTTTGTGTTACCAAAAAGACATCTAATATTCTGCAATTGCACATGTTCGTTGATTGGGACGTTTTGTCAGATGAATACATCCATTGCGCCATGTTACTGAGCAACACCATTTCAAAATAATATAGTTTAAGATTATAATTGTACAACCATAAGATTTATGATATGTTCCATGTTAATTTCATACAACATTGTTGATATTTTTATAAAATAATTATGAAGTCACAGAATCGGCAGAGCTTATAAACACAGACTAAAGGGCAAATGGTCTGTCTCATATATTTTATGTATGGTGGTTAAATTCATAGTTCAATGTTACAAAATTACTGTAATTCTCTTTGGCTCCATGTTGCCAATTCTGTAGGGTCACTGAAGAGGCTTAAGTAGCCGAAACCGCGGTATGACCCACCCCATTTCTCAATAATATGTTCACTGCTCTTAAAATACCTAATTTTTATTTTTATCCACTAAGTTCCGTTGCGGACTTTGATGTGTCTTATTGATTAAAACAATTTCCGTTTGAATAAAACAGAATTATGAATAGTTGAAACGTGGTGAGTGCATCCGAACTCGACCCTGACGTCACGGGGGTGCCTTGGCGTCACGGCGGATGCTTTGGCGCGTGAGCAAGGAAAACTTCTTAGAGTTAGCTGAATGTGTTAATCTCACCGAAATTATGGATTTAAAACAGGAAATCTGAGCCTTAACTTATGGAGCATCTTCTGCAGACACAATTAAATATCTTTATGAACAGTATGCGAAGTGAGGGTGAGCAGGATTAAGTTTTTCACAGTGAGTTTCGTGTTTAAAGATGTGATAAGTCAAGTAAAACATTTCCCGGTTAGTACACGCATGGCACTGAGGCTCTGTGACACATTCGGAATGCTACTGTGTATACATGAAGATTGTAAACAACAGCTGAAGGTCTGAGTCTAATGCCAATGCTAATTCTAATATTACCAATTCAGATTTAATGATAATAACAATGTATCATTTTGCTAACAAATGCTGCCCAAGCCTGACTGGGATGTTATGACATCTTAAAAGTCCAACTCTAAGTCAACACACGAAAGAAACTAACCTTGAAGCGGTTAATCCGTATTCAGCCTGTCACTCGGTTATCAAATCTGCGTGAAGGTACACCACGCTGCCACATCTTTTCTGCACTGCACTCACCTTTTTCTTGAACAGATATTTGCTTAAAGATAGGTTTGCTCATACGCTGCGTATATTATTACATTAACATACTTTTTGTAATGACCAATGGTTGGATACTCAGTACAGTGGCCCCTACCGTTTAAACGTTTAGTAAACGGAACACGGAACCACGACATATTTACAAAATAGAATTATGATGATACTAGATCTAAATTACCATTCTTGTAGATATTTGCGAACTGTTTGTAATTTATTATATTTATGTCTTATGATCCTCTATTTTAAAATCTAGGTGGAATGCAGATCAAAAGGGGCTTATTTGGCAGAAATCAGTGACCAGCAAGAAAACAGATTTCTCGAAACTCAGGCACAGTTTCTAGGGAGCGCAGCAAGTATGTTTGCCTAGATCTGTATAGGACTGAGTCTATGAAGCCGTTATGCTTGATCCATGATATAATACGTCGGACTTTGTAGTAAATTATTTACAAGATTTATCGCGACGTATGTTCTGAGTAGAAACGCTGATTGGTAGAGCAGCTAGTACATAGTTAAAAGTGTGTCACCCTACTTAGATAATGCAGTCGATGTGCAGTGTTTCCATTAATATTTTCCTTTATATTTTACATTACTGTGATACAAATTTAGCGTAAAACATATATCTAGGCCATACAATTAGTAATTTTAAGTGAAAAAAAAAATCGCATTCACACAACAAAACGGACATCAAAATTATCAATGTAAACCATATTAATGGAAGGCTGGAACGGCATGATATATAACTTTTATACACAAACAATCAAAAGTAAATAATGAACAAAATCATAGAGGAATACCTTGAAAAGGATTGTACCCTTTTGTTGTGCGTCAATTGATATTTACGAAACATTATTTACATTCCTGTTTTCTTGTTTACAAAACAGTTTCTGGGGTATCAGTCATGGACTGTAGAGACAGTTTTCTGACTGGTGAGAAAGCAATTCCAGACTCAGCGTTTACAGCATCTAGCGTTTACGCTACTTATTCTCCAGAACGTGGGAGACTCGATACCCAAAAAAGCGGTAGTAAACATGGGGCCTGGGCTGGTGCGTCTGCAACAGATGTGACACAATGGATACAGGTATTGCAGACGGACAAGTTGTTAACAAGAGTGGTTTGGTACCCATAGGGAACATGTTCCAGTCTGAAGCGAATTGTTTAAAGTGGTTGTCCATTTAAAGAGTTCTGCCAGAAACGTACGTGTAGGCAGTTGTTATAATCTGCAGCTGTTTGTTTGGAAGTTAAATGTTAGCAGAAGCAGGGAATCATTGCTAAAGTAAATTGAGTCAAACTCTAATGATCATTCGATGATGTCTTTTTGTCATCGAGTTGTGCGATGGAGAGGTTTTAATATTATTTTACTTCTTATATGGTATTACATTCAAATGAAGATGGTCCATCAAACCAGCTCAGGTTCTAAGCGTTCATATAACTTCCGTTTCAGGCTGATTTAGGGCAATCAGTCAAGGTGACAGGCGTCATCACACAAGGTAGACAAGACGGCAGCCTATGGGTGAAAACGTTTGTAGTTTATTACAGCCTAGACTGCATACACTGGTCACCTGTCGAAGAACAAAACGGTTCTCAAAAGGTCTTACTTTGCAATCTATTTCCACCGACATGGTCTGGATATCGTATTAGTTACATGTACAGTATTACACTCGCTTGTCAAAAGATACAAGAAGGCAATGCTGAGGAAAAGGCGCAATCAGAAAGAAATTCCAACTCCAAAAATCGAGGTGGGAAAAACTAAATTGACAATTAGGTACATATACTTATACTTAGAAAACATGCCGAGTTAGCAGCTTTTTCCCAACAGACGGCAACTCAGTTACCCGAACTTAACTAAAACTATGAAAACGTGCATAAGGTTCAAACAGCATAAAATTCCAAAACATAAAACAAATAGAACCACAACAGAATCTATGAATTGATTTGTGTCATTGTAGTGGTTTGGCGGCCACCTTTAACAAGTAACTGCCATGTTGGCCTTTTATAACATTTTCGAATTCATTCAAAAGTAATTAAGTGACTTCGAATGACTTAAAATGAAAACGACCCACAGGACGTCTTTATAGTCAATTTTATCTTAATTTCATCTTTTTTGATAGATTTTCTCAGGAAACACAGACAGAAACACAAAGAAAACAAATATTTTCCTGGAACCTGTGACTGCTAGATGTGTTCGAATCAATCCAAGAACATGGGAACCTTATGTTCCTGGAATGCGTTTTGACGTCATTGGCTGTCCATTGGAGTCAGCTGGTAAGTGTAACAGCTCTTTGAAATAAAATGCACAACTAATACATATCAATGGTTTATGTAGAAACCGAATTAATGATTCCACTTTCAAATGGAATTCCTTGCTAGTCTGTATATGACTGTGGCATAAGTGTGCTGAGATAACATCACTCATGTTATGCAATAACATCCACTCATGGTGTGTAACATTGAGAATGAACTCATGCTGCATGAATCTGCTGTCATATGAATGACACTTACTTATTTCAAATTTGAAAATGCATTGATGCGCTGCAACGAGTGGCACAGATATGCAGTGACACTCAAAATACACGTGCGTATGTGTCGAGCTAATATGCTGCGACAAAAGACGAATTTATCTCATCTCGAAATCCTCAGCTCATTTGCAATCATATTGATCAGAAGTTGGATTTTCAGCTCATGAGATGTCACTATGGCTTGGTGGTACCGACATCTTACAAGAACACGAGTTTTTATGGGCAACGAGTGGTACCCGGATTTCTTACGACACATTCCGTGACTGGCATCCTAGGCAGCCGGACAACGCGGAAGACAGTGAACATTGTCTCATGATGGATCAACATTCGGGTTGGCATGATGCCGCGTGTTCAGAACTGAAGAGATATGTTTGTGAGAAAGATAATAAGTAAACAGGTAGTTAAATACTTGATGCAAGTTTGTTGATGGACTTTCCATTCGAAATTAATTATATAAAACTCACAAGTCGAGGACTTATTCCAACATAGTAATAACAAGATGGCTTCTTTAAAAGAATCCAAAAGAAAGGTATGCTGCTAGTTGATAGAGGTGGTTCATTAATAAGGACCTAGACCACAATTAATTTTACTATATAGTTTAATCATTTGTTTTGCCTCCTACCTTCTTAACTGACATTGCTGGCTTTGTTCTGAAGCTTTTCCCCAAGTCTACAATGTATCCCAGTACTTTTAATCAAGATTAAAATATGGGTTGACCGGCTCGTTTGGGAGGTATTTGCCAATTTCTATACATACCGGTGTCTTCGTCAATTATCCGCCTGTCTAGGAGCAACCACATAAGGGGTGGTTCAATTGGCAGTTAAATACCTGAAATAACCAGATATCTTTACTAATTTAACATTTCCTGAAAGCTTAGACAATAATCTAACCAAACTGGCATCAAAAGCAGCAATCCAATATGATTTGTCAACTTTACAACCCAATAAATAGGGGAACTATTTTGTGTGTAAGTATATCCGTATAGTGATATACCATTCAAGGGAAGTAATTGTGACCTGATTCCTATCAGGCCCTTATTTTGCTTTTAAATCAAAAGAAAAGCCTATGAGTCTGCAATAGCACCTTTACAGAGACAGTGCTGGCAGTATGGTCCCATATAGCCCGAGAGCCAGCAATATGTTTATTCATGTTGTTGAGGCCAAAAGGTTTGAAGGCATGTTCTGAAGCAGAAAAGTATGCTGAATTCAAAAATCAAAGTCTTAGAAAAATCCGACGGTACACAACTTGGCAATTTGCGGACGAATACCCCCGGCATGACCCCCTTTAAAAATAGCGCACAAATGGGGATATACATACAAGATCAATCATATCTCAGCAACTACTTGCCCTTAACCACTGAATTTTGTATCAAGTTAAAGCACATATATACCACTTTCATATCATAGTAACATTTGCTTATTATCATATTTTTATTTTCATGAAAATTAATGAAAACGTGGAAAATCAGCGAAGAAACACCGTGGTACCCCGGGAGCTAATTCGACCTACCTTGCACCCCCAGGACAGTTCTTCATGGGTGCCAAATCGTTCATGGGAATCCCAGAAATGCAAAGAGTTTTTTTTTTATCTCAAAGATAAACTTGTTTTCACCATGAAGATATGTATTGTGTCCATGGTAACCGTTATCGTGATTCTTGAGCATGAGTGTACATGCTAAACTGGTCATATATCCGCTGTGACATACCCTAGAAAAATAAGCCTGGTCTCATTTTAAAGTTAAGACATTGTCCTTTTATCCTATGGTAAGTAATGCAAGATATATAATTTGCATATTCATGAATTTTAATGAAAACATTAAATATGATTGAATCATCAAAATCCATAAATAAACTAATTCCAGGCCCAAATTATTGTTATGATAATTTGTCAGTGAACCAGTAATATCATTTGACAATTATTGATGTCATGGGCCTAAATTAAAACAAATGATATTACTGGTTCACTAACAAATTATCTCATTTTAATATTCATGAATATTAATAAAATATCGAAAATCAAGGAAAAGCGAGGGAAAAAACTATAGCCATTGCAAGGTGTTGGATGTGTTATACGATCCATCTTGCATCCCAGAAACCAATTTTCGTGGCTGCCAGTGTGGTCAGATGGACAACCTTAATGCCATGAAAAATTTTATTCAACAATAAACATATTTGCATGATGTAAAATTACAGTTTCCACACCCACCCCTATCTTGATTCTAAAGAATAGGCTGTACTCACAAAAATATTCATATACCAACAATAGCATGCTCTAAAATACTAAAATTGTTTGATAGTGATGCATTAGCAGTTTAACCTTAATACCTATTATACAAATCATTGAATTTGCATAGTCTTGAAAATTTAATAAACCACAAGAAACCGGAGAAAACTCTTGGAAAAGATAGGATTATACGCACAAAGTCACTTGTATCATAGCTTTTAACAAACCTAGGATACTGAAAGAAGTATCAAATGCATGCTATGGGAGTGTGCTAGAACCCTAAAGTCTCATATAAGAATGATCGATTTTTTATTTCATGAATGTTAATGAAATCTTGATAAATAGGAATGAAAATTGGTTAAAATTATACGGGTAAATCTACAAAGTGTTTTGTTTCTCAGCAACCAAAAGCTCTAACATGCTAAAAATGGCATCAACTCGTTGCAAGGGCAATACTTTACCATCCTCTTCTACAATGTATAAGTCATTTGATTTGTTTGAGTTATACATATAAACAAAACCTTTTGATATTAGAGAAAAATTACGGAAAAATTAAGGCGGTAAACATAGTAAATCGCATTTATCTTGGCTAATGATAGGCCTAGAGAGCTATAACTGGTATCAAATGAGTGCTGGGTCTTTGTCCTATAATCATATAATCTGATATCTAAACCATCAGTGATTTTTGTTGTATGGGTATTAATGAGATTTATATAAATAAGAGAAAAATCAACGAAAAATGAAGGGGTATACCAACAAAATCGCGTATATAACTCAGCTGCCAATTTCTTTAGACCACTGAATGTTGTATCAATATAACGCTAAGCTAATGCACTACTGCCATGCAGTCTGATTGCATAGCCATATTTTTTATTTTTCAAATGTTAAATAAAAGTTCAAAAATTTGTAATGTTAACAGAAAATTGAAGCTTGTGCTCCAACAAAATTTATTGAACCTTGGTTGCCAGCGAGCAAGCCTTGTATATCTCAATGTATGGCAATAAAACATTGTCCTAGCTATTAATGGATACCATGTTGAGTTCTATACAGCTATTGGTAGTCGAGATATAAGCCATTTTGTTGGTATACCTCGTTCATTTCTCGTTGACGTTACACTTATTTATATAAATCTCATTAATTTCCAATCAAGAGAAATACCTAATAATTTAAATATCAGATAATATGGTTATAGAACATTGTCCCAGCAATTATTTGATACCAATTAGAACTATCCAGGTCTATCAGTAGCCAAGATATGTGCGATTTTCTTTGTACAACTCCTTAATTTTTTTCTGTAATTTTCCTATAAATTCGAAAGGTTTTGTTAATATACATAAAATAAAAAATCAAATGGCATACCGTATTCGTTCTAATTAGCGCACATGCTCCAATAAGCGCACACCCTCGCCATTTCCGAAAAATATGTGCGTAAGCGCACACTGCTCGACTAGCATATTCATATTTTACCACAATTTTACACATTTATATTGTATTAACGACATTAAAACGTAACCTTAAATGATCAAACGTTATTTTCTAAAGACTGGTACATTTTAAATGGTATCGTCAATGTTGTTTTCGACATGACTTTTTCATCAATATATGTGTTCTGGTCGTTCCTAGTGTGCGCTAATTAGAACGATATTTGTAGCCATAACTTTAAGTTATTTTGAAAAATTAAGCGCACAGTGCGCTAATTAGAACGAATACGGTATATATTTTGGTACAATATGGTATAACATTGTCCTAGCAATCATTTAATGCCATTTTCAGCATGTCAGGGCTTTTGGTTTTCGAGATACAAGTCATTTTGTAGGTTTATCCGTTTAATTTTTCCACTTT
The DNA here is from genome assembly GCA_964017185.1 of Rugalucina vietnamica. Classification (NCBI taxonomy): domain Eukaryota; kingdom Metazoa; phylum Mollusca; class Bivalvia; order Lucinida; family Lucinidae; genus Rugalucina; species Rugalucina vietnamica. Next base: position 30,295,908 of record OZ024885.1, on the reverse strand, counting down.
TCCATGCCTATTTATGAAGGTGTCATAAAAATTAATGAAACTGAAAATCAGATTTTAGGGTCCTAGTACAGTGCCATAACGTTGATTTGATACTTCTTTTAGTATCCTAGATTTGGTTAAAGCTATGATACATGTGATTTTGTATGTAAACCACCTATTGTTTTCCAAGATTTTTCTCCGTTTTCTTGTGTGGTTTTATCAATTTTCATGAATAAGCAAATTCAATGATTTAAATAACATATACTTATAATTCAGATTAAGTTGCTAGGTTTAAGCATCACTATCAGACCAATTATAGTATTCTAGAGCATACAGTTATTAGTATATGAATATTTTTGTGAGTACAGCCTATTCTTTAGAATCACATTAGGGATGGGTGTGGTAACCATGAAAGTTTAGATAAGGCAAATGTGTTCCCTTTGACCACACTGGCAGCCATGAAAACTGGTTTCAGGGATGCAAGAGAGATCTTATAATCCATCCAAAACCTTGCAATGGCTATAGTGTTTCTTCGAATTTTGACATTTTCATTAATATTCATGAATATGCAAATGAGATAAGTTTCATTTAGGACCATGGCATCAACTGATCTGTCATATGATATCACTGGTTCAATAACAAAGTGTCACAATGATAGTTTGGGCCTGAAATTGGTTTATTTATGGATTTTAATGATTTTTCTGTCATTTTTATGTTTTCATTAAAATTCATGGATATGAAAATTATATATCTTGCATAACTTACCATAGGATAAAAGGGCAATGCCAAAGCTTTAAAATGAGACCAGGTTAAGTGGTCTAGGGTAAGTAACAGCGGATATATTACCAATTATGTATGTACACCCCCATGCGCAAGAATCATGTTAATGGTTGCCATGGAAACCATGCATTTTTTTCATAGTGAAAACAAGTTTATCTTTGAGGACAAAAATTCTTTGCATTTCTGGGATCCAAATAATCGATTTGGCACCCATGAAAAATTGTCCTTAGGGTGCAAGGTAGGTCGAATTAGCTCCCTAGGTACCAGAGTGATTCTCTCATTTTTCAGTGATTTCCATGTTTTCATGAAAATGCAAATTACATAATTTAAAAATGTTACCGTGAGATAAAAGGAGTATACCTGTGCTTTAACTTGATACAATATTCAATGGTTTAGGGCAAGTAGTAACTGAAGTATGATTGATCTTGTATGTATATCCCCATTTCTGCGCTATTTTAAAAGGGGGTCATGCCGGGGGTATTCGTTCGCATATTGCCAAGTTGTGTACCGTCGGATTTTTCTGAGACTTTGATTTTTGAATTCAGCATACCTTTCTGCTTTAGAACATGCCTTCAAACCTTGTGGCCTCATTTACATGAATAAACATATTGCTGGCTCTCGGGCTAATAGTCTGACAGCCGTTTAAAAACATGTACTCCATTCATCGGATTGTGCCGCTTTTCGCGACCATTTTTCGACGTCAAAAATATGTGGTTTTTCTGCAATATCTCCCTTGCTAATGGGAATTTTTAAACAAACTAAACTGTTTTGCAACCTCTGAGATGCATTCTATTTTTCCACAGCAAATTTAATAGGTCTGGGTTCACAACAGCATGTATACAGTCCAATTACCTTATTTTTTGACAATTTTCGGGCACCGCTTTAGCCAAGTGGCCGAAATGAATTTGGAAAAGTTGAAGAAAACACTTACCAGGTGGTTTGTAAGTTCAAAGTGGGCTTCCCTCCTGTCTATCTGGCAAATCTCAGGACTCTAACAGTTCAAAAACATCCAAAATCTGAAACATAAAGACATCAGGTACCCAAAATATATGCCATGCATAGCAGGACCTAGACCACAATTAATTTTACTTTATAGTTTAATCATTTGTTTTGCCTCCTACCTTCTTAACTGACATTGCTGACTTTGTTCTGAAGCTTTTCACCAAGTCTACACTGTATCCCAATAATTTTCATCAAGATTAAAATATGGGTTGACCGGCTCGTTTGGGAGGTATCTGCCAATTTCTATACATACCGGTGTCTTCGTCAATTATCCGCCTGTCTAGGAGCAACCGCATAAGGGGTGGTTCAGTTGGCAGTTAATCTCCACTCATTTATCATTTCCTGAAAGCTTAGACAATAATCTAACCAAACTGGCATCAAAAGTAGCAATCCAACATGATTTGTCAACTTTACAACCCAATAAATAGGGGAACTATTTTGTGTGTAAGTATATCCGTATCGTGTTCTACCATTCAAGGGAAGTAATTGTGACCTGATTCCATAAAAGATTTTAGGGATTTCAGAGGATTTCAGAGGAAACAAGAAAATGGCTGCAAGCAAGGCCTTGCAAGGTGATAACTTGTAAACCCTGTTTGCTAGTTACAAAGTATTTTAATGGCGTCAAACTTCTTCATAGAGCTGCAGTTTATCCATATTCTTAACAATGATTTTTTTTCTTCAAGGAAAATCTTTATGCACATCTTCAGTATGTCTGGAAGATAACTTCAAAGTACTTAAAGGATATACTGAAATCTGTAGGAGGAGTCGATTTCACAAAGATATTCCATTATTCAATATGTAAAGTGAACGAAAATCGGCTAAGTTTAAAACTCTGTAAAATTACAGAGCGGCATAACTCTTGCAATATTGATCCTTCAGTCCCTATATTCCTATCAGCATGCATTGTCTGATGGAACCTTATGATGTGGGACAAGTTGAACGAGAATATATTATGAAAGAGTTATCCAGTAGCCATTTGTAACCACGGCCCCCATCCCAGGGGAATATCGAGTACTTTGACTTTTTATCCAGCAAATCACCGCTAAAACCCACCATTCGGGGACAACTTTTTAGTAAAACCACTGCTGTTTTCCCCCCACAGTCTTCTATGTTTTCATTTCACTGCCGCTTTGAATCCATAAAACAAACTGCCGTGGCAAAAATTGGTCAAAACCCGGATCATTTCCACGGCAACCAATCGCCCTCCCCCGGGATTGGGAAGGGCATGGCTACAAATGACTGGTGCATTAGAAGAGCATGTTACGATACATGATAAGCAAGCATGCGCATGGGCGTATCACTGCAAAAGATAAACGACTCAGCAATGGATCCATCATAAGGAACAAAAAATAAATCAAGAAAAAAAACTATCTTTATGTCATTTCTTTTTTTTATACTGTAATATCTCCTCACAAAGACAAAAGGCATGTGGATTGCATCTTAAAGACCCATTAAACTTTTAAATAGTGTACAGAAAGGAATAAAATAAGAGTTTATTGAATGTGTTATTAGGAAACTTATAATATGGCCCATACTACCTCGTTTTGAACGTTTTCACTGCTTCCAAAGGATCAAACTTTTAAATTTTATTTAAATAAAAGTATTCAATTGAGCAGACTAAAACCGAGCCTTTTAACTGTTGTTGTTTCAAATTCACTCCGAATCTATCGGAAATGTAAACACCGGGTCGGTGGTGCGGCTTGTTGGTAAATAGTCTTACCTTATTGTTTACAGGATACCTATTGCTGCGTATTGGATTCTGTACAGTGAATTTGGACGGGTTTCATGTATCGATCTTTTTTTGACGCCAGCGATGGCCAATTTAGATGTAATATAAATAGAACCAGCTCAAAATTTACTGCATTCAACCTCAACACAGTGGAAAGGTCTGAGGACCTTTCCAATAAGAACAATAATACAGTTACTGTGTCGTCAATATACAGTTACTGTGTCGTCAACAGGAACACTTTGACGAATTCTGCTTTCATAACTGGAACACTTTTATATTGATTTAATTGTTGCCATCGTTCCAAGGTGACGAAGTTTTGTTGTCACGTTCAATTCGTTCTCAGCAATAATATTGTGATGCGCTAAACTTTCTGTAATAATAGTAGCATTTTAAGGATATTCCTTTCTATCTCTTTCAGGCAACACAGCGATTGCACAGGAACACGATAAAATGAAACAACACTTAACGGAACGTATTCATTGATAATTGAGTAAAACGCTTTTCATGCTCAACTCAGCTGAGCCTAAAATTATTGGCATCTTAACATTTATTAGCAAGATAAATTACAGACTATTGCGATCTAAAACTGGAATTACAATTTATATGGGTTATTCCAGATTTTATCGGTTTATTTTTTTTTTTTTTTTTTTTTTTTTTTTTTTTTTTTTTTTTTTTTTTTGTGCAACTAGGCTGAGCCATGAAAATATCTTTACTAGTAACCTCGGTGCCAGTTTTTGTACTAGAACAAGGCAAACGTGATGATATAAAAAATAAACACTTTCCACCGTAACTTTTTAGCTCACCTGAGCTGAAGGCTCACAGGTGAGCTTGGTAGCCGGACAACTCGGACCCAAGACAACTCGGACCCTTGGTATTTTACGGACCCAAGACGAATCGGACCCAAGCCTGAGACAACTCGGACCCAATTTTGAGACGACTCGGACCCAACAACAAAGACGACCATGCAAACATTTTCTATTATATTATGTAGATAAAATTTGTATAATACTCGCCCCGGTGCAATATACATGTATATCTCCATAATATTCAAACATCATCTCCTCTGAAACCGCTTGGCCAATCAAATCCAAATTTTATGTGAAGCATCTATAGGATGGGGTAATCAATGTGTATATAAATAATCCAGGTCACATGACCAAGATGGCCGCCATGCCCATATATGGTAATAACCCTTCAAAAATCTTCTTCTCCGGAACCGGTTGACTGATTTCAACAAAACTTGGCATGAAGTATTGATGACTCAAGTACTACAATGTGTATATAAATCATGACACTGTGATGACCTTGATCTATTTTACGGCAAGGTCAACATAGGTCGCCAATGCATTTGAATGGGGAAAACTTTTGAAATGTCATTTAAAGTGAAAGTCTTGCAGGAAATGCACAGTAGGACTGAATATTAATGATTCTGAAAAAGATTGGTCCCCAGGAGCTCATATGCTCCCACCCTGTGGCAGTATACATGTTTATCTCCATAATTTTCAAACATCTTCTCCTATGAAACCACTTGGCCAATCAAAGCCAAATTTTATGTGAAGCATCTATAGGATGGGGTTACCAATGTGTATATAAATAATCCAGTTCACATGACCAAGATGGCCGCCATGCCCATATATGGTAAAAACCCTTTAAAAATTTTCTCCTCCGGCACTGGTGGACTGATTTCAAAGAAACTTGGCATGAAGCATTGATGGCTAAAGTACTACAATGTGTATATAAATCATGACCCTGTGGTGACCTTGACCTATTTGACAACAAGGTCAACATATGTTGCCAATGCATTTCAATGGGGAAAACTGTTAACATGTCATTTTGATTTAAAGGGAATAAATAAAATAGAAATTGGCAAATGGACAGAATATTGATTATTCTGAAAACAAATGGCCCAAGGGCTTCATCTGTCCCTGCAGTGGGGCTAAATACCATAATATTCAAACATGTTTATTGGCATATGCAGCAGATCTCAGGTGAGCGTTTACAGGACCATTGGTCCTCTGGTTGTTATTTTACAGAGGAACACATTAAATTGTATCAATTTAAATTTGTGTAATTAAATCCAGATGTATATAATTGAAGGCGCTCGAGTAGCTAAGGGTCGAAACGTCATTTCATGAAGAATTTGTATCGTCAGTTTTCGCTTAAAACGTCATTGCGTGCGTCAGATAACGTTTTGAATACGAAACTGTGTCATGCAATTATACAGAGACATTAAGAAATGTAACAAATGATATTATTTAAATGTTTTGCTCAGAATCTAGATTGTGGATATGCTATCCTGAGGAAAACATCATTTGCGCGACATACGAGGGTAATCCAAGAAGTAATGCAAACTCGTATGTAATTTCTTTCACCATTGCTATTTTTCAAGACAGTTTACATTAGAATCATAATGCATTTTCGATTGTCCCAGATCCGATTACAATTTTGACTGAATCGCATAGCAACCCTCGTTGCCTAGCAACAAGAGAATGCAAGCTAAACGACCTTGGCCACGGTTAAAATGGATTTTGTTTATGTTATATGCAAATCATAATTACGTCAATTATCATTTTATTCCAAAGTACAATAATCCATTTAATAAATTCACTTTACATACATGCACCTTGATGAGTTTAAAATAGCGCAAATCTTTGAGGTTTGACTATCTGTATCCCCTAGAATTAGAGTCAATTTTGATCTCTCTAAATCTCCACATTTTCATCAATGCCCCTGCTACTAAACCAAAAAGGTTAAATTCCATGCAATATTTATTTTTTGAATAGAAATTCTTCGTTCTGATTGGCTGTGAGCATAAATGTCGATATTTACAAACTTATCGGGGTCAAATATACGGATGAATTATGGGTATTGGTCGTACTTCGTCGAAATTGTGATATTTTTGTCAGATGCCGTTGCTAGGCAACATAGAATAGTCCCTGCTGATCTTTGCATTTCGTTTTCTCTGTTATTTCCAAACAAAAGGGCATATATAACACAAATAATATGATTTAAGTGTATATAAATGCTAATTTAAAAAATTGGAGCACAAAATATTTCCCTGAACCCCAAACAATAATTTCAGTAAATTTCGCGTCCATTGCGACTTCGGGTCAACAAATCAAATAATCCTTTATCCTCGACTCGTCATCCGAACTCCATGATATTACACCCGATTACTGCACATATATACATGTGTCAACATGCTAAATTATTAAAATGTATCTGCATTGGTTACTTAAATATAGTTGTGTTCGCATTACTTCTTGGATCACCCACGTATATAAAATACGAATTGTATACTAACAAACGTCGGAGTTGTTGCGCAAAATCGACGTCGCGCGTAAAACGTACTGACTTTGGCAACTGCTACCGCTGTTCACACGCATTTTGCAGGAAAACGAATCTGGTAACTAAGGATTTTTTTCGTTGTATTACCCCTCTAATAATTATCAGTTTTGTTTCAATTCTACCGTGGAGTATTTAATATTTCAAGAAAATTTAAAAATGTGTCTCTGAAAAACACATTTTACGTTGACATCAATGTATTTTCGATCTCAGATTTCACGATCATTATGAAGGCCGATAGCTCGAAAAAAAGGGTCGGAAAGTAATCTTTTTTTTTTTTTTTTTTTTTTTTTTTTTTCGTATGTATGACAGCAAAATACACTCGCTGCAAACACAAAATTAGAATAGTCCTACCGTGAGGTCCATTACGCACATCTGGCTTTACCTTCTGTTACGATTTGTATTCGGGATAATATCACATCACAGTAATTGAAATATATTCAGCAAATGAAATAATATGCAGATTTTTTTCAATTTGTTTAAATATATAAATATGTTTTGCGTTTACTAGTATTTACATAATAAGTTTATTATAAAGTTATGTACGTGTTCTCTAGTTGAGCCATTTTATCTGTTAAAGTCCAAGAGCATTCTAAGATTTTTGTTTTAATGCTTAATATGCAATAATGTTTTCAAAGATAGCTTGCTTTGTACATACTGCAATATGGTTATGTTATATACGAAGGGTGGCCCAGTAAATCGTGGACTGTGCTTGCTGTATAAAAACTATTCAATGCACATGCTTCCAATTTACAGGTATATTACATGTACGTACACATGTTCTGCGTTCTGGGTATGCATACAAAATTTCAGAAAATACATCCAAGAATAAAGTAGTAGTACACAATACAAAACTGCAAGTCATACAGACCCGGCGCACGCTGACGACGTCGTCTACTGTTATGCGTCAACTTCATATACTACATGTACTTACCATTTACTCTTCATAGAGATACGCTCTGTTGTGTTGCGTTACAAAGGCAATGTTTGTACCAACTTTTGAAACATGTCACTGAACCATAGACTATGTAACGACCTGTTGAATCGCTTACATGAACTTCTCTCTGCCCTGAAAACGTTTACACTGAAGATGCGATTTCATCTGCGGAAAGTACGTTACGGACATTTATGAATGGTTTCCGTCCAGGCGGTGTACTTTCTGTCCACCCATCTCTAAATCGTCCATGCCATTTAAAAACAAGGCTCCTCGAAATACCATTGTATATGTCTGTGCTTTTCAGATGCTTGAATGAATCATTTGAGGTCATAACAGTCAGCACACAGAACTGGATTGCCGTTCGTCGCGCTTTCTCTGCCTCTAACGTCGCCATTTTCATTAGCTTGTAAGTTTAACAGACAACATTTAAAAGTGTGCCATTTTCAAACAGATGATATGTAACATTCGAAATTTTCTCTGATGATGTTAAAAGAATGTTGCTATGAGCAGACAGCTCATTTTTGGCGCTAAACCCTGAAATGGCTGAAAAATATTACTTTGTTGAACACACAGAAGATTATTTAAATGTGTTTGTTTGGGTTGCGCCGGGTTCGCATACACTGATCTAATCAATCATGCACATTTTACAAGTTGTGCATAAACTTATACTTTTATGCACCTCTTTTTACTGCATTTGAATTGCGGAAGGTATTTGAAAAGTTAATTGGCAATGTGACGTCAAATAATGAAAATATCAACAAAGTACACGATTTACCGGGCCACGCCTCGTATATTTCTATGACAATGCATTGAAGTTTGATGCTGGAAAATTGATTCGTCGTGATAAGGATAAAGCTAGATTGATGACCATCTAACTGGAAAGAACTTGTCATATTTCCCTTGCTCTACTCGTTGAAAAAGTTGTGTTCGTGATAATTTCTCGTGCCACCTGATCATTGTACCTACATCTTGGTTTTCATTTCTAACTTATATTATATGTGATGTTGTACCCTTGAATGTAAGCATGGATACAAACATAAAATACAAAGTTTTTTTTCACTAATATCCTGAAATGATAAAATAATGTGTCACTATCAAGTATGTTGCAAGCAAAGCGAAAGTATGTTAAGCGAAAGTATGTTAAGAATTGGTACTTCATATCAAATCTAGAACGGACTCCTCACGAAAGTTAAATATTATCAAATAATCTCAAGACATAATACCAAGCTAAAGCCGTGTCTTAGAAATGATTTTTTTCTATAAGATACGTAAGATTTTGTCTGCTATTACTGCAGCTGGTGTTGTGCGGTGTGGTGGCCCTATAGTGTTTCCCCGTTCATGTGATAGTTTTATTTTTGTCCTTTAAGATCAGAGAGGGTATGGTTAATCCTTTTTCTCATTAATATGCTCATTGTTTTAAAAGGATCTCAGTTTTATTGTATTAACAATGGCAGCCACAACACAATAAAGAATTTTATTGAAAACGTTGTTTAAACCAAAGCCTTCGAATGGACGACATGCTATACAATTAAAGAAAGTCGTTTTACTGTTAGCAAAAGTCATCCTAGATTCATGTCCAATTCCGATAAAATTTCACAAATACAGTTCGGTTTGCATATTCAATTGTATTGTACAATATTGCCGGTTGATCTGTGTTGCATGCAATTCAGACATCGCTTTAACATTCTGAAAAAAAAACCAAACATGTATTCCTAAGCAGATCAACGTAGGTGTACAACTTTTGAGCGAGCATAAATTGTTTTTGTTATGGATTCATTGACACACATAGCACGTTTGGCTGTGATCAGCAAAACCGTTTTGTAGAAAACTCAAAAGAAATGCAATACTGCAGTGCCAAACTTAACGTCATTTCTGACGTGCTCCACGATAGGGAGGTGGGGTAAGTAAAACCATCACCGACTCATTATAAAACACTTTAGAGTAATCAAACTTTCAGACTCTAGTTGATTTAAGCATGTCTATCGTCATTTGAAATTTGAATATGTTTGCCTGAACCGTTGTTAAGTAATGGGAAAAGTCCATGTAATTTTGATAACCCCTAGAATCCAGCCAGGGTAATTTTTGAAGGAGGTGACATCTTCTGCTATAGTTGGTTTGAATGCGTTTTTGAATGGTTTTAACCTTCCCATAAATGGTCTAGGTGGGCTGCTCTGGAATTTTTTTTGGCTGATAGGTTTACTCACACCATGTTCTTAGGTACCATGGGAAAATACGTATTCCATACAAAGCAGATTTGACATCATTTATGGGGTCATTGTGCTTTTTTTATTAATAATACAGCGCATACTTTTGTAAGTAAACCCCTATAATTTTCCCCCAATATTTTCTCTAATTATATAAGTTATCATAAATATTTTTGAAAATTGAAATCACATGATTCATCTATTTGAACATATACCAAAAGACAATTGTATTGGATATCATTTTGCACAATTTTCAGCTCTTTAGGGCCATCTGAGGCCATGATAGAAGGACTTTTGTATATACACTCCTTTATCGTTTCTGCGTTTAATCTCTATACTTTTTACGCATTCATAAAAATTATGAAAACATTGAATCATATGGTTACTATATCTGAATACCAGCCGGTGTGCCGTAGTCGAGGCAATCATTTAACACCATTTTCATCTATTTGGGACCGCCGGAAGCCGAGATACAATAACGTTTGTTAGTATATCCCTTCACTTTTTCCTCAATTATTCTTTAAGTATTTATGTTTTCAATAATATTTTTAAAATTTGAAATCATATGATTAACTTATCCGATTACATACTAATAGATAATTATCTAAACAATCATTTGATGCCATTTTCAGCTCTTTATAATCATTGGTTGACTAGAAACAAGAACGTCTGTAAGCATATCCCTTTATTTTGTCCGCAATTTGACTCCATCTTCTATGTCATCATAAAAATAATACCCTTTGAGTCACTTTGATTTATATACATGAATACAAACTTATCGAACAAAGTCAAGGCAATATTTCGACACCATTTACAGCTATTTAGGCCCATCAGAGGCCAAGATATAAGATTTTATATAGGTATACCCTTTATATTTTTCCTCAATTTTTCTTTATTTATCTATGTTTTCAATAATATTTTTAAAGCTTGAAAGCATTTTATTTATTCATCCGATTTCATACCAAAAGATAATTGTCATAGCAAATATTTAACACCATTTTCAGCTCTTTATGGCCATGATACAAGGACTTTTGTATGTATACTCCGTCATCGTTTCCGCGTTTTTTTTCCTATAATTTTTACGTATTCATATAATCATTTATGCATTTAATCATATGGTTTATATATTTGAATACCAACCAATGTGCCTTGGGCAAAGCAATCATTTAACACCATTTTCAGCCATTTTGGGCTGCCAGAGGCCGAGATACAAGAACTTTAATAAGTTTACCTATTTTTTGCGCAATATGTCCATACTCTCTCCCTTTGAATGTTTTACTGCTTCCAAAGGATCAAACCGTTACATTTTATTTTCCTCATTTTTTTTCCTTAAGAATTTATGATTTCAAGAATATTTTTGAAACTTGAAATTATATGATTAACTTATCTGGTAACAAACCAATAGATAATTGTGTAAACAATAATTTGAAGCCATTTTCAGCTCTTTATATTCATTGTTTGACTAGAAACAAGAATTTTTGTAAGTATATCTTTTTTTTCACATTTTTTCCTCCATCTTCTATGCCGTCTTAAAATTATCATCACTTTGAGTCATACGATTTATATCTATGAATTTCTATTAATGTTTCAAATAAAAGTATCTTAAAAATCAAAGCTATAGATCAATTTCGATAACGTACATTGCTTGAAAGTGGGTGGGGTAACTTGGCATGACAAAAAGATACAAGTAGGCAAAGATCAGGAAAAGGCGCAATCAGAAAAAAAATTTCCCACTCCAAAAACCGAGGTGGGAAAAAACCAAACAAACAATCAGGTACTTATACTTTTAAACATATCGTAAGCCGAATGAGCAGCAATGTTCCCAATAGGTGGCCACTCAGTTACCTTAACTAAAAATCTGAAAACATACATAAGGCGCCAACAGCACAAAAACATGTAAACACCAAGACATAAAAAAAAATAACCATGACAGAAGTATCGCCTTGGAACGATCAGCAACACAAAGTTACTGGCGGGCTTAAACCGGGTTAACAGGTACCTAACCTCACCCTCAGCTTCTGCAGTGGTTCATAACATTTAGTTAGTTCTTCGGTCCTCGTGGTGAATCTCTAACTAGTCAATGAATCATTAAGAACAAACAAATAAATCATGATAAACATCCTGATGAATCAAAAACCAAGACTCACAGATTGAGAAAGCTGCCCGACAATAGAGATCCCTGGGCGCCGAATATCCTACTAACTCAGGAGCAAAAGAAAAACACCCGTTGGACCCCGGTGGGCCAAGCAACAGACAAGAAGCTCCGGCCCCAACCAACTAAAATGAATAGCTTTAAGTCGGGGCAATCAAAGAGTCTGACGCCCGACCCACCGGCGTGCAATTAAAGAAGGCAGCATAGTTATCAACCATGATTGGGTTAAAAACTAAGCTTGCAGACAGTCGCAAAACATTCAAGTTATAATATATACGTCTGTAACATGTTATGATTTTTCTGCACTGAAAAGTAAAACCATTAATTCCTTTAAGTTTCTTAAATTTGTAAACCAAGTCACCATAAAATTCAGATTCCGAAAGGCTCTCACTTAAACGCGTCTTTAACCCAACATTATATTTGGAAATCAATTCATAGTGTCTACGATAAAATTTAGAAATTTCTTTTCGAAGTTTATGATACCGATAGCCCTGTTGGAGAAGTTTTGCCGTTAAACATTTATTTCGAGCGTTGAAGTCTGTAACATGATTGCAGACTCTAGCAAACCTAATAAGTTGCAAAATGTATACACCATAAGAAGCACGACGAGGAATGTCACCATCCAAAAAAGGAAACTTTACTATATCAAAATCAAAGTCATCGCTCTTACCATAAATTTTAGAAGAAACAAATCCATTTGCAACAGAAAGACGAAGATCTTAAAAGGGGGCTTCGGTATCTGAGATATTGGCTTTGTTCAACTGAAGTTCAGGTGGATACATTTGATTGATCATACCTTCAAAATAAGGGCTGTCAATGTTCAAAAGGTCATCAACCTACATTATAAATGATTTATAGCACTTTATGAACTTTAAATGCATTTGGAAATGTGTGAAGTTATTCACATTCAAAGTACTTGTATAAGTTACTGCATCTGGACTTTTTATGACCCTATAGATTTGTAGATGGCATCATAAGACTGCTAAGACAATGGTCTATTGGTCCATATTCAGATATATAAATCGTGCGACTTTATTCTTCAATAATGTTAAGAAATAAGAGCAAAATGCAGAAAAATAAGGAATCGACTAACGAAATTACCTGTAGATCGGCTGTTTATTGACCAATAAGGTTTCAAATGGCATCCAGTTTTATGTATAGCTAAGGCACTGCACTCTTACACGTGATATATAAGAACATAATATAATTTACAGTTTCATTTGAATTGGAGTAATACTTCGGACAGTTTAAGACAGAGTATCTTCAAAAGTGCTAACCTCCAACATAAGCAAGTTCTGTTAACATTAATGTTATATCGAGGTACTTTGTAATGAGGTTGCAGACTAATATTTCGAATGATATTGTTCTATCAATATATTTATAAATACATTTCAAAGAAAATAACATAATATTCTTACAAATGCTAAGTGGCATGTTACAATTAAGTATATGCAGAGTTTCAAAGTGGGTGGGGTATTTCAGTGTGAAATAATGCCATACTTTTGAAAGAGCTTTAGGTTTTTAGTGTAAAGTGTGACTGCACTTTGTACTTTTGCTTACAAGCAATATACAATGCATTGGAAGGTAACTAATAGATAAGAAAAAGGAACCGATTTATATACTACATTGCAGCAGACTTTTCATATATAGGATATATAGCTTTTTGCCATAGCACTACCTCCATACATCAATGAATTTGACCATCGCGCCAAACAAATTTCCAGAGCAGCCCACTTGATCCTTCATCGGGAAGGTGAGAACTACATAAAAAACATTCAAACCAACTAAAGCAGGAGAAGTCACCTCAAACTCAAAATATGAGAGATGCAGGTTTTGGGGTCCTAGGGTATCGTATGACATGGAATCAGCAACGGTAGAGAAAAGGACAGATCTTTATGCTCTGATCTTTATAAAAATACCTAAAAAATGTACTCTACCAATTAAACTTATAAAAGCTTGTGCGAAACATTTACGATTAACCACTAAGTACCAGATATTGATACTACCCACGAGTTCCCACTATTAGCCATAGACTGATGAGCTAACCGGGAGTTTGCAACGTAGATTGCTGGTGTCCATACTGTTTGTTAGGGCGGTTTTGTCCGATAGCCAATATTTGCGTCTTTTATCACAATGTCGCATAAATATGAGTGCATCCAAACTTTACCAATGTTGATTAATTGATACATAAAGCAAAAACAAATAAATTTCATTTCAGGTAATTAGAGAGAATGCGTTGTACAAATATACAAAAAGTACAAGTAACGTGTTTCACTTAAGTGTAAAATTCCCACACCCACAAGACAAATGGAGTCTCGGATTAAAGTCATGGGTATGAATAGACATGTATTGTATAACATCATAAAATATGTATTTTAATATCAATTCTCTGTAACCACCAAAATTTTAACATGGGGGTCCGGCACGCATAGTCTCAGAATTGGATGAAACTTTCACACAATGATCAGTACCACTCAAAACCAAAAAAAATGTTGTCAATATATATTTTGCTTCGTCCGTTGCCATGGCAACCGCCAACATCATATTTTTCCAAATTTCGGTAAAAACTGCAGATAATTTTCTTAAAAATTACACTTTTCAAAGTCAAAGTTTTTATAGTTCCAAAAGGAGCCCAGCTTAACCAATGCTTTACTTATGACATCTATCCGTCTACTTACCTTTGGTATAGTTCTTTTATCAGTCTGTATGTGCATCTTGCAGCAGCAGCATCTTAAAGTACGGGTATTTAGCACTTTTGCAGAAAATGTGAAAATCAGAAAAATAGGCACATTCTGAAAATAGATATCTTAAAAAGACTCAGGAGTTGAACTCTGATAAGAAACTTTCATGTATGGCAGTTGTATCTGTGAAAAAAATGAATTGGGGCAAGACCGTTTTCTGAAAATAAATAGTACATATTTTATTGCACTTTAAAGCAAAATGGAAATTTAAGTTTTTAAGACAGTGGTGGTTGTCTGTGAATAGTTTTGTAGTAAAACGTGTTTAAAACATAGAATCAATAATTCCCAATAGCAGATGAAATTTGTAATGTATTTTGCTGATAAATTTCTTTGTTTGAAGAAAATGTCACCTGATTTACATGGTTTTTAGCATTAAAATGGAAGAAAATAGGGGGTAGGGGAAGCATATCAGTTGTATATTTTTATTGACAATGATATAAATAATAACGATTATCTTAAATGAGCTTATATCTACCCAACTTTATTTTAAAGGCAAAAAAGATATGGATCGTAAGTACTTGCATGCTGTCAAGGGCAATAACTCTTCAACATTTGATGAAAATGGAAGGAAAATTTGAGAAAATCGGATTTTTATATTAAGTGACATATTTTTCTATTTGAAACACATTGGCAAGCAATCCATTTGCATTTGCCAATAGATGGAACCTACCAAAGTGCAATTAATTAGAATCCGACGTTGTTCTTGCAAAATATAACCTAATTTTCTTGATCTTAGCTTTGAAATTGAGACAAAATAGGGGGTAGGGGTAACATATCAAGCATATATTTTTATTGTAAATGCTGAGACCAACTAAACTTCATTTTCAAACATAACTATGAACTAAACTTTACTTTAAAGATGAAACAGATATGAATTGAAAGTATGTGTATGCTGTCAAGGGCGATAACTCTTGGAAATTTGATGAAAAATGAAGGAAAATGTGAAAAAAGCATATTTTTCTGTTTAACTAACATATTTTTCTGAATAAACATCATTGGTGGCTAATAAAACTGCAATTGCCAATAGTAGGAAACCATTTAAATGTAAATAATTGAAATCTGACCATGTGCTTACAAAATACAACCTACTTTTCATGATTTTGGCTGTGAAATTGTGACAAAATAGGGGGTAGGGGTAGCATATCAAACATATACTTTTATTGTAAATGCTGACATGAACCAAACTTCATTTACAAACATAACTATCAACTAAACCTTACTTTGAAGACAAAATAAATATGGATTTTAAGTATGCTGTCAAGGGCGATAACTCTTTGAAATGTGATAATAAAAAAATGAAGGAAAATGTGAGAAAATCAGAGTTTTCTTTTAAACTGACATATTTTTTCTAAATAAACCACAATTCCGAATAACATAACTGTATTTGCGCCAATAAGAGGAAACCATTAAAATGCAAATAATTGGATTGACTCTGAGCTTACAAAATAAAACCTACTTTTCTTGAATTTGGCTATAAAATTGAGACAAAACAGGGGGTATAAGTAATATATCAGACCTATACGAGGGGTGTTCATATTCTTATTTTGTAAATCAGCTGAATTAAACTATATATTACAGTTACATAGACAAACATTATTTGTAGCAAATTTTGCTGCTCTGGCATGAATACAACAGTGGTTGCCATGGAAACCGTACATCATGATTACCGGCCCACTTTTGTTCATTTTTGCAAAACGTCGCTGTATAATGATGGCAATGCATTTGATAGTTTAGCATGCTTTTTTCACCAAAGTTTGTATGAGCAAAGTTCAATATGTTTGCGGTGAGCATATTACATCGTATTAGTGTGTGACGTCATTTGGGCGTAAAAGCATACTGTTTAGTGGGTATGCCTAAAACGCGAAGGAAACAACGGTATTCGATAAATTGTGTGTTTGGAACGGACCATAAAAGAAAGAAACACTGCTAAGAGCAGAAAGCGTATATGGCAACAAGGAAATTAAGAAAACGGCAATCAACAAGTAGTATGCATGATTTCTACAAGGCCAGAAAAAGGGTTCATGTCGACTCGCGCAACGTAACGTCAAATAACGTCATACTGTCGAAAATGATCGTCGTGACAGAAAAGAATAGAATTCGTGAAATACACAACATATCGAATTGTAGTTTCGACACCATTCACCGCCTTATACACACATATCTGACAATTAGACGCCCGTATGCCAGGTAGATTCCAAAAATGCTTAAGAGCTAGCTAACAGCAGCACGAATGAGCATAGCATGACGTTGTTATGACGTTGGGCCGGTTTTACTGTTGTTACCTTAGAAACGCACGTGAATTTTTGCCTAATTTTCATCCGATTTTATTCAAATTTTGCGCATATGTTAACAATATGTTAGTTTACAACTAGCATAGAGAACGTAAATTTCCCATGACAATTACACATTTGGCAAAACTTTTCCTCAAATTTTTTGAACCCCCCTCGTACGTTTATTGTAAATGCTGAGATGAGCCAAACCTCATGTACAAACATAACTAGGAACTAGACTTATTGATCGTTCCAAATCGATACTTCTGTGGTGGTTCTTTTTGTTTTATGTCTTGGTGTTTAAAACTTTTTTGTGCTGTTGGCGCCTTATGTATGTTTTCATATTTTTAGTTAAGTTAAGGTAACTGAGTGGCCACCTATTGGGAAAATAGCTGCTCATTCGGCTTACGATATGTTTCATGGTATAAGTACCTGATTGTTAGTTTGGTTTTTTCCCACCACGGTTTTTGGAGTGGGAATCGTTTTCTGATTGCGAATTTTCCTGATCTTTGCCTACTTGTACCTTTTTAACTTTAAAAATGAAATTAAAACTGATTGTAAATACATGTTTGATGTAAAAGGCGTTAACTTTTTGAAATTTGAGGAAAAGTGAAGGAAACGTGAGAAAATCAGATTTTTTTTCTATTTAACTACGTATTTTTCGAAATAAACCTAATTTGCGGCTATTATTTCTAAATTAACGATAACAAGAGGACAAATGGTCCTGGTATCGCTCACCTGAGATTTTGTCTTTGGATGATGAATGACCTTTGGCTAAGGCCATGTTGGCCAACGTAAAATGTAAACATGAACTCAAATACTCACATAATTATTAACACTATAAACTGTCTGTATCTACCAACTTTCAAATCTGTCTTGCAATATTTGACCTTTTTTTAAAATTTACAGTTTAATAGGTCAAGGTCAACCCAAGATCATGATTTATATAAACTATGAAGGACAAGAGCCCCCAATGCAACAAACAGTTTCATTGAAATCAGTCCACCGATTCCAGAGAAGTTGATTTTTACCACATATATGGGCATGGCGGCCATCTTGGTCATGTGACCTGGACTATTTATACAAACTTTAGTTCTCCCCTCCTAAGGATATCACATATACAATTTGGCTTTGATTGGTGACGTGGTTTTCTGAGAAAAATAAGTTTTAAATTTAATATGTAAATGACCTTTGGTCAATGTCAAGAGATGACCTTGACCTTGAATATTCATCGGACTTCATTAACTCAATAAGTTGTATGTATGTACCAACTTTCAAGTCACATGCCACAAAACTTCCTGAAAAATCCAATGTTTTCTATTTTTTCCAATAAGTAGCCTATGTGACCAATGTTGACCTTGCCATAAAATAGATCAAGGTCAACCCAAGGTCATGATTTATACAAACTATAATGGACCAGAGTCTCCGATACTGCATACCAAGTTTTATTGAAATCAGGCCAGCAGTTCCGGAGAAGAAGTTGTTTTAAGGTTTTTACCATATATGGGCATGGCAGCCATCTTGGTCATGTGACATAGACCGTTTATACAAACTTTGATTCCCCTCTCCTTAGGATACCACATATAAAATTTGGCTTTGATTGGTGAAGTGATTCCTGAGAAAATTAAGTTTTAAATTTAATATGGTCATGGTCAAGAGATGACCCTGACCTTGAATACTCCTGTGACTTCATTAAATCAATAAGTTATATGTATCTACCAACTTTCAGGTCACAGGCCACAAAACTTCCTGAAAAATCCAATGTTTTCACTTTTTTCCATTGAAAAGCCTATGTGACCAAAGTTTACCTCGCCGTAAAATAGGCCAAGGTCAACCCAAGGTCATGATTTATACAAACTATGATGGGCCAGAATCCCTGATGCTACATACCAAGTTTAATTGAAATCGGTCCACCGGTACCAGAGAAGAAGATTTTTTAAGGTTTTTACCATATATGGGCATGGCGGCCATCTTGGTCGTGCGACCTGGACCATTTATACAAACTTTGGTTCCCCCTACCAAAGGATGTTCCACATGATGTTTGACATTGATTGAACGAGGGGTTCCAGAGGAGAAGATCTTTGAAAAGTGTGGACATCGACAACGACGACGACAACAACGACGAGGACGACGGAGCATGGCCATCCTATAAGCTCACCTTATGAGCCTTCGGGTCAGGTGAGCTAAAAATGCAAACAATTGGAATCTGACACTGTGATTATCAAACCAACCTTCTTCTCTTGATTTCGGCTGAGATCAACCAAACTTCATATATAAAAATCTCTATTAACTAAACTAACTAACTAAGACGAAACAGATATGGATTGCAAGTACTTGTATGCTGTCAAGGTCAATAACTCTTGGAAATTTGTTGAAATTTATTGATTAAATATATGAAAAAATCTTCGTGTGGTTTCGGAGAAAAAGATTGTTTTATGTTTGTCATTGTAAATCTATGGGAGCTAATGACCCTCAGGGTGGGAGCATTTATGACCCTAGGTGCATGGTTGGCAGGATTTATAAAGAGGATCACTACACATTGCTACACACAAATTATGAGAGCTCTGCGCCTTGTGGTCTCAGAGAAGAAAATGTGTTGTTTATGTTTTTCCCATGACGCCCCCGGGGCGGGGCCTGTATGGACCCCAGGGGCACGGTTGGAAGGATTTACAAAGAGAACCTTCATACGTAGCTACAAACAAAAAAGAAAGCTCAGGGCCTTGAGTTTTGGAGAAGAAGATTGTTTTATGTTTATCATATTTTCATGATGAAGATTGTAAGTCAGTGGGAGCTAATGACCCCTGGGGCGGGGCCATTTTACCCCAGGGGCATGGTTGGCAGGATTTATAAAGAGGACGACTATACATTGCTAGGTACAAAATATGAAAGCTCTGGGCCTTGTGGTGTCGGAGAACAATATTGTTTGTTTTTCCCATGATGCCCCCGGGGCGGGGTCTGTATGAACCACAGGGGCATGGTTGGCAGGATTTATAAAGAGGACCACTATACATTGCTACACACAAAATATGAAAGCTCTGGGCCTTGAAGTTTCGGAGAAGATTTTTTTATGTTTCCCATTGTTAGTCTATGGGAGCTATCTGTTGCCATGGAAACCAGAGTTCTTTTCCGACCTAGAACAAAACCAAATGCAACCTGTCCCCCACCCCAATAATGCTTCTGATAAAATTTGATTGTAATCGGCTGGCTAATTGCGGAGATATTTGTATTTGAAAGTACAAACGCATCCACGGACGACGGCTCGATTACCAGGTGAGCTAATAAAATCAGAGGACCAATGGTCCTGTAAACGCTAACCTGAGATCTGTTGTTCATGTATATACCAATAAAAATGTTTTAATATTATGGAAAATAGCCCCAGTAAAGATGCAGATGAAGCCCTGGGGCCATTTTTTTTTTTTCATTATAATCAATATCCTCTCCATTTGCCAATTTTCTGCAAGTCTTTCCCTTCAACTGACATTTTAACAGTTTTACCCATTCAAAGGCATAGGCGACCTATGTTGACCTTGTCGTAAAACAGGTCAAGGTCACACCAGGGTCATGATTAAGATTTATATACACATTGTAGTACTTTAGCCATCATTGCTTCATGCCAAGTTTCTTTGAAATCGGTCTACCGGTTCCGGAGAGGAAGATTTTTGAAGGGTTTTTACCATATATGGGCATGGCGACCATCTTGGTCATGTTACCTGGATTATTTATATACACATTGGTTATCCTATAGATGCTTCACATAAAATTTGGCCTTGAATGGCCAAGTGGTTTCAGAGGAGAATATGTTTGAATATGATAGAAATATGTATGCTGCCCTGGGGTGGGGGCATATGAGCTCCTGGGGACCATTTTGTTTTTCAGAATCATTAATATTCAGTCCTACTGCCCATTTCCTGCAAGACATTCACTTTAAATGACATTTAAAAAGTTTTCCCCATTCAAATGCATTGGTGACCTATATGTTGACCTTGCCGTAAAATAGGCCAAGGTCATCGCAGGGTCATGACTTGCGTCATTGTTACCTCATGCTAAGTTTCGTTGAAATCGGTCCACCTGTCCCAGAGAAGAAGATTTTTGAAGGGTTTTTACCATGTTGATGTATATGGGCATGGCAGCCATCTTGGCCATTTGACCTGAAATATTTATATACACATTGATTCCACCTTCCTATAGATGCTTCATATAAAATTTGGCTTTGATTGGCCGAGCAGTTTCAGAGAAGATGTTTAAATATTATGGTAATATACATCTATATTGCCCTAGGTGGATACATATGAGCCCCTGGGGTCAAATGTTTTTCAGAAACATTTATATTCAGTCTTGTTGCTCATTCCTGCAAGTTTTCCCTTTAAATGACATTTTAACAGTTTTCCCCCATTCAAATGCACAGGCCACCTATGTTGACTTTGTCGTAAAATAGATCAAGGTTATCACAGTGTCATGATTTATATACACATTGTAGTACTTGAGACATCGGTGCTCCATGCCAAGTTTCGTTGAAATCAGCCAACCAGTTCCGGAGAAGAAGATTTTTGAAGGGATTTTACCATATATGAGTATGGCGGCCATCTTGGTCTTTGATTGGCCAAGCGGTTTCAGAGAAGAAGATCTTTGAAATTGTGGACGGACGATTAAGACGGACGGACGCCGGAGCATGACCATCCTCACCTTGTGAGCCTTCGGATCAGGTGAGCTAATAATATGTTTGATACGTTACCTTTACCCCTTTTGTGTAAAAAAATTCAAAGCTTGAATCAAGCAAATTCGATGTTCTCACATTTTCAATCAATTTTCAACAAATTTTGAAAAGTTTTTATCCTGGACAGAATACAAATACTTGCAATCCATATTTATTTTGTCTTTAAAGTTAAGTTCATAGTTATGTTTGTAAATTTATATTAGTTCATCTCAGCTTTTTCCAATAACAGTATATGTTTGATATATATTGCCCTCCCCTCTATTTTGTCTCAATTTCCCATCCGAAATCAAGAAAAGAAGGTACAAGTAGGAAAAGATCAGGAAAAGGTGCAATCAGAAAAAAGATCCCCACTCCAAACAACGAGATGGGAAAAAAACTAAATTAACAATCAGGTACTTATACCAACATGAGGCGCCAACAGCACAAAAAAATAAACACCAAGGCGTTGAACAAAAAGAACCACCACAGAAGTATCGCCTTGGAATGATCAGTAATATAAAACTTTACATGGCCCTAGCCTCATTGTCAGCTTCTGCAGTGGTTCATAGCATGTAGTTAGTTCTTCAGTCCTCGTGGTGAATCTCTAACTAGTCAATGAATCATCATGGACATCAAGAAGGTTGTTTTAGTAAGCGCAGTGTCGGATTCCAATTATTTGCATTTAATGATTAATATATAAAAATTAGCCGCAAATGTGGTTTATTTTGAAAAGTTTGTCAGTTACACACAAACAAAGTCAGATTTTTTCACATTTTCCTTCATATTTCATCAAATATATAATTCAAAGAGTTATCGCCCCTGACAGCATACATGTACTTACAATCCATATTTATTTCGTCTTTAAAGGAAAGTTTAGTTCATAGTTATGTTTGTTAATGAAATTTGGTTCAAGTCAGCATTTAAAATAAAAGTATATGTCTGACATGTTACCCATACCCCCTATTTTTTCGCAATTTGATAGCCAAAATCAAGAAAAGTAGGTTGTACTTTGTAAGCACAGTGCCAGATTCCAATCATTTGTATTAAAATGGTTTCCCCTTATTGGCAAATACAGTTAGTTTATCCGGAAATGTGGTTTATTCAGAAACATATGTCATTTAAAAAGAAAAATCTGATTTTCTCACATTTTCATTCATTTTTTTATCAAATTTCCAAGAGTTATCGCACTTGGCAGCATACACGTACTTACAATCCATTTTATTTTGTCTTTAAAGTAAAGTTTAGTTCAAGGTTATGCTTGTAAATAAAGTTTGGTTCATGTCAGCATTGATAATAAAAGTATATGTTTGATATGTTACCCCTACCCCCTATCTTGTCTCAATTTCACAGCCAAAATCAAGAAAAGTAGGTTGTATTTTGTAAGCACATGGTCAGATTCCAATTATTTACATTCAAATTGTTTCCTACTATTGGCAATTGTTGTTTTATTAGCCACCAATGAGGTATATTGAGAAAAAATATGTCAGATAAACAGGAAAAACTGATTTCTCAGATTTTCCTTCATTTTTCATCAAATTTTCAAGAGTTATCGCCCTTGATAGCATACGCATACGTTCAATTCATATCTGTTTCATCTTTAAAGTAAAGTTTAATCCATAGTTATGTTTGTAAATGAAGTTTAGTTGATCTCAGCATTTACAATAGAAATGTATGTTTGATATGTTACCCCTACCCCTATTTTGTCTCAATTTCAAAGCCAAGATCAAGAAAATTAGATTATATTTTGTAAGCACAACGTCGGATTCTAATGAATTGCACTTTGGCAGTTTCCGACTATTGGCAAATGCAAATGGATTGCTCGTCAATGTGTTTCATTTAGAAAAATATGTCAGTTAACATAAAAATCCGATTTTCTCAAATTTTCCTTCCATTTTCATCAAATTTTGAAGAGTTATCGCCCTTGACAGCATGCAAGGTCTTACAATCCATATCTTTTTTGCCTTTAAAATAAAGTTGGGTTGACATAAGCTCATTTAAGATAATCGTTGTTATTCATATCATTGTCAATAAAAAAAAAATATACAGCTGATATGCTTCCCCTACCCCCTATTTTCTTCCATTTTATTGCTAAAAATCATGCAAATCAGGTGACATTTTCTTCAAACAAAGAAATTTGTCAGCAAAATACATTACAAATTTCATCTGCTATTGGGAATTGTTAATTCTGCGCTTGAAACACGTTATACTACAAAACTATTCACAGACAACCACCACTGACTTAAAAACTTAAAGTTCCATTTTGCTTAAAAGTGCAATAAAATATGCACTATTTATTTTCAGAAAACGGTCTTGCCCCAATCCATTTTTTTCACAGATACAACTGCCATACATGAAAGTTCTTTATCAGTCTCAAGAGAATGTTCAACTCCCGAGTCTTTTTAAGATATCTATTTTCAGAATGTGCCTATTTTTCTGATTTTCACATTTTCTGCAAAAGTGCTTAATGACCATAATTTAAGATGCTGCTGCTGCAAGATGCACATACAGGTTTATAAATGAACTATACCGAAGGTAAGTGGGCAGATAGATGTCATATGTAAAGCATCGGCTTAGCTGGGCTCCTTTTGGAATTATAAAAAAATTGACCATGAAAAGTGTATTCTTTAAGAAAATTATCTGCAACTTTTTACCGAAAGGGCCCGTTACAGGGTATGGGAAATTAACATGGGAGTTTGCCCACGCATGGAATTTTATGAAATTATGCACATTAATTGTCTTGGTTATGACTGCTATAATAATGGTGTATTCCCTTGTAAATTCAATTCCACTGGCAAATTATGACGTAATACATGTATATGACGTCACTATGATAGCTAAGGGCACCCCTTTTTAAACGTTTCTATAGTGAACAACGATTCATAAAGCAAATGTTGGAAGCTTTCCAGAAATAAAGTAGTCATTGGTTAGTTTGCTGATACTATAAATGACTTTGTTGGTATCAAGATAGTGGAGGAGCAGTCATTTCCATGTACATGTAACCCCAATTTTCACCTGCTTTTTTTAAAAGAGGTAGAATTTGAATTAAAACATTTCTGTGTTCCAGTCTTTGTCAAGACACCATTTTAATGTAAAAACTGCCCACATATGTTAGGAATATATTCCTGAAATTTCACGAAAATCGTGGACCGGTAACATGGTATTTTGTTACATTCATTACACACGACCCTTATTCATCAAAATGTTAACTTTTCACTAATAAATACGAAGTACTTTGATAATTGATTTATGACTGTAGGAGTTTTACTGTAGGCTAAATATAAGCAATTAATATTATTAAAGCATGTTTTTTTAATGAAACCCAACACACAGACCTTATACCCTGTTACATAAGTTACCGTTTGGACAGACTTAAAATAATTTAAAGATTTCAATAAAGTTTTGTGTTTAAACATCGCATAAGTATAACTGCAGGGTTTAAAATGCAATATTATTGATTTTCCTGAATTCAGAAGTTGTCTGTCAGTACTCTTTTTATTTGTTACATATGTTACATTTAGCGCAAACATGTACTGTGAACAATTTTCATATGATACGACCTTTAAGAGCTGAACTTTTTCTTCTTATTTAAAAAGGATGTTATATGTGACTAGTTAATACACATGCTAAATCATGGGGCTCTTCAATTGCATTCAATTTATCCTTATTTAATTAGCATTTTACAAAATTATAAATTAAGAAATTACATTTTATTGAACATCACAATACATGTACCGCGATATTAATCTCAAAAAAAGATTATAAGCTCATAACCCAGTCCGTTTTTCTGACATTCATTCACCATTCAATGCTTTATATTTATGCAAACCCTATCTTAGTACTTTTGCAGGCTTGTGTAACCAATAAGAACACATGATATGCAAGATTAATGTTTGTATTTGTATGAAAGGAATCTAATTTGTCTACAAGGTGTTTGTCATCATATTACAGAACGTACGGGGGATGATCCAAAATAACGTAGACTATTGCCGTAGCTTCTATACATATAATTCTAATGTTTATAAAATAACATGAACATAAATCGGAATATGTCTACAATATCCTGTCAAAATATTAGAAAAAAATAACGACCCGTTAAAATTCTACAGTTAAAACAAAAAGGTCACTATGGTATACCGGCGCACGTCATCGTTAATTTCGTAACGTCGCTGACGTTTTTATTCATTTTGAAGGCAATTCCCTCTCAGCAAATATGGCCATTTATTCAACATGTACATTAGATAAAAGAAGTTTTAGTATTTTGTGCTTCGGCGTCAGTAGATTTCTCATCAGTATCCAATACTCGAAACCAATCCCGATTTCATGTTGTTTTAAAAATCGCCTGAAGTCAGCCGTCTGCATGCTGTCGGCGCATTACGCATTAACGTCAGCAGCGTCGCGCTTTATTTTTGTGTCTTTTTCCTTTTTCTGTTATGTCATTTTATCGTCAGAATCACAACGAGGCTATTTGTACACAAATGATTGATTCATCGAATGTTCCTGTTTCGTCTACATTTGGTTATTTTAACGCTATGTTTAGGCATTTTAAAAGATCCTGGCAATTTTAGAAATCCAATCGATTTTAGCGGTTGCCATGGCAACGGAAGAAGCAAAATAAATATTGACAACTTTTTTCTTGGTTTTGAGTGGTACTGATCATTGTGTGAAAGTTTCATCCAATTCTGAGACTATGCGTGCCGAAATTTTTTGGTGGTTACAGAGAATTGATATTAAAACTTTTTAACATTCAATATAAAGTAGTATTCGCAATGCTTATTGTTGAAGATGTTGAAAACAAGGGCAACGCCTGTCATATAGATAATTTTATTCGTCATAGTACATTTTGGAAATCTTTGAAACAATCTCTTACTTAACAACTGACTTTACTACTGAAAATATCAACTTGAGTCGAACTGAGTATAACGGTAAGACATTTGCTTTTGATATTTTCATATACTAGAGGACTTTGAAAACGCCTCAATGTACATTGGTTATCATTTGCTTAAAACCTTCCTTAAAATTAAGCGGATGTACAAAACAATTATAGTATCGTGTACGTCAACTCGTTGAGCAATATTTATTCTTAAAGATCCATAAAAATTATTTGCTCGTGTGTTTGCTACAGCTGTTTTCACAGACGTCATCGAGACGTAAGAAAACCGTAAAACGGCTAAAAAAAAGGATTTTTTTCAAAAACAAACCGTCTCCGGTGATAGCTGACAACCTTAGGCACAATAAAAACAAAAGAAAAATGGGGGTTTTCTTTCAATGTCGTTTGAGGCGCTAACGTTATTTTTGGACGTCAACCGTAAGTGCTCAAAACACCTCTAGACATTCGATTACAGCGTCAAAAGTAATTGTAATTTTTAACTAAGTCTGTCCTTATTTATTGTGCACACAAACTTTTGAATTCGTATCATTTTACTCGAAAAAAATACGTTTTCCTAAAAAACGTAAAAGTGACGTTACACCTCTACGAATAATGTACAGAAATCAGCTCATTCTGAACCCTCCATTAACTTCTATAAAACTAGCATAAATAAAGTTAATTTGACAGCTTATCAGCCATGCAAGCAGTCTCGACAAGAAAACTGATAAGCATCAATTTTAATGTATTCTACACCTGGTTTTCTGTTACTGGAGACTTGCAATGCATACCCAGATCAGTTGTCTCGGAACAAAGAATCTTGTTGAAGGCAAAACGTGCATTCCGTTGTTTTTTTTTTTTTATTTTGGGGTGTTGGTTGATTGCGGTTTAATGCCCCACCAACAGCTAAGGTCATATGGAGACGAGGCCTCTGTTTATAGTTCCATGCAACGGACTGGAGAAGCCCGGGATTGAACCTGCGACCCCTGGTTTACAAGGAGAGTGACACAACCACTGCACCACTAAGCCTTCTTGGGGGTGGTGGACGTTGGAGAGAGAGATGTAGGGGGGTTCGATCCTCACCGTTGACACCGGGTTGAGTCTTTGATTAAGGCACATTGACTCCCCATAGTACTGGTTAAATACCCAGGAAGTGGTGGCTCTGTACTGACATGATTGCAAAATTGTTGACTGGGGCCTTAAGCCTTAACTCAAGCAAATCAAACAATTTGCGAACAGTCATGATTCAATAAAACCCGTCTTGTAAATTTCAGTCTATGCTGCACCCTAGCCAGCATGCTTATCAGGGGCCTGCTTCCTGATATAGAGATCAAACTGTTTAGAAATTGGGAACAAAAGTTCTAGTCAGGTTTACGGACTGCACTTTATTTTTATTTTTTTATTTATTTTTTTTATGACTTCATAGGAAAAAAGGTTTTTGAGACATGACCAAAACATGTAGCCATTAGAAAACCTGGTTGGTTGAAGCATATAGGAAACCAAAGGCATAGCATTTTGATTTAAGAATGTAAATTTCACCATATTTCACACTTCCTCAAAATTTGAAGCCTGTTGCTTTTTTGTGCAGCCCAGCTTGTATCTCACCAACTCAAGAACAATCAGTAGCTATCCTCAAGTTTTAGGAAAACCTTTCTGTATTACAAGTGAGAGTGGAGAAGACCAACCTGTGCATCTAAGAACATTTCCAATTGAAAACACAGATCAGTGTGCAACAAGTTTATAATCTTAAGATATGCAATAGAACAGACTGAAACATACTGATGCCATAACAGCTAATGAATGCCTGCTATAATGACCTGGAACAACTTGTGGTTAATGATTTATGTGACAGACTCACAGCGTCTTATCAGATGAACAAGATCTGCTGAAAATCCTTTGGAGTACATTATTCGTAGAGGTGGTTACTACCGCGGTTTTAGTGCAACTGAAAGCAAACCAACAGTATTTGCTTGGCTTCCAGAAATCATGTTGTATCGGATGAATATTTGCCGCCCCCATACTTTTGTTTTGTTGAATTCTTGGTAACGATTGGAGTCATTGTGTATGCCGTAAATAACAGGCGTTGACATTTCGATTTCGGTTTAAGCAGACTTGTCGTACTTTTCAGTTCAAAAATATCTTTGCCGATAGATCTATATCCTGTTTTCTGAGAGTAAGGAGCAATAAAACAAGTGAGGCGTTTTCAAAGTCCTTGAGTATATTTCTTATATTTGATATAACATTTTGAAACTTACTAAACGCGATTTATACTCTCGTCCTATTTCTCATTTAATTCAGGACAAATAGAGGAATAACATCCAAAAATTTGCCCACGATTTGTTTAGCTCACCTGAGCCGAAGGCTCACAAGGTGAGCTTATATATAGTATAGTAGTCGAGCCGGCGTCCGTCCGTCCGTCCGTCCGTGCGTCCGTCCGTCCGTCCACATTTTCAAACTTCAATATCTCTAAGACAACAAGGCCAATGATGACCAAATTTTATTTAAAGCATCATTGAGGAGGGGGAAAGGATGTGTCAGGTTTTGGGCCAGGCCGGATCAGAACTGTGGTTTCCATGGCAACAGATAGCTCCCATAGACTTACAATGGGAAAAACAAAAACGAAATCTTCTTCGAAACCACAAGGCCCAGAGATTTCATATTTTGTGTGTAGCAATATATAATGGTCCTCTTTATAAATCCTGCCAACTGTGCCCCTGGGGTCCATACAGGTCCCGCCCCGGAGGAGTCATGGAAAAAAACATAAAAAAAAACTTCTTCTCCGAAACCACAAGGCCCAGAGCTTTCATATTTTGTGTGTAGCAATTTATAGTGGTCCTCTTAATAAAACCTGCCAACCATGCCCCTGGGGTCCATACGGGCCCCGCCCCGGGGGCGTCATGGGATTAACATAAAAAATCTTCTTCTCCGAAACCACAAGGCCCAGAGCTTTCATATTTTGTATGTAGCAATGTGTAGTGGTCCTCTTTATAAATTCTGCCAACCATGCCCCTGGGGTCAAAAATGGCCTGCCCCGGGTGTCATTAGCTCCCATAGACATACAATAGGAAAAACATTAAAAAAAAACTTCTTCTCCAAAACCACATGGCCCAGAGCTTTCATATATTGTGTGTAGCAATGTATAGTGGTCCTCTTAATAAAACCTGCCAACGATGCCCCTTGGGTCCATACGGGCCCCGCACCGGGGGCATCATGGGAAAAACATAAAAGCAAATCTTGTATGTAGCAATGTAAAGTGGTCCTCTTTATAAATCCCGCTAACCGGGGCACTGGGGTCCGAACAGGCCCCGCCCTGGGGGCATCATTATCTGCCATAGGCTTACAATGGAAAATACACCAAAAAGTCTTCTCTGAAACCACAGCAGCCAAAGTTTCTATATTTGGTATGCAACATCGTTATGTGCAGTTTTACATAAATCCTGCCAAGCATGCCCCTGTGGTCAGAAATGGCCCAATCCGGGGCTCCCTTAGATTTACAATTGGAAAAACATAAAAGAATCTTCTTCTCCGAAACCATATGGCCCAGAGCTTTCATATATTGTGTGGACTAATGTATAATACTCTCCTTTATAAGTGCTGCCAACGGTGCCCCTGGGATTCATACAGGCCACGCCCTAGGCATGTCATTATCTACAATAGATTTATAATGGAAATACATGAGGATGGATCCCCTCTATGTACAGAAGATGGACCTCTATGCTTCGATTCTGGAATAGAATTCTCAACGTTGGAAACGACAGACTGCTGAGAAGAATTTTTGAGGCGGATTATCGCATTTGTAACAATAATTGGTGTTCGGAGGTTAGGTCAATTATGAGCAGACTAGATCTGGATGAGTACTTTGAACACAAGCTGATAGTAGCTTTTGATAGTGTCAAACTTAAAACTGCCTCTTTATATTCAACAAACTGGTTTAACAATGTAACAACGGTACCAAAACTTAGATCCTATATTACCTTTAAATCAGAGTTCAAGACTGAAAATTACTTATTAATGAACCTTAGCAGAAAGGAACGATCACCGATGGCTCAGTTGCGTTGTGGTATCTTGCCATTAAGGATAGAAACTGGTAGATATACAAGGAAATCGCCTGCTGAACGTCTTTGTAAACTATGTGATGATGCCGCAATTGAAGATAAAAAGCATTTTGTCCTAAATTGTTCTTTTTATCATTATATTAGAAATCAGTTCTTACATTCCATGAATCTGCCTACCGATTGGAACGCACTCGGTGAAACAGAGAGACTAACATTCCTTTTAAATGTACAAACTAGGAAAACCGCAAAATACTTGGTTAAAGCATACTATTTAAGAAGAAACTATATCTATTCAACAAGATAATTTATATCATGTTACCATCAATTCTGTATATGTATATATACTTCAGTAGTAGTAGTATCTGTGTATATATGTTGCATTTATCATTTGAAAGTGACTTATAAACCCATTGGGTCGGGTGTTCATTGTTATAATTTTGTAAAAATTGCTGTATACTATAACACATGTCACTATAATAAACGATTTACTTACTTACTTACTTACTTACTTACTTACTTACTTACTTACTTACTTACTTACTTACTTACTTACTTACTTACTTACTTACTTACTTACTTACATTAAAAAATCTTCTCTGCAACAGCATGACACAAAGCTTGTATATTTGTTATACAACAATGTCATGTGGAGCTCCACATAAATCCTGCCAATCATGCCCCCGGGGTCAAATATGGCCCCACCTCAGGGGTCATTATAGGACCCTGACTTTGTTAGATGATTTTTTCAAGTGAACTAAAATGGCAGACAAGAGGATACACAATCCAGACAAGAGCTATTCTGCATCAAGGTCTCATGACCAAGATGACCACCATACCCATATATGGTAAAACCCCCAATTATTTTGTCCAATGACTGAACATGTTGACTCTCAGGTAAGCGATCATTGCCCTTGGGCTACTTGTTTTAACATGCTGTCAAAATAAGTCACGTGCATTTGATGGTCCTAGAATTATATCACTAAATGAACTGGTAACTGGTTATCTTATGATGGCGTTTTTCATCATTTACGCACGTTATGCCTTCGAATAGAAAACTAACTTAAATTACAGAGTAATCTTGTTTAAAACCACACACGTGATTTTTTTAACGTACCATGCACTGGAATGCAAAGAAATTTATCTTAAGTGCACGTGGTATTATTTGGTGGCACTTTTAGATTTATTCAACAAGACGAAAAAAATGAAGATAAGATTCGGATTTCTCACCTTGACCGCCCTCGTTGTGTGTAAAGCACACGCGTATGACTTGATGTCCAAGATATTTCATAACAGCAGAGGAATGAATCTGAACCCCGACTCTGCTGATAAAGACTGCGTTGAGAAATGCCACGTTCTATCAGATGTTCTAAAAGAAGTGGCGGAACTGAAGGAAAAGGTCAACCTATCAAGCCTTACTGTCAGTCAGACGATCGACCAAATGAGCCAAACTATGAGTCAGTTGAGCCAAACTGTCGGTCAGTTGAGTCAAACAGTCGACCAGCCACGCCAAGGTGACGATCAACAGAACAATCGAAAAGGTAGGAGACAGTTATATATAAGGAAAGGACTATTTGATTTCCTGGGGGGGGGTTGTTAAAAAAATATTTTGGTTTTAATATGACAGAAAAAAATATTTTGGTTTAGGGTGACAGAAAAAAATAATATCTTTTGTCAACAGGCGAAAAAAATATTCTCGACACCCTGCTAGGCTGCTTTAGACGCGATGACTCCTTGCTCGACAAATTTATGAATCGCTTACTCTTACTCCCTGAAGTTGAGTCCAGAATGGCTGGGACGAGAACAACATCGGTGTCTATCTCCTCTTCGTCAGCACTGCTGTGTCGAGCTCTCTTGCTGCCTGACCTGGCAGCAGCCCCTAATTGTGCTTCACGCCGTACTCTACTTCGACCACGATCTTTACCCCTGCCCCTTCCCTTTGGATCAGTCTCTACATCAGACATATCTGCGACAGATGGATCAGGTTCTGGTTCTAAATTTCTTGACTTGTTTATAGTCTCTTTGTTTATATAGGGATCTATCACAGTTACCTCCCTTGAGTATGCACAGTTTGTGAAAAGTTTGTGAATAGATTCTGGCTTTGGTTAGACAATCAGTATGGTTATTTTCCTTTACCAACTTAATCTCATCTACAGGTAATGTCAGTGATGTCAGGTTCACATGTTATTGATCAAAAAGGAATAAATCTGGCTCCTCGAAAAATTAACCGCCCGCCATTACAGTACCGGAAGTTTCTTATTAAGATTAAGATTGTAAGAAAATATGCTCTGAAATACTTTGGATTAGACAGTTCTATCTACTCTCAGAAAATACCAAAAAATGCACCAGATGCCACCAAACTGTATCAAGATTTCAAAATTTTCCCCTAGCAAGGCTTTGCGCCCATGGCTCTTGCCTTCCCAACATCGGACTTTGCACATTTTGTGCTCAGAAAAAAATGATAAACTTAACACCCTAACATGGCTTCAAGAAAAAAAAATCTGCAAGATGCATGTTTGCATGAGTTTATGAGAATATGGGGTTTTCTCTTCTCAAAATATGCTCTGAAAATACTCTGGATTAGACAGGTCTATCTTCTCACCTAAAACACAAAAACGATGCACCAGATGCCACCAAACAGTACCAAGATTTCAATTGTTTTTCCCGGGGGAGCATGCCCCCAGACCCTCCTAGCAAGGCTCTGCGCCTGCTGCTCGCCTTCACATGTTTGGTGCTCAAAACTGGTTCACTAATATGGATTTCATTTCTACCCCTTTGGTTGTCTTCCTTGATATTATATTAAACATAAAATATATTTATGTGCTTAATACTGAAATGTGTGAGACATTTGAACGATATGTAATACTAAAAATAAAATATTGATTTTAAAAATGTTCAACCAAACTTTGTAAAAAAAAATAGTTTTGGTAATTGGAGAAAAAAAATGGTTCGGTGTCTGTTTGAAAAAAAATATACTGTTTTCCTTGCCAAGCGAAAAAAATAAATGGTTCAAGAAAAAAACAGCCGCCCCCCCCCCCCACCCCGCCCCCCCCCCAAAAAAAAATCATATGGTCCGTTCCTAACAAAGAATGCATTTCGCAATAGTTTACTAAATAGTGTAGCTAAATCTACAATAAATTAAAAAAAGGAGAAATTGAGTATTCCATACTGTTCAAATTATGTACATGTAAACACAAAATTAACGTTAACATCAAAACAGCATTATTTTGTTTCCTTTAAATTAATGTAGCAAAGTGGATAACCATTACATATCATGGAAATAAGCCCATTTTCTTTCAGGGGTATGTGGAAATGGATGGATAGAATACGGCGACAGTTGTTATCGTTTCAGTCTAAGAGAAGAACTGTTGTCTTGGCCTGATGCACTGGTAAGGAAACATATTGAAGATGTATTGTCATATCCCATGGGGCTCAAACGTAGTGTAATTACTGGTGGTTGCAAGTTAAAGTTTCCTCTGATTAATCTCATTGAATTGTTTCTGAGCAGATAATACAGGCTAATGTCATTCTCGCGAGATCTGACGGTATCTCATCTAGATCTCTCGCATTTGACGCTTTGAATTATGGGATATAGCCAAAATCGGCTAATCCCGTTCAGTTCTCGCGATAATCAATTTATAGATTTCTTGAATTTACTGGACTAGAATGTATTTCTTTCATTCGAGCTGTGCATAGGTAAAACACAGGACGTAACAAAAAGACAAAATTAAAATGTATGTAAAATTATATTAATATGGTCTACATACAAAATGGATTCCAAAATGGATTCCATGGCGGACGTTCCCAGCATGCAACGAGCCAAAGGCGACAGGTCAGTGTTATAGCGCTACCTGTCGGCGACAATGGGCTAATGTACAGTAAGGTCTGAACTAACCTTATATTTCTGTAGTTGTGATGCGCATTTCGTGTGCTCAACAAGTGAGAGAATGTGTATAGGAAAGTTCCGATGTCATTGTATGCCTTATAGCAACACAAAATGAAAGGAGAACATTTCTTCACTGTGGATTTTTTTTTTTTATTTAATTTCTTGTTGAAAACCACGGAAAAAACAAAAATGAAACATTTTTTATTACAACAAGCTTTACATAGTAATCTAGGTTTGCGTCCATGTACAATTTATAGCATCTTCCCCATGGACACTAGACATAATTTAGATTGTTTATATAGTCTTTTCTGCTATATGTTATGGGCGGCCTTCAAGAACGAATATGTTTTTGTTAATGTCATTTGTGATTGTCATACATGACCGATTCAATCAAATTTCATGTAGTTCGACGGGGGGTGTTAGTATGCTAAGGTGGCCGCAACGTGCAACATACCAATGTAATATTTTTGTTGAAATAAAAATCAACAAAAATCGACTTTTAAATATTTCAGAACATAAGTAATTACCATTATTTTTATCATCATCATTATCATAATTGATGTTGTTGTTGTTGTTGTTGTTGTTGTTGTTGTTGCTGTGTTTTTTGGTGTTGAGCGCCATTTGAGCTTCTCCAGTAAATGTTGGATATCTTGACTAAGCCAAACAAAGTAGGTCCAAATTACAAACACTTCAACGCGTATGCCATCTATCGCCACAAAATGATAAAAAATATATATTTTACACTTACATGCTCTATGTAAATGACACGAAATGAATGACATTTTTCATTTAATGTCGACGTTTCCAACACAAAATGAACTACAAATTCCAAATGAAGAAATTTTTACATATATCCTTATTTTGTGTTTTAGCAATGCCTGTCTGTAAAGATTAGGAATAACTAGCTGTTCAAGTACATGGTTATTACTTTTGTGTATACGGTCTCTTTACTTTCCTTATCATAGTTAGCGTGTCGAGAGAAGGGAGGTTATTTAGCAGAGATCAGTGACCAGCAAGAAAACAGTTTCATTGAAACACAAGCACAGTTTCTAGGGAGCATAGCAAGTACATGTATGTTTGCAGTATGTAATTTTCCTGTAAATAGATATTAATATTGAAAATAAAACCAACTAGTTTTTATGATGGTATTGAATTTATATTTTTATAGTTTCCTTGATCATTCGTAGTAATTGTGACTTCTTGTCAGACAGCTTGTAGGCCATGTGATTATCAGACGTTGCGATATGTGGTCAGTTTTAGGTTTTTAATTTAAATAATTCATACAATGATTTTATAGTAAAACTGCACAGAAACGAAAAAAAATATTGGACTACATTGCCCCATAGGTAATGTGTAAATACTTCCATCAATTTTTCTTTCTGATCATTCTCCTTACAAAATAGCTTTTGAGGCATCAAATAACGACTGTAGAGACAGTTTTCTGACTGGCAAGAACCGAATCCCAGACTCAGCGTTGACGGCATCAGGCTCGTGGCGTCCGGGTCTTTCACCAGATTGCGGGAGGCTTGATAAACAAGCTGGTGGTGGTAAAGATGGGTCCTGGTTAGGTGCTTCTAGAACAGATGTGACACAATGGATACAGGTATTGTAGACGGAGAAACTTGTTAATAGTCCTGAGTGGTTTGGATAACATGGCGAACAAAATATTGTGTTAGATTTGAGCTAATAGCTTAAAGTGGTTGTCCACGCACCACTTATAAGCTAACCTTGAATGATTTATACCAGAAACGGACGCGGCCGTGTTTTTAATCCGCAGCTGTTTAGTTCACAGATTCAGGCTATCATTTCTACAGTTAGTTAAATCAAACTCAAATGATATTCGATAATGTATTTTTGTTGAGTGATGTGGAGGATCGATGGTGTATGCTGCATTTTACTACAAATAATATTAATTAAGAATTAAAGGGTCTGGAAAGATTTCTTTAATGAGATTGCCAAAGAAATGTTCAAAATTACAAGTTCCATGCACTTAAATGATGTTTATTGCAGTCAAAAATAAGTTTCTGGTCTATTTAGACATTTATTGTTCTGTGTACATGTAAGTCAAGAAGTGACTTCTTAAAAAGTTGGACAAAATCTTTAAATTCTATATAGGATCATATAGGGAATAGGAAACTGTTTGTAAGTCCATGTTCACCCCTCGCCTTGCCCAATCAAAGTAATTTTAACACAGCTGTATTTTTGTAAACGACATATTATATCAAACTATCATGTTTGGGCAAGGGGGGGGGGGGTCTATCAAAAAACCCGAAAACCGATAAATGGGCTCAGCTCTAATATTTGTAATAGACCAAGGCTATGGAAATATACTGTATATGTATGTTCTAGCTGAATGAACAGAATATTTTAACAGGTATACACATAAAGTGTACATGTTGCATGCATATAAATATACTGTGCAAAATATGTATAGCAATTTTTGATTGTTTATGATTTATATGGCTCCGTGGACTTATACCTTACATCACTTCAGCGCCACACAAATATTTATGTTACTTTAATTTGATATATCTAAGCCATTGTCAGAAGAATTCCCGAATGTCAACAAAATTCATGGAGTCACTGTTACAGTAAAAGTTGTTTAATTTCTTTTACATAGTATATTCAAGGTACAGGTTTTTGCAAAAGTGATGGACAGTGTTATATAACTCTAAATAGAGTTATAAATCTGATAAACATGATGTACTTCTTATTCGTGTGTAAATAGTTTCTACCCAAAAATTTAGGTTGCAATACGTAAGCATATTGAAGTATTTTCTTTATAAACTATTACAGAAAAGATGTTTTCGGACACATTTTTTTCCTCCTTTGACACAGATTTATGCTGCCGGTATGTAAAATCAAGCGGAAAACCTATAGAGTCTTCCTAGATCCTTTACGCGTAAAGTCGCAAATGAAGATCATCCATTTAACATCCTAACGTCCTATTCAGTCAAATCGTCTTCCTTACAGGCTGATCTTGGGCGACAAGTAAAGGTGACGAGCGTCGTTACACAAGGAAGACAAGACTATGACCAATGGGTGAAGACGTTTGTCGTGTATTATAGCTCAGACTGCTCACACTGGTCGACTGTCACAGAAGCAAACGGGTCTGAAAAGGTACTAAATTCCTGTTTTACATGTACTACCATTGTTGCTGATTAGAGAACTTGATGTAATATGGGGTATTTTGTGAAAAAAAAAAGAACTGCATTGATTTTGATATAGTTTCAGAACTCGTGGTTAAACACCAGACGCTAGGTTTACTGAAAATTGTGAATTGCAAAGCAATGACGTATCAAGTATCGTCTGTCCTTCAACCATGGTAAAATTGTATTTATAACAAACCTATTCGTTGGAAGCAAGAGGCTTATATTTAGGAATGATCTGTGCCAGACTAGTACTTTTGGCAAAAATGACCTCGAAAGTGGTCAAATATTTTCCATATTTAAAATCGGTAATGGAATGGTGCCAAAGAGACTACACGACGGCAACTCCTGGGAATGATGTCGATAAGCGATTGTTGTACTCCAATGCCCTTATTGTGATGTCATTTTGTTTCTTAATAGATTTTTACAGGAAACACAGGCAGAAATACGAAGAAAACAAATACTTTTCCAAAGCCTGTGACTGCCAGATGCATTCGGATCAATCCACGAACATGGAATAGTTATGCCAGCATGCGTTTCGACGTTCTTGGTTGTGCATTGGGGCCAGCAGGTAAGTGCAACAGCTCTATCAGTCGATGTATCAATCAAAATTAAAAGTTTATTTTCAGAATTTATGCACAACTAATAATTAATGGTCAGTGTAGTAATCAATTAATGGTTCCAGTTTCAAGTAAAATACCTTACTACTATGTATATGACTGTGACATGTGCTGCAATAATATGCACTCATGTTATTATGCAACACTGAAAATGAACTCAGTTGCTGCGTGAATTAGACGCAATATGAATTTACCGTCATAGGAATGACACTTACTTAGGGACTTATGGGTGGTCACTGTATATACATGTACATAATTGAAGATTTACCTGTATAAAAAAAAAACATTGTTTATTTTGTCAACAATGCTACATTCTTTAGCATGCTTTGTCATGGGACTGTTGAATATGTTGCAAATACATGGATTTGTGTATACGTGATTGTGAAATGAGTGGTCAGCTCAGAGCAAGTGAGTCATTTTTCAGTTACTTCCGGGATGAAATCATCGGACCCATTTTTCTTAGCTTTTTGAAAAAAATAAGCCAGATTTTTCGACGAAGTCATTGACTTCAGTCATATTAGAACCTGAAACAAAAGGCATGTCATCTTTAAGCAAACAATAAGCGCACACGAGCCGCCCCGAGTAACCCACATTCACAATTTTCCAGAAAAACATGTTTACACTAACTTTTCCGAGAGAAATACATTTCCATGACCCCAAAATAATCCTTAATTTGTCAGATTATGTACCCTAGACATTTAGGCCTTGCATAATTTTTATTTAAATGCATTCCATTTTCCAGGAAATGGGTGCCAATAAAACCAGTTACATTTCCAATTTTACACCAAGCTATTTAACATTTTAAAATAATAACTATATTGCGTCATTCCTAGTTTCTGTGACGTCTATTAGCAATAAATGCACATCATCATTTGATTGACAGATTCAAGAAAACAGTAGATTTCTGTTTTACATACCCCACCCACTCATGTCAATATTGATAAATTCTTAACCCATTGATGCGCTTCAACAAACGGTGCTGATGTGCAACGACACTGAAAATACACGTGTATGCTGTAATGCAAAACTAAGCACTTATATGGAAGGCAAAAGCCGTCAAAAGTCCCATTTTTAAATGAAATAGACAAAACAGAAATGAACTAATTCATTTTCAAATAAAATGAACCGTTATATCACATAAAACAAACGAAAATGACACAAAACAATTACTTATGTCAAACAGACCAATTCATTTTAAAACCAAACAATCAACTTCGCCAAATGGGACAACTTCAAATCAAACGAAACAAACGTTTCACAAACCAAACAATTGATTATGAAATAAACCTATCCGGTAATAAAAAAGGTGTAGGTCAAACGAAATACCGAAAAATCGAATATTAATGAAATGGATCTGAGTCAGTTCGGCCCAAAACGACTTACTTGGAAAACGTCAAAGTCTCATCATGGTCGAATATCATCACCATCATCATCATCACCATCATCATCATCATCATCATCATCATCATCATGGATTATCATGATTGATCATTATCATCGATCATCACCATGATGATCGATAGTCATCATCATGATCGAAGACCATCATGATCGATGACCATCATGATCGATCATCATCATCATCATGAACGATCATCATCATGATCGATCATCATCATGATCGATCATTATCATCAATCATCATCATCGTCGATCATGATGATGACTATCATAATCGATCGATCATCATGATGATCGATAAACATGATCGATCAGCATTATCATCATGATCGATCATCATTATCGATCATCATGATCGATCATCATCATGATCAATCATCATGATCGATCATCATCCTCATCATCGTGATCGGTCATCTCGATCATCATTATGATCGATCGATCATCATCATGATCGACCATCATCATTATGATTGATCGAACATCATCATCATGATCGATCATCATAATCAACATCCTCGAACATCATCATGATCAATCATCATCATCATAATCGATCATCGTGATTCATAATCATGATCGATCATCATGATGATAATTATGATCGATCGTCATCGATAATCATGATCGATCATGATGAATATGATGATGAAGATCAATTATGATGATGATGATCGAAGATGATGATGATGATGATCGATCATGATAATGATGATCGATCATGATGATGATCGATCATGATGATGATGATCGATCATCTTGGTGATGATCGATGATGATGATGATGATGATGATGATGATGATGATGATGATGATGATCGTCGATCATGATGATGATCAATCATCATCATCGACGATGATGATCGACCATGATGATTGATCATGATGATTATCGATCATGATGATTATCGATCATGATGATGATCGAACATGATGATGATGATC
Organism: Rugalucina vietnamica; assembly: GCA_964017185.1. Lineage (NCBI taxonomy): Eukaryota > Metazoa > Mollusca > Bivalvia > Lucinida > Lucinidae > Rugalucina > Rugalucina vietnamica. Next base: position 30,255,159 of record OZ024885.1, on the reverse strand, counting down.
GATCATGATGATTATCGATCATGATGACGTTTATCGATCGTCATGGTGATGATCGATGATGATGATGATCGATCATGATGATGGTGATGACGATGACGATGATGATGTTCGATCATGATGAGACTTTGTCTTCTTATTTTGAAATGAATTGGTCCGTTTCACATTAGGAATTGGTTTTGTGTCATTTTAGCTCGTTTTATGTGATATTACGGTTTGTTTTATTTGAAAATGAATTAGTTCATTTCTACTTTGCCTGTTTCATTTAAAAATGGGACTTTTGACGGCTTTTGCCTTCCATACTCTTATGTGCTGCGACAAGAGACGAATTTCATCTCACCTCGACATACTCAATTCATTTGCAAATTCATGATGTTGATCGGGGGTTGGATTTTCAATTCCTGATATACCTTTGTGGCTCGGTGGCATCGATATCTTACAGGATCACTAGTTTCTGTGGGCAACGAGTGGTACACGGTTTTCCCATGACACTGTCTGATGATATATTCACTCTCTCGTTTTATTTCAGATTCAGTTCATATTCCTGAATTGTCACTGTGGCTTGGCGGCACAGACATCTTACAAGAACACAATTTCCTGTGGGCGACGAGTGGTACCCGGATTACTTACGACACATTCAATGACTGGCATCCCCGACAACCTGATAACGCGAGAGACAGTGAACACTGCCTCATGATGGATCAGCATTCGGGTTGGCATGATGCTTCCTGCTCAGAACTAAAGAGATATGTTTGTGAGAAAGATAAGAAATAAACAGGTAGGGTTCAATCAGAATTTGGTTTGCCAAAATTCTGTATACTCACCATTAATACGGTATATCTTCAAGATAGTCCCAGTCCTCTATGGTATTCTGTGCCGAGAAACAAACCATGACATTTTTGATGAAATGCCAACCCACGTTTTGGCAGAATAAAAAGTCATGGGTGACTCCACAGTGCTTGAAGGCGTGCTGACCTCAGAAAGGAACCCACTAGCAAGCTTTGTTCGTAAAATCGTCCTGGTAGAATATAAGAATCTTACATGAGTGTCAGGTATGGATAGACAAATCTGTCCCGAGGGTCACATTTTGGTATCACGAGGCTCGCCGAGTGATGCCAAATTGTGACCCGAGGGACAGATTTGTCTATCCATACCTGGCACGAATGATGGATTCTTTTTCTTGCTCACCTTAATGCAGCGAAGATTGATTTTTATACTATTTACCTAGAAAAATGATAAAATCGCGGCGTCCGCCATTTTGATTTAGAACGTTTTGACGTCATTGTGACGTGTGCGCTTAGCGACGAAATTACGTGACGTCCTATACAACCAGTGTTAAAAAACGCAGGGTACGACCGGGGTGAGATAACGAGGGTGAGATAAGAATTTCTCACATGGGGTAAAATGTAGGATTTCTCTATCTGGTGTGCAAGAATATTAGTGTTCTTGCAAAATAACACTGACATGCTTAGTTTTATATTGTAAGAACCGTTTTACCACGAAATTCTAAAATGTACAATAAATGAAAATCAGGGTGTTACTCTGTAAATAGTGCTCATACAGACACCAAATTTTCAACCGGAGTAGACTACAAAATTAGTTATTCCTTCATAATTTACAAACAAAATTACAGACATAAACCATAGTTCCTCGTGGAATCTTTGAAACTCGAATATCAGCAAAACTTGTTAAGAATTTGGCTCCATATGTTATGTAATCAATTTAGGCATACAACATCACAAGATCTGGAAGTTTTATAGACAGAGTAAATATTTATAGACATACTTAATATATTATATAAACAAATTCATCCAGTTGTCTATTTCTTGCCAGTTACGATTGTTCAAATACAAGAAAAGTTGTCAATTTATTTCTGAATATCGCAGGGATATATTAATAACTGAACGCACCTGTATAGATGCAGGCAATGCAGAAATTGAACATTTATTGAAAGAAAGTAACACAAGAAATCCCGGTTATTTCGTTTTCGAAAACACTTCAATGTTATTGTGATTGAAGTACGAGGGAAAATCCAAAATAACGTAAACTTTTGCCGTAGCTTCAACATGCTTCAACATACGTAGATAAATTTTAGAAAAATGTATATTGCGATAAATCAGAACACTCGTTTAACACGATGAGATAAAACAATAACACATTTCATAAATATCTGAAACACGCCGCGCCATTTTATAACCATGGTGACGCATAGGCGGCGCACGCGAGATTTCGGTCGTGCATGTCTCGATAAAATGTAAAATAGGCATGCGAATCGTGCCAAACTTAGTCCAGTAAAAGATTGGTGTTTAGATAATGCTGTGCATGAGTTTCAACAAATTTGATTGGAAAAAGAAACAAAAATAACGCGCGTCAGTGGTGACGTAAATGCGTAATTCATACGCTGACCGTATGCAGACGGCTGATGATGAGGCGATTTTGAAGCAATTTAAAGTAAGAATTTGTTTCGAGTTTTGAATACTGACGTAAAAATTGTGAAGTACAAAGCACAATACGCAAAAATCTTTTATCTATTGTACATGTTGAAAAGATGTCCGTGAGCGCTAAGAGGGTGTTAATTTCAAAGTGAATAAAAACGTCAACGACGTCACGAAATCAAAGATGACGTGCGCCGGGTAGACCATAGTGACCTGTTTGTTTTGACTGTATATTTTTAACCGGTCGTTATTTTTGCCTGATATCTTGCCACGATATTCTAGACATATTCCGATTTATGTTCATGTTATTTTGTAAGCATTTGAATGAGTTGTATAGAAGCTACAGCAAAGGTTTCGTTGCTCTGAAGTGTTTGAGAAAGGATATAACCTGGATTCTTTATGTTACTTTCATTCGATTAATGTTCGATTTCTGCAGTGCCTGCTCCTATCTATCAGCCAATAGAGTACACGCTACGAGAGAAAACTCGAATTTCTCAGCTCAACTTCGGCCAGAATTGCATTGTGCGTCACCCATTCCGTACCACGTGTTTCTCAGCTGTGATTGTATGTGTTTGCATTGTAGACTTAAAATGGCTTGCCTCTATTAATTAAAGATGAATATAAGTCAACAAAATATACTTTATAATGTAAGTAATTTTAAAGACCTTGTACATAATTAGTTCCGGCTCAGTTTCGTCTTTGACCTGATGACCTTTCACATATTTTTGTCACCATAGTAACCGTTTGACAACAGGTGCTTTTCCCTATTTCAGGCAAATCAACGATGAAAAGTGAAAAGTGAAAATATAAAAACAGACTGGAACCATTGACACTGATTATTCAGTAGACTCGGGATTGTACCAAAACAACGCAAAAGTCATTAACTAAAATGTATATATGAGAACTCTAGAAATAAACATTGTATACTTTAATACATGTATAACTCGTAATACTGATAACTCGTAATTTTAAGCTCGGTCCACTCGAGTTCGAGTTGACGAGAGTCACCTGTAATGTCATTTTACAATGAGAGCCCATTCTGATTTGTGTTTCGTTTCTTTATTTCATCTTGTTAGTGTGCATACCTGGATTAACATTCTGTTTCCTGTCAATGTCTTGTAATTAACATAGAAACATTTCATTTCTCTCATTTTTCAAAATGTGTTACGAATAACATTGCATTTACGTATGTACAGAATAAGTATTCTATTTAGCTATATATGCATGAATGTTTAAGCGTTCCTCCTATTCTTACAGCTTATAAACCAGGCATTTGTAACCACTGCACCTCCCCCCCCCACCCCCATCTACGGGGAAGGGCGAGACTTATGAATTTTCACCCTTTCGTGTCCTGCTATAAGCCCCACGCCCAGGGTCAAACTTTGTCAAAACTTTGCTTTTTGTCCTGTCCTTCACAGTAGAAAATCTCCCATGGGTAAGAATATAAGAATCTTATATGGTGTTCTGTTCTAGATGGAAGTTTCCAACCCTCGGGATGACCGTGCTGAGCGGAACCGAGGCTCTGCCGAGGTTCCGCTCAGCACGGTCATCCCGAGGGTTGGAAACTTCCATCTAGAACAGAACACCATATTAGATTCTTTTTCTTGCACAACAACCCCCAAAATCTGGTTTATTTCAATTTTTTGCATATTTTTTTTAGCCTGGGTGAGAACACCTGGGTGAGATGCAATTTTATCACCCAGGCAAAAAGTGTGGCAATTTCTGTCTGGTGTGCAAGAATCCTAATTAATGTCAAAACCCCATTATTTCCCGTGCACTGCGGGGACAACCCAAAAGTAATATACCAGCACTTTAGCCCGGCCATCCCACAATATTCCCAGTAGGTGGGGTCGTTGGTTACAAATGACTTGATGACTGGTGCAATAATCGTTTTCCGGATCTTGTCTTTAACTGGTATCACGATTGATTTTGTGTTTTGAAGTTCTTTTCTATCCTGATCTCATAAAAGAAAACATGTCCGTGAAAATGTCTACCCCATTAAACCCCCATTTTATGTAGTAAACCTGGGGTTTGCAGGGGTATATCTATTTTCTTATTTTTGATCCAAAACATAGATTGTGGGTACTCGTTTATAGGACGGTTCGAACGTGTACCCACAATTAATGTTTTGAGCAAAAATATTAAAAATTAAAAAAAAAAAAATACTCAAATTTTTCAATTTTTAACTTCAAAAAATCTCTTTGACAAGTTTTCGTAATGTTCTGTTAAAACTATATTTAGTCTGTGTGTGTTTATGTATTTCTGAGATCGACTCTTATGCCGATATGTTGCATGTTGCCTCCTTTGGCGTTTAAGAATAAATTGAGCTGCGTCAGAACATTACGAAAACTTGCCCATGCAATAAACAGAGAAAATTGAAAATTTTCAACTGAAAAAAAATTGATATTTTTCTTATTTTGGCTCAAAACATAGATTTTGGGTACACGTTAGAACCGCCTCGAAGAGCAAAAATAAGAAAAATAAGTATACCCCTGCATACCCCAGTTTTACTATATAAAAGTGGGGTAGAAGGGGGTATATATTACACGGACATGTTTTCATGATGAGAAAACAAACAGTGTGGTTTCCGAAAAGGTCCGACATAAACCAAGCTGTACAAACACAGCAGATGGCTAGAGACTGGAAATTTTACTTTCCATATAGCGAAAGCAAAGGCGCTGATGAGCTTCGAAGTCATTGCGAAACTGTTCTGCGCCTTTGTTTTTTGCATATGCAAAATCTTTGTTTTCTCATGACGCGGCTCAAATTAATATGCTGTCCTGGAATTTCTGTATTCACAATAAAACTGAAGAGACCGCATGATAAATAAATATATAATCCAAAGCGTTTCTTTGTATACACCACCGTCAGAAAATTGCATTATTTAATACTCACGGTACGGCTGGTCGAGTGGGAATATGGGCCCCGCCCATTGGGGCCTAGGAGAAATAGATGGGCTGCTTGTGCCTCCAGGCAAAGCTTCTAAACTACTGACCGACCATCTGATTACTGGTTAACCGCTTAAGTCTGAGCCTGTCCATACAATTTTAAGCCTTATGGGTTTGCTTGGATGGTTATATTAATGAAGCACATTTTGAGTGTCATGACATCCAAATGTTGAGTAAAGGACACATAAAATGGAGGCAACATCCCGACATGAACCTTGCTGTTGACTGGGACGTAAAGCATCAATTCAAACAAACAAGACTCACGGTACAATACAGTACACTACGAAATGAGCCACATCGTGAGAAAACCGGATTTTTGCCTAGGCGAAAACAAAGGCGCAGATCAGCTTCGCAGTTTTACTGCGAAGCTGATCAGCGCCTTTGTTTTCGCTACGCGGATAGTACAATTTCTCTTCTTCTTAAATCCATAATTTCAAGCTTCTAGTCTGCTTCTGTGACTGTACAGGTCGGTTTGTGTCAGACCTGGTCGGAAACCCCGAAGACCGGTTTTCTCGCGTCGCGGCTCATTAATATAGTTATCATCACATCAGAAAAAGGTAGAAATAAGCAATGATTAGGAAATGGCATAAACAGGATGAAATTCCCACAACAAAAACTGAGGTGGGAAAAACCAATAGACAATCAGGTGGTAGTACAAAGCGAACATATCGTAAGCCGAATGAGCGGCTATTTCCTAACAGGTGGCCGGTCGTCACCTACCCGAACATAACTAAATTAAAATATACTTAAGGTGCAAACAGCACAAAAAATCAACACCAAAACCAAAACATGTTTAACAATTAGAACCACAAGTAACATACGGCTTTACGGGATCCAAACCTCGCCCTCAGCTTCGGTGGTGGTTCACTGAACATTTGTTAAGTTGTTCGGCCCCAGTAGTGAAACTCTATCTAGCCAATGAATCATCAAGGACAAACAAATAGATTATTATGATAAACACCGTGATGAATCAAAGACGAAGACTCACAGATACAATAAGTAGCACGGCGACTGGAGATCCCTGGGCCTGAGGTTATAAAACTTTTTTCAAGCTCAGCTCAGCTGAGCATGAAATTTCAACTGCTCATAAATGCTTAAATAGTCAAAGTTAGTGGAAAATTTAGGTTCATACCTCAAAATCTGGTAATTTATCCTGCTCATGAATGTTAAAATGCCAACAATTGTTGGCATTTTAACATTTATGAGCAGGATAAATTTTAGTCTCAGCTGAGCTGAGCATGAAAAAAGTTTTATAACCTCGGGCCCTGGGTGCCAAACATCACTGAAAATCTATCTAGCAAAAGAAAAGCACCAGTTGAAATCCGGTGGGCCAAGCAGCAGACAATACGCCCCGGCAAACCAACCTACATGCATAGCTTCGTCGGGGCTATCAATCAGTATGACGCCTGACTTTGCAATAAATCTTTATACGGTCTTTTGTGAAGCTTAGGTAACCAACACATCGTAGAAAGTATGTCTTGGCCTTCATTTACACAAACAGAAAAAATAACAGGTAATTCATCTAAGTGTGAGCATTAACTACTGATTCATTCATTATTTCATCAGTACATCAGGAAAACATGTCCGTGAAATAAACACCCCATTATACCCCCGTTCATCCCAGCGGGCACATGACGTCAAAATGATGTCATATCAACGTCGATGCGACGTCGATCTGACGGCATGTGCCTGCTGGAATATAGTAAAACTGGGGTTTGCAGGGGCTTGCCTATTTTTTCTTATTTTTGCTCCAAAACATAGATTGTGGGTACTCGTTAGAACCGCCTCGCCGAACTTTTCAATTTTTACAGCTTCGCAAAATTCTGTATATTACATAGGCGTGTTTTCGTAATAATTTATTTTCATCAGTATCTGTCAACTGGAAAGCCTTGGTACCATCAAGTTTTGGTTTAAGGTGTTAACGAAGTGTAGCCTACAAACGTACGACAACAATATTGTTTGCAGCCTTCCGCTGGAACCAAGATTTACTATATAGTAGGTTTAGGGGGTAAAAGATAAGAATTGAGGCTTGTATAGGGTATTTTGGGATACGGGATATTCACCCATTTTTATTTTGGGATATGAGATATTGACCCTATTTATTTTGGGATATGGGATATTCAGGAATTTTGGGATATGGGATATTGGAATTTATTTTGGGATACGAGTTAAATTAATTTCGGGATATGGGATACTTTGACGGTTTATTTTGGGATATGGGATATTGCCTACCCCGCTAACCAAGCCTCAGAATTCTGTGAATAAAACTAAATACGATTATCCACAATTGTGAAGATACTTCTTTTCCATTCTATTAAAGCACTATCCTCAACACCCTCTCGTTTACACCATCAAATACCGAACTCTTCCAATGTAGATGTAATGTAATCTCTCTACATTTGTCGATTTAATGAAGGAAGGGAATCTACAAATCGGACCTTCACAAACCATTTTTCGAAGAATTTTGAACCACTTAAAATAGTTTTCTCATTTAAAAACAATACTAGTCCTTACATTTTCCAAATAAAACTTTCTAAAATTGTTTGTATCGTAAAAGGCGAATAACAAAGCGATGTTTTTGTTAAAATGTGCGTAAATTCAGGTTTGTGAAAACACCAAATTTTTTGGGAAACAGCAAAAGCCCAAACTTTATTTTCTGGATTTCAAAGCCTTAATTCGTTTCATAAATTCACTCAAAATAAAATCGATCATTTAATGCACAAAAGTAAAATTTGATTTTTATAGATATAAAATGCCGGGCATTTTATATCTATAAAAATCAAATTTTACTTTAATGCCATCTTTTACCAATTGAGATTATGTTTAAATCCTACGATAAAGCTTAGTATTTCGTCTCTCCAACGATACGGCTTAAAAGGTTGTATTGCTTAGCAACCTATCCAATTCAGACTTTATTTTACAATATTTTATGGCACTTATTAGGTGGTCCCTCTGACCACACTGGCATCCATGAGAATTGGTTTCAGGGATGCAAAATAGATCTTTAACCCATCCAAAACCTTGCGATGGCTATAGTTTTTCCATCGTTTTTCCTCGATTTTCGACATTTATATTAATAATCATGAATATGCAAATGAGATAATCTTCATTTAGGCCCTTGACATCTATAAATTTGCCATATGATTAAGAAATGAATTTCATTTTTCTGATGTTCATGGAGCTATGAACCACAGTGGGTTGTGTGCAAAGTGAATGAACCCCATTAGCGGTTCATGTACGCTTTGCTAGAAACCCACTGTGGTTCATAGCTCCATGATCATCAGAAAAATTAAACTCATTGATTATGTTTGCCTTCGTTTCTCTCTATTGTTTGTTGAAAATTTGTCGTGGCGATCACATTTACAAGCAAATATAGAATTTACAGTGTGAGCTCATACAGCAGAACTGCAAAGATTGCGTCATGACGTTTACAACGTTCAATCACATTGTCGAGAGCCATGGTTTTTATGACGTCAAGTTTGATCATGTGACGTCGCGTGACACGATGTTTTTGATAGAACTACGAATCGTTCTTTTGTTGCGTTTCTTTTGCGATTAAGTATAAATACTTTGAAACGAATTTTCTTTAGTCTTATAGACCATTTAATAAGTTTTAATCAAGCAATTCAAGCTACGTTTCTGTACTATTTTCATTAAATGAGTTACGTCACTATAAAGTATATCATTCCCGTTCAAAATTTGCACATTTTTAGTAAAATTATAATGGGGGTACACAAAGAAAATGAACTATATCTCAGCTATTTTTGTTATCCGAGACCACGTAACTTGGTCTCATTTTTAAAGCGGATGCATATTCCTGATATCGTGTGATAAAGAATGCAAATTATCTAATTTGCATATTCATGAATTTTAATCAAATAAAAATAAAACTGAGGTCCTTTAAGAGCAATGAGCATATAAATGAGAAAAGTAATGGACCATACCGCGGTTTCGGCTACTTATAACATCAAAATGACAGAGAAAAAAAAAATAATAATAATTTCGTACCTAAACTATCATTGTGACACAATTGTTATCATGGTTATTGCACCAATATTACCACTTGACAAAATTTGTTGCCATGAACCTATACGAAAATCATATTATTTGCATTTTCATGAATATTAATTAAAATCACAAAAATCAGGAAAAAAACGAGGGAAAGATATTTTACCATTGAAGACTTGGGGGCGGGTAGTAGGATCTACCTAGCATTTTCATGGTACTAGTTTGGTCAGAAAGACCACAAAAATGCCCAAAAAAAGTTGTATTTTGAACTGAACACATTTCTATGATGTAAATTTCAGTTTCCAAACACAGCCATTGTTAGTCCGGGGACTTGAAAATAATATTAGAGGTCAAGCCTCATATTTTCAAGTCCGGAAAACTAAGATTCTGGCCTGTTGCGTTATTTACCGGTAGATGATACCGGGGACTTTTAGTGCTCAAATTATGGGTTAAATTTAAAAATCTTCGCTAACATGCTATTGTATGGAATAAATTAATCATTTTTGCACCATACTGCAATGTTCTTACCTTTTAAATAATTGTCCAAATCATTATTTTGTGGCATTAAAAAGTGTGCGAAGCTGATCAGCGCCTTTGTTTTCGCTACACGGATAGTACAATCCCTCCTCTACTTAAATACAAAATTTCAAGCTTCTAGCCTGACACCGTTGCCGGGGTGAGTGCAATAGCCATTCCTACATACTCTCGTACAGGCGAGCTGAAAACTGAAAATCTTAAAACTTCCCGGTCGCTATTGATGCATGAATGCAATAGCTCTGACCATTATCTTATCCACACTGGTCCTGTACAGGCCAGTCAGAGATCCCTCAGAACTGGACCAGCTCACCGGCCTTCACTCCGCTCCACTTCGGTACCTCAATCCACTTGGAACCGCGAGACGTATAACGGAACACCTACGTGAATATAGGGATCAACCATGGTTTTCAGTGTTCAAACATTCGATGGATCACGAGGAAGGTGTTTGAACACAAGGCCGCAGGCCGCGTGTTTTAACACCTTCCGAGTGATCCAGCGAATGTTTGAACACTGAAACAAATCGCTATTCTTGCATTTTCACTCTAATCCACTTAAAATCGCTTGAAAATAACATTAACAACGTAAAAACGCACCAAAAACCGCGGAGCTTCTTCAACGTCGGCCATTTTGTTTCTATGAAATATATGACGTCACGTCACTTTGACCAATGACGTCGGCCAAAACCCATGTTCAAACGGCACGTGAATTTCATGATTTGAACATGGGTTTTGCGGTTTGAACACGGCTTTCGACCAATCAAAAACGGCTTCAAACAGCTATGTGCATAGATATCTATGCAAGAATATCCTGTCAATTTTACTTCCATCGGAATCCGCGAGGCTTACGATCGAGCTATCATACGCGATATTCGACAAAATCCCTGCAGTAGGGCCTCCAGCACGATTTTACCAGAGGAGCTCGGTAACACAGTGGAAGATTCCGGAGCAATAGGTCCCTGGTTTGATACCTACTATCGCCGAAAAGTGTACTTGAGCAAGACACTTTAAACTTTCCATAAATCGGGCTAACACATTCGATGCGGTGGCTACGTTCCGTCATGACTGACTTCCGTCATGACTGACAAAGGTTTTCGGAAGATTTCTTTTGTGAAATGCTCAAGAAATTTTCAAAATCTCACGTTCCAGGCACTGAAATGACGATTATTTCAGTCGAAAAATTAATTTCTATTGTTTTAGGCATGTACACTGAAAAAAGGTTATAAGAGGCCACTTTTCAAACTCATTTTTAATTTATAAGCCATGCTCAAAATTGAATGATTTTTTTTCTAAAGACGTGTCTTTCGAGTAAGTACACTTGCAAAGTGTTCAGAAATAATTTTCTTTCACTAAACGCGCTTTTCGTTTAAAAGTGCAAAAATCAATGTTTTTGAAAATAAAAAATGGGTAAAGCGCAAATTTTATTGAAATGAGGAACGGGTGTCATCAAAGGGGTCATTCCAGTTTGGAAAAACATCAAACATTCGAAGAAGGTACAAGTAGGCAAAGATCAGGAAAAGGCGCAATCAGAAAAAGATTCCCACTCCAAAAACCGAGGTAGGAAAAAACCAAACTAACAATCAGGTACTTATACCATGAAAAATATCGTAAGCCGAATGAGCAGCTATTTTCCCAATAGGTGGCCACTCAGTTACCTTAACTTAACTAAAAATATGAAAACATACATAAGGCGCCAACAGCCCAAAAAAAATTTAAACACCAAGACATAAAACAAAAAGAACCACCACAGAAGTATCGACTTGGAACGATCAATAACACAAAGTTACTGGCGGGCTTAAACCGGTTTTACAGGTACCTAACCTCACCCTCAGCTTCTGCAGTGGTTCATAACATTTAGTTAGTTATTCGGTCCTCGTAGTGAATCTCTAACTAGTCAATGAATCATCAAGAACAAACAAATAAATCATGATAAACATCCTGATGAATAAAAAACCAGGACTCACAGATTGAGTAAGCTGCCCGACGATGGAGATCCCTGGGCGCCGAATAACCTACTAACTCCGGAGCAAAAGAAAAACACCAGTTGGACCCCGGTGGGCCAAGCAACAGACAAGAAGCTCCGGCCCCAACCAACTAAAATGAATAGCTTTATGTCGGGGCCATCATAGAGTCTGACGCCCGACCCACCGGCGTGCAATTAAAGAAGGCAGCTTAGTTATCAACCATGATTGGGTTAAAAACTAAGCATGCAGACTGTCGCATAACATTCAAGTTATAACCTATACGTCTGTAACGTGTTATGACTTTTCTGAACTGAAAAGAAAAATCATTAATTTCTTTAAGTTTCTTAAATTTGTAAACCAAGTCACCATAAAATTCAGGTTCCGGAAGGCCCTTACTTAGAAGCGTCTTTAACCCAACATTATATTTTCTCATCTTGTAGATTTTTTACGCATTTTTAAAAAATCGCTATTCCCGATATTTTTGGAAAAATCAAGAACGTGACCTTAAACATGTGAAATTTACTTTATGGTGCATGGAAATGAGAAATATACCTCGAAAGAGCTGTATTATACGATTTTCGAGGACAAACAGGTCACGACTGCCGCACACTTCCGGTTTCAATGCCAAATTTTAACGACCAAAATAACAAAAAATCGGTGGACGATTTTTAGAATTTTCAAAATATATCAGAGTCAAGTATTAAACATAAATGATCGCTGAAAATTTCAATTCCGTGCTGCTGCTAATAATGAAACCGGAGAAGAACAAAGTTTGTATGCAAATTGCATACAAAAAGCTGAATTCCTGTAATTCATGTTGCTGTCTTCTTGCATTTACAAAACTGAAACGAAAATTCTTATTGCAGCAACACATTTAACATGATTTTATCATACACTATAGCAGTCAATAACACTTTCAAATAAATTAAAATGTAAAGCACAACGTCGTAATATGACATTAAATTTGATGTTAATAAAGTGTGATTTTTGTTATGATTTGTGAAATGAGGGTACCTTTACTCATGCTTTGTCTGTGTGAAAAGTATCACACATTTTTGAATGTAGAAACTCCCAGAGCCACTGTCAAACATTGGTTTATTCATATGATTATGAATTGTAATTGCTCGGCTTTTACTTTCTAAACTAGAAGGAAAAAAATATAAGGCGGCCTCTTATAACTTTCTTTTCAGTGTAATGTTTTGTGCAACTTAAGCAGTAGCTTCTTTAAAAATGTTGAAATTTTCCGTCAGACCCCTTCTGGGAATTTGCCCTGCCCCCCCCCCCCCTGAGAAAATTTTCTGGATCCACGCATGATGTCCCCCCCCCCCTTGCCCAACCAAAATATTTTGAACACAACTGTACTTTTGTAAATGCCATGTTTGGGCAGTACTCCAGTCCCTGAGGGGTCATTCGTGTGCACGAGAGGTCCAGAGGAAATTTCTCCATAAATGGTTAGAGACATATCTGAGGTACAAGAAAATCGAGGGTGATCGGCTGAAATCATGGTGCGGTCCGAAAAATCCAAGATGGCAGCCAAGATGGCGGCTGATTTTCTTGAAAATGGCTGTATACTTAAAATTAGCTACCATAACATGTTTTTACTTGGTTTTTGGACTCAAAATGGTTATATTAGAAACGAATATATACAAATAGAATGTTTAATGCCTTTTTATAATGGCTAAACATCAAAATTATTTTTCAGGGGCCTGAAAACCATACAAAATTGGTCACATTGTGATGAAAAAGTGAGGATGGGGTACAACTGTTTCCTTTACTGTCACTCATGACTGATATAATGCATAGAAAACACCATTTAAACATTAATTAGGCATTAGGCTAAATGACTAAGTTCTTTAAATGGCTTTATTCTGACACTGATGTCTGATAAAAGTGCTTCAAAAGTGGGTGGGGTAAACAGACCCTTTCATCAAAAGTAACCATTTAGCTTAATTAAGTTGTCACAAGTTGCTTCTTATAAGTTATTTTGACATAAAATATTTAAAATGGATAAAAAGTGATTCAAATACATGTGTTCATGCAATTTTTCCCGAACTTAACGCCAAACATCTTAGACCAGGATCACGATTATGTCCAAAATTTGTCACATATTAGTGAACATATGACAAATGTGTGAAACATTTTCCTTTAATTTCATCTTTTGCTCGATCAAACCTTTCTCAAAATTAAATGGTAAAGATGGCTTAATAATAAAATTCTTTGAATGCATTTATTCTGGTTTTGCTTTGCCTTAAAAGTGGGTGGGGTAAGCACACCTTTTTACAAACAATGACTATTTAATCTCAATTTGCTATTACAACTTGTTTCTGCTTAGGATTTCGGATACGGTATTTCTAATAATAAGGAAGAGATAAAAATACATGGTTATGTGCAATGTTTGGGATAAATACATGCATTATATTCTGAGAAGGGTATTTTGAGAAATCAGAAATTCATTATCGGTTTAGAATTACATGTATTTTCTAACCAACGTTATATGTATTTGGCTATGTTTGGATAATACTAGTCTTTGTATCGTGTATCCTGTTAAAAGTTGCAAAATCACAGTATTTCTCTTTGGATCCATTTTGCTAAATCTTAAGGGCCACTGAAGAGGCCTAAGTACCCAAACCGCGGTATGGCATATCCTTTTTCTTATTAATATGCTCACTGTTCTTAAGAGATATCAGCTTTGTTTCTATTTAATATGCCATTTTTGCCCGACATAACACAAAACTATGATACAAGCCAGAAAAATGTCAGGACACTGTCAAATTGTGATGACATAATACAAAACAATGAGCATGGTCTTTTACTTTACTGTCACCCACTATTCTAGATCAGCTAACTAACCTGTATTCCGATACACTTTGTGACCTCGCTCCACTTCTGTGTGAAGAGGTCTAACGGAGCACCGATGGAAATTTTCCATTTACCAATATTCATGTATGACTAAGACCAGAGGAGGCTCACCTGATCTTGACAGTTTTTAGTTCAGAAAAATCACACGTTACACACATACAGTCTGTATGCTAAGTTTTAACCCAATCATGGTTTAATAACTATGCTGCCGGTGGGTCGGGCGTCAGACTCTGATGATGGCCCCAACACAAAGCTATTCATTTTAGTTGGTTGATGTCAGAGCTTCTTTTCTGATGCTTAGCCCACATGGGGTTTAACTGGTGTTTTTCTTTTGCTCCGGATTTCAGTAAGTTATTTTGCACCTAGGGATCTCCATCGTCGGACAGCAAACTGAATATACGAGTCCTCGTTTTTGATTCACCATGGTGGTTATCATGATTAATTTGATTGTCCTTGATGATTCGTTGACTAGTTAGAGATTCACCATGAGGACCGAATAACTAACTAAATGTAGTGAACTGCTGCAGAATATGAGGGTGAGGTTAGAGCTCTGTAAAATCGATTTAACCCCCCCCCTCCCCAGTAATTTTATATATCTGATTTTTCCAAGGCGTAATTCTGCTTTGTGTTTTGGAGTCGAATTTCTGTGCCGTTTTAACCTTATATACGTTTCAAAAAGAAAAAAGGTAAATTATGCAAAGCTTAAAATAAGTTCGGTTAACTGTGTGGCTGCCTATTGGGAAATAGCTGCTCACTCGGCTTACGATATGTTCTCTATGTATTCCTACCTAATTGTCAATATAGTTTTTTCCAGCCTCGGTATTTGGAATTTGAATTTCTTTCTGATTGCGCCTATTCCTGATCACTGCCTACTTGTACCTTTTTACTTGAAG
Organism: Rugalucina vietnamica; assembly: GCA_964017185.1. Classification (NCBI taxonomy): domain Eukaryota; kingdom Metazoa; phylum Mollusca; class Bivalvia; order Lucinida; family Lucinidae; genus Rugalucina; species Rugalucina vietnamica. The sequence goes on along the minus strand of OZ024885.1, from coordinate 30,239,522 downwards.
GGGAGCGAATGTCTCCTACCATGGGATGTGTCCTTATGGACCCAAGGAGCATGGGTGACAAGATTAACAAAGAGGATAACTTAAGATTGCTACAAACAATATAAAAGCTCTAAGGCTCATGATTTGAGTAGAAGTTTTTTGTTTACGTTATCCGTTGTAGGTATATGGGAGCTAATGTCCCCTTGGGTTGGGGTCATTCTCAACTCCAGGGGCAACATTTGCTAGATCCATGTATCGTAAAACACCATAAAAGATTGTTGCATACTTAATATAAAAGCTCTGAGCCATGCAGTTCCAGAGAAGATTTGTTCCTATAATAAGCATATGATTGACAGATAATGAGGCCCTTGTGGCATAGTCTGAAAGGACTGCAGGGGTATGGTTGGCAGGGCTTATAAATAGGACTAATTAACATTGCCTCACACAAAATATAAAAGCTCTAGGCGTCTTGGTTTCTAGAAGGTTTTTGTGTGAAAACCATTGAAAAAATATTGGAGTATATATAACCTCAGGATGGGGCCAAATTTGACCCCATTTGCTTGATTGTTTCCCATAACATAATTGCTGCATACTTGATATCCCTGCTTTGGGTATTGTGGTTTCAGAGAAGAAGATTTTTTCATGTTCTTATAAGCCTATTGCAGACCCAAGGGGCATGGTTGGCAGAATTTATAAAGGGAACTACATCCACTGCTATACACAAATTCAAAAATATAAAAAACCCTGGAATTTGTGGTTTCGGAAAGGAAGATTTTTTTTTTACTTTCCTATTATAAGTCTATGGGGGCTAATGATCCTCGGTGCCTAGTCAGTTTGGACCCAGGGGCATGATTGGCAAGTTTTATGTAGGGTACCCCTAAACAATGCTACATACTAAATATACAAGCTCTAGCTTTAGTGGTTCTAGAGAAGACTTTTCCCATTATAAGCCTATATGGCATATATTTATTTGTGTGGACTACCAGACATTATTACATACACAATATAGACGCTCTGGGCCTTGTGTTTTCCCAATGTAAGTCTATGACGGACGACGATGGATCATGGAGTCTTGCTATCTTATAAGCTCACTTGATAAGCCTTTTTTAATTCAGTTTTACGTCCCTTTCTAGATTATTTCAGCTCATATGAGACGGGCTAATCAGTAGGTGGACGAAAACGGGAGAACAAACACCTGACACACCCGCAAGCAGAACTTGGCTTGTCTCACATGTGGCCAGTGAGGGGCTCGAACCCGCACCAGACACACCAGACACAGCGGTAAGATGATCGAGTGAAACTGCGCTCTTAACTGCTCGGCCATTGATAAGCCTTTGGCTCAGATAAGCTAAAAAGGCTAATAGTTTTAAAGAGGAGCATGATAAACAAATGATTGTTTTAATTGCAGTTGAACTGTCTTAAAATAAACACCAGACATGGAAAATAGCCATAGTGGTTTGTAGTGGTCTGTGATCATTACTTGTAAAAATAAATAAAATATAAACGTTTGATCCTTTGGAAGCAATGAAAACGTTCAAAGGGAGGTAGTATGGGCCATATTGCAAAATCTCGGGTACTGAACCATCATCAGTGACCCTTTCTAAAACTGGCGACGATATAAGACTTGTAAAGAACTTATATTAATCCTACTTCCGATTTGACTTTAAGAATAACATAGAACGATACGATCATTTGTAAGCAGTAAACCATTTAAAGGGTGAAGTACAATGTCGGTTAATAAAACCGCATCAATTCATCTATGACCCTGAAAAAACTGGCAACGAAAGCCAGGATTTCAATTTTTTTACACCATCAAAGACTCATATTCTCAAAGGGGCCAGATTATATATATAGTGTTAAGAAGATGTAACTTAACATATCTTTTTGAAATAATCTTATCTATCTATACTCTAGATAAAATACGGGATGACATTTAAGGGGCGCCACATGGCACAATACTAGTTGCAGTAATAGCAAAGAAAATGTAATTATTTGATCCTTTGGAAGCAGTAAAACATTAGAAGGGTGAAGGTGGGCCAAATTGTACAATTTTGGGTAACACAACTTCATCTGACCTTTTACAAGCATTCTTCAAACAAAATATCAATACTGAGTGTAATAAACATTAAATAGGACAAATCACATACGTTCTTCTGGTACAAATTTAAGAAATTTAGTATTAAGGATGGGTAGCATGCATTTATATCACATTTTATCCATTTTATACATTTTTGTGTAAAAAAAGCTAAGTAGAAGCAAGTTGTGATAACTCAATTAAGTTCAAAGTTTATTTCTGATGAAAATGTTTGTTTACCCCACCCACTTTTAAGGCACTTTTATCTGAGTTCAAGATCAGAATAAATCCATTCAAAGAAATTAATCGAGTACTGTCTAATCAAAGTTTAAAAGGTGTTTTCTAAGCATAATAAAGCATTATATCATTTATGAGTGATATCGAAGGTAACAGTTGTTCAACTTCTTCATATTTTCATCAAAATTTGACAAATGATGTGAAGTGTTCAGGCCCCTGAAAATATTTTTGATGTTTAGCCATGATAAAATGACATGGAACCTTTTGTTTGTATCTCTTCCCTAATTATATAATTATTTTGAGTCCAAAAGCCAAGTAAAATCATGTTGTGGTTGCTAATATAGTGTATACAGACATTTTCAAGAAAATCGGCCACCATTTTGGTTGCCATCTTAGATTTCTCTTAACAAAATTGTGTAAAATTGCATAGAGCATGTATTTGTATCTATTTTTACCTATTATAAACATTTTATGTTAAAACAACTTATAAAAAACAAGCTGTGACAACTTAATTAAGTTAAATGGTTATTTTTGTCGAAAGCGTATGTTTACCCCACCCACTTTTGAGGCTCTTTTATCAGACATCAGGGTCAGAATAAAGCCTTCTAAATAACTTAGTCATTTAGCCTAATGCCCAATTACTGTTTAAATGGTGTTTTCTAAGCATTATATCAATAATGAGTGATAGTGAAGGAAACAGTTGTAACCCGTCCTCATATTTTCATCAAAATATGACCAATTTTGTACGGTTTTCAGGCCCCTGAAAAGTATTTTTGATGTTTAGCCATTGTAAAATGGCATGAAACATTCTATTTGTATCTATTCTTTTCAAATATAATCATTTTGAGTCCAAAAACCAAGTAAAAGCATGTTTTGGTAGCTATTTTTTGTATACAGTCATTTTCAAGAAAATCAGCCGCCATCTTGGCGGCCATCTTGGATTTCTCGGACCGCACCATGATTTCAGCCAATCACCCTGAATTTTCTTGCACCTCAGATATGTCTCTAACCATTTATGGGGAAATTTCCTCTGGACCTCTCGTGCACACGAATGACCCCTCAGGGACTGTATTACAGGGGGGGGGGGGCTGTCAAAAAGCCCCAAAACCGAAAAATGGGCTCAGGTCCATTATTTTTAATTCACCAGGGCTATGGAAATATACTGTATATGTATGTTCTACCTGAATGAACAGACTGACTGTCCTATTTTAATAGGTGTACACTTATGATGCATATAGATATACTGTGCAAAATATGTATATCAATATTTGATGGTTTATGTTTTACTTGAGATATGCCTTCAGCGTCACACAAAGACTGGTTCTACCATAATTTGATACATGCAAGCCATTGTCAGAAGAACTTCCCTAATGTCTACAAAACATATGGAGTCACTGTTCAAAGTAAAATTTGCTTTATTTATTTTGCATAGTATATTTAAGGTACAGGTTTTTGCATAAGTGATGGACAGTTACCCAGGGAGCCAAGCTCCGTTTTGGGGAGAGGAAGTGACATCACCTGCTATTTTTGGTTTGAATACAATTTTAGTTAGGCTTTGCCATCCTAATGAAGGCCTGAGTGGACTGCTCACGAATTTTTTGGCGCGATGGTTAAATTACACATTGTTCCATGCTGTTTGAGCTGCCTACGTATTACAAACGTTTTCAAGATTATTCATGTCGAATTTTGCAACCCGGGGTAGGTACTCCCATGTTAAGGCAGTACGGGTAAATGCCGCCTTAAAGCCTAACTTTTACATGTTGTAAATTGAGGTGTTTTCTTTCAGCTCTGAAAGCATCTACTTTTTTCAGTTCGATCAGCTCTAAAAGCTCCCACTTTTTCTGAATGCATCCATTTTCCCCAGCTCGATCAGTTCCTTTAAATAGACCTTTATTAAATTAGACGTGAAATTGGCGAAACGGTGGCAGCACATTTGCGCACATTTTTAAAAGAATGTGGTTCATTTGCGCACACAATTTTCCCAGGTAAATGTTACATTTGCGCACATCAGATTTTCTCAGGTTACTGGTATGTTTGCGCTCGCAAGACTGCATAGATAAGCCAAGCCCTCATTTCCAGTCAAAGCAGAGGATACATCTTGCCTCATGGTTCATATTTCTGACACACAAACTGGGATTGATTGATTGATGCAGAACTGAAACAAATCTGAAATTTATGAAACCAATAAGTGCATGTGATGGAACTTTCCAGTTTGGCCCAAAGTATTTCAACTAGTTGTATTCAATCTATGCGTTAAAAAATGGACAGTGTGTTCCATGTTTTTTTTTTCTTGTTGCCATCAAAGACAAAGCAGTACTATGAACACATGTTTCTTCACTTGACTTAAGTTTGAGCTAAGTTCGATGTGACTTTGGATAAACATGTAACACATTTATTCTGGACTTTGAGATTGTCGTATTAAATGGAGCAGCCAAACGTGGTTATCAAAGCTTACCAGTTCCATCTCCAGTTCGGCGAACAAGGGTAACTATGTTGATATTTTATTTATCGTACCTTGATATAATAAAATACCAGTGCAAAACATGCGCGCAAATGTAACACTAAACCTGTGCGCAAATGATATCCATTTCTGTGCGCAAATGAAAACTGTGCGCAAACGAAATTTTTCAAAAATGTGCGCAAATGTAATAGCCCCGGCGAAACACACGTTTTGACCTTTTTAACAATAGCTTACTTTTGGATAGTATAACAATTCCAGACGATTAGGGAAGCAAAAAGATAAAACTCAAATTAAATAAAATTTATAGCGTTGAAAGTGCATAAATTGTAGAATATGGATATAACAGCATCATATAAAACTTATGACTTTTGAATAAAAATAATATATTTGAATAAAAAAAAAAAGGTTTTCCATAGCAATGTAATGTACGTGTGTAAAGTGAAAACCAATTTGGACAGGCAATGTCTACCTGTCATAGCCTACGGAAATCCAGTAATTCATCGGTGTTTTCCGGTAATAGTGCAGGTAAGTTTAGTATGTCCTTTTCCTCATTAATTACCGAGAATCAACACAACGGCACACCGTTCATCCAGATACAACAAACGCGGAAAGGTCTTCCAAACGCGGATATAAACAATAGTATTTTGAACGGCTGGAAAAACAGAGAGAGTATCTATTATCTTTAATTATAACGAATATCGGTTGAGTTGATTTTTGTTTGCCATACAATGCAAAAGTACATAACTTTGCAAATGTTTACACAAAACTCTGTCTCATAAATTCTATTAGTAGGAGAAATATAGGCTTCTAAATCTGACTTGGATGCACAAAAAGAGAAAAAATCTTGATAAGAATGTATTTAAATCATTATTAAAGCACAAAAATATGACCAAAGTGATGTTTTTCGGAGGATCGGGGATCGCTTCAAGTGTTACCGTTACAAGAACCCACAAAAAATTATAGAAAGAGAATAAGAACTATTTGAAATTGGGTACTCTCATTTAATATGGTGCAACATACCACGGTTCAAATTCTCAAGCAGGTGAAACAAACTCGGACCATACGGTGCAACAAACACGGATAATAAAAACCAAATTCTTGTTTTATTTTAAGGAAAACAGGCTGCAGTCATTGTTAAAGCCAATTTTGTATGGTTTAGAGTCCATATGTGGCTGGTTTAAGACAAAATATGGCTTAATATGGCGTGATAAAACCACAAGGAACGTGGATGAGCACTTTCACTACGCTTTGGCCACGACATTAGGAAACCATGTTAAGCCTGTTAACATGTTGTATAGAATGATAGGCCCATACCAGCTGCATGTTAACCGAAAAGCTGTCTGTGCCTTTGCATCCTTTCTTTAAATTCGACAATTAAAAGCCTTAGCTAGCTTCATGAACTTTGATACTGTCAGATATAGTCAGAGCTCCTAATGCTTTCTCCTTTCATATTCAAACACCAACTCTATTACGCATGTGTGTCGATTATTACATGTAAAACATACGGTGTAATGTATGGATGCATATCTTTCATGAAGATATGGCCAAGAATATATTTATCATGATTGTCTCTCTCACTCTTATGTATGGTGAAGTGAAATCCTTTGTGAAAGGTCCTCTATGACAACATGCACGAAAACAAATTATGAATACAAACGTACATAGACTACGTAGATTCAAGAAGAGCGATTATTAGTGGTGAAAGAAGTGTGCACAAAGAACTCGTTACCATGCCTCTGGAAGGCTTTTGGTGTGAAAATAATGACTGACCGTATCAATATGACATTGGCTGTTGATCCTGTAGTTTTAGTTTAAACATATTTATTCAGATTCACAAATAACATATCTACATACATTGGCTAAAGGTACATGACGAAAAGGATTAGAACGAAAGCAGAGCTTATAGAGCTCTTCTCCATGCAAACGTAATCATGCACGTAATCAAAGAACAAAAACTTATAGAAACGTGGCATAGTTTGAATCCTCATTCGGCGAGGTCGGGGGGGGGGGGGGGGGGGCATGCTGACACCAGGGTTTTGTCTTTGAGCAAGATATATATTTTGATTTCCGTAGAACTTGTTAGCACCCAGGACGCGGCGGCTCCATCCTGGTCTGGCGAGGTCGGGGGTGTGTGTGTGTGGGGGGGGGGGGGGGGGGGTTGCTGGCACCAGGGCTTTGTCTTTGAGCAAGACATTTTAATTTCCGTAGAACTGGTTAGCACCCAGGAAGCGGCGGTTCCATCCTGACACGGCTGAAGAGTCGTTAACTGGGATGTCTATTCACAACACAAACATACAAATACCCTTACAGGTGTATATACCGTTTCTCTGATTCTACGAAATAATTAATCATAGAAAAAACTGGTAGCAGATATGTTATAATATGGTGTTATATGTTATATGCCACCCCCGAATTCGGTCATATATCAAGTGAATAACCGACCAAAAAGTCAACAGGATGCATGTATAGCACGTTTACTTGATAAAAATCTAGATTCTTCGTTTTATTTTGATTAGAAAACGTGTTGTCAGTGCTTTGCACGTTAAAACCAGATTTTCGAATCCGTGTTTGTTTTACCCAAATTATGTGGATCATCCGCGTTGTGTAGTATCAACGTCCGTGGTAAGTTGTACCTTGAAGTAAACAAGGCTGATTTTTAAACATGAATATCGACACCAAAAGAAACTTTTCCAGTTTGATGCATGGCATAAATATATTCCATAGATGTGGAAAATTAGTTTTGAAGAGATAGTTGCACGAAACCAAACAAATATATTCTACAAAATATGAAAAAATGGGGAAGAAGGCGAGAGAAATATGATTTAAGAACTAATACCGCCTCTATCTATAGTTTACACAAATCTTTTGTTATGATACTGTACCATTCTCAAGATAAACCATTTCGCATCAGCTCTGCATAAACACATTTTATATAGGAACAATTTAAATGCTATTTGTTTATGTTTACTTACCTTGTGTATTCCCGCGATACAATTGTTTATATCCGCGTTTGGAAGACCTTTCCGCGTTTGTTGTATCTGGATGAACGACGTGATCAAACAGTCGATACCCATTACTGTAATCAAGCTATGCATTGCATGTAATCAGACACCAATTTCAAATTGATCCCCACAGGCGTAACCGTGTTGTGTCCTTGAGCAAGACACATTAACACCCTACAGTACTGGTTAAACCAAGGAAGCGTTGGCTCCGCCCCGACATGACTGAAAAATTGTTGAATGGGACGTTAAGCCACAACACTAAGAAATTGTGCATGTCATCAGACATCAACTAGAGCATGTAATCAGATAACCAGATTATCTTTACTAGTTATTTGCCAAACCGTGGATATCTTTGAATCATAAAATATATTTTTCAATTCAGTTTTCATCCCTTTGAAGATTATTTCAGCTCATATGAGACGGGCAAATCAGTAGGTGGGGCGAAAACGGGAGAACCCCGAGAAAAACCACCTGGCACACCCGCAAGCAAAAAATGTGGCTTGTCCCACGTGGCCAGAGCGAGGCTCGAACCCACACCAGCCACAGCGGTGAGATGATTGAGTGATTAAGAAATAGCGCTCTTAACCGCTTGGCCACGTGGGCCGCCTCATAAAATAATTCATTGGTAAGAAAAAGTCGCGGGAGGGGGGGGGGGGGCGGGGGGTAACTACTAGATATATGACGTAGTGGGATGTGCCGCCCGAATAGCCCCCCTTATTCAGCCTCGCCAGATTTATGAATGGGTTACCTTTTTCAAGTCAAAATATATGAATGGCCCCAATTTTCCTTATTTAGTCTATGAATGTCCAAATTTTTCGGACATTCATGTTTAAGAGCACTTTTTTGCTGACATACACAGCTCAGAAAGTTGAAATATTTGTATATAATTGTGTATAGGTCAAAATAAAAGTAAAAAGCAAGTGCATTTAAAAGGTTTGCTACAATTTATTGAGTCAAATTTATGCAAACATGTACATTCTGATAATTAATAAACAAAATTCTACGAAACAAGATGGGATACTTCATTCTTTAACAAGGAACAGCTTAACAAATAGGTAGCACAGTAAAATCCATTTTATTCAGACACCTGTTTAGAAATGTAATTACACCAGGCAGCAGTGCGATATCATTAGATCGAAATGAATGCAAATGATACAAAAAATTGAAAACTGCAAAATTATGACATAGTGGTTCTGCTGATCAGAAAGCATGTCAGGTTGCACAAGCAATGCATCATTTTAACTAGATCTATACTGATTCCATGTAATGTGCTAAATGACAGTACTATAGATTTATAAGTTTATCAACTGAAATCGTAACAACACAGTTCTGCTTTAAAAGTTAAAAAGTAACAAATGTTCACAATCTAAAAGTACAATGTCAGTATATAATGAGCATGAAATTGTCAGTAACCACCGGTATCAATATCAAAATTACTTAGTATTCTTAACTATGGTCAAATGCAAAGTCCATTCATTCAATTAATGATCTGAATATGCTGGACTTTCAAAACAAGTACAAAACAACCAAAACCCTGCAATAAATTTCAAGCAGCTTTATTGCATGGGCTTCAGTACACCTAGGATATACATGTAGGTCTTTATTTTGAGAGTTATTTCTTGATTTTGCCTATTCTCATTGCCAGAGCCAGCCTTGAAACTTGTCAGTCTAGGCACATCAGACTGAATATCATATAAAACACCTGAAGGCTGTTCCTGGATAAACCAGGGATGGATTCAAGTTGTAATTGTTGTAATATTAAAAAGTTGTTGTAATATTAAAGCATTCTTTTATGTGTTATGCCAATTTACTTTCATATTCCTAAGTACCTGATTCCCTTTTAGCAGTTTTAGGGGCTCCATGCCTGTCTAGCTACATTAGAAAAGCTTCAATCTGCCAACCAACACTTCCAATTTAACAAGTGCAATATTTAAGCCTGGCATCCCTTTGATGGGACAGAGGCAAAACGCGGCGTCCCATCTGGGGCTATTCTGTTTGCTTAGAAAATTTTCATAAAAAAATTGAATAAAATTCAAAAATCACTCCTGAAACCCCTAAAAATGAAAGTGAACTAACTAAATTGATAATTATGGGAGAATCCATTCGTCAAATGTGGGTGAAAGCTGAGGTAACATCAGCTCATAAAACATCTCAGTTTGATACAATAACAATCCTATACCTTTGTCTTTGTTTAACTCAGTTTGCTGTATCACCTATGTATGCATAAATAAACTTGTGAGTATCGACTGATGGACAATTTAAGAAAGTATAGACTGATGGACAATTTAAGAAAGTATCGACTGATGGACAATTTAAGAAAGTATAGACTGATGGACAATTTAAGAAAGTATCGACTGATGGACAATTTAAGAAAACCTCTACATTTCCAAAGATACAGCAATATGTTGTCTTGGCAATTTTCTGGGATTCTTCAAGTATTCTTTTACATGTCAGCTGCCAGTATGTTAAGGTGTTTTCTAATGTTTCTACAAAATATGCATTAAACACTAGCTTCACACACAGCCTAGAGAAACCGTGGATGTTTTACAATTTATGCCTACCAGTACAAGCCGCCTGTCGCCGCCACATCAGAAAAACAACAATCTGCATATGCAAAAATAAAGGCGCAGACCAGCTTCCCTACACAGAAAGTACAATCCCTCTTCTTTTTAAATTCAAATTCTCAAGCTTCTAGCCTGCTCACGTGACTGTCTCAGACCTGGTCGAAAACACAAACTGATGGTTTTCTCATGCGAAGGCTCACGTCTACATGCAAAAACCAGGCCTTTTTCTCATCAATATGCTCACTGCTCTTAAAGGATCTCAGTTTTACATTATTTGAGGTTATATTTCTGTGTTCAACTCAATTAAAACACCGAGAATCAACAGAACTCATTGCTGCGAGGTTACCTCGAAGCTGATCTGCACCTTTGTTTTCGCATATGCAAATTGTTGGTTTTCCTTTGGCGGCTCAAATTCTACCAAACATCCACTTGGTCTCTTCTGCCCACCCTCAATCCTGATCATAGATACACATAAATAACATTCATGAGCTAAGGGTCAGACAAAATTTCTCAGAATGTATTTTCTAGAATTACTTTTTCTTGTACTGACAGTATAATTTCCAAGCATGCAATGCTATTATAGAAGATTTTACAACACACCTTAAAAATTGAACAGAAATATCTTAAATACAACTTTTCACACCATAACGTGCACTTCATATATGGAGTACTCAATGGTTGGACCGAAGACTGCGTTGCCTAACACAATCCAGAAAATACATTCTCACAATGTATGTAACTTTCAACACAATAAAATAAGCCGCCCCATGGGAAAACCAACAATCTGCATAGGCGAAAACACAGACGCAGATCAGCTTCGCGGTAACCGAGAAGCTGATCGGCATCTTTGTTTTCGCTTCTCTGATAGTACAATTCCTCTTCTACTTAAATCCGAAATTTCAAGCTTCTAGCTCTTTTCTGTGCTTGTACAGCCCGGTTTGTGTCGGACCTGTTCGGAAACCACGTTGTTGATTTTCCCACGAGGCGGCTCAAATAATACATGAGCCATTTAACAAATATCTTTCATGAGTCAATTTCACATATGGACACCGGTTTCAAATTCACAAGAGCTGAGTAAAACAGCTACAAATAGAATGACCTGAACAATTTACAAGAAGTGAAAGAATTACAAAGTACAAGATAAAAACATTGAGATTATGAACACATTTTTTGGTCTTTTTCCCAAACTAATATGTTCTTTAACTTACCCATCTTGCTCTTTAAATTGCAGTAATTGTCTCTGACTCCATTCTATCAGATTTGTAGTCAATGACTAAAAGTTTGAGAAGCCAAAACCATAGTTTGGCTCGCCCATCCCCTTTCTCATCTAGTCACTGCTCTTAAAAGAACTTATTTTACAATTTTTTTTTAAATTCAGTTTTACGTCCCTTTCAAGATTATTTCAGCCAATCAGTAGGTAGGGTGAAAACGGGAGAACCCCGAGAAAAAACCACCTGGCACACCCGCAAGCATAACTTCGCTTGTCTCACGTGTCCAGTGCGATGCTCGAACCCACACCAAACACAGCAGTGAGATGATCGAGTGATTAAGAAACAGCGCTCTTAACCGCTCGGCCACGGGGGCCGCCATACCATTTATTGTCTTTCAAAAAGACACCAATTATTAAGAAGACCAATTGTAAGTTTGAGGTACTAAAATTGGATCACAAGGCAGTTATAAGCGTAACAGATTAATTGGAAATCAAAACTTCTATGCGTAAAAATATAATAGGGAATAAAACTAACACCCCTTTTCTTAGTGATACTCCAGGTATCATTGCATTAGAAATAACCCTTCCCTTGCTCTCAAAAAGTAGAACAGGGATGGCAAAAGGTTAACCACATTAAAAATTTTATAATTTGTAAAACATGTAAAATCTAAATAATTTGAATTTGAGTTAAAAATAAAAACACAAGTCTATTTAAAACCAAGATAAAATTTATACACCAAAGTTTTACTATAAAGAGCTTCAAATGTGTGAGAAACAACCAACAATCAGGTTTTAAAAATTAAACCTATGCTTATCAATTTAAAACAAAACTCGGGTTGAAAAATATATTATGCAGAAACATCTAAAGCAATAATCCATGTCAAAAGAGACCAAAAACCATTTAATGTCAGGTCATTCTATTTTGAATAATATTCATAAACATAATAACAGTAGCACAACTAAAGATAAAGTAAATCTCACCCTCAAGACAGTCATTAAGCAAACATTAAGAATACTCATAACATAGATGTGACTACTCAAAACGTGTCCACTTACCATGTGTTATCTTTTCTTAGTAATATCTTTTCTTCATTTTTGTGCTGTAACCCAAAAATGCCTTTTCATAAATGGTTTGATCTATATCACTAAATGAGGGTGAAGGATTTAATTCAATATCTAGCACAAGTAAAAGTGAAATCTTACATAACAAATGGGTGATCATAAGTATACTCTATACACTTACATGTATATTTATATATATTTGAGCCGCCGCATGGGAAAACCAACAATCTGCACAGGCGAAAACAAAGCCGGTAACTGCGAAGCTGATCAGCGCCTTTGTTTTCGCCACACAGATAGTACAATTCCTCTATTTTCTAAATCCTAAATTTCCAGCCTCTAACCATCTACTGTGACTGTACAGCCCGGTTTGTGTCGGACCTGTTCGGAACACAAATTGTTGGTTTTCACACGCACGGCTCATTTATAACAAAGAGGACAAAAACAGTGCCTACCCTGAACAGATTGTAGTTTCGAGCCTTTATTGTTAACTCCAGGCCATCATGTTTTCTTTTTCTGGTCAGTCTACCAACTTTGCAAGGCCTGGGATCATGATGATTTGTAAGAGATTTTTAAAAGCGTAAATCAGTGAATCCTAATTGGTTCATGATAAGAGTTGCCCACAAAAATTGGCAACTATCCATAAAAATTCCCACCAAAAAGCCCTTTCCTCATATTCATAAATTATTGTGGCTCATGGTAATAACAAATCTGTATGGGTAGTAAACAGTTTCCGTGACTTTTAAAACATTAGCACTTTTCATGCTTCAATATATATGTTCAAATTTTTGTCAAAAATTACCCAAACTAACTGGCACTCTAAATCCAGTGAGTTTCCAGAAAGCAAGCAATTCTAGTAACAATAATTTGGGTAATAGATGCACATTTTGTATAAAAATCAAATGCCTTCAAAATATAAATGGTATACAAAATCATTGAAGCAAGAGCATACCAAAAGTACTGAACTTGTATTTGATATTGTCAAGGTATTCGAGTGCAACTATTTCATATGCCAACACTAAATGCCAAGAGCCGAAAGCTCCTAGTATAGCCATCATTTTGTTAATGGACAACTTGGTACTTAATATTTTGCATACATATATCATCTGCCAGAGCATTTTTGTTTATGACTTTAGACAATAAAATATAAAAGTTTGAGTGAAAATGTTCAAAGGGAGGTAGTATGGGCCATATTGCCAAATTTCGGGAACTGAACCCTCATCAGTGATCCTTACGACTTACTTAAGACCCTATTTGTTATCAGAATGTATATAAGTCAACCAAACTTTCCCCAAAATCAATTCAAGCACACTTTCTCCAGTCAATCACATTGATGAAATTCATAATGGCCAAAATACAATGCCCTGATCAGACTGTTTTAGGAGGGCTATGATACTTCAATATTTAAAAAAAGATGTATAAAATTGGAACTCAGAGAAACAATTAACATAATTTGTGGTATTGAAAAGTTTTAGACTATTTGCTATGCTCTTGCTCCTAACAGAATACCCGCTTCAAATAGTTTTCAAATAATTGTCACATGATAAAATTCATATATAAACTTCAAACAAAAATAAAGGGTGAAAAAAGAAACTTAAACCCGCTTTGTGAAGATTCCTGCACTTCCTAATACAGCAAAACCAATAATGTGAGTGAATGATGATAATTTGATATAATTTAACATTCATACTGTGGGCATCCATTATAACTGCTAATTACAAAGATACCCAAAATCTAGACACAAGCTAAGTTATAGGAACGGGAGATGGTTTGAGGCTGAAATATTTGGATTTGGATACTAGAAAAAACACCTAGTCAATAAGAATTTAAACAAGATAATTAGCCTGAAATGACATACAAGTACTGGTCTGTCTGTCCAATTATTATGATTGTTTTGCATAAAACTGAAATTATTATAATTTTCAATGCATTATACCTTGAGAAACTTTATATAAATTATCATCAAACATTCACCGTACCAGTGTTTGCTAATAGACACCATTATCAAGTTACACAAAAAAAGTTTGTGATACATGCTTAACTATGTGTGCTTGTAAATGTTTTTAAACAGAACTTTTTGTCAGCATTTCACTTTGTAAGTCATGAGATACACGGTTTTAAGAAGTTATCTATTCTAATTGCCTGTCCGCTCTGAAAAGAAACCTATAAATCTGTTTCACCAACTTTTTGAAATCTTTCGTGTACCCTGTGTAAAATGATGCCAAAAAGTATTTTTTCCACTCCATAGCACACAAAACATATCTTGTCTTTACGGCTCAAGTCAAACGTTATAATGCCGTGTTAATGAGGATGAGTCAGACCTGCTTTTTTTAACGTCCTGAGGTAATTCTGCAAGAGTTGTGGCCCCTCCCGGAGGCAACGAGTGAGGTATATGATTGTGTCGTGTAGTGCCTGCCACGAGGTTCAATTCTCCCTGAGGATCGCTGTGCTGACCAACCCAATGTGGACTGCCATTCTGAACCCGTTCTCCAAATGTAGATGGTGATAGTGTTTCCCTGCTGTGTGTCGGAGGTCGGCAACGGCTGTTATACGAGGTACGGCCAGACGGATCGCTGGCAACATGGTTGTCCTTGAACCTGAGAGAGTTATTCGAGGTAGAAAGTTGAGGTTCACAAGTATCATTAGATACCCGATACTGAGTGTCCTCTTCTGGTAAATTTCCTGAAGAGGAGTGAGGTAAAACGGCCCCTGAACGACGATCATTTGAAATGTTTAATGACGACGGTGTCTGGCCGTCCACAGACGGCGCTTCACCACCTGAGAGTTCACTATTTCCACTCGCGCACGAGCGTGGCCGAAAAGTGATGCCACCGCCATCGGGCAACGTAGCAGCTCCACGAAATATGACAGTGTCACCCGTATCAGTTGTGTCCGAATGCGGCAAAGACCGCCTGTTTCCACAGTCTATGCTGTCCTTATTACCGCTGCCACTAGCACTTAATGAGTTACTGCTGCTATCATTATCCTGACTGGCACTGTCCTCCTGAGAAAGTTTACCATCAGTATGAAAGTCACCCTGAGAAGTTTTCATAGTCACATTCGAAATGTCCTCCTGGCTTCGATCAATATCGTCAAGGGAACCCAAGTCCTCGTAACGACCGCGTGTAAAGCTGTCTTCTGTCACCTCGCTACTCAGACATGCTGCTGGCTTCTGCCGACCTCCGATCATCTGTGCAATTAAACCTCGTGTTTCCTGGAAGGGAAATCAAAATAGAATTTCCAACAAAAAT
This sequence comes from Rugalucina vietnamica, assembly GCA_964017185.1. Classification (NCBI taxonomy): domain Eukaryota; kingdom Metazoa; phylum Mollusca; class Bivalvia; order Lucinida; family Lucinidae; genus Rugalucina; species Rugalucina vietnamica. The sequence continues at coordinate 30,223,685 of OZ024885.1, read as the reverse complement.
CAGAAAATACCTTGGCTCATGGATAAAGTTAACAGTATATTGCCTATTCCACTCCGATGCCTGCCTCATGCAAGTTACCTTTTTTTCAATTCTACAGTTCAACAAAATCGATGGTTTTCACGAACATCTTTACTCAAAATCTATGTAAGAAACTATTGCCCAGTTTAAGAGTATCGATGTGAAGTTTACAGGGGTCTAAAAAGAAAGACCATATTTCTAGTACGACACATGACATCATACCTCAGCATGCAAAGCACTATCCCTATAGACCGAGTTCATGTGACCATTAGGTAGCTGCCCATTTCTCATGCCATTTTTCGTCAGAGGGAAGAATCCATTCAGTTTTGCTCCATTCGGAGTGAGAATGACATTTCCCCCACCTCCTCCCTACAAAAGAAAACGGAATCATTTTCAAACCAGTTCAACTATTTTAAAATAGTAGTTAAAATATAGTTTGTGTGCATTATCTTAATCAGCCATGCTGTAACCGGAAACACCCCAAACCACTTCAAAACCACCCCAAACCTCATCTTAAACACATCCAACTACATGAAATACACTTACTGTATCCCAAACTAGGTCTTTAAAGGATTCAGAACCCTAAAAACCCAAATTAGTCTCATATGGGGCCAAAAGTGGTGTAATTTTTGGGCATTTGGAGTTTCTTTGACGTGGTTTATGGTGTTTTGGGAGTGGTTTGGGGTTAATTATGATAAGGTTTAGGTGTTGCAATTGCTAAAATATCTGGTTTGTGATATTATAAAAGTGTTTTGAGATGGTTTGAATGTGTTCTGGGGTGGTTTGGTGCGTTTCCACGGTCCCTGCTGTTAACTGTGCAGTTAAGGTTCACTGTGTAAAGTAAAACTTCTCCTGTGAGGCAGTTACGGCTTTAACAATTATCAAATTAACATCCAAACTTTCCAGGTGTCTGATTAGACATTTTATGGTGACTTTATTGTACTCACCTTTGAATCCGAATTCTCATTCTCTGGGAGATGGTCCAACATAGGAGCGTAAGTTTCCAGTTCATACATTCCTAGAGCCTGTTGATGTTCTCTTACTGGTACAGCGTGTCCATTTCCTGGGATATGGCCATTACCATTACACCGTACCGGCTGAGTCTGGGGGGCAGGGTTTTGATTGGTTGGGAAGTACCTGAAATAGAAAAAAATATGACAGGGGATTCCAAGTCTGGAGTCAGAATATTGATAAATTTGTTGAAAATACATAGAATGGAAAAATATAAAATTCTAATGGTCACTTTTTTAAGAATGAAAAAAAAAAAATTTGTTTCTTGCCTATTTGCTTTTTTCCTGGTCACAGTTATAGCTCCAAGACTCAGAGTTGTTCATTTTCTCTTTTAAGATTCATGCATTCACAAACAAGTTTATAAAAACCAGAGGACCAATGGTCATGTAAACGCTCACCTGAGATCTGCTGCATATACCAATAAACATGTTTGAATATTATGGTATTTAACTCCAGTGCAGGGGCAGATGAAGCCCTTGGGCCATTTTCTTTCTTCAGACAATATTCTGTCCATTTGCCAATTTCCTGCTGGTTTTTCCCTTCAAATGACATTTTAACAGTTTTCCCAATTCAAATGCATAGGCAACCCATGTTGACCTTGCCATAAACTTGGTCAAGGTCATCACAGGGTCTTGATCTATATATACATTGGAGTACTATAGCCATCGATGCTTCACGCCAAGTTTCCTTGAAATCAGTTTATTGGTTTCAGAGAAGAAGAATTTTGATGGGTTTTTACCATATATGGGCATGGCGACCATCTTTGTCATGTGACCTAGATTATTTATATACACATTGATTCCCCAATTTTATAGATGCATCACATAAAATTTGGCTTTGATTGGCCAAGCGGTTTCAGAGGAGAAGACGTTTGAATATTATGGAAATATACATGTATATTGCCCCGGGGTGAAGGCACATGAGCCCCTGGGGTCCAATTTTTTCAGAATCATTAATATTCAGTCCTACTTCCCATTTCCTGCAAGACTTTCACTTTAAATGACATTTTAAAAGTTTTCCCCATTCAAATGCGTTGGCGACCTATGTTGACCTTGCCGTAAAATAGGTCAAGGTCATCACAGGGTCATGATTTATATATACATTGTAGTGCTTGAGCCATCGATGCTTCATGTTTCGCTGAAATCGGTCAACCGGTTCTGGAGAAGAAGATTTTTGAAGGGTTTTTACCATATATGGGCATGGCGGCCATCTTGGTCATGTGACCTGGATTATTTATACACACATTGGTTCCCCCTTCCCATAAATGCTTCATGTAAAATTTGGCTTTGATTGGCCAAGCGGTTTCAGAGAAGATGTTTGAATATTATGATGATATACATGTATATTGCCCCGGGGTGGGGGCGGATGAGCCCCTGGTGCCCAATTTTTTTCAGAATCATTAATATTCAGTCCTACTGCTCATTTTCTGCAAGATTTTTCCTTTAAATGACAATTTAACAATTTATCCCATTCAAATGCAAAGGCGACCTATGATGTTGACCTTGCCGTAAAATAGGTCAAGGTCACCGCAAGGTCATGATTTATATATACATTGTAGTACTTGAGTCATCGATGCTTCATGCCAAGTTTGGTTGAAATCGGTCCAGTGGTTCCGGAGAAGAAGATTTTGAAGGGTTTTTACCATATATGGGCATGGCGGCCATCTTGGTCATGTAACCTGGATTATTTATATACACATTGGTTCCCCCTTCCCATAGATGCTTCATGTAAAATTTGGCTTTGATTGGCCAAGCTGTTTCAGAGAAGAAGATCTTTGAAAATGGTGGACGACGGACGGACGGACGACGGAAGGACGACGGACGGACGACGGAGCATGGGTATACTATAAGCTCACCTTGTGAGCCTGACGGCTCAGGTGAGCTAAAAAACCTTTGCAAACTAAACACTACTTGAAGCTATGTTATCCATGCATAACAAACACGCCTGTAGATCAACTTCTAGTACAACTTACTTGTTTCTGAGCAGGATAATTATGATACACACGATGATACAGAAAACACCAATGGAGATACCGATCAGAATACCCAGGGTCTGATCCTGTGATGGACCACCATCTGTGTTCTTATCTGCAAGAAAGGTATATACTCATTCATTATGATATGCAATATACAGTAATTTTTTAAGTTATAAAAAATGAAAATTTTCGGTAGAAAAAATTTGATATTTTTCACACGTTAGAAACGCCTCCCTAACGAGTACCCACAATCTATGTTTTGGAACAAAAATAAGAAAAATAGGTATACCCCTGCATACCCCAGTTTTGCTATATATATAAAAGTGGGGTTTGTGGGGGTAAACATTTCACGGGCATGTTTTCCTAATGGATGCCTCATGCAGCCAATCTCTTGATCCACTAAATCAACTGAGCCGCATCGTGAGAAAACCGGATTTTTGCCTAGGCGAAAACAAAGGCGCAGATCAGCTTCGCGGTAACCGCGAAGCTGATCAGCGCCTTTGTTTTCGCTACTCGGATAGTACAATTTCTCTTCTTCTTAAATCCGAAATTTCAAGCTTCTAGCTCTTTTCTGAGCTTGTACAGGCCGGTTTATGTCAGACCTGGTCGGAAACCCCGAAGACCGGTTTTCTCGCGTCGCGGCTCAACTCATCTGTAGCCATACAGAATAGTTTGTGCAAGACCTGGACCTAGACTGAAATAGACATAAAACGTGGTATGCGTTAGACCTGGTCTGAAAACTCAAACCCATAACTTTGCCAAGATGTGGCTTATTCTGTCAAATTTTAACCTTTTTAGCATTTTATTATGAAAAATTATACAATTTCATACTACACAAGCTGCTCAATCAGAACCAAAGAAGCTATCGTTACATCATTATATACCTGTTCTGTCTGTGTATGGTACTCCCGGTGTAAGGGTGATAGGCTGTGTGGGTTTACCAAGTCCTGTCTGAGTGCTGGCATAAACTTTAAAGAAGTAAGTCTTCCCAGCCAAGTCAGGGATGGAGATAACCGCAGAGTTTACAGAACCTAAAACATTACACTTACTTAGTGAACATTACAAACAGCGTATAGAGAATGATTCAAACTAGACAAGAACTACAGTGATCAAAATTAGCACTAGCCAAAATTAGCACTAAGGGCTGTCGGGCTAGTAGTTTTTCTCAGTTAAACCCATTACCTTTAGAGGTCAGGCTATTGGAAAATTTGGGCAAATGATTAAAGAAATAAGGGTTCGGGCTAGTGAGGAAATCCTAATTTCTACCACTAGAACTACTCTTAAAAGATACACAGCAAATGGAAGATCAATAATAGTTGTGCCATTGTCAGCTAATAGGTATACATAGGTATACAAACAGAGCTGTATGATATGCTTGTTGTTTGTCAGACAATTTGTCAAAGTTCAGGTCAATAAGGGTTTAAATATGTTTTAGATGTGCAACAACATACGTGTAGCATTCAATAAATGAGCCGCGACGCGAGAAAACCGGTCTTCGGGGTTTCCGACCAGGCCTGACACAAACCAACCTGTGCAGCCACAGAAGAAAGTTAGAATCTTGAAATTTTCGTTATATGTAAAGGAGGAATTGTACTATCCGAGTAGCGAAAACAAAGGCGCTGATCAGCTTCGCAGTTACTGCGAAGCTGATCTGCGCCTTTGTTTTCGCATAGCCAAAAATCCGGTTTTCTCACGATGCGGCTCAAATAGTCTCTCTATCTGTATGTGTATACGTTGAAATCCTCTTTTATTGTTGTTTGGTTAAGGTATCAGTCATAGAGATGTAGAATGTAATAATAAAATATATGACATGAGCCGCCACATGGGAAAACCAACAATCTGCATAGGCGAAAACAAAGGCGCAGATCAGCTTGCGGTAACCTCGAAGCTGATCAGCGCCTTTGTTTTCGCTACACAGATAGAACAATTCCTCCTCTCCTTAACTACAAAGTTTCAAGCTTCTAGCCTGCTTTTGTGCTTGTACAGGTCAATTTGTGTCAGACCTGGTCAGAAACCACATTGTTGGTTTTCCCACGAGGCGGCTCACATACATAATTTTTGGCCAGCATAGATCAGTAACATGACTATCAAACTGAGAATCAGATCTTACCATTTTTGATGACCTTGCTCCAGCTTTCATCCTCAATATCAGGTGTATCAGAATACTGTATGATGTATGATGTAATTTTCCCGTTGGGTGAGGCAGGGGCAGACCACTCGATACAAACAAAACCAGACTTGCTGGACGTAATCTTAATATCTTGGGGAGCAGAGGGTACTGAAAACAAAAGTTTGTGCCTCGCATTTTTTCACAGCCTTGTAAAATGGTAATTATATTAACTCACTTAAGCCTGGTGTCCCTTTTTGTGGGACTTAGGCAAACAGTATAGCCCCAGATGAGACGCCGCAGAACGCAGCGTCCCATCTGGGTCTATTCTCTTTGCTTACAGGAATTGCATCGAAAAATGGAATAAAAATTCAAAATCACTCCCGATGTCCCTCAAAACGAAAGTGGACTCGCCCAAATGATACTGATGGGAAAATCGATTGCGTCATATATGCGTTAATATCAGGTCATAAATCACTAATGTCAAATCAAGATGATCTTCAAGGAAATCATAAACAATGTTTTTCTATGACTCCAGAGAACTCATCTCCAAGATCATCATGTACATAAACTGTCAGCTGCACTATTAAATGAGCCTGTGCATGAGAAAACCAACAATTTGCATATGCGATAACAAAGACGCAGATCAGCTTCGCGGTAACCGCGAAGCTGATCAGCGCCTTTGTTTTCGCTACACGGATAGTACACTTCCTCTTCTTCTTAAATCCGAATTTTCAAGCTTCTAGCCTGCTTCTGTGACTGTACAGCCTGGTTTGTGTCAGACCTGGTCGGAACCCCAAATTGTTGATTTTCTCATGCACAGGCTCAAATTCCTCTACTAGGGCCACTTGACACAAGTACATGTTTGTCAGTGTTTTGTAGGTGTTTTCGGACATCAATATTTTGAAACAGAAAAGCACTTAGATCTGTGTTTGAAATTCTGTGGTTTGGTTTGATGCATCACACAAAGTAAATAGGGTTCATACTCTGTGGTGGTTCTTTTTGTTTAATGTTTTAAAGTTTTTGTGCTGTTGGCTCCTTATGTATGTTTTCATATTTTGGTTAACTTAAGGTAACTGAGTGGTCTCCTATTGGGAAAATAGCTGCTCATTCGGCTTCCGATATGTTTTCACAGTGTAGGTACCTGAATGAGCATGAAATCAATGATAGGCTTAAAAGTCATCTTCTGCTGCAACATTGTGTTGGAGCATGACACCAGAAGTCCCCAGTAATTTTGTATTACTGACCATTCCATGGTGGCACTTTTGCTGTGGTGTAATTGTTTTATATTTCGGTGATGAATGCCTGTGCTGTTGGCACCTTTAATGTAAGTTTTCATATATTTAGTTAAATCTGGTTACTGAGAGTCTGAGAGGCAACCTATAGGGAAATAGCTGACTCACTTGGCTTACTATATATGTTCGCTTTGTATTAGTACCTCATTGTCAATTGAGTATTTTCCTATCTCGGATTTTAGAGTGGGAGTTTCGTTCTGATTGCTACATTTCTTGATCATTGCTTACTTTTACCTTTTCATCAGGAATACATGTCCATGAAAAGTATACCTTTATTATAGAAAAACTGGGGTATACAGCTGATTACCTATTTTTGTTACTTCTTGACCAAAAACATAGATTGTGGGTATGCATTAGAGGCAGTTCTAATGTGTACACTCAATCAATGTTTTGAACACAAATATTGAAAATATCAAAAAAGTTTCCTATGAAATTTTCAATTTTTACAATGGAAAACAATCTCAGTATATTGCATTGGCAAGTTTTCAAAATGGACCATAAAAATACAATTCAAAGTTTATGGGGTTTTATTTCCAATCGTTTTCAAATTTTAATGCTCAACTTTTTTTCTGTATGCATTTCTATGGCATCCAACTGTAAAGCTCATTTAGAGTTGTTCATGAAAAAAGTTATTTCATGATAAATCCTGATGAAACAGAAAACTAACAGTTGCACAAGCCAAAACATGTTATGCTCAGTTGAGCAAAGATGTTAACTAACATGCTCAGTTAAGCAGAGCATGTAAAAGACTTCATACCTTCTTGAGACATCAAACTGTATAGAGTGGTCATTTGGTCTATGGCTAGATTGACAGAGAACACTGGGTTGATTTTCTCTGGGTCTCTGCCCTCATGGCAGCAAAGTCCCATCAAGGAATAAACAGGCTTTTTTTTTCCATACTCAACTTCGCAAGTATGAACTTTAAACTAGAAAAGCCAAAATAGTAGACTTTTTTATTTTCTTTTTTTTTTTCTTTTATCAAATTAATCATTTATCCTGCTAACAAAAAAATAACTGCTCTTTTAAAAACAAATTGTGAATTTTTAATATTGTTATTATCATTTATGAGCTGAAGTGAGCATGGCAGTAATGAAATGGTTAAAAGTTTTGCAGCACAAAATGTGTTGGAGCATGACAAAACACCAGAATTTGAGGATAAAAACACCTAACAAATGCTATTGCTCTACCATTTTAGTATTCCTATCTATGGCATTTAACTTTTTATGCCCATTCATGTGCATGAGAAACATTCTATAATCTTTATCATGCTCAATTCTCAAAATATTCTGCAAATAAAAATCTAACGGCTGTAAAATCCAAAACTTTAAGTGTAAGACGATAGTTTGCTAGATTCAAATCAATGAGTTTAAACTTAATGCTCAGTTGAGCAGAGCATGCAAAATACTCTGACAGTTAAGTTGAGCATGAAAAAATTGCCTACCTTCTTGAGACATCCACCTGTAAGGGGAGTTCAATGGCTAGATCAGCAGCGCATACTGCGTAGATTTTTTCTCAGTCTCAGCTCAAACGACTGACAGCATCCCACATGGCAGCCAGACATGGGGCGATTATTGGGGTATCAGTAATGATTAAATTACAATTACTCTGCTGTCAGTATGATTAAATTATGATTATGATTACCCAATTTTTCAAGAGTAATTGATTAAATTATGATTAATGTGAAAAAGTAATCAGATTACTTTTATGATTAATGATTACATTTTTTGTTGGTGCCAGTTGTTTTTTCTTGTTATATTTATTTTTTCTTTGATGAATGAGATCCAGACATGTCCTCTGGTACAACAGAAACCTAACAGATATAGCTGCCCTGACCATTACACAGACGTCCCATTGAATTTTTAATTAAATAATGAAGAGTTGAATTGTATTTTTGAAACTAGCAATGGTACATGGTGTAGACAGTAGCAATGGTACATGAAATATAGTTTTACCATAGACATCTCCCTCAAAAGATGTACATTCTAGACTAAAAAGTGTACATTCTGTTCAAACCTCCTGCACTGTGAAAATGATCAAAACTGTTCACCAGTCCCTGGGCCATTATAGCATTTAAAATGACTCCTTATTTATTTATAACAATTCTGTTTTTGCAACAATCACTTTTAAATACAAATTGCCTCAGTGTCAGTCCAGAAGTTGAGTAAATGAGAAACAATTTAGTGTTTGTGTAAATGAGAGATAATTGGCTGTTTGTAAAGTTTAAAGTTGACTGATTTACCCTTCAACTATTGGGCAGAAAACAATTGATCACAGTGATTGTATTGTCTCATTTCTCATCTGTCTATTAAAGCTTTGAAGAATTGTTGGGCTGCTAGATTCCTTTCTAGTCAGCTGTTAAATGACTGTGCAAACCACTTACATGTACAAAGTTACAGCCTTCATAGGAAAATGGTTTTGTCAAACCAGCCATGGTTTGTCAGGCTAGCTATTATTTGAGAAGTGCTTCATAATTATGTTGAATGCATGAAACAGGGATTCATTCATCTAAGTGTAAAGCAGCATCAATACAAACTAGTTTAAGTTTTTCTTAATGGCATTGATATTGTAACTCTTTTCTGTAATCATGAAAGTAATCACAAATAATCATGATTACTGGCCTTATAAAACATGATTATGATTGAATTATGATTAAAATTACTTTGAAATTTTGTGATTATTGATTATCCATGATTATTAAAAAATTTGTAATCAATTACTGATGATTAAATTACTGATTATGATTACCCCATGTCTGATGGCAGCACAACTGCAGGTACACCACAGGAAAATCTGTGAAAAAAAAAGCATGTTCTTACACTTTTTTTTTAATTTTCTAATGTTTACACAAAAATATTGATTGTGGGTACATGCTAGAACCACCTCAGAGGCCTTTGTACCAATAAAACTTGAATGTGGGTACACCCTAGAACCGCCTCAGTGAGTTTTGTTAGCCTCAGCGAGGCGGTTCTAACGAGTACCTACAAAACATGATTGTGGGTACACACTAGAGTATCCAAAATCTGTTTTGAAGCAAAAATACAAGGCTTTTTATTCCTGTTTCAATTAATTAGTGCAAGTCATTCTGAAATCATTGCTACATTATATAAAGAAAACGTGCTATGTAATACACATAGTTTTCCTACCTTGTAAAAATTGAAAACTTTTAGAAGATTTTTCTTCTAAGGTTTACTCCCAACATAGATTGTGGGTACACGCTAGAACCGTCTCGCAGAGCGGCAGAGGCGTTCCATATGAGCACCCATAAAACATGATTGTCCGTACACACATTCATGTTTTATGGGTACTAAGGCCTCTGCAAGGTGGTTCTTGTGTGTACTCACAATCTCTGTTTTGAGTAATCATTAGAAAAAGTATTTCAACATGCCGAGTCGGTTATAACGAGTACCCACAATCTATGTTTTGGAGCAAAAATACGAGGCCTCGGTCTTACTGGTACCCAAAAAGCATGAAGGATGGATGCACCTTATACATACAATACAATAGTTTTACTACCTTAAAAAAAAAATCAGGTTTTTCTTCTACATTTTTCTCATGATTACGCACAACATAGTGGCCTTAGTGGGTACAGGTTAGAACAGCCTTGCAGAGGCATTTCAAACGATTACCCATAAAGCATGAATGTGGGTGCACCCTAGAACTGTCTAGGTCAAGAGGTTCTAACTAGTACCCGCAAAAGATGATTGTGGGTACACACTAGAACCGTCTCGACAAGGCGTTTCTAATGAGTACTCACAATGAATCCTCCTGTAAACATAACTTTATAACAGGTACCTGAATCGCGGTGCTGTTTCTAATAAGTGTTGTCGCCATTGGTAGACCTGCCTGGTGTAGGTTCGAACTCCACATGGGGCACATGTGATATACAAGTCAAGAACTTCTTGCAGGTGTTCCAAGTGGTTTTCGCCCCACTCACTGATCAGCTGAAATAAATGTTGATAGGGACATTTAACTGAAAAAAAAAAAAATAATAATAATAAAATAAATAATAATAATAATAAAAAATAGACATGATTGTGGGTACACCCTAGAACCGCCACATTGAGGCGGTTCAAGCGAGTACCCATACAACATGATTGTGGGTGCACCCTATAACCGCCATGGTGAGGCAGTTCAAATAAGTGCCCATAAAACATGATTGTGGGTACGACCTAGGACTGCCACGGTAAGGCGGTTAAAACAAGTGCCCATAAAACATGATTGTGGGCACACCCTAGAACCACCACGATGAGGCGTTTCAAACAAGTGCCCATAAAACAGGATTGTGGGTATACCCTACAACCGCCAGGGTGAGGCGGTTCAAACAAGTGCCCATAAATCATGATTGTGGGTACACCCTAGAACTGCCACGGTGAGGTGGTTCAAACAAGTGCCCATAAAACGTGATTGTTGGTACACCCTAAGACTGCCACAGTGAGGAGGTTCAAACAAGTACCCATAAAACACGATTGTGGGTCTACCCTAGGTCCGCCACAGTGCGGGCGGTTCAAATGAGTGCCCATAAAACATGATTGAGGGTACACCCTAGAACTGTCATTTAGTGGATTTACAATCAGAATCTACAGAACTATGTTTTCTATGGTAATGTACAGACAGTCAATTTTCATAGCGGCACTTTACAGAGACAGATTACCAGTACTCAGTGCACATTTGCTGCCCACTCGGCACTGGACAGACGAAATGCTCTTTCTGAATTTAATTGCTTACTTAAGTCTCTTCTGGAATCAGAGGCTATAATATAGATATGACCATTTCCCCATGAAAAAAATATTATGTGAGTATCGATAGCGGGTCTGTTGTGTCTCAAGAACTGAGGATGTGTATGTGTGGGTGCGGTTTAACATCCCAATTAACAATTTTTCTGTCATGCCAGGACATAGGCATCCTTTACTGGGTAGTAGCCAGTACTTCAGGCCATTCAGTGTGTAAATGTGGCTTGCTTTCAAAATGACACCCCATCTGGGGCCGAGGCAGTTCTAGCAAGTACCCACAAAACATGACTGTTTGTGCTGCAGCTGCCTCAGAGAGGCATTTCTAGCGAGTACTCACAAAACATGATTGTGGCTACACCCTAGAACCACCCCATCAGGGGCCCAGGCGGTTCTAGCAAGTACTCACAAAGCATGGATGTTTGTGCTGCAACTGCCTCAGAGAGGCATTTCTAACGAGTACCCACAAAATATGATTGTGGCTACACGGAGTCGGTTCAGAGAAGTGCCCAAAAACCATGACTAACATGACTCGCTGAGGTGGTTCTAACATTGAGTAGCCACAATCTATATTTTGAAGCAAAGCATGAGGCTTATTATTCGGTACATAGATTGTAGATACACGATAGAGCTGCCTTTGACCCTAGAACCATCAAACCGAGGCGGTTCTAGCGAGTACCCACAAAACGTAAATGTTTGTGCTCACTAGAACCGTGGAGTAGTACCCTTAATCTATCATTTGAACCAAAAGAACCAAACGGTAGAGCCGCCCCACTGAGGCGGTTCTAGCGAGTACCCACAAAACATGACTGTTTGTGCTCACCAGAACTGCCACAGCTAACGCAGAGTACCCACAATCTACAAATTTGTAGAAATTGAAGATTTTCAGATTTTTCAGCTTTAACATGGCTGCTTTGTAATATAGATGTTTAATCAAAACGTAGTTTGTGGGTACACGGTGGAACTGCCTCAGCGAGGCATTTCTAACGACTACCCACAAAACATGATTGTGGCTACACCCACAGAACCGGGTACACCATATAACTGCCTAAACGGTCCAAAATTTTCGGTAGATTTTTCTTCTATATTTTTCTAAATGTTTACTCGGTGAGGCGATTCCAACGTCTATGCAAATTAAAAACGTGATTGTGGGTACACCGTAGAAACGCCTCTGTGTCAAGACTACAACCTATGTTTTGCAGCAAAAATACGAGGCACATGCGTTTCTTACATGTACGCATAAGACCTGATTGTGAGTACACCTTAGAACTGGCTCACCGAGGTTGTGAAAATGGAAAATTTATTTATATATATATTCCCGATATTTACTCTTAACATAGATTTTGCTTGGGTACACTCTAGAACTGCGTTTCTAATGAGCATGCATAAAACATGATTGTTGGTACACCCTAGAAACGCCTCGGTGAGGCGGGCATAACGACAACTCACAAGTAGCCACAATCAATGTTTAGAAGCAAAAGTATGAAACTTACAGTGTCTACTGGAAACAAAGATTGTGGGTACAGGCAAGAGTACCCGTAAAAGATGGTTGTGGGTACACCCTAGAGCCGTCTCTACTGTCTATGGTGTAAAAATTGAAAATTTCCAATTTTTCTTCACTATTTTCCTTACTCAAAACATAACTCAAAACAAGTACCCACAAACCATAAATGTGGGTACACATTAGAACCACCTTTGCAAGCAACTGTAGGTAGAAGTCCCAATCTCTGTGTCGAAGCAAAAATATGAGGCTTATCATTGATGAAAAGGTACAAGTGAGCATCATCTGAAATCTTTTCAAAACCTAGATTGTGGGTACACGCAAGAACCGTTACTAGAGTAACCCATAAATTATGGTAGTGCACACATTAGTACCTTGGTGGCTACCCACAATCTATGTTTTATTAAAAGCAAAAATGAGAGGCTTGAAAAAACTATCCACCATTTTGATATAAATTGTACGAGTCACTGTCTTGTGAAATCACTGCCTCGGTGACTGAGGCAGTTCTAATGAGCAACCACAATGTATGTTTAGTTTGTTTTTTTTTTGCCAGAAAAGTATGAAGGAAGAAATGTAAATCCCAGTTTAAGTAGACAAATGTTTGGTTAATGTCCCATTCAAGAATTTTTCACTTCGCGTCTTGACAGAGCCAAAACTTCCAGGATGTTTCATTGGTTCTGTGTGTCACTGGTAGTAAGAATGTGGTCTGTTTGTTTGGCATATTCCATGATAAATAGAAAAAAAAACACAAAAACATCGAACCCTGGACCTCCCACTCTGGAGTATACTGCACTCTACCACAAGGCAAAAACACTACCTAGAAGGACAGGTGGAGAGCTGTTTGGCCAGATGCGCTTGGCTGTTGTCAGTGCCATGTAAAGGCAGATTCTGAATTTATGTGGATACCCCACCCACGGTCGATTGATGTGTATCGTCAAGTTTGTCTACCAAAATTTCGACGAGATTCCACTGAACTGCAAAGAAGTCTCTCTGAGCACAGTAACCTATTCAGCATCAAAGTGACTGGCGAGCAGAAAAGCTTAAATATCGCACATACAGCGTTTAAAACTAGGGATTTATTTACCGTTTGATTATTCTCTTTACCTTATCCCGCCATTTGTCTCTGTTTCCGGTTCCGGTCCGGGTCGCTTCGACGCCCAACTTGAAACGGCCTTTGAGTGGCACTCCCCGTGAGTGGGGGCAGTAAGAAGAGCCAAGCGTTTTGTGGCGTTGTTTTTAAAAGTAAAGCATCATAGGATGGCCTCGGGATGGGAGGGCATGTAGGATCCCAATGAAAGAAATCAGGAAGCGCGAACATGGAACGACTACTTGGAGTTAACAAAGCTTACAAAGATGCCATAAATATACATTGAGAACAACAAGGGACCTGGCACGACACCCTACGGGACACCGCCGGACTCCCCCAGCTGGAAGTGAGTGTGTGCACACGACGACAATGCTATGCAGAGCCATGGTGAGCGCTGGCGAAGAACTGGCCACTCGAAGTGCATTCTCTATGTTACAGCAAACAAAGCCAGCAGCAAAGAGGCTTACTCGAGTGTTAGCGTTAACTCTACCAACTCTTAAAGCTGTTGCACAAGAAAAATAGAAACAAGACATGCCATTTACAAATAATCAGGCAAATCTTAGATGATTTGTACTTTTTAGTATATACGTCCCCTTAATCAGCTAAGGTCATATGGAGGCATAGCCCAGGATTAAGTTTGATCCACGGATGCTTACCCGTAGTGTGTGAATCCCAGGCAACAATTTTTAGTCATATCAGAGCCGAGCCACGACTTCGTGGGTATAAATAGATAATATGGAAAGTAATTTGTTATGATTAATGTGCGAATGACATTTGAAGCCCAACCATTAAAGCAATGACCAGACACAGGCGCAATCAGAACCAAAGATCCACCCTCAAAACAGAAGGACAAAGCCAAATTGACAATTATGTACTAAAACGAAGAACATATATCGTCCTTTGAACCGCCACACCTAGGTGTACCCACCATCATGTTTTATGGGTTCTCGTCAGAAACGCCTTTGCGAGGCATATCTAGTGTTTACCCACAATCTATCTATCGAGTTAACATTTATATAAATAGAAAAATGTAGAAGAAAAATCTGAAATTTTTCAAATTTTATACTTTTTTTCTTTCTCTTGCGTTTCAATTGATGCTTTACCTCCCAGTCAACAGCCATGTTCATGTCGGGACGCTGCCTCAGTTTAATGGGAGGTACTCACGGTTCTATGGTTTACATTTATTTATTTATTTATTTATTTATTTATTTATTTATTTGAGCCGCGAGAAAACCAGCATTTTGCGTATGCAAAAACAAAGGCGCAGATCAGCTTCTGAGTAACTGCGAAGCTGATCAGCGCCTTTGTTTTCGCCACACGGATAGTACAATTCCTCTTCTTTCTAAATCTAAAATTTCTGGACTTAAGCCATCTTCTATGCATGTACAGCTCGGTTTGTGTCAGACCTGTTCGGAAACCACAGTGATGGTTTTCTGTTGCTGCTCATTTATTAATGAATAGATAAATAAACAAATAAAAATAAAATAATTCGCCCATGAAACATGATAGTGGGTACACCCTAGAACCGGTTCTAACGAGTACCCACGATACATGATTTATTTATTTATTTATTTATTTATTTATTTATTTATTTATTTACTTATAATTTCAACATATTAAGTAAATGAGCAACATAAGTAAATGAGAAAACCGGTTTTTTGCCTGTGCGAAGACAAAGGTGCAGATCAGGTGTGCAGTAACCGCACAGCTGAGCAGCGCCTTTGTTTTAGCTACACGGATAGTACATTTCCTCTAACTTCTAAATCGAAAATCAAGTTCCAGTCTCTATATAGCCATCTTCCGTGTGTGTACAGCTCGTTTTGTGTCGGACCTGTTCGAAAGCCACATTATTGTTTTTCTCATTTTGTGACTAAAATATTTAGCTAATGTCCCTTTGAACACTTTTTTTTCCATTTCATATCTTGTGGGAACACGCTAATAGCACTCGCAGAGGCGCTTCTGACAAGTACACATATAACACATGGTTGTGGGTACACACGTTTTCTCCCCAACTACTAAATGGCCCGTCTCATATGAGCTGACATAATCTTGAAAGGGACTTTAAGTGAAGAAGAAGAAGAAGAAGAAGAAGAAGAAGAAGAAAACATGATTGCGGTTACACCCAACTAGAACCGTCACGGTGAGGCGGTTCGAACGAGTGCCGATAAAACAAGATTGTGGGTACACCATAAACCACCTCAAACTGGCGGTTCTAACGAGTATCCCCAAAACATGACCGTGGGTACACACTCGCACCGCCTCGCCGAGGCGGTACTAAGTAGTACCCACACAAACATGATTGCGTGCAGACACTAGAGCCGCCTAGCAGTTGCGGTTCTAACGAGTACCCACAGGCTAAGTTTCGAATAAAAACGCATACCTCTGTTTAACCCAGTTAAAAAGTATATGAATAGCTGGCTGATAATGTTAAATATTTTTGAAACTTGAAACTTTTCAGAAGATTTTCCAATGTGTACTCAGTCAAAACATAGACTGTGGGTACATGCTAGAATCGCAACCAGTATCCATAAAACATGATTGTGGGTACACCCTAAAACTGCCAAGGTGAGGCGGTTCAAATGAGTGTCCATACAACGTGATAGTGGGCACACCCTATAACCGCCCCACAGAGGCGTTTCTAACCAGAACCCTTAAAATATGTTTTTTGGGCACACCCAGTGAGGAGGCAGTTCAAACGCGCGCCCATAAAAGACGGATTGTGGGTAAATCCCCAGAAACACCTCGGACAAGCAGTTTTAACGAGTACCCACACGCTATGCTTTGAAACAAAAATACGAAAACAATGCATGCCTTGTAAAGCCCAATTCAAATATATAGATGCTTGCTTTACGTTTGTTCACGAGAAAAGTTTTTGTGGGCGCACCCTAGAACCGCCACGGTGAGGCGGTCCTAACGAGTGCCCAAAAAGCATGCTTGTGGGTACACCCTAGAACCACCTCGCTCAGGCGGCTCTAACGAGTATCCGCAAAATATGACTGTGGGTACACACTTGAACCGCCTCGGCGAGGCTGTTCTAAGGAGTACCCACGAAACACGATTGCGTGTAGACACTAGAGCCGCCTAACGAGTACCAACAAGCTAAGTTTTGAAGCAAAAAATGCATACCCCTGTTTAATAT
The DNA here is from genome assembly GCA_964017185.1 of Rugalucina vietnamica. NCBI lineage: Eukaryota > Metazoa > Mollusca > Bivalvia > Lucinida > Lucinidae > Rugalucina > Rugalucina vietnamica. The sequence continues at coordinate 30,206,825 of OZ024885.1, read as the reverse complement.
TTGGCTTATGTTTAATGTTGTAAAAATTGGAAATTTTCAGACGATTTTAATTGTATGTTTTTCTAATGTGTACTCAGCCAAAACATAGGCTGTGAGTACATGCTAGAACCGCCACGCAGAAACCCATTAAACATGATTGTGGGTACAACCTAAACTTTGACTGCCACGTTGAGGCGGTTCAAACGAGTGTCCATTAAACATCATTGTGGGTACACCCTAGAAGAAGAACTGCCACGGTGAGACAGTTGTAACGAGTTACCACATGCTATGCACGAAAACAATGCGTTCTTAGATATTTGCTTTACGTTTGTGCATTAAATACATTTTTGTGGGCACACCCTAGAACCGCCACGGTGAGACGGTTCTAACGAGTACCGACTCGGCGAGGCGGTTCATAGGAGTTCTCACAATGAATACCCCTGCAAAACCCAGTTTAAGTATATAAATGTTTGGCTAATGTTCTACGTTGTAAAAATGGAAAAATATCAGTAGATTTTTATTTTATATTTTTGTAATATAAATTACTGAAACCATAGGTTGTGGGTACATGCTAGAACCATCTCGTAGAGGCGTTTCCGTAAAACATGACTGTGGGTACACCCTAGAAGCGTCTCTACGAAGCCGTTTAGACGAGTAACAATGTAACAAAATTGTGGGTATTCCCTAGAATTGCCTGTGTGAGTGCCGACAAAACATGATTGTGGGTACACATTAGGAACCGTCTATGTTTTAGAAGCAAAAATGCGAAATGTGCATACATACTCCTGTAACCCCCAAGTTAAGCATATAAATCTAATATCCCGTTCAACACTTTTTCATTTCGTGTCTTGACAGAGCCGAGTACACACAAAACAATTGTGTTTACTCAAAACATAGATTGTGGGTACCCGCAGAGTCATTAAGAAAGCAAGCACGCACGCACCCACCCATACACAAAATTTGGTGAAAGAAACTGAAATTGCCACAGTAGAAGGTTGAGCAGGAATGCTTGGAAGAATAAGGACAGAGAGAAGAAAACAATTAGGACAAGACTATCAAACTCCTACTTGCATATGTATCGTAGTGCCCGAGTACATCTAGCAGTCGCAAAAACGCATTGGTCAGGTACAATCCACAAGTAGCTACATTTTTTTTTCTATTCTTTTCAATGTAGTCCCCGTAGAACTCGAAATTTAAAAGTCCCTTGGCACAAGAACTAAAACACTCTAAGTATACACATTAACGCGGTCTCTAATGACTCTTGTTGGTACAATTTGATGGAAATTAGTACGCCGACCCGAGCACACATTTTCTTTGCGAGGGACTGGACTACTTTGACCGTCTACGATTTTAGATGTAGAAAAAACTAATATTCACTTTGATAATCATACAGTTTCTTAAGCACCATCTCTAATATATTTCACAGATGGATAAATAAGTATGCTTTATAAGAATTCTCGTTTTGCTCATAGATTATAAAAGGCCTGACGTCACTAGCTAAAAATAGGTGGTATTATCATTGTAGGCGTGTCCTTGGTGAATAAGAAGCTACTATCAGCAACTGATATCTTGTTCTATTGTTCTGTTTTATGACAGTAACATCCTGTGTACGTGACAAAATTAACATATACTCTGTAACCCCTAAAGAAAAATAGAAAGAGGCACAACCACAGCTTAAATGATATGCATTTTAGTATTTACGTACCACTAAACATATAAGGTCATATGGAGACCAGGATCAAACCAAACAATCATGTACTAAAACAAAGTAACATAAGCTGAGTGAGCAGCTATTTTCCAAAAGATATCCACTCAATTACCCGAACTAAATAACTGAGCAGCGACGCGAGAAACCCGGTCTCAGGGCTTCCGACCAGGTCTGACACAAACCAGCCTGTGTAGTCACAGAAGAAGGCTAGAAGCTTTAATTTTGGATTTAAAAAGACGACAGATTGAATAATCTGTCTAACAAAAACAAAGACGCTGATCAGCTGTGCAGTTACTGATCTGTGCCTTTGTTGTCGCATAGGCATAAATCCGTTTTCGCATGACGCGGCTCATATATGAAAATGTACATCGTTCCAAGGCGATACTTCTGTGGTGGTTCTTTTTGTTTTATGTCTTGGTGTTTAATTTTTTTTGTGCTGTTGGCGCCTTATGTATGTTTTCATATTTTTAATTAAGTTAAGGTAACTGAGTGGCCACCTATTGGGAAAATAGCTGCTCATTCGGCTTACGATATGTTTCATGGTATAAGTGCCTGATTGTTAGTTTGGTTTTTCCCACCTCGGTTTTTGGAGTGGGAATCTCTTTCTGATTGCGCCTTTTCCTGATCTTTGCCTACTTGTACCTTCCCATAGTTCGACATTAAGAAATAAAACAAATGTAATCACCGCACAAGTACCACCTTGGAACGGCCAGTAATATAATATTGACTGGAAGATAAAAGCGAACAACAGGGATCCCAACCTGGTCACCAGCTTCTGCTGTGACTCTGTCATACATGTATCTAAGAGAAAATAAGGAAACTATATTGGAAGATATACATATAATACACCGCCATTACAAAACACGCCCTTGCAGCACACACAGAGATATTCTTAAGCTGTAAAAATTGAAAATTTCAATGAAAAAAAAAGAAGAATTTTTTTTGGGGTATGCTTTAGAAACGCCTCGCCGATGCGGTTCTAACGAGTACCCACAATGTATGTTTTGGATCAAAAATAAGAAAAATAGGTATGCCCCCTGCAAACCCAAGTCCTACTACATAAAATGGGTTTTATACATTTCACGGACATGCTTTCCTGATGTTTCACATGTGCAACAGCAAACAGGGTGTGCAGCTCAGTATATAAAGGCTAAGTGAACAACATTTATAATATGTATTTGCATAACTTGGAAAATTTCAACCACAATAGATGTACTGCCATGAAACGGTCAGTCACAACTTACTTGGGGGCTTAAAAACGGTTTAACGCCATACGAAATGAGCAAAGATAGTTGTATAGAATGTCATGGTAGCGTCAGTGTAATCCAATATTTGGGCAGCATTTGCCACGCTAACGCTGTTAACCAAGACCGAGTGCACATTCTTACGACATTAACTGATAATTGTACCTTTTGTACCGAATAATGCTCAGAACAGTTTACGCTAGCCGTTGCCAGTGGATTTGGGCATGTACCATTGGTCATACAGAATTGGCTCCCCACGGGGTTAGAATGGTCTGGAACGCTTGATCCGTAATTTTAAATTCGCACATCTCCAGGACATGTTTAACCTGAGCAATTAACAAGTTCTTAGAGTAATACTGCTCCGAATCCATGAGTCGACACGATCACAGTCACAGAAGAAGGCTAGAGAAGGTAGAAATGTTGGATTTTACAAGAAGAGGCATTGTACTATCGTCCTTGAGAAACCTAAGACGCCAATCAGCCGCGCATTTATAGCACAGCTGATCTGCGTCTTTGTTTTCGCAAAGGCAAAATACGGTTTTCCCCTGACAGGACGCATATCAAGGCAAGGTGATATGTTAGTGTAAGACGGTCACTTTATCATAGTTTATGCCAACTCACTTACCTCAAATGGAACACATGTCTGTCTGTCTGTCTGTCTGTCTGTCTTTCTTGGGACGTAAACAGATGCACACACATGTACATGAAGCTTTAAAATTACAGTGTTCTTGGGTGGACAGTCTGTCAAACGGACGGACGGACGGACGGACGGACGGACGGACGGACGGACGGACGGACGGACGGACGGACGGACGGACGGACGGACGGACGGACGGTCGGACGGACGGACGGACGGACGGACGGACGGACGGACGGACGGACGGACGGACGGACGGACGGACGGACGGACGGACGGACGGACGGACGGACGGACGGACGGTCGGTCGGTCGGTCGGTCGGTCGGTCGGTCGGTCGGTCGGTCGGTCGGTCGGTCGGTCGGTCGGTCGGTCGGACGGTCGGTCGGTCGGTCGGTCGGTCGGTCGGTCGGTCGGTCGGTCGGACGGACGGACGGACGGACGGACGGACGGACGGACGGACGGACGGACGGACGGACGGACGGACGGACGGACGGACGAACAGACAGACAGACAGACAGACGGAAATAGAGATGAACAAATCAAAAATCAGGATGCAATCAGGACATTGGACTGCTAACAAAATGTTTTGGCGAATTAGACGATTTACGAGCTATCCCGTGTTCAAGCCCTATGAATTGACGAAGATAGACATATGTGCCGCGTCATGAGAAAACCAACAATCCGCATATGCGAAACAAAAAGCGCATATCAGCTTAGCAGTAACGTGGAAACCACATTGTTGGGTTTCTCATGGTGCACTATATCGCAGTTTATGTCCGTTTACTTTACATACACGAACGGAATAAGTAGCTAAATGTCGGGCTAAATGTACACTGTAACAACTAATTATCCGTCTGGCAATGAAAACTATGTCAATGCTGTAAGCTAGGTCAACGAAAACTAGGTCAATTAAACTAGACCAATACTGTAAAACACGGCTACCAACAGTTAAATGCGCAACCGCCGGTTATGCACCGGGGCCGGGGAATAGCGGGGCTTTTAACTTTTCAATTTTTAAACCCGGCTAAAAGCCCGGCACTGCCGGGCAAGAGTTTTGGTAGACCCCTGCTAAAAGTCCCGGCTCCCCAGGGGCTGACAATAACGTGGAACAACAGCTGGGAGTTGTTCTGATGAAACTGAAACATGGGAGAAGGGCCTCATTTTATGCATGTAAATGGTTATGCACCAGTCATTTGCATCCCCGGCTCCCCCGGGGCCGGGGAATAGCGGGGCTTTTAACTTTTCAATTTTTAAAGCCCGGCTAAAAGCCCGGCACTGCCGGGCAAGAATTTTGGTAAAACCCCTGCTAAAAGCCCCGGCTCCCCAGGGGCTGACAATAACGTGGAACAACAGCTGGGAGTTGTTCTGATGAAACCGAAACATGGGAGAAGGACATCAATTTATGCATGTGAATGTTTAGGTGCATTTGGAAATTAGATAAGTACCATAAAGATAATTAAATGTTAAAAATATCATTAAAATCTAATTTGAATTAATGTGACAGTGCATTGGCGGGAAATCATAACCCCGGCAAATCCTCGGCACTGCCGGGACACATCAGAGGTTAAAGCCTGGCACTTTTGCCCCGCTATGTCCCCGCTATCCCCGGCCCCGGGGGAGCCGGGGATACAAATGACTGGTGCATTAGGTGCATTTGGAAATTAAATAAGTACCATAAAGATAATTAAATGTTAGAAATATCATTAAAATCTAATTTATTAATGTGACAGTGTATTGGCGGGTAATCATAACCCCGGCAAATCCCCGGCAGTGCCGGGACACATCAGAGGTTAAAGCCAGGCACTTTAGCCCCGCTATGTCCCCGCTATCCCCGGCCCCGGGGGAGCCGGGGATACAAATGACTGGTGCATTAAGAATAGACATCCGATTCACGTCCTTCCGGTTTTGCGTGTGAGGTGCAACAAAATGTAAACAAAACATACACTACTCGATCGATCGATAATTATTTTGTAGTACAGAACGGTATCAAAGATCTAAGACTGCTATTTTGTCACTTAATTATCATTGTTAGACAGCACCAAAACTTGATGTTTTTTGGGGTTATTTGTTCCCTCCTTCGAAACATGTGTTTCAACGCGGTCAAGAACGGCAAAATACTACTAAAATTGGGCAATTTGCTGTTAAATATCATTTTTTTGTGATTGTTCCGCGACAAATTTGTAGTTATATATTAAATAAATTACAACTGATGTCTGCCACAGCATTCACTTTTCTTAGGGTTCAACATTTATTTTTCGAAGGGAAGAAAAAAATGGTTAAGCATTTAATCATTAAAATAAGAAGGATTTAATTATAGATAATCAACTGATTTTTTCTTCAAGTGCTGTGTTTTGGAAATCATCAGGATCTTTTACGAGCCGTAAGATCCAGACCAGTTTGTTACAACTGAGCAGGTGATCAGTGTCTTTGTCTTACTGTAACTGTACAAAAAGTAAAGTTCATTAAGAAAAGTTTTGTTGTGACACAGCTTTGTACTCTTGTGACACAATGACACTTCCTGTATTTGCTCTAAAAAAGGTACCTTTGTAAATCTACATGTGATCAGCCAGTGCAAATAAACTAGCAGGAACATGACCTTTTAGTACAAAATAAAGATTGAGATCAGCTGTGAGATCAGCTGTTTGACAACACAGTACGCTTACAAGTCAGCTGTTCACTTTCCACTATTGTTCCAATTGTTTGTATACGAAGACTTGAGTTAGCAAATCTCTGCAAAGGAGAGTAACAACAGAGCAGCTTATCAGTGTCTTCATTATGATGGTATGGAAAGTACAGCCACTAAAGATAGACTTTGCTTTGCCATGGCACATATGAACAGAACAAGTGTACTAAAGGTCAGGATGGTACAAAATTAACTCACACGCAAAACCGGAAGGACGTGAATCGGATTTCTTTTCTTAACCGCGGTTACGCATTTAACTGTTTGGTAGCCGTGTAAAATATGTCAATAAAAACTAGTTCAATACTGTAAACTATGTCAATGAAAACTAGGTCCGTTCTGTAAACTAGGTCAATGTTGTAAACCAGGTCATTGACAGCTAGTTCAATGAAAACAAGGTCAATGTTGTAAACTCTAGGTCAATGAAAAGTAGGTCAATGTTCAAAGAAAACTAGATCAGTGCTTTAAACTGGGTCAATGAAAGCTTGGTCAAAGCTATTAACTATGTCACGAGAAAAATATGTATTAAAGCGTTTATTCTTGTTGAAAGGTGTGTTATCGTGCCGCGTCACGAGAAAATATGCTTATTCACGTATTTAGGTGCATATTCACGCTGAAAAGTGTATATTCGTGGCGCGTCACGAGAAAAAATGCTTATTGACGTATTAAATGGCACATTCACGGTGTTTATATTTGGTGCAACACAAGAAAACATGCTTATTGACGTATTTAGGTGCATATTCATGCTGAAAAGTGTGTTTTCCAGGAGCGACACGAGAAAACATGCTTATTGAAGTGTATTAAATGGCACATTCACGGTGTTTTTTTTTTTTTTTTTTTTTTTTTTTTTTTTTTTTTTTTTTTTTTTTTTGCGCGCGTTTCGAGAAAACATGGTTATTGACGTATTTAAGCATTTATTCTTACTGAAAGGTCTGTTTTCGTGCAGCGTCACGAGAAAATATGCTTATTGACGTATTTAGGTGCATATTCATGCTGAAAAGTATATATTCGTGGCGCGTCACAAGAAAACATGCTTATTGACGTATTAAATGGCACATTCACGGTGTTTATATTTGGTGCAACACAAGAAAACATGATTATTGACGTATTTGGGTGCATATTCATGCTGAAAAGTGTGTTTTCCAGGAGCGACACAAGAAAACATGCTTATTGACGTATTGAATGGCATATTCACGTTTTTTTTTTTTTGTTTTTTTTGCGCGTTTCGAGAAAACATGTATTTAAGCGTTTATTCCTGCTGAAATGTGTGTTTTCGTGCCGCGTCACGAGAAAATATGCTTATTTACGTATTAAATGGCACATTCACGTTTTTTTTATTTTTTTTTTATTTTTTATTTTTTTGTTTTTTTGCGCGTCACGAGAAAACATGCTTATTGACGTATTAAATGGCACATTCACGGGGTTTATATTTGGCGCGTCACGAGAAAACATGATTATTGACGTATTTAGGTGCATATTCATGCTGAAAAGTGTGTTTTCAAGGAGCGACACGAGAAACCATGCTTATTGACGTATTAAATGGCACATTCACGTTTTTTTTTTTTTTTTTTTTTTTTTTTTTTTTTTTTTTTTTGCGCGCGTTTCGAGAAAACATGCTTATTGACGCATTTAAGCGTTTATTCCTGCTGAAATGTGTGTTTTCGTGCCGCGTCACGAGAAAATATGCTTAATGACGTATTAAATGGCACATTCACGTTTTTTTTTTTTTGTTTTTTTGTTTTTTGCGCGTCACGAGGAAACATGCTTATTGACGTATTTAAGCGTTTATTCTTGCTGAAATGTGTGTTTTAGTGCATTAATATGTGCCTTTGTACATCAAAAAGCATGTTTTCTCGTGACGCGCCACGATAACTCACATTTCAGCATTAATATGTGCCTTTGTACATCAAAAAGCATGTTTTCTCGTGACGCGCCACGATAACTCACATTTCAGCATTAATATGTGCCTTTGTATATCAAAAAGCATGTTTTCTCGTGACGCGCCACGATAACTCACATTTCAGCATTAATATGTGCCTTTGTACATCAAAAAGCATGTTTTCTTGTGACGCGCCACGAAAAACTCACATTTCAGCATTAATGTGTGCCTTTGTAACGTCAAAAAGCATGTTTTCTCGTGACGCGCCACGATAACTCACATTTCAGCATTAATATGTGCCTTTGTACATCAAAAAGCATGTTTTCTCGTGACGCGCCACGATAACTCACATTTCAGCATTAATATGTGCCTTTGTACGTCAAAAAGCATGTTTTCTCGTGACGCGCCACGATAACTCACATTTCAGCATTAATATGTGCCTTTGTACATCAAAAAGCATGTTTTCTCGTGACACGCCACGATAACTCACATTTCAGCATTAATATGTGCCTTTGTACATCAAAAAGCATGTTTTCTCGTGACGCGCCACGATAACTCACATTTCAGCATTAATATGTGCCTTTGTACGTCAAAAAGCATGTTTTCTCGTGACGCGCCACGATAACTCACATTTCAGCATTAATATGTGCCTTTGTACATCAAAAAGCATGTTTTCTCGTGACGCGCCACGATAACTCACATTTCAGCATTAATATGTGCCTTTGTACATCAAAAAGCATGTTTTCTCGTGACGCGCCACGATAACTCACATTTCAGCATTAATATGTGCCTTTGTACATCAAAAAGCATGTTTTCTCGTGACGCGCCACGATAACTCACATTTCAGCATTAATATGTGCCTTTGTACATCAAAAAGCATGTTTTCTCGTGACGCGCCACGAAAAACTCACATTTCAGCATTAATATGTGCCTTTGTACATCAAAAAGCATGTTTTCTCGTGACGCGCCACGATAACTCACATTTCAGCATTAATATGTGCCTTTGTACATCAAAAAGCATGTTTTCTCGTGACGCGCCACGATAACTCATATTTCAGCATTAATATGTGCCTTTGTACATCAAAAAGCATGTTTTCTCGTGACGCGCCACGAAAAACTCACATTTTAGCATTAATATGTGCCTTTGTACATAAAAAAGCATGTTTTCTCGTGACGCGCCACGATAACTCACATTTCAGCATTAATATGTGCCTTTGTACATCAAAAAGCATGTTTTCTCGTGACGCGCCACGAAAAACTCACATTTCAGCATTAATATGTACCTTTGTACATCAAAAAGCATGTTTTCTCGTGACGCGCCACGATAACTCACATTTCAGCATTAATATGTGCCTTTGTACATCAAAAAGCATGTTTTCTCGTGACGCGCCACGAAAAACTCACATTTCAGCATTAATATGTGCCTTTGTACATCAAAAAGCATGTTTTCTCGTGACGCGCCACGATAACTCACATTTCAGCATTAATATGTGCCTTTGTACATCAAAAAGCATGTTTTCTCGTGACGCGCCACGATAACTCATATTTCAGCATTAATATGTGCCTTTGTACATCAAAAAGCATGTTTTCTCGTGACGCGCCACGAAAAACTCACATTTTAGCATTAATATGTGCCTTTGTACATAAAAAAGCATGTTTTCTCGTGACGCGCCACGATAACTCACATTTCAGCATTAATATGTGCCTTTGTACATCAAAAAGCATGTTTTCTCGTGACGCGCCACGAAAAACTCACATTTCAGCATTAATATGTACCTTTGTACATCAAAAAGCATGTTTTCTCGTGACGCGCCACGATAACTCACATTTCAGCATTAATATGTGCCTTTGTACATCAAAAAGCATGTTTTCTCGTGACGCGCCACGATAACTCACATTTCAGCATTAATATGTGCCTTTGTACATCAAAAAGCATGTTTTCTTGTGACGCGCCACGAAAAACTCACATTTCAGCATTAATATGTGCCTTTGTACTTCAAAAAGCATGTTTTCTCGTGACTCGCCACGATAACTCACATTTCAGCATTAATATGTGCGTTTGTACATCAAAAAGCATGTTTTCTCGTGACGCGCCACGAATAACTCACATTTCAGCATTAATATGTGCGTTTGTACGTCAAAAAGCATGTTTTCTCGTGACGCGCCACGAAAACTCACATTTCAGCATTAATATGTGCGTTTGTACATCAAAAAGCATGTTTTCTCGTGACGCGCCACGATAACTCACATTTCAGCATTAATATGTGCGTTTGTACGTCAAAAAGCATGTTTTCTCGTGACGCGCCACGATAACTCACATTTTAGCATTAAAAACACAGTAAATGTGCCAATAAAGACGTCAATAAGCTTGTTTTCTCGTGAGCCACCACGAAAATACACTTTTCAGCATAAACAAACGCCTAAATACGTCAATAAGCATGTTTTCTCGTGACGCGGCACGAAAACACACTTTTCAGCATATATAAGCGCTTAAATACGTCAGTCAGCATGTTTTCTCGTGACGCGCACAATAAAACAGCGTATATGTGCCATTTCATACGTCAATATGCATGTTTTCTCTTGACGCGCCTGTAAAACACACTTTTCAATAATTGTGTCAATAAGCATGTTTTCTCGTGACGCACCTCGAAAATACACTTTTCAGCATGAATATGCGCCTTAATACGAAAATAAACATGTTTTCTCGTGACGCGCAAAAACAACACCGTGAATGTGCCATTTAAACACGTCAATTAGCTTTTTTTTCTCATGAACACTTTTCAGCATGAATATGCGCCTAAATAGGTCAATAAGCAAGTTTTCTCGTGACGCGGCATGAAAACACAATTTTCAGCATGAATATGCACCTAAATACGTCAATAAGCATAAGTTTAATCGCGACGCGCAAAAAAACACACAAAAACACCGTAAATGTGTCATTTAAACACGTCAATAAGCATGTTTTCTCATGACGCGCTACGAAATTACACATTTCAACATGTATTTTTTGCCTTTTTACGTCAAAAAGCATGTTTTCTTGTGACTCGGCACGAAAATTTTCTTTTCAGCATGAATATGCGCCTAAATATGTCAATAAGCATGTTTTCTCGTGACGCGCCAAAAAAAAAAAAAAAAAAAAAAACACCGTGAATGTTTTATCATGACGGCACGAAAACACACCTTTCAGCATGAGAACTAGCCTGACTACGTCAATAAGCATGTTTTCTCGTGACGCACCTCGAAAATACACTTTTCAGCATGAATATGCGGCTAAATATGTCAATAAGCATGTTTTCTCGTGACGCGCCTCGAAAACACATTTTTCAACATGAATATGCGCTTAATTGTGTCAATAAGCATGCTTTCTCGTGACGCACCTCGAAACATACTCTTCAGCATGAATATGCGCCTAATTGTGTCAATAAGCATGTTTTCTCGTGACAAGCTTCAAAACACACTTTTCAGCATGAATATGCGCACTATGTCAATAAGCATGTTTTCTCGTGACACGCCTCGAAATCGAAAACACACTTTACAACATGAACATGCACCTAAATACGTCAGTTAGCATGTTTTGCACGTGATGCGCCTCGAAAACACACTTCAGCATGATTATGCGCCTAATTGTGTCAATAAGCATGTTTTCTCGTGACGCGCCGCGAAAACACTCTTTTCAGCATGAATATGCGCCTAAATACGTCAATAAACTTGTTTTCTCGTGACGCGGCACGAAAACACTATTTTCAGCATGAATATGCGCCTTAATACGAAAATAAGCATGTTTTCTCGTGACGCGCAAAAACAACACCGTGAATGTGCCATTTAAACACGTCAATTAGCATTTTTTTCTCATGAACACTTTTCAGCATGAATATGCGCCTAAATACGTCAATAAGCAAGTGTTCTCGTGACGCCGCATGAAAACACAATTTTCAGCATGAATATGCTGAAAACACCTAAACACGTCAATAAGCATGTTTTCTCATGACGCGCCACGAAACCACACATTTCAACATATATTTTTGCCTTTTTACGTCAAAAAAAAAAAAAAAAAAAAAAAAAAACACCGTGAATGTGCCATTTAAACGGATCAATAAGCATGTTTACTCATGACGGCACGAAAACTGACCTTTCAGCATGAGAACCAGCCTAACTACGTCAACATGCACCTAAATACGTCAATTAGCATGTTTTGCACGTGATGCGCATCGAAAACACACTTCAGCATGATTATGCGCCTAATTGTGTCAATAAGCATGTTTTCTCGTGACGCGCCTCGAAAACACTTTTCAGCATGAATATGCGCCTTACTACGTCAATAAGCATGTTTTCTATGTTTTCTCGAGTCGCGCCTAGAAAACACACTTTTCAGCATGAATATGAGCCTAATTGTGTCAATAAGCATGTTTTCTCGTGACGCGGTACGAAAACGCACCTTTCAGCATGCAAATGCGCCTAACTACGTCAATAAGCATGTTTTCTCGTGATGCGCCTCGAAAACACACTTTCAGCAGGAATATGCGCCTTACTACGTCAATAAGCATGTTTTCTCGTGACAAACCAAAAAAAAATGTGAATGTGCCAATTAATACGTCAATAAGCATGTTTTCTCGTGACGAACACACTTTTCAGCATGAATATGCGCCTTACTACGTCAATAAGCATGTTTTCTCGTGACAAACCAAAACAAAAATGTGAATGTGCCAATTAATACGTCAATAAGCATGTTTTCTCGTGACGCGCCTTGAAAACACACTTTTCAGCATGAATATGCGCCTAACGACGTCAATAAGCATGTTTTCTCGAGACGCGCCTAGAAAACACACTTTTCAGCCTGAATATATGCCTAAATACGTCAATAAGCCTAATTTCTCGTGACGTGCCAACAAAAAAGCACTGTGAATGTGCCAATAAATACGTGAATCTGCACATTTCTCGTGTCGCGGCACGAAAACACACCTTTCAGCATGAATAAGCGCGTAACTACGTCAATAAGCATGTTTTCTCTCGACGCGATACGAAACACACCTTTCTGCATGAAAATGCACTTAAATACGCCAATTAGCATGTTTTCTCTTGACGCGCCTCGAAAATAATCTTTGTCCGCATGAATATGCGCCTAATTGTCAATAAGCATGTTTTCTCGTGACGCACCTCGAAAACACTTTTCAGCATGAATATGCAACTTAATACGTCAATAAGCATGTTTTCTCGTGACGCGCCTCGAAAACACACTTTTCAGCATGAACATGCACCTAAATACGCCAAATAGCATGTTTTCTCTTGACGCGCCTCAAAAACACCATTTTCAGCATGAATATTCGCCTAATTGTGTCAGTAAGCATGTTTCTCGTGACGCGCCTAAAGACACTTTTCAGCATGAATATGCACCTATATACGTCAATAAGCATGTTTTCTCATGACGCGCCTAGAAAATACCATTTTCAGCATGAACGTGCACCTAAATACGTCAATAAGCATGTTTTCTCGGCACGAGTATTCACTTTTCAGCATGATTACGTGCCTAAATGCGTCAATAAGCATGCTTTTGTGACTCGCCAAATAACAATATAAAACACCGTGAATGTACCATTTAATGCATAAATCAGCATGTCGAGACGCGCCTCGAAAACACACTTTTCAGCATGAATATGCACTTAAATACGTCAATAAGCCTGTTTTCACGTGACGTGGCACAAAAAGCACACCTTTCGGCATGACTATGCGCCTAACTACGTCAATAAGCATGTTTTATCGTGACGCGGTACGAAAACACACTTTTCAGCATAAATATGAGACCTAAATACGTCAATTAGCATGTTTTCTCGTGACGCGCCAAAAACACACCATTAATGTGCCATTTTTAAAAGTACGTCAATAAGCATGTTTTCAGACATCAACTACAGCATGTAATCAGACATCAACTAGAGCATGTAATTAGACATCAACTAGAGCATGTCATCAGACATCAACAAAAGCATGTAATCAGAAATCAACAAGAGCATGTAATTAGACATCAACTAGAGCATGTCATCAGACATCAACAAGAGCAAGTAATCCGACATCAACAAGAGCATGTAATCAGACATCAACTAGAGCATGTAATCAGACATCAACTAGAGTATGTCATCAGACAACAACTACAGCATGTCATCAGACATCAACTACAGCATGTAATCAGACATCAACTAGACCATGTAATCAGATATCAACAAGAGCATGTAATTAAACATCAACTAGAGCATGTCATCGGACATCAACAAGAGCTAGTAATACATACTCACACTGTCACACATCAACTAGACCATGTAATCACACATCAACAAGAGTATGTCATCAGACATCAACTATAGCATGTAATGAGACATCAACTAGAGCATGTAATCAGACATTAACTAGAGCATGTAATCAGACACCAACTAGAGCATGTAATCGGACATCAACTAGAGCATATAATCAACTAGAGGATGTAATCGGACATCCACAAGAGCAAGTAATCAGACATCAACTAGAGCATGTCATCAGACATTAACTAGAGCATGTAATCAGACATCAACTAGAGCATGTAATCAGACATCAACTAGAGCATGTAATCAACTAGAGCATGTAATCAGACATCCACAAGAGCAAGTAATCAGACATCAACTAGAGCATGTAATCAGACATCAACTAGAGCATGTAATCAGACATCAACTAGAGCATATAATCAGACATCAACTAGAGCATGTAATCAACTAGAGCATGTAATCAGACATCAACGAGAGCAAGTAATCAGACATCAACTAGAGCATGTCATCGGACATCAACTACAGCATGTCATCAGCCATCAACTAGAGCATGTAATCAGACATCAACTAGAGCATGTAATCAGACATCAACTAAAGCATGTAATCAGACATCAACTAGAGCATGTAATCAACTAGAGCATGTAATCAGACATCAACGAGAGCAAGTAATCAGACATCAACTAGAGCATGTTATCAGACATCAACTACAGCATGTCATCAGACATCAACTACAGCATGTCATCAGACGTCAACTACAGCATGTAATCAGACATCAACTAGAGCAAGTAATCAGACATCAACTAGAGCAAATAATAAGACATCAACAAGAGCATGTAATCAGACATCAACAAGATCAACTAGAGCATGTAATCAGACATCAACTAGGGCATGTAATCAGACATCAACTAGAGTATGTTATCAGACATCAACTACAGCATGTCATCAAACATCAACTACAGCATGTCAGCAGACACCAACTAGAGCATGTAATCAGACATCAACTACAGCATGTAATCAGACATCAACTAGAGCATATAATCAGACACCAATTACATCATGTCATCAGACATCAACTAGAGCATGTCATCAGACATCAACTAGAGCATGTAATCAGACATCAACTAGAGCATGTAAGCAGACACTAATTAGAGCATGTAATCAGACATCAACTAGAGCATGTAATCAGACATCAACTAGAGCAAGTAATCAGGCATCAACTAGAGCATGTTATCAGACATCAATTGTGCATGTAATCAGACATCAATTGTGCATGTAATCAGCTAACCAGACATCTCTAGTAATAATCTGACCAGCCATAGATATCTTTGAATCATAAATGAATGCATTGGTAAGATAAAGTAAAAAAGCAAGTACATTTGAAAGGTTTGCTACAATTTATTGAGTCAAATTTATGCAAACATGTACATTCTGATAATTAATAAACAAAATTCTACGAAACAAGATGGGATACTTCATTCTTTAACAAGGAACAGCTTAACAAATAGGTAGCACAGTAAAATCCATTTTATTCAGACACCTGTTAAGAAATGTAATTACACTAGGCAGCAGTGCGATATCATTAGATCGAAATGAATGCAAATGATACAAAAAATTGAAAACTGCAAAATTATGACATAGCGGTTCTGCTGATCAGAAAGCATGTCATTCAGGTTGCACAAGCAATGCATCATTTTAACTAGATACTGATTCCATGTAATGTGCTAAATGACAGTACTATATAGATTTATAAGTTTATCAACTGAAATCGTAACAACACAGTTCTGCTTTAAAAGTTAAAAAGTAACAAATGTTCACAATCTAAAAGTACAATGTCAGTATATAATGAGCATGAAATTGTCAGTAACCACCGGTATCAATATCAAAATTACTTAGTATTCTTAACTATGGTCAAATGCAAAGTCCATTCATTCAATTAATGATCTGAATATGCTGGACTTTCAAAAAACAAGAACATAACAACAAAAACCCTGCAATAAAATTCAAGCAGCTTTATTGCATGGGATTCAGTATAGCTAGGATAGAGGTCTTTATTTTGAGCGATATTTCTTGATTTTGCCTATTCTCATTGCCAGAGCCAGCCTTCAAACTTGTCAGTCTAGGCACATCAGATTGAATATCATATAAAACACCTGAAAATGAGGTCTCAGGCTGTTCCTGGATAAACTAGGGATGGATTCAAGTTGTAATTGTTGTAATATTAAAAAGTTGTTGTAATATTAAAGCATTCTTTTATGTGTTATGCCAATTTACTTTCATATTCCTAAGTACCTGATTCCCTTTTAGCAGTTTTAGGGGCTCCATGCCTGTCTAGCTACATTAGGAAAGCTTCAATCTGCCAACCCACACTTCCAATTCAACAAGTGCAATATTTAAGCCTGGCGTCCCTTTGATGGGACAGAGGCAAAACAGGGCTATTCTAGAATAGTTTGCCTAGAGAATTTTCATCAAAAAATTGAATAAAATTCAAGTCACTCCTGAAACCCCTAAAATGAAAGTGAACTAACCCAATTGATAATTATGGGAGAATCCATTCGTCAAATGTGGGTGAAAGCTGAGGTAACATTAGCTCATAAAACATCTGTTTGATACAATAACAATCCTATACCTTTGTCTTTGTTTAACTCAGTTTGCTGTATCACCTATGTATGCATAAATAAACTTGTGAGTATAGACTGGTGGACAATTTAAGAAAGTATAGACTGATGGACAATTTAAGAAAGTATAGACTGATGGACAGTTTAAGAAAGTATACCGTAGACGGATGGACAATTTAAGAAGTCCTCTACATTGACTTAATATTATCTGTCCAAAGATACAGCAATATGTTGTCTTGGCAATTTTCTGGGATTCTTCAAGTATTCTTTTACATGTCAGCTGCCTGTATGTTAAGGTGTTTTCTAATGTTTCTACAAAATATGCATTAAACACTAGCTTCACACACAGCCTAGAGAAACCGTGGATGTTTTACAATTTATGCCTACCAGTACGAGCCGCCTGTCGCCGCCACATCAGAAAACCAACAATCTGCATATGCAAAAATAAAGGCACAGACCAGCTTCCCTACACAGAAAGTACAATCCCTCTTCTTTTTAAATTCAAACTCTCAAGCTTCTAGCCTGCTCACGTGACTGTCTCAGACCTGGTCGAAAACACAAACTGATGGTTTTCTCATGCGAAGGCTCACATGTCTACATGCAAAAACCAGGCATTTTTCTCATCAATATGCTCACTGCTCTTAAAGGATCTCAGTTTTATATTATTTGAGGTTACATTTCTGTGTTCAACTCAAAACACCGAGAATCAACAGAACTCATTGAGCACTGCGAGGTTACCTCCAAGCTGATCTGCGCCTTTGATTTCGCATATGCAAATTGTTGGTTTTCCTTTGGCGGCTCAAATTCTACCAAACATCCACTTGGTCTCTTCTGCCCACCCTCAATCCTGATCATAGATACACATAAATAACATTCATGAGCTAACGGTCTGACAAAATTTTTCAGAATGTATTTTCTGGAATTACTTTTTCTTGTACTGACAGTATAATTTCCAAGCATGCAATGCTATTATAGAAGATTTTACAACACCTTAAAAATTGAACAGAAATATCTTAAATACAACTTTTCACACCATAACCTGCACTTCATATATGGAGTACTCAATGGTTGGACCGAAGACTGCGCTGCCTAACACAATCCAGAAAATACATTCTCAGATGTAACTTTCAACACAATAAAATAATACATGAGCCATTTAACAAATATCTTTCACGAGTCAATTTCACATATGGACACCGGTTTCAAATTCACAAGAGCTGAGTAAAACAGCTACAAATAGAATGACCTGAACAATTTACAAGAAGTGAAAGAATTACAAAGTACAAGATAAAAACATTGAGATTATAAACACATTTTTTGGTCTTTTTCCCAAACTAATAGGTTCTTTAACTTACCCATCTTGCTCTTTAAATTGCAGTAATTGTCTCTGACTCCATTCTATCAGATTTGTAGTCAATGACTAAAAGTTTGAGAAGCCAAAACCATAGTTTGGCTCGCCCATCCCCTTTCTCATCTAGTCACTGCTCTTAAAAGAACTTATTTTACATTTTTTTTTTAAATTCAGTTTTACGTCCCTTTCAAGATTATTTCAGCCAATCAATAGGTAGGGTGAAAATGGGAGAACCCCAAGAAAAAACCACCTGGCACACCCGCAAGCATAACTTCGCTTGTCTCACGTGTCCAGTGCGATGCTCGAACCCACACCAAACACAGCAGTGAGATGATCGAGTGATTAAGAAACAGCGCTCTTAACCGCTCGGCCACGGGGGCCGCCATACCATTTATTGTCTTTCAAAAAGACACCAATTATTAAGAAGAACAATTGTAAGTTTGAGGTACTAAAATTGGATCACAAGGCAGTTATAAGCGTAACAGATTAATTGGAAATCAAAAATTCTATGCGTAAAAATATAATAGGGAATAAAACTAACACCCCTTTTCTTAGTGATACTCCAGGTATCATTGCATTAGAAATTACCCTTCCCTTGCTCTCAAAAAGTAGAACAGGGATGGCAAAAGGTTAACCACATTAAAAATTTTATAATTTGTAAAACATGTAAAATCTAAATAATTTGAATTTGAATTAAAAATAAAAACACAAGTCTATTTAAAACCAAGATAAAATTTATACACCAAAGTTTTTTCTATAAAGAGCTTCAAATGTGTGAGAAACAACCAACAATCAGGTTTTAAAAATTAAACCTATGCTTATCAATTTAAAACAAAACTCGGGTTGAATAATATATTATGCAGAAACATCTAAAGCAATAATCCATGTCAAAAGAGACCAAAAACCATTTAATGTCAGGTCATTCTATTTTGAATAATATTCATAAACATAATAACAGTAGCACAACTAAAGATAAAGTAAATCTCACCCTCAAGACAGTCATTAAGCAAATGTTAAGAATACTCATAACATAGATGTGACTACTCAAAACGTGTCCACTTACCGTTAGTAATATCTTTTCTTCATTTTTGTGCTGTAACCCTTTTCAAAAATGCCTTTTCATAAATGGTTTGATCTATATGACTAAATGAGGGTGAAGGATTTAATTCAATATCTAGCACAAGTAAAAGTGAAATCTTACATAACAAATGGGTGATCATAAGTATACTCTATACACTTACATGTATATTTATATATATTTGAGCCGCCGCATGGGAAAACCAACAATCTGCACAGGCGAAAACAAAGCCGGTAACTGCAAAGCTGATCAGCGCCTTTGTTTTCGCCACACAGATAGTACAATTCCTCTATTTTCTAAATCCTAAATTTCCAGCCTCTAACCATCTACTGTGACTGTACAGCCCGGTTTGTGTCGGACCTGTTCGGAACACAAATTGTTGGTTTTCACACGCACGGCTCATTTATAACAAAGAGGACAAAAACAGTGCCTACCCTGAACAGATTGTAGTTTCGAGCCTTTATTGTTAACTCCAGGCCATCATGTTTTCTTTTTCTGGTCAGTCTACCAACTTTGCAAGGCCTGGGATCATGATGATTTGTAAGAGATTTTTAAAAGCGTAAATCAGTGAATCCTAATTGGTTCATGATAAGAGTTGCCCACAAAAATTGGCAACTATCCATAAAAATTCCCACCAAAAGGCCCTTTCCTCATATTCATAAATTATTGTGGCTCATGGTAATAACAAATCTGTATGGGTAGTAAACAGTTTCCGTGACTTTTAAAACATTAGCACTTTTCATGCTTCAATATATATGTTCAAATTTTTGTCAAAAATTACCCAAACTAACTGGCACTCTAAATCCAGTGAGTTTCCAGAAAGCAAGCAATTCTAGTAACAATAATTTGGGTAATAGATGCACATTTTGTATAAAAATCAAATGCCTTCAAAATATAAATGGTATACAAAATCATTGAAGCAAGAGCATACCAAAAGTACTGAACTTGTATTTGATATTGTCAAGGTATTCGAGTGCAACTATTTCATATGCCAACACTAATAAATGCCAAGAGCCGAAAGCTCCTAGTATAGCCATCATTTTGTTAATGGACAACTTGGTACTTAATATTTTGCATACATATATCATCTGCCAGAGCATTTTTGTTTATGACTTTAGACAATAAAATATAAAAGCTTGAGTGAAAATGTTCAAAGGGAGGTAGTATGGGCCATATTGCCAAATTTCGGGTACTGAACCCTCATCAGTGATCCTTACGACTTACTTAAAAGACCCAATTTGTTATCAGAATGTATATAAGTCAACCAAACTTTCCCCAACATCAATTCAAGCACACTTTCTCCAGTCAATCACATTGATGAAATTCATAATGGCCAAAATACAATGCCCTGATCAGACTGTTTTAGGAGGGCTATGATACTGTTTTAGGAGGGCTATGATACTTCAATATTTAAAAAAAGATGTATAAAATTGGAACTCAGAGAAACAATTAACATAATTTGTGGTATTAAAAAGTTTTAGACTATTTGCTATGCTCTTGCTCCTAACAGAATACCCGCTTCAAATAGTTTTCAAATAATTGTCACATGATAAAATTCATATATAAACTTCAAACAAAAATAAAGGGTGAAAAAAGAAACTTAAACCCGCTTTGTGAAGATTCCTGCACTTCCTAATACAGCAAAACCAATAATGTGAGTGAATGATGATAATTTGATATAATTTAACATTCATACTGTGGGCATCCATTATAACTGCTAATTACAAAGATACCCAAAATCTAGACACAAGCTAAGTTATAGGAACGGGAGATGGTTTGAGGCTGAAATATTTGGATTTGGATACTAGAAATAAAAGCGCTGCAGGCATGCATGATACCCCGCCATGCAAATTTAATTTAGTACAAATGCACATAATATCTTGACGACATCAATCTACAATACCAACCACATCTTCCAGATATGAACTCCTTTAACAAAGTTTGAAGTAAATTGGTCTACAGATGCTCAAGATAGCACCTTGAAACAATATTGTAACATAAATCAAGGGCCATTACTCTGTATTTATTTGACGAAAATATCCCATCTTCAATCCCAAACCACTCCTTCTTGATATGAACTCCTATACAAAATTTGAAGAAAATTGGTCAATAAATGCTCCAGATAGAGCCTGAAAATGAAAATTTAACGTAAATCAAGGGCCATAACTCTGTACTTATTTGACGAAATTTTCCCATCTTCAATCCCTAACCACTCGCTCCTAATATGAACTCCTATACAAAGTTTGAAGAAAATTGGTCTATAAATGCCTAAGATATAGGCCGGAAACGAAACTTTAATGTAAGTCAAGGGCCATAACTCTGTACGTATTCAACAAAATTTACCCATCTTCAATCCCAAACCACTCCTTCCTGATATTAGCTCCTATACAAAGTTTGAAGAAAATTGGTCAATAAATGCTCAAGATAGAGCCCGGAAACAAAATTTAACGTAAATCAAGGGCCATAACTCTGTACTTATTTGACGAAATTTACCCATCTATAATCCCAAACCACTCCTTCTTAATATGAACTCCTATACAAAGTTTGAAGAAAATTGGTCAATAAATGCTCAAGATAGAGCACGGAAACGAAATTTTAAAGTAAATCAAGGGCTATAACTCTGTACTTATTTGACGAAATTTGCCCATCTTCAATCCCAAACCACTCCTTCCTGATATAAACTCCTATATGAAGTTTGAAGACAAATGGTCAATAAATGCTCAAGTTAGAGCACGGAAACGAAGCGCTGACGGACGGACGGACAGACGGACGGACAGACGGACGGACGGACGGACGGACAGACACTCGAGCGCAATTTTTTTGCGGAGGGTATAACATAATACCCCGCACTTTTTGAAGTGGCGGGGTATAAAAACACCTAGTCAATAAGAATTTAAACAAGATAATTAGCCTGAAATGACATACAAGTACTGGTCTGTCTGTCCAATTATTATGATTGTTTTGCATAAAACTGAAATTATTATAATTTTCAATGCATTATACCTTGAGAAACTTTATATAAATTATCATCAAACATTCACCGTACCAGTGTTTGCTAATAGACACCATTATCAAGTTACACAAAAAAAGTTTGTGATACATGCTTAACTATGTGTGCTTGTAAATGTTTTTAAACAGAACTTTTTGTCAGCATTTCACTTTGTAAGTCATGAGATACACGGTTTTAAGAAGTTATCTATTCTAATTGCCTGTCCGCTCTGAAAAGAAACCTATAAATCTGTTTCACCAACTTTTTGAAATCTTTCGTGTACCCTGTGTAAAATGATGCCAAAAAGTATTTTTTCCACTCCATAGCACACAAAACATATCTTGTCTTTACGGCTCAAGTCAAACGTTATAATGCCGTGTTAATGAGGATGAGTCAGACCTGCTTTTTTTAACGTCCTGAGGTAATTCTGCAAGAGTTGTGGCCCCTCCCGGAGGCAACGAGTGAGGTATATGATTGTGTCGTGTAGTGCCTGCCACGAGGTTCAATTCTCCCTGAGGATCGCTGTGCTGACCAACCCAATGTGGATTGCCATTCTGAACCCGTTCTCCAAATGTAGATGGTGATAGTGTTTCCCTGCTGTGTGTCGGAGGTCGGCAACGGCTGTTATACGAGGTACGGCCAGACGGATCGCTGGCAACATGGTTGTCCTTGAACCTGAGAGAGTTATTCGAGGTAGAAAGTTGAGGTTCACAAGTATCATTAGATACCCGATACTGAGTGTCCTCTTCTGGTAAATTTCCTGAAGAGGAGTGAGGTAAAACGGCCCCTGAACGACGATCATTTGAAATGTTTAATGACGACGGTGTCTGGCCGTCCACAGACGGCGCTTCACCACCTGAGAGTTCACTATTTCCACTCGCGCACGAGCGTGGCCGAAAAGTGATGCCACCGCCATCGGGCAACGTAGCAGCTCCACGAAATATGACAGTGTCACCCGTATCAGTCGTGTCCGAATGCGGCAAAGACCGCCTGTTTCCACAGTCTATGCTGTCCGTATTACCGCTGCCACTAGCACTTAATGAGTTACTGCTGCTATCATTATCCTGACTGGCACTGTCCTCCTGAGAAAGTTTACCATCAGTATGAAAGTCACCCTGAGAAGTTTTCATAGTCACATTCGAAATGTCCTCCTGGCTTCGATCAATATCGTCAAGGGAACCCAAGTCCTCGTAACGACCGCGTGTAAAGCTGTCTTCTGTCACCTCGCTACTCAGACATGCTGCTGGCTTCTGCCGACCTCCGATCATCTGTGCAATTAAACCTCGTGTTTCCTGGAAGGGAAATCAAAATAGAATTTCCAACAAAAATCAGAAAATACCTTGGCTCATGGATAAAGTTAACAGTATATTGCCTATTCCACTCCGATGCCTGCCTCATGCAAGTTACCTTTTTTTCAATTCTACAGTTCAACATAATGTATTATACAAATCGATGGTTTTCACGAACATCTTTACTCAAAATCTATGTAAGAAACTATTGCCCAGTTTAAGAGTATCGATGTGAAGTTTACAGGGGTCTAAAAAGAAAGACCATATTTCTAGTACGACACATGACATCATACCTCAGCATGCAAAGCACTATCCCTATAGACCGAGTTCATGTGACCATTAGGTAGCTGCCCATTTCTCATGCCATTTTTCGTCAGAGGGAAGAATCCATTCAGTTTTGCTCCATTCGGAGTGAGAATGACATTTCCCCCACCTCCTCCCTACAAAAGAAAACAGAATCATTTTCAAACCAGTTCAACTATTTTAAAATAGTAGTTAAAATATAGTTTGTGTGCATTATATTAATCAGCCATGCTGTAACCGGAAACACCCCCAAACCACTTCAAAACCACCCCAAACCTCATCTTAAACACATCCAACTACATGAAATACACTTACTGTATCCCAAACTAAGTCTTTAAAGGATTCAGAACCCTAAACACCCAAATTAGTCTCATATGGGGGAAATATGTGTATACACATAGCATGTGGATTTGCCTAGAAAAAGCCCATATAAAACCCATATACATGTACATGTATGCATGCAACCTTTGTATGTGGAACGCATCTCAGATCTTCCTGAGTAAGTTTATATGGGTGTTTAAGGTGGTTTGAGTGTGATTTAGTTGAGGTTTGGGGTTCTGATGAGGAGGTTTGGGGTGTTTCGAAGTGGTGTAATTTTTGGGCATTTGGGGAGTTTCTTTGACGTGATTTATTGTGTTTTGGGAGTGGTTTAGGGTTAATTATGATAAGGTTTAGGTGTTGCAATAGCTAAAGTATCTGGTTTGTGATATTATAAAAGTGTTTTGAGATGGTTTGGATGTGTTCTGGGGTGGTTTGGTGTGCTCCCACGGTCCCTGCTGTAATCGTGCAGTTAGGTTCACTGTGTAAAGTAAAACTTCTCCTGTGAGGCAGTTACGGCTTTAACAATTATCAAATTAACATCAAACCTTCCAGGTGTCTGATTAGACATTTTATGGTGACTTTATTGTACTCACCTTTGAATCAGAATTCTCATTCTCTGGGAGATGGTCCAACATAGGAGTGTAAGTTTCCAGTTCATACATTCCTAGAGCCTGTTGATGTTCTCTTACTGGTACAGCGTGTCCATTTCCTGGGATATGGCCGTTACCATTACACCGTACCGGCTGAGTCTGGGGGGCAGGGTTTTGATTGGTTGGGAAGTACCTGAAATAGAAAAATAAACTATGACAGGGAGTCAGAATATTTATAAATTTGTTGAAAATACATAGAATGGAAAAAATATAAAATTCTAATGGTCACTTTAAGAATGTAAAAGAAAGTCTATTTGTTTCTTGCCTATTTGCTTTTTTCCTGGTCACAGTTAAAGCTCCAAGACTCGAGTTGTTCATTTTCTCTTTTAACATACATGCATTCACAAACAAGTTTATAAAAAAAAATGTAAACTAAACACTACTTAAAGCTATGTTATACATGCATAACATACACGCCTGTAGATCAACTTCCAGTACAACTTACTTGTTTCTGAGCAGGATAATTATGATACACACGATGATACAGAAAACACCAATGGAGATACCGATCAGAATACCCAGGGTCTGATCCTGTGATGGACCACCATCTGTGTTCTTATCTGAAAGAAAAGATATATGAGCGGTCTTGTGAGAAAACCAACAATGTGATTTCCGAACAGGTCCGACACAAACCAGGCTGTACAGTTACAGAATACGCACAGAAACTTGAAATTTCGGATTTAAGAAGAAGAGGAATTGTACTACCCATGTGGCAAAAAAAAAGGCGCTGATCAGCTTCGCAGTTACTGCCTCATGCAGCCAATCTCTTGATCCACTTAATCAACTCATCCGTAGCCATACAGAATAGTTTGTGCAAGACCTGGTCTGAAATAGCCATAAAACATGGCTTGCGTTAGACCTGGTCTGAAAAAACTCAAACCCATAACTTTGCCAAGATGTGGCTTATTCATGGGATATTTTGTCAAATGCATGCTTTATTTAACACTTCTTAGCAGCCAATACACATTATACATCACTAGTTTCTCTTTAAATTTCAAAGAAAATAAAGGTAAAAAGGTGAGTACTCAGTAAGGCACTTCTAATTGTAACCTATTAGCATTCTATTATGAACAATTATACAATTTAATGCTGCTCAATCAGAACCAAAGAAGCTATTGTTACATCATATAATACCTGTTCTGTCTGTGTATGCTACTCCCGGTGTAAGAGTGATAGGCTGTGTGGGATTACCAAGTCCTGTCTGAGTGCTGGCATAAACTTTAAAGAAGTAGGTCTTCCCAGCCAAATCAGGGATGGAGATAACCGCAGAGTTTACTGAACCTAAAACAATACACTTACTTAGTGAACATTACAAACAGCGTATAGAGAATGATGCAAACTAGACAAGAACTACAGTGATCAAAATTATCACTAGCCCGACAGCCTGACACTAGCAAAGGGCTGTCAGGCTAGTAGTTTTTCTCAGTTAAACCCATTACCTATAGAGGTCAGGCTATTGGAAAATTTGGGCAAATGATTAAAGAAATAAGGGTTCGGGCTAGTGAGGAAAAATCCTAATTTCTACCACTAGAACTTAAAAGATAAACAGCAAATGGAACGTCAATAATATTTGTGCCATTGTCAACTAATAAGTATACATAGGTATACAAACAGAGCTGTATGATATGCTTGTTGTTTGTCAGTCTTAAAGATAAACAGCAAATGGAAGATCAATAATATTTGTGCCATTGTCAACTAATAGGTATACATAGGTATACAAACAGAGCTGTATGATATGCTTGTTGTTTGTCAGACATTTGTCAAAAGTTATAGACAATAAGGGTTTAAATATGTTTTAGATGTGCAACAACATAGGTGTAACATTCAATGAATAGTCTCTCTATCTGTATGTGCATACGTTGAAATCCTCTTTTATCGTTGTTTGGTTATAAAGGTATCTGTTTTAGGTATGTACAGTGTAACACGTGGATGAACTTTATCAACATACATAATCTGTAGCCTACATAATCTGTAGCCAGCATAGATCATGACTATCAGAATCAGGACTTACCATTTTTGATGACCTTGCTCCAGCTTTCATCCTCAATATCAGGTGTATCAGAATACTGTATGATGTATGATGTAATTTTCCCGTTCGGTGAGGCAGGGGCAGACCACTCGATACAAACAAAACCGGGCTTGCTGGACGTAATCTTAATATCTTGGGGAGCAGAGGGTACTGAAAACATAAGTTTGTGCCTCCCATTTTTTTCACAGCCTTGTATAAAGGTAATTATACATGTATTAGGTCATAAATCATTAATGTCAAATCAAAATGGTCTTTAAACAATCATAAACATTGGAAGTCTTTCTAACTACTCAAGACCCAGCCCCAAGATTATCATTAAGTAAATTAACTGTCCGCTGCAATTGTGCTGCTATTACGAATTCCTCTTTTATGGCCTCTTGACACAAGTACATATACATGTGTGCCATTGTTTTTAGGTGTTTTTCAATATAAATAATTATTTTGAAACAGAAAAGCAGTTAGATCTGTACTTGCAGTTCTGCAATTTGTTTTGATGCATCACAAAGTAAATGGTTGGTTGGTTGATTGGGATTTAACGTCCCACCAACAGCTAAGGTCATATGGAGATGGGACCTCGGTTTATAGTCCCATCCGACATATTGGAGAAGCCCTAAAGTAAATGGGGTGGGCTCTTCAACAGAAGATGCACCCCTTGCAGGTATTTTGATAAACAGCCAACTTACCCCCTTCCTTTGTCCATCCAATCACAGGCCTACTGTACTGGCTCATCGAATGTTCCGTGTGAGCTCGAACAAAAACCTTGTAGCGTGTATAAGGCGTCAATCTTTCTAGCAGAATACTGTTGTACTTGCTGTAAAATATGTACAAACTATTCTTAGGGTGAACCTTTTTAACAGTTTTGTGCAAATCTTTCTAGCTCACCATCTATAGCCTTTGTTTTCCAAGGTATTTTCCTGGAATGTACCTTACATTATGTGAAACCTGTAAATAGCTAGTCATTTTTTTATTTGGGACCCATATTGCATTCAAAGGGCTAAGATCAGTTTTATTTACTCCAAAATGTGTCTGGTTGACTCTTACCTACAGGCGAATCAAACTTATGATCTAGCTAGAGAAAGACTGAATATGCCTATCAAAATTTTGAACTTTATCTGCCTTGTAGAACAGAGGACGAACCCTTACCTTGTTTGTAATGTAGTCATGCCAGGAACATCCCCACTCAACAGCTCATAATATTTCACTGTGTAATGAAGAATCTCCATGTCCGACTGTGGCTGATACCACTCGAGACCAAGACTGTCGGAGGAGATAAATGTGGTCACTAGATTGGTGGGGGCTGGGGGCAGTGGGGCACTGGACGTGTAGAACTCCATGGCAGCTACTGAAGTATTGCCATCAATGTCCTCCTTGACTAGAGTGACCTCGTACATACTGTCGGTTACTGAAATATGGTCAACAGTCAATTCATTTGGGTACTGGTTTACAATGGAGGCACTTTTAAACACTTTCATTTCACATCTAATTTTAAGCTCATTTCTTTATATATTCATTAGGACTTAAGTATAGCTGTTAAGTAAGACAACGCTGTAACAATTACAGAAGAAAATTCTGAGTAAACTATAAGCCTTGACTTTCGCATTCACAGAAATCATTGTTTTCATATAATTATGAAATACATACTTAGATTGGAAAGAACAAAATGTCTCTTCTCTGGTGTGAGTGTCACGACCGTTTTCCTCTTGTCATCTGCAGACAGGTTTCGCAACTGAACAGTGAAACACTTTATTTTGCTGTTGCCACCATAAGACCAGGTGAGGTTTACCGTTGTCATGTTGATATGAAGTACCTGGATTTCTGATGGCCTAGCTCCTAGAAAACAATACGTTGAATATACTGTTGAATCATGTTACTTTTTGAGATGTTATTATTCTTATTATTATCAATTCTGTTTTACGTCCCTTTCAAGATTATTTCAGCTCGTATGAGACGGGCAAATCAGGTGGGGCGAAAACAGGAGAACCCCGCAAGCAGAACTTGGCTTGTCTCACATGTGACCAGAGCCGGGCTCAAACCCACACCAGACACAGCGGTGAGATGACTGAGTGATTGAGAGACAGCGCTCTTAACCGCTCGGCGACAGGGGCGCCTTTTTTTTGGGGGGGTGTAAGGATGCAAGTCATGAAAATGGAAAATCCCTAAGAGTTCAGGACAGGTCAATCAAAGACTGTACAGTAGAAATGTAGAGAAATAAATTTTCTGCTTTAGAGCTTTTGACATTTGACCTACAATTCAGCAGAGCCAGAGTTGTCACTATTCAATCTTTATAATGTGAACATTTGAGCCACCACATGGGAAATCCAACAATCTGCATGAACGAAAACAAAGACGCAGATCAGCTTCGCGGTAACTGCGAAGCCGATCAGCGTCTTTGTTTTCGCTGCACGGATAGTACACATCCTCTTCTTCTTAAATCCAAAATTTCAAGCTTGTAGCCTGCTTCTGTGACTGCACAGCCTGATTTGTGTCCGGTCTGTTCGGAAACTACATTGTTGGTTTTCCGACGAGACCGCTCATTTTATGGAGAACTAAGTACCTGGCGTTGCGTGGGTCCTCACAGGCACCCATGGCCACTCACTGTCCTGAAAAGGTTTGAAGCCAACCTGTGTGGCTGCTTTCATTCTCACTTCATACTCTGTGTTTGGTTCCAAATCTGAAATGTACATGAAAATATCTGATTGCAGAGAAGCGTGATTAGAAAAAGTGTGGTAATCTTTTGCTGTTGGATTAAAAGATGAGTTTGAAGAACAGTGTAGTTCTAGTAGTGTAGTTCTAGTAAACATATTTTTATTTTTTATTTTCTTTTTATTTTATTTCCCACGTTTTGAAGTTGAGACAATTCATTTGAACCCACCCAGCTTCTCAGCAGCTTTGCTTCTGCAGGCATCTTTGACCAGCATCTCTATACTTAAACCCAAATATCAAATTTCTATTTGTGATGGTGGTTTGAGTTGGATCTGATTGTATCCCCCACAGACATACTGTTTTTAAGGCTGCTCATTACATATTTTGTATACATGATCTTTCAATTCATACTTTGTATAAGAAAGGATCTTGCTGTTGGTGCAATTCCTTGCTCTATGTTTTCAACAGGAACATCAGCAATAACACGCCTATAGTTGATCTGGTATTCTGTGATGATGCCATTTCTGTACTCGAGAGGAAGTTCTTCCCATTTGACAAGAATACTCCTATCTTGTGGTTCTAAGGTGAAAGTCACTGGCTTACGTGGTACTATAAATAGAAACAAGGTTTAGTCTATACATACAAACCCATGACTAGCCCAGTGCATGGCACTAAATAGAAGACCCCATTATTAATTTGTAAACAATATATGACTATCTAAACCAAAAGGACAAGAACTTGCCAAGCTACATGTATATATATATATATGTTTTAGACATCACATTTTATTTTTTCTCTTGTTTAAAACAGCCTTGTACTGAGGTGACTTCAGTCTCAGTCCTTTAAACTAGAACAGATGGTTAGAAAATGTACATAATCATCAACAAACTTCTAAATAATTTATCTCTACAAGTTTCACATACCATCTTCATTTGTTTGGGCATAGACAATGTCAGAGTCGAGACCACCAGCTCCTTGACTCGAGTAGACCTTCACATAGACAGAGTAGTTCCTGAACGGCTGAAGTTCCTTGAGAACAAACTGAGTATCTGTTGTCACCTCATCCTTCAATTCTATAATCAAACCAAAGCAGTAAAAGTTACCCCATATTTGACAAATGGATTCTCCCATCGTTACCAATTGGGTAAGTCCACTTTCATTTTTAGGGGTGTTAGGAGTGATTTTTTTTTTTTTTTTTTTATCTCAATTTTCGATGAAATTTCTCTGTGCAAACAGAACAGCCCCTGATGGGACGCTGCGTTCTGTGGCATCACATCTGGGGCTATACTGTTTGCCTATGTCCCACAAACTGGACGCCAGGCTTCTATGAGTTAATTGTGTTATGGCTTTAACATTCCTGACGACCAAATGGCTATAAGATATTCTTAATATCACTCTGTCTCCCATTAAAATCCAGCCTAAACATGTAATGCTTTTGAACTTAAATTTAACGTGGTAAATTTTCAGTGTCCGATGGTGCAACCACTTCTTTGATAATTAGAGCTTATTATATCTTGTTAAGACACACAGCATGGTGACATTTTATTTTTAACTTCAGACCATTAAATACGTGTCCTAGCTCTATCCTTATCAATGAGCCAATTGTCTCTGATATGTACCAAAGACATGTAACACCAAAGACATAAAGTACTATTCAGACACGTCATGATTAGTCCAAGTTCACTTACCACCTCCAGGGTGTTCATTGTAATGTACAGAGTAAGCCAAGACTGGACAACATGGCTTTGTCTTCGCATGATCCCACTTCACTGTTATTTCTGACTTGGTAACACCAATGACACGGAGATTCTCTGGCGGACCAGGTACATCATCACCTAAAGAGGAAAATATTGCAAACTTAACAAATAGGAAACATTTTATTAGACCTCCATCAAGCTTGGCAGTTGGTCAAATTTTATTTTGTGCGATGAGTGCTCATACTATGCCTCTTATTCACATTGACAGAACTGTGGACATGAAAACAAAGCACCACTTTTAACCCTCATTGCATATATTAGGCTAATGAAGTAATAAAATATTTGTAACTTACTTTGTAAATAGATTTTCAGCCTTCCAAATGCTAGTTCAAAGCCAGCTTCATTCTCGACGAGACACTGGTAGAATCCTGAATGGCTAACATCAGGCTGAAGAATCACCAGTTGGTTACCTTTCTCTTCAAACTAGAAACAGAAAGCATCTCAGTGATAGAGATCGCTTATGGTAGACAGCATACCAACAATAGAAGTTACTATTATAAGAAAGCATTCCTAGAAATATTGATACAAGCATTTGTGTAAAATTTTGTAATCTTTCTCAGAGTGATTTTATTACAACTGTTACTGTCCCAAATGATTACTGAATTTCTAGAACAAGTTTCAGTGCCATATAACAGTAAGCTTATAGTGAGTCATTGATTACAACTTTAAGAAATGGTTTTCTTAAACACTTTTCTCTACTCACAGGAGATTTTATGACGACTGGTAGTCCATTCTGTAACCATGTAACTTTTGGTTTTGGAACACCATTGGCCTCACAGTCCATATAGATCCATTTAGCTTTTGGATATTTTTCACTTTTAGGCTTCTTGGTGAAAACTGGTGGAGCTGTAAGAAGAAACAAAAACAACTATTATTTTTATTATTCTTATATTCACTATTAGGCCAACAATGTGGCTCAGTAGGCAGAATAATCCGATGGAAATCACTGGGATCTGTGTACCATTTCCTCAGCAACAACATGGCCAAGAGCTCATATTTCTACATTTCATCCCATGTTGTTTTCTTTAAGCAGCACAAACACCACATGTTCACCAAATATTAATGAAAAGATAATTTCTCATCTAGCTATATTAGGCAATCTTTTATGATGAGCAAATCGTAGGGAATGTGTCTGGAGAATTTCTAAGCCCAAAAGGCACCCAGTAAAACTCAAAGGTGCCAGAAGAGTTGTCTTGGCTTTCTCAGACTCCTGTACCAACTGCCAACAATACATTCAAATCAAGGCAATGAAAAACTGACATGGCTAACAAAATTTTCTTTCAATAGAACCTCTTGAGAAAATTCTATCCCACCAAGTTGGAAAATGGCCAACTTGTTTCCATTTCTTGCTAAGAGTTATCCAAATCTAAATCTTAACCATGATGTCCATTATATTTGGTGGCTGTAACACTCCTCAAGGAACAGATTTGAAAATGCCGCAGGGTGGAAAAGGAATGGAGCATCAAGTTGAGCAAGTACTCTGTCACCTGAGCTATAGCCCATTCTCTTTCTCCCTGCTTATATATTAATAAGATCTGCTTCATAAGATCCATCCCTGAATGTGGTCAACACCATGTTGGACTAAGCCACAAATGACAAACAGGCAGAAAAAGGACATTGTCTGACCTAACTCAAACCAAGAGCCTCTTGCTTACTATGCAAGCACTTGAGGTCTACTGAGTTCCATGATCAGCACCATTTCAACTTGGACTACCATTTATATCTTCAATCGAGAGGCTATATTGGTCTGAACCTTCATTTTTTGACAGCATAAGAGACTATGTGTCAACAAGCTAAAAAGTACCTACCTATGACATTCAACTTTAAAGTGGCAAATTTTTGTCCTGCTATACACTGATAATTGCCTGAGTCTGAGAGCTCTACTGCCACAAATTTGAGGTTGTTGGCTACCCGTTTTACCCGATTATCAAACTCTATCACTTGTCCTGTAATAAAACAACAAATTTTAGGTTGTTGGCTACCAGTTTTACCTCATTATCTCCTGAAATAAACGACAAAAAAAAGTGTGCACTCCATTAAGAAGTATTAAAATATGTTCATTTCTTGCAGTGTTTTTCTTTATTTCACTGATAAAAGTTTAAATTGAGGGTATGTGCATAAGATGTGCATCAATGAGAACATTTAACCAATAACCACAAACTGTCCTAACTTTCGTTTGTTTAAGTTGTGCCTTTTCATGGGAAAGCCTGCTTGCTTTTATCCATGTTGAGAATACAGTCAAAGAAAATGGCAAGCCTCTTCTTTATGAGCCGTGTCGTGAGAAAAGCGGTCTTCGGGGTTTCCGACCTGGTCTGACACAAACCGGGCTGTACAAGCACAGAAGATGGCTAGAAGCTTGAAATTTCGGATTTAGGAAGAAGAGGAATTGCACTATCCATATAGCGAAACAAAGGCGCTGATCAGCTTCACAGTTACTGCGAAGCTGATCTGCGCTTCCGTTTTCGCATAGGCAAAAATCTGGTTTTCTCTTGATGTGGCTCTTATAGTCTACAGTATGAGTAGTATATATTTACCACTACTTTCTCTCTTCCACTGCACTGCCCCTGAATACCCGTCAACCAAACACTCTAGTATGGCTGTTTTTCCCACCTTCACTGTAATGCTAGAGGTACCGGTGTGTATTGTTACTGGCCGTGGCACTCCACCTAAAAGAGAAGAAACGGCTTACATGAATATATATACTTAAACAAATCAAGTTTTGTTTGTTTGAGTTGGTGTAACCTTTTTTAGATTCATGGTCAACAGCTAAAGTCATGTTGGGATCATGGGGTGGTCTCTCCACTGATGACAGGGTACCTGGACCTACTGCACATTTGTCTCACCACTGACTGATGCAATTTATCAGTTGAATAATAATGTGAATTATGCTTCACTACAAGGTTCTCACGGAAAGTGTCAAATAAAATTCCATGACTTTTCCATGACGGGCGTTAAATTTCCAGGACTAATTTTTCTGCTTATTTATTTATTTTTTGACATATATATCACACTTTTTAAAAGGCAAGAACAGATAATTATATTACAAAAGTAACTTAATTCAAGGTATTATCTTGTTTTCTGTGATGATAAATTAGTTTGAATGCTGTTTTGAAAAACAGAACTTTATTTATCAATACTTATCGAGCTAGCGAAGCAAGCGAGGAAGAAAATAAATCCCAAAGACATCCAAACTGGCATTTCATAACAAAATTCCATGATTTTTCCATGCTATTTCATCATTTTTCAAATTCCATGAACTTTCCATGCATGGATTTTTTAAGCCATTTTCCATGTTTTCCAGTGCCCGTGGGAACCCTGTCACAAAATGTTTGTTGTCATGACAAAACTAGAAAAAGTGCCTTGAGAGGCACGTATACCCCCGGCTGGTAGCACCCTCCAACCCCCACTCTCCCTCCTCCCCCCCCCCCCCCCCCCCCCCCCCCCCCCCCCCCGGCCCACCACCCAGACATGCTCACTGACACTGACACTGATACAATGAACCTGCATTCCCGATTAAAAAAGAGCAACCTCAACAAGTATTACTTATAAATTTGTATTTGCAAAAAGCACTGTCTAAAACCATGGGAAGTGGGGGGGGGGGGGGGGGTAGTAGAATGACAGATCTATTTCAGAACAGTATACAGAGCTGACTTGTATACTCAATCTAGGACTTGATGATCGCGGACATTGAGGGTCAGGTCCTCGGTCCTAGATGTAAAGTAGAATGTCATTCTTCCCTAATATTAAAAAAAAAAAAAATAAGATGTCCTAGATGTTGACCTCTAGCCCCACCCTGGGCACGGACCCTAGAGTCTAATGTCATTAGGAACAAGGCAAACCTTATAGAGTCCCTTTGGTGCAAGTATGAATCATTTCTAAACATGGTAGTAAAGAAAAGTACAGAAAATACAATTTTTAAAGAAGTTATAGATTTTGACCTCTAGCCCCACCCCCCGCACATGGACCCTAGTGTCTGAACCTTACATGGTACCTATGGTCTAAGTATGAATGCTTTCTGACAAGACTTTGTGGATGTCAAGAAAATAGACTTACAGAAAATTTATCATGGTATTTATCATATTATAAATAAGTCCTAGATTTTGACCTCTAGCCCCATCCCTGGAGACGGTACCGAGCATGAAATATGAAAGCAAACCCTATAGGGTATCTAGGAACTAAATAAGAATACATCCCTATGATTGTTTGTTAAGATATGGACTTAGAGAAAAAACATTAAAATTGTAAATAGCATATTTTAAAGGTGACCTAGATTTTGACCTCCAGCCCTACCCCCGGGCATGGGCCCTGGGGTCCGAACTCATGGAAACAAAGCAAACCCTATAGGGTACCTATGGTCCAAATATGAATGGTTTCTGACCATTGGTTCATGAGATATACACCTCTAGAGAAACTTTAACCAAAACTTTGACGTAAATTCCACGAACGTTCCGGAATTACGAACGAAGAAACGAACTAACTAACTAACTAACATACGAACGGACGAACGGAAAAGCGAAAGCTATATACCCGTCGGCATAAATGCCAGGGGTATAATAAAGTTTTCGACCAGGACCAAGGCAAACCATGCTGAACAGCCACCTGAGATGGCGAGAGGTTTGAACTTTCAGAGTACATATGAGCCGCGACGTGAGAAAACCGGTCTTTGGGGTTTCCGACCAGGTCTGATGCAAGCTTAGAGGATGACTAGAGACTATCTAGAAATCTTGGTTTTAGAAAGTAGAGGAATTGTACTATCCTTGTAGTGAAAACAAAGGCGCTGATGCACCTTTGTTTTCACCTAGGCAAAACTCCAGTTTTCTCACGACGCGGCTCATATAAAAGTAGTGAACACATTTGTATGGTTACAAGACAGATTTTTTGCGAAAAAAACATGTTTCAAGTTTTTCAGGACTTTACAAACAAGAGCTTATCATTTAACTGTTATGATTGGTTTTGTTTGTTTGTATTGAGGCTTAAGTCGTCCCAGTCAACAATTTTTCAGTCATGTCGAGACAGAGCCAAGTTAACGCTTCCTCAGTATAACCAGTACTGTAGGGAGTTAATGTGTCTTGCTCAAGGACACAACACGAAGACGCCTGTAGGGATCGAACCCAGGACCTCTCGATTTGGAGTCCGATGCTCTACCATTACGCCACCGCGCTCCCTCAAATGTAACAATGGGGCCCAGACTTGTAAGTTGCTGATACTCCAATGTACGTAATACAATAATCGTTTGCCTCAATGTCATAACATTGAAAATTGCACAAATATTTGAAACTTATTACTGGCCAGGTTTGATATTGTCTTATAAATTCATAATTACACCCAAACACATTTTTTCTCGTCACATCCAACACCGAAAAAGTTCAGTGATCCCATATTCTTTTCTGACATTTAGTGACCGCCCACACGCCAATATATGAGCCATCACGCCAATATATGAGCCATCACGCCAATATATGAGCCATCACGCCAATATATGAGCCATCACGCAAGAACCAGGTCTGACTTAAGCCAGCCTGTGCAGCCACAGAATATTGTTGGAAGCTTGAAATTTCAGATTTAAGAAAAAGAGGAAATTGTAATATCTGTGTAGCAAGAAACAAATGCACTGATAACTGCACAGCTGCTCTGCATCTTTGTTTTTGCATATGCATCTTGTGATGCAGCTCATATCCTACTTTATTATTGCTGTTATTTTCGAAAGATTTGGTGCATATAAAAATAGGCCTACAAAATGCAAATGTACAATTGTAGCAGAATCAGATCAGTGTTTTCATATGAGC